>JAVJGJ010000047.1:70159475-70202496 GCA_035590215.1 Microhierax caerulescens | reverse complement strand
ACTTCTTTGCAGACTTCGAACACAGGAAGGCTGCCAGCAGTGTGATGATGTCTTCTTGTCTTCAGACGTTCTGTATTGTCTCCCACTTCTACTGTCTAGTAGTAGATAAGCCCAGAAGGCAAGACAGATCAACTGAAGCCAATTTTCAGGAGAGCTGCACTTGGCAAAATGTGAGAAATATGTTTTTTTTCTAGGGTCATAGTCCAGTAAAAAGAAAAAAAAAAAAAAAAAAAGGAAAAAAAGAGGTAGAAAGAAATGTTTTAGACCACAATGTGTAAACTCAATGGGATGAAGATGACTTACACAGCCCTAGCTGGTTTAAGTGACCTCAAATACTAACACAGATGCCACTAAAGAAAACACTAAATACACATTCTAAAGTAACATACCATCTATCTGTCAGTGATAAAAATAGCCTAGTATTAATCTCCGTTAAAATAGTGAATGACGGATGAACAGATGCAGATGTACTGTGATCACTCTAACTCGTAGCAGTGAACGTGCTTACCAGACCCAGGACTGACCTGGAAGCAAGAACTAATATTTTGTTCCATGTTCGAATACCGTCTAAGAGGAAAGGTCCTCCATTTGCAGCAACACAAGGGCCCCTGAGCATCATCTGCATACAGCGCAAACAGACCATCATGGCATAAGCTCTAGAGGGACCAATGCATAGGTATTTACAAAGAATTGAGATAACTTATCCTTCTTTGTAGAAGTAGAGATTTTGTTTCTCAGTGACTCGTTAATGAAATAAAACATGTCAAGGAGACTTGAATATGACTAGCTCAGATGAATCCCACAAGAAAAGTGGCCGTGTTTCCTCAATAGTAAGGTGGAATTAAGGACTTGTACCACCCAGAAAGACATTTGAGTTACTACTTTTGAGGTTTTAGTACACATGGTAGTTATACATACAGAATGCTGTATTCTCATATTATTTCACTCTGGTTTACCATCTGGAAATTATTAGTTTTATCCAGGTCATAATGAAGTTAGAGCTAGCTCTCCACTTGAAAAGTGTCACCAGTAGACCACAATGTAGGTCTAATTTATACCAGCAGAAAATTGCACTTTTTGCCATTGTAGCTTACTTCATCTCCCATGAGCTGGAGATGTTGGTAGAAGCTGTTTTGGAAGGAGTATGGTTTCACAAGTGAAATGAAAACACAGCAGCTCCTTTCTATCAGCTATCTTGTCAGAAACTAGTTCCCATTAGACACATGGTTGGTACACCTGTGTCTTCAGCACCTGGCCTTCCACAGATTTTTGGGCACTAACTTTATAATACTTCTGATCTGGTTTACAGGGGTGCCCAACAAACAGTTCCCACTGACTTTTGTTCCATCTGAGGAAGTCTATACTCCCAAGAACTTGCTAGACTATGTTTTTGATTGAGGTTTGAATATGAAGGCAAACCTTACCAGTGGCAATTTGTTTAGGTCAAAGTTTTCAAACTGAAGTACCATTAATTGCTGTTGAGGTCTCTTTCACATGAAAACTCTGTAAAGTTAGTCAAAATATAAATCTGCAACAGATATTAGGCAAACACTTGTGTAAATAAGTTAATGTTAAGTGATGAATTTACTGTTGACTAGCGGAACCGTGCAAGCTGTGGTTTTCCTACAAAATATACAGGTCTTACAGTGTAAGGAAAGTATGAAAAAGCCAGTGTTCATAAACCAGGAAAAACATCAACTTTAGGAAGTATTAATTCTGATACTTAAAAAACCTCCTGATAAAGCAAATGTTAGAAAGAATATTATAATTATATTAAAACAATTGTTGTCCAATTTCCCTTTCAGAACCTCTAACCCACAAACTGCCAGCAGCTATATGGGTTTTTTGTTTGTTTTCAAAAAAAGAAACAATTTACTAAAGCTAACCTCACTTACAAACTAACTAATCTCTCTTACAGCTTCTGAGATCATCTCAGCATCTAAGACATTTGAACTCTGGTTTAATGTACACTGGAGGAAGTGAAGACCACAAGAAGGACTTAATGCTCCACTCAGAAAGAGAGTAGTGCATTTGCAGTAAAATTACTGAAATGCTTATGTGTCTCTTTAGCAGCATCCATCACATCTTTATACAATTGATCACTTTAAAATTTTTTTTGTGGTAGATTCTTTGAAAGGACAGTGCTTAAAAATCCTTCTGAGTTCATAAATTACTGTGTTTTATAGAACCTAGGGAAAATTACAAGTGTAATTTAACCTTAAAACACCCACTTGGTTGTACATATTTTTAAAGTATATTTAAAGTATTTTGCACAATAAAGAGAAAAATAATCTCCAAAATATTAAGTGTTTCAACAAAGAAATTTATGTAACTTGCTTTTTACCTTACTAACAGTTACAGATTGCCTTCTTTCCTTATACTACGAATGTATCTGAATAGCAGGCTGAATTTAGCAACAAAGTGCTTTTTAACAGTATGCCTAAGTCCCTGCTTACATTAATGTCTCCTGGCAAGCAGTAAAACTAAAAAGCAAATCTGGCATTCACTTGCTGAGTTCAGGCACTTTCAAAGCCCTTTACTCATGTGTTTTTATTAAAAAAGAAACACCACACCCCCAAAACAACCAGGAGACACTTCTACTTACCTTTCAGACTGGCTACTGTTGCAGTTGCTATCAAACAGTTCTCATTCACAAGCATAAATAAAATCAAGATCCAACCTGCCAGAGGCTGTTACCAGCTCAGTTTGACCAAGAAGCACCTGAAGTGTTCACACTGAGCTGTCAATAGTCTCTTAACCTCCTTTCTTCTTATCCACCCTAACAGAAAACAGCTTTTAATAACTCCTGATTTACAGGAAATAAAGCAGATACCCAAGTAATTTCTCACTTGCTTCCCTTCCCTTCCCCCATCTTCCTTCAGCAAACTTTGGTCTTTCCCCAGACAGAAATTACATCGACTGAAGGATTTAACTGTAGGCTGCCTTAAGATTCAAGGCAATCATTAAAGTTTTAAGTAGTTTTTGCAAATATTAACTAAGAATCAGAGCAGCAATGCTCTCTGAGCAGAATTCAACTGACTATAGAAACACCATGAGCTGAGGCACAAGGCTCAGCTGCACTTATGATAGAGATCTAGTCAACCCCAAACTGAGCCCAGACTGACCTTGTCATGTTCAAGTGTTTAAAACAGGCCACAAGGTAACACCTTTAAAGCACCTCTTCCTCTGTATTAATTCCAAGCGAAGCCAAAGATGACTAGTTTGGCTCTAAACATCTGCTACTATAGAGGCAGGGTGGATTTCACTTATCATTTCTTTGCTACTCTGCTAATTAAATATTTGCAAAGCACCTTCTTACCAGGAACTATTGTAGTAGGAACAATTTTTGGAGACCAAGGATAAAGATTGTTGACTCATGCAAAATAGATTCTACCTCACAGAGAATATAAATAGAGATAGTTACATGAGCAAATAGCAAAGAGCACATGCAAAGGTGTAGGAGAAAAACCCCAAACTGTCAGTGCTGGAAAGACCTCCAACAAGCAAGTGGCCTGTAAGCAGCTACTCTTTTTGCATGAGCCAAACCTGTGCAAGCACTTTAAACTAGTATTAATGCTCGCCAGGCTGAGGAAGAGAAGGAAGGAAGAAGAGAAAAAAAATACAAAGCATCAGTTTTGATTTCTTAAATTTAATTCAATGTGACTTCTATATATAAGCACACATCTTGTCAACACACTTCAACATGAAATAAGCGGTGTTATCGATAGAAGATATTTTCCTGGCCCTAAGTCTACATCTGAATTATCAGTCATTCACTGTAATTGGCTTGAGATTTGTTCTCCTTTTAAATCAGTAGATTACATCTCCTGAATATTTCCTGATGTTTCGCAATTGTATTTTACAACCAGCTGAAGACTGTTACCTGTTTTTTGATAAAAGGACAGGTAGGAAAAAGGAAAAGAGTAATTAGACAAAATAATCCTAGATTGGAAAGAGCAACTAGCAAGCACATTCATACCACTAAAAAGTATTTATTCATTTCTGAAGACTTAGCCATCCCAGAAGACTTTCCACCTCATGTGGATGAATCTAATTCTTTGATTAGTATATAATTACCACCATACATCATTTCCATGTTAAGTCTTCTATATTTAATGCACTAAGTCACCCCTACTTTCACTAATTTTAGAAAGGCTCCCAAATTTTTTAAATAAGAAATCCTGACTACACTCTTTAACCCATAATCACATCAACTTTGATTTAGTGAGGGTTTTACGTTCACTAGTTAGGAAATCAGTTACGAAAAATGAAGAGTGTTGCCATACAAAGAGAAGCCATGCTTTTCTTATCTGCCACTGTCTAAAAGAAAATATTTATTTGTAGCAGAAGCATTACTCATGAGAAATAGTTAATAAACTGAAGGAGCTTAACCATACCTTTAGGAAGGATTTGACAGGACTTAGATTAACTCTCACAAAAAGCAACACATGTATATCCTAAGAGCACAGAGGCAAAAACCTGCTGCCATATTTGTGAGGAGCTGTTTAGCAACATGGTGATGAACAGCAACCTGGAAAGCAGGCTTGCACTAAAAATAACCACTGTTTTCTTTTCTGGAAAAAACAAAACACTCCCTTTCCAGAACAGAAATCTATACTAACAGAAAAGTACGCAACAATGATAAAGTCCTAAGGATAGTTTCTATGTGCAATGTAAATAATTACCTGATTACAGGCTGGATCTACTCTGAGAAGACCAGAACAATCCCAGGAGGAAGTTGTTCACAACGCACGGCCACACACCTCCCAGTGTTACACCTGCAGTACCAGTAAAGATCTCTGTCTTTGAGCAAAGCAGGATTTAAGTTCAAATACGTTGATTTCCTCCTCCTCCCTCCCAAACTGTGCTCTGTAGGAAGCCCTGGACACGGTGCGACAAATACCTGGTGTGGACATAATCCAGGTAAGTGAGCAATTATTATGGAAAACATGCAAGAGCTTACAGTCAGAAGAAAGATTCCTCACAAATGCTTTTTGGCACTCAGGAATGGGGACTCATCTCAACGGTGTTTTTTTTAAATACTTGTCAGGGTCTCTTTCAAAATAATCTCTAGCTTTTCTGCTGAACCACCAGTAACCAAGGAAAGCGGAACAGATTAAACTAGTGTCACAGCATTTTTTTTGTGTGTAGCCTTCCCCTCCCTCTGAAATGTCACACCAAGACATTGGAGTCAGGATAAACAAGCCAGAACCTTTAGAACAGAAAGAAAAGAACAAAACAATGGTTTTATCTGGGGGGGGGGGGGGAAGTCACTGGTTTTTGCACAATAGAATTAATGTTAATGCCGACAGTCAGTTTCAAGACAAACTAATACTGTATGAAAGGTACAATGTAGAACAGATATTTTAAAGGCAAGACATTTGAAGTAAAGGTGCCTTTAACTGGAGTCTGAAGTTAGGTGCTCAGGCAGGAAACAGTGCTAAAGACACCCTGAGTGTTTCTGAGCTTGATGTAACTATGTTTCTGAGTTCAACATAACTGTACCCATGAGTGTCTCAACCAAAATGAGCAGGCACCGGTGTCTCCCAATACCAGACAGGATGCAGAGTCATCACGTTGTAAGCCCCTGCACTGAGGTTCACAGGCTTGACTGTCCTTTTGTCCCAAAGGCTATAGATCAAAACTATCTGCAATGACCCTACAGTGTTGGTGTTCCCTCATAAACCCACTGAAATAAAAAGGTGATTCAAACTCACCTGGTGATTGTCTTCCCTATATCCAAGAGAGTAACACTCAGGCTGCGGTATTTGAATTACGGCAACTTAATAGAAATTCCTACTGACACTGACAGGCTAACAGGAAAAAAAGCCAAAAACTAAAAAAAAAAAACAAACCAAAAACCTGAATGAAGGAGAAAGCAGAAGGAAAAAAGCACAAAAAATATCTAGGCAAAACCCAAGGTGTCAGTGTGATGATGTTCAACCCAAAACATCTATTTTTGGAATTACAAGTTGCTCCAGGTATATCATCTGCCCAAATATCTGTAGTTTGTAGAAAACTAACAGAAGGTTACCTGGCCTTACATACACAAGAGATTTGGAAAGGAAACAAAAGGGGACTGACCAATAATACAGGTAAAATGGCAATTCTGCATTGTAAGTAAAGAACTGCAAATTCAACAGAGAAAAGTATTAATCTTGTTCCAATCTTTTCTGACCCAAATCTTCTTATCGCAAGGAAGAGCTCAGTCGGCTGCTTTCTGAATTAAATTTAACTGCTTTTCTGTAAGCTGAACAACAAAAATTATAAAGCTTCAGTAAGAAGAAATGGCAGAGAGCTCTCCAAATGGCCTTTCACTTTTTTCTGAAAACCACTTTCCATACAAGTTATTTGTGGTAACTGACATCAAGGACATTTTTTTTGGTCCTGTGCTGACTAAGGGGGGGGGAGCTACAAACAGCCCAAGCTGATACTGGTGCATCCCTGCTCAGTGCGTCTCCCCTTCCTCTCCTCCTCACTCCCAGCCAAGCCCCAGCAGGTACGTTGCTCTTGCTGAGCCACAGGAAGAACTACTGTGGTTTTCCCTTCTCCTTTCAGTGAGTTAACAGGCTGAAATGGCTCACCACTGTGCCACATCAGCACTGAAGCCAGCATGAGAGGATGGGATGACACATGGCAAGCAGTGAATTAAGCAGAGTATTATACTGCTGTACAGTATTTTATCCTGAGCACTCCACAGCATAACGCTGTGGTAATCCTTCTCTCCATATCAAGATTTTTCATTCATTTATTTCTAGTGGCAAGTAACCAGCTGGATCCAAAAAACTAGTGTCTTGCCTCAAATTGAAGAGGACTTTGTCCGGAGACAGATGGGACAGGACTGTGACAGTCTAATTTGTCAAGCCACAGTTATAAAAAAGCAAATGACACAGCACATGCCACAATTTTCTGAAGCTCCAGAAGTTTGCTGAGATTTGCTTAGAGGTTTCAAACACTGAATTCGTAACACTAAGTCTTCTCACACCATAGTGTATCACTATGCTAGCAATGGGTTCTAGTACCTGATCATTCCGAGGTATCTGGTTAAGCAGGAAACAGGGATGCTTCTCCTCTATGTTAAAAAAAAAGAAAATAAATGTTTGCACCAAATCACTCTATAACCTGCTAAAACAGGGGTATTTAGTGCTCTTTGTGGGGTACATTCTATTTTTTGCTTTACTTTAGATAAGCTATGTTTATCTGAGAAGATGTAAACCAAAAATCTTTATGAATCATCACATCTACTGGTTGGTACTAACTCATGTAGCAACTCCCATTATACTACCTACAGTATAACCATAATGCATGATTAGTACTCAGAAAAGCAGGTTTTGCCAAACAGTTATGTCTCACTGCTCAGTGTTTGAAGACAGTGTAACATTGAACAGTATGGAACTGCAGACTCGAGTAGTAAGCTGCCCCTATTTTCCTGAAAAATACAGTGAAATCAGGGAGTCTGATTTCTGGAAAACTGAAAACCCCTATATGTAATCACAAGACTAATCTTCCTGTAAGTTTAAAAATGTGTTTAAAAGTATGCCCCAACATGAAACATAAAAACACATTAAAAGCCCCCCAGCTGGCTCAGATCCCATAAAACAATCTGAAGCAGGTCTCCAAAAAGATACGGAAACACAAGGCAAGTTTTTTAGGTTTACTCCAGCAGCACTTGGGGAAGCAAGCTGTGAAGCCGAGAACATACACGTAAGTGATTTTGACCTTATCAGACCTGAAATTTTACTTAGGTCTAGACAGATCCAACAGGAGCCCGCGCATGCACGGCAGTGAAACTGCCACTTAGAGCCCTGCCCAAGCTACAAAACTCACTCCAGGAGCTATAAAGCTGCATTTCTAGTAAACACAGAACTACGCCTTGCTCCTGCTGTCACACTACTAGCAGTAGCAACAGATCAGTCCAAGTTACTAACACCACTGTCAATGAAAACGCAGATGCAGTTGTCTGTAACTGTAGTGGAAATTCCTAACCAAGCAAGGAGAAGTCTTTGGGCTGGATGTGATCTTCCACTGCTGGGGTAATCTCAAAGCAAAAGGAACTACAACAATAATAGAAAGTAGAGTCTGCCTTCAACTATTGATATTTCATTATTTTAGCACATCAACAAAACCAACAAATAATCCCCTGCCCTCCCCCCACTCAAGACTTTGAAACCACACAGTTTTATTCTCACAATAAATACCTGTCACTGCAAACAGATATAAGAAACTTAAAGTGGACTTTCCTAACAAGTTATTTTATTCTCAATTAATTTCCTCTTGTTTTGTCTTTTCGATAGGAGTGTCTCTTGTATACAAATGATATTAGATTTTTTGTAGATCAGTGAGAAAACTAGCATGAATTCAAGGCAAATTTCTTCAGAATTGCTAGAGAAGATAACAAGCTGATTTGTGCAAGCCTTCTAGAGCATAGTGGCACATACTCCACCAACTCCTGACTGACACATCCCTGCTGTGGGTTTCAAGAACTATATGGTGCTGCAGCAAAACAGCTGCAATGACTGAATTGAAGGTTTGAAGACTTTTTCTTAAAAAGAAACAAATTACAAGCTTTACTAATTATCCCACAAATTTCAAAGTAACATAGATATATCTAAAAATATGAATAGTAAAATCACACCAGAAAATACCCTTCCTGTGTCTGCAGATGGGGACTAGAGTAGATGTAGTGCAGGACTGTAGGGGCTGACTATATTTCACTCAATATACCCTTTCAAACAAATGTCTGATAAACAGGAAGCGGAAGATCTAGAAACACTGCCTTTTACAGCTTTTAATACATTCATATTGAAGCACAGTTTATGAAATTAGCAGTGGGCAACATAACAAAATACTGCAGACCTGTTTTTTGTCCTGTCTTACCAAATAGCTGTTAAGTGAAATTAATATAGCTTCTGAACCTTCTTCACACAATTTCTGTTTTATAAGGAAAACTAGACACACCCAAATATAAGAGGCTGACTGTTCATTACGTGAATCATTCCTTCCACATGGAAGAAATTTCTTTATTCCTTCCAGAAGCCCCATCACCACTGTGGCTGGGTATCCCAGGCTTTTCAGCGCTTACCCCAGCCCCACCACCCTTTGGGTGAATTACTGGTGAGCACAATACAACGCGGCAGCAGCTAGCCACCGCTCAGAGGAAGCTATGGGCTATGTAGAGTTTAATCAATCCTTTTTTTTTTTTTTTTTTATTTCTGGGGAGAAAACGATTTTCCAAACCTCTAAGACTACTACGGATGAGACTGCTGTTCCTCCTACAGTACTGATGACAAGGAGAATGCCTGTGCAGCTCACATGAGGCTCCTGGATGAGGGCAGTTTCAGGAGATCAACTCACACACCACTGAGCGCTTGCAAGCTGCTGGAATGTTTTTGAAACAGCCAGGATCACTGCCACTTGCCTTTCCATTCTCTTGAGACTAGTCCAGGTACAGCAAGAAACTGAATCACGACAAGTACAATGATGATATTCAGAAACTGCCTTATAAAGATGCAGTGACTTTTTTTTTTTTTAAAAGCATCGGAGATGAGTGTAGGCTAACAGAAGCAGACTATGCTGCTCTGATCAGCTGTTGCACAGTGCCAGAATGGCAAGGAGCATTTTTCTTCCCCTCTACACAATCCTGAGCTGTAGACATCACACAATACCACAAGAATCCCTGTTCTGTTTCACACCACCTGTCAGCAGCTGACAGCACAGTAGAAATCAAAGGGTCCATTTAATTGCTAACCACTTGTTGTCATATCAGCTGTAGATGCTTCTCTGACAAAGATGCACATAGTTTAAAAGACAAAGATACTGCAACAGGAATGACTATTTCTTAGGAAGATGACTGTGCTTGCATAGGATTTTTTCATTGACACTACTGAATTTGCTTCTTGTTACACCATTCAACCCATAAAAACTGAGGTGTATTTTGTGTGTTCTGGTGCCTGATCAAGCCATGACATTTTCCAAACAATTCTATGGAAAAAAATGCAGAAAATTACCATTTTAAGGAGCATTACCTGTTTTTCTGTGCAACTTTACAGCTCGCTAGCAGCCCTCATATGTCCCAGCATTCCACCTTTTGTCTTGAGGTTCTACTTATGCTCTGCAACCAGATGACTAAAGAAATCTCTTTACTGGTTATTTGTATCATATTAAGAAACCAATTTTTACAGACTGTGATACAAGTGTATGGAAGAGTAGCAATTCATGACAAGAAACCCAGAGGCTTGAAACATCTGAGGTCTACCTGCACTCGATCAATTATAACTCCACGTTATCTTAGTACATGAAGGAAAAAAACTTACGGAGGATTGCTCAGGTGAAGGTGCAAAGACTGAACTCTGCGGCAATGGAACATCTGCTTCAATGCAAGCTACTGCTACAGAGCCAGGTCCTTCTCAGGAAAGCAAATTCACTCCTAGAACATCTACTGCCAGTAATGGGAACAATATTATTTTTTATTTACATCCTCTTCCTCAACATGCATAATTTTCTGCAGAATGTGGCCTGCATGGATCTTTGGGAGGTGGCAGTTCTCCTGCTGAAGCTCTGAACTGCCTTTACTCCTTCAACACAGTAACTGTGTTGCTGATAAAGTTTCATTCATTTGGGCTCACAGCACTCTTAAGGTTACTTAACTTTTCAATATTTAAAGACAATATAAAATAAACATCTATTATATACAAATAGAAGAAAAACAACCAAAAAGCTCATTGTGTTAAGAAAATGAAAAGGGGGACTGAGGCCACACAAATGTATAAAAAATGCAGGGAAGGAAAAAAAAGAGGGGAAGCACAGTCAACAAACTTTTCTCACTCATTGTATCCCATATTTTATTATCTAGCAGGAGACATGTGGTAAGGAGGAAGAATGAAGAAGTATTTACAGAAGGAACAAGACTCATCAGTTACACTTTTTCTGGCACAAACTATTACATTAACTAACTTCAGGTAAACAGATTAACAGATTGATTTATTTTTTTTCCTGACTTCACATAGAAAAAGTTTTAAACCCTTCACTGATAAAGCTTCAGAGGAAGGAGAAAGGAGAACAGATAACATCATTACTGTGATTACCATTTGGTTAACTAGCATTTTTGACCCCTAAGGGAACAGTAAGATTGGGAATGGCATGCTGTTTCAAGCACAGAGCTTTGCAGTAAGTTTCTCAGGTGTTTGTTGCTAAGCAATCTCTATCTCAGAGATGCTTAAGAAAGTGTAAGAAAACCTTATCGTACATGTAATTCAGAAGCGGCCACAACCGGGTATCAGAACAATTACTAACATACTTTTCTGATTATAATAGATACTTAGGATAGAGAGCATGAATTCAACCCACTACCAGGACTGCAAACGGACCTACTAACTGTGGTATGAGTAAAAACTGTTTCATTAAGGACAACCTGGGCAGCAAGCTTTGCGTCCAGCAACAGCTCATTCTTTTCTTTCCGGAGATGTTTGAAGGGGCAGAGCGAGTGTGTGATGTGATCACCTGTCCCATAAATCTGATATCTTCCACTGCATTCCCATGCTGTCCCACATGTGCTGCTATAGCAGCATCAATTCCTGTTGCAGGAACCCACGCTATTTACTACAGAAATGAATTCTCCTGAAGGACAGCATCCATTCTCTGAGTAAGCAGTAACTGATGTTCCATTGCACTTCAAGTCTCTATAAACTATTAACTCTGAATTTCATATTCCCTATGTTTTTGAAGTTTCCACAGAAACCTGTGAACAAATCATTACGTCCTAAAAAACAATTAACTTATTGAGTAAAGGTTATGCTAAAACTGGCTCACTATTGTTTCCTCTGTGGCCTCAATATTTAGGGTTTAAAATGAGATTTCAATAGAAATAATTGTCAGTTTGAATTCTTTCACAAAATGTTCAATTGCCTCCTTACACAAGGATGTTTTTTCCATCACAGTGTATCTGTACTAGCCATTCCCATCTCGGGAGGAACACGGTGTCATTAACTGTCACACAGAGCACTCTGAGGCTGCATAAACACAGTCAGGCTTTTCCAGTTTCTGCTCTTTTTCCATCACTACAGAAGCAACTGTAGGAGCTAGTCTAATTTGTGCATTAAAATATTTAAGTGCTGTTCTGTAAGCTAGATTTCTTCCAATTCTCCTGTTACAGAAGGATGTTTTTCTAAACATTCATCACTTGCAAAAAGCATTTCAAAAAGGAGGCACAATAAAGTTGTTACAGCTATTATTTATGATCCATTTAAAACTTCTGCAATATTATTTTAATCTAAATTGTCCACTGTAAGAAAAATATGAAAATCAACTTCCTTTTAATGGCTCAAAAACATGCACTATGAACAGTAACAAAATCTGATTAAAATGCTTTAAGGGCAACCATACAGAACTGTAATCCTCCAGTCCAAAATAGCAAATTCCAGTGTAAAGTGACTGTAATCCTAAATAGAACCACCATACAGTCTGACCCTTTTCTAGTTACAGGAAAAAAAAAAATCCACAATCCAAACCTTGAGTCAGATGCTGTCATAAGAACTACCCTGTATGAACAAGATTTTTTTTTCAGTAAAACTCAACTGAGAATATAAAATAGAATATGATGCTGGTGTTACAATGTAAAATTTCCATTCAGAAACACCTGGTCAATGAGCACTGCCAACATGACTTAAACCTTCTACTTTTTAGGTTCTAACGCATGTGGATTAAAATGTACATTTTATGGGAATTTAATATATTAAACCCCACCACCAGTAACCAATCTGCACCAGTTCCTTCCCCCTAGGACACAGTGGCTGAACAGTGCAGCAGCACACTGACCTGACCTGCAGTGGTTAGCAGAAGTCCAGCTTCACCTGCAGACCAAACATCTGTATAGAATAATGACCACATGAGTCAACAGAGGTAGAAAAGAAGTTTGATAAACCAGCTCTATGGTCTTTCAGATTTTTTATTAAAAATGCCTTATTAATATGAGGAAAAAGAACGTAAAACTTTCCCAGGGTTATCCAGAACAATATCCAATGGTTTTGTTAGAGAATTTTGGATTTTTTTTCTTCTCCTTTCTCAGTCACAATGATGACAAACAAGTAAGAATTAGTTGTGTTCATCAATCACGAACAATTAGCTATGTTCATAAACCATCTTTACATACTTATTAAACCACCTTTATATACTTAAAACCTGCTATAGTAAAGAGAGCTTCTTTGGTTGCACAAAACTATCAAATCTTGTTAAGCCTTTGCTTTTAGCTAGAAAAAGAACATTTATTTTCTAGGAAGAGGTACAGCTTTCCTTTCTTCCTGTTCTTATATTTGGTCATATAAGTGCCTTGGAAATGCAGGTCCACAGTTAAGTGTTTGCTCACTGATCCATCAAGAACCACCCCTCCTCTTCTCCTCCATAAATTAAAGCTTTTTTTTGGGGGGGGAGGTTGAAGCTTTAATGATTTTACAGTTTAATGTGGCAGCTTCATATGCCAGCACATCTGGCCTATCTTTATTATGCCACTTGGTGCTCACCATTGCTTTCAGTAGGCTCGTGTAATGCTACAACCACAAGGGCCAAAGTATACCACTTAGAGAAGACGCAAGAGCCCTCAAACACTTTATTGCAAATTGCTCTCCAGAGACCTTTCAGAACTAACATACTCTGGCAACAACTTAGAAGATGCTCTTAACCTCAGTTCATCATCATAAGTGCTGCTAAGACAAATTTTGAAGGTTCAAGATTCACCAGGCACATTAGCATAGCCCATCCCTAGATGAGGATGGCAGAGAAGACACAGCATGGACAAGGGTCATGAATACTTACATGTTATTAGTAGGAGTATCTTAATAAGTCCCAGAGAAGAATCTTAGCTTCTCCCACAGGACACATACTTCTCTGCAGTAAGTACTATCCACATGACAAAGAACCCAAAATGTACGATAATTTTCTTTTTTGTCTAATAAAGCTTATGGAATTCTTAGATACCCTCCAACCCACCACCCTGCTTGCAGAAAGTTGGATTTCATAAGTAAACATGCTTGATACTTTATTCACCCTTAAAAGGGTGGGGATGTCTTAAATTTCCCTGACAACAATAAAATAAGTTATACATTCACCATCTTCCAGAACACTTCTGTAAGGAAATTAGCACTATACAGCCCAGTACAAGATTTTACAGGAAAAAAAAACCCACAACCAAAACCACACATCACCATACCAGCAAACTGATTTTACAACTTCACACACTCAGATTTCACTTGCTCACTCCCACATAATCCCAAGTATCAAGATGTTGTGTCCACCACACAGTTTTGCCAAAGTGGGAAACAGACTAGTCTTGTCCTCCTGTCATTTTTGGGGTCCCAAACTGGTGATAAAACCTGAATTTTAGGCTGATTTCTTTTATATCCTTTAGGAGTCACTGATTGACACTGGGTGGTCTTTTGCCTCAAAATCACTTTAACTTCAGTTTACATCAGTTAAATCAGGCTGCGTGCCCACTATCTGGTTTTCCTCCCCAGCTAAGAGGACCAGGGAGAGCACACAGGGTGTGCTACAGCTTCATTACCGCTCTCCTAGTGCTAGGGGCTAGGCTGCAGCAGCATCAGGGTCTTTAGCCTTTTGGTCTTGACATAAATACCACATTCCTCACATTTTATGGCTAGGAATGGTGACCTCTATTATCACCACAGGCCATTTTTTTAACACTACATTCTGCAGTTTTCCACCGTCCTTACCAGACAGGTATCTTATTCATTCTGCATTTGTATCGATCTTAATGTTTCTGTTACAAAACTCTACGATTCCACAGCTTTTTCAAATGACCACAGAGTTCATGCCTAGATGAGCTTAAAGGATTATGTCTCTAAAAGATCTTCAAACTTTTCTGTGGTCTAGTTTCGCTACAGGAAGGAGACAAAACACAACATACCTTGGATTTCCTCCTTTTGCCTCTGCATCGAAATCCCCAATAGTACATATACGCTATTTCCATCTGAAAAACCGCACTTGGGATATTACAACTAACCATCTCAAGTTTTGAAGTTGTTATTTAGTAATAAAACAGTAACAGGTCAGAGAAGTACCTGTTTCACAACAGAAGACCTCTACTGAGTAAAATAAAATTAAAAAACCAAGGACCACAGGTGTAACATGAAGGAATGCGTCACCTACATAAAAAATTCCTTGATTTATACAATACATATTAATCTTAATGCTTGAACTGTAACTATTATTTTCATTTACCAGTGACTAAATTATTTTTTAATGGCATAGAGTGCATGTAGGCACACAAACCTGTGGAGCCCAGAGAAACTAAAAGACTTCCTCAGCTTTTCAGAATATTAGAAAATGATAGTTGACAGTTACTTATAAAGAAAGCAGCTTTTTAATTCAGAATTTGTATAACTGAAAAAGAAAATAGTTTAAAAATTGATACCAGCTAAAGATAACTGCTTAAAGTCTTAACTATACCTTAATGACTTCAGCAAAGCTGCTTTTTTTTTTAAGTTATCTGTGTTTTGCTATCCAATCTGATTACCTTTAATCACCATCTTTCAAGATTTTTGAAGTAGCATATTTCGCTCTTATACCTCAGTTTTATTCACACATGGAGCAAGAAAAAGAACTCTCAAACCTTTAAATTACTTCGCTAAATAAGCTTAAATTAAAAAAAAAGTCCTCAACACCTACAAAATAGGTCTCTGCCAGGCAAAGCTAATTTTAACAGTCTGAAGTTTGGATCAAGCTAATTACTGTAAATGAGCTCTTATTCCAGTTTAGTACTCTGATCTTTAAAATATGAAGAAATAAGCATATACTACTTTCAAATTTCAAATTTACTGTAGCTACTGGCACTAACACTTTCAACTTTAGAAAGACTATGCCCGCGTCACCTATTAAGACAATTAATCACTAAAAATAACATTTCAAAATAGGTTTTTTACCATATTGTGTAAGAGATGACTGCTTGCTTGAGTAGCTGACTGGGATGAAGGCATTAGGTGATTCCTTCTCTTGGCATCTAGAGAGACATCTCTTTTTGAAAAATTATTTTTCAAACTCTAGGCAAAATACCTTGTTTGTTTTTTTTAATTCTTCAACCGTAC
The DNA here is from genome assembly GCA_035590215.1 of Microhierax caerulescens. Taxonomy (NCBI): domain Eukaryota; kingdom Metazoa; phylum Chordata; class Aves; order Falconiformes; family Falconidae; genus Microhierax; species Microhierax caerulescens. Next base: position 70,186,405 of record JAVJGJ010000047.1, on the reverse strand, counting down.
ACTTCGCCTGCTGTAGTACCAGGAGAAATCCCCACATCTAGGTGGGGAGATCTGGTGAGCACTAGATCTAAAGAGGCTGAAGTGGAGAGCACACCTTCCCAAGGCAGGTGGCAGCCAAGAGGGATGACCAGCAGGGATGCACCTTCACATCTCTGCTTCAAAGAAAGCAAACACACATCCAAGCTGCTCTTTGCTTCTGCAGTCCAGACAAAGCTGCTAATTGTCCATTTGGCAGCAGAATCAGATCTGGGATGAGAAGTTGCCAGAAATCATTTTTACATTGAGACAGGAGGAAAATCAGGTCCCTTGTGTTCCCAAACCCATCAGCAAATGGGCAGAGTGAGAATCAAAACTCCATTAGGATCAGTTAGTCTTATTGATTTAACTGGAAACTAGACAAAGTCTTAGATAGCTGATTCTACAACAATGCTTTCTACCATGCTTTAATCAAACTATGGCTTTTTCTATATGAAAGTCGTGGTACGCCTTCTCATAGGAATCACTATTTTGCTGCCATTTCAGTTCTCACTGTATTTATATCCAATAATAACTAAGCACCTATCAAATGGGAGTACAAATTTATTAGAGAAAATAAGTTGTATTTATGCTCATACTGTGCTCTTAATTTTCCTACTCCAGAATGAAGTTACATGACCATTTACATGTTCAAGAATGTTTCTTTAATATTAAAGCTTGGACTCCACTGCTACACTTTTAAGCTCATGGCAACTGTTGCTGGAAAGACAGAGGCAGCACCAGCAACCAGGCAAACGCACATCTAATGCCAAAACAAATCCCAGGCAAAGCCATGATAAACTGACAACCATTGCTTGCTGCATTTTATTTCCCTGTTGTTTTACCATAAGCACTTACCTTCACCATCTGTTTTGTGCAATCGTCTCTTGATAGAAGTCTAAAATGCTATAGCTGTAAGAGGTTAAGAAGTACTATCTTCAAAAAGTAAGACAATGTCTTTTCTCCAAGACAACAAAATTGTTTCTGCTGTTATAAAGCTCTAAAGAACCCACAATAGCTCCTTACTTGCTCAGATGATGTACAAAAATCCATTACTATTGAATTCTGAAGTGCAGCAACATTGGTTTGAAGTTACTAACTCCTGCTAATTTATAAAAAGTCTTATCATATAGGAAAGTTCCAGTTTCTAGGATCACTGTTGGCATGTTTTTATAGAAGAGCAAAATTAAAACATCTAGCTCGTGTTTGCAGAAGGAAGCCCAAGTATAAAACCCACAGAGCTCTGAAACTGAAGCCAATCTCTGAATGAGTTTTAATTTTTTTTCCTCAGATCTTATTTTCATCTACCTGGGAACTTATAATGTTGCTCTTATTGATGCTCAGTCTTCCCATTTGCCAGATGGAACTAGCCAGTTGATGCTGCTTTGTAGGTAGTAGGAACCCAAAATGAATTTGAACAGGATGATTATTTTCTTCCAGGTTTTAAAGCAGCATTTACTTAAAACACAGTCTGTTTTATTTTTTGAACAATGTCTTTAATCGTTTGCCACCTAGTCTCTACTAGGAAAAGGCCTAAGCTTCTGGCCACACTTGCTGTGTGTATTCAATAATTAATTGGATGGTTTGTTGCTTGTCTGTTTTTAAATCAGCAGCTGAACAGTTCCTCTGGGCAGCTGCTGGTGCCACCACAAGTAGGACAGAACAGGTGAGTATTTTCTTATTGCATGTAACAGAGATGTTTTGCAAATGTATTTCATACAGCCTCCAAAAACTGAAACAAACCATCTGAACGCTTCACCACTCTGGAAAACCAGATGGGCACATGCTGCTGAGGTCGGAGGCACAGGGGGCAGAGCCTGCCCTGAGAGGCGAGGCTCACCTTTACATCAGCTCCTCAGGGAACAAGTGCTCACCTGGCTCTTACATCTGCCCCTCGGCTGCAGAAGTAGCACTTTAATTCTTAAAGTTCCAAGGTACTACAAAGCTCTTACATTTTCTTTTATTTTTGTAGGTTTTGTTGTTTGTGTTTCCCCTCTAAACAAGACATAGGTGTTTTTCATTTTGGGGGGGCACTTAGAGCTGTTACTGCTGTATTTGGACTGCATAACACTAAGGTGAAAATTCCGAACTCAGCAAAATCTCAAAGTGAAAGTAGTTGTATGCATAACATCAGACAAACCTTGTAACTACATGTGTTTGAAGTTTTTTCTAAAGATTCATTGGTACCGTTAAATTTAGGACTAATTTGACCTTTCTCATTTACTTCAACTGATGTTTTCAGCACACATTTTTAAATGGAGGCATATTTCTCCACATCCCCTCCCACCCCAGCACACAGTAATCAGAAACTAATATGTGAGGACATACTCTGATTAATTTTGCACAGGAAGTCTTGAAGAATACAAGAACAGCTGTCTCCTTCCTTAGACTCAAACAAATTTACACTTCTTTTAAACATCTCAAAATGTTTTTAAGTCCAAAAAATATTTGCTCCTTACTGAGGTCAGTTCTGCTGGGGAATCAGACTGGCAATATCTCCTCCCTTTCCCTTTAGCCACCATCCAGTGAATATATTCTACCCAATCCTGTACTGCTGAATGAAATTAAGCTTGTGTTCCCCCTAGAGAAGCCATCAGATAGGACTACGTACAAGTTATTTCCTTTCACCTTTTTTTGATTATAAGAAAATTTTCAGAAATTCAAATTATCAGAATTAAGTCAAGCACGGGAGTTCAACACAGTATTCAGGGCTGACTGTTACTGAACAACTAGATCGGCTTTGCCCAAACAGGATTCTCTAACCAGAGAAACAGAACTAGTACTCCTTCTACCACACCATGTCACAACAAAGCTTTATTTTATTCTCCATTTGCCTCTTCCAATCTCTTGCATGTACGCATGGAAAAAGAAGAAATAAGAGAATTCTTTAGAGATAGGTGTCTTGTTTCAAATTCTAGAAGCAGTTTAAGTTCAGACTTCAGAAGGTGCTAAATTCTTGAAAATCCGTAAGGACTTTAAGAGTATGCCTCATTGCATTTTATGAGCCTATATAACATCTCAAGCAGTGCCAAAAAGGGAAGTTCCTGCTGCCTCCTCCCACCTGCTCCCAGCTCCACACCCCTGCCTTCTGCCCACACCTCATGAGCTGCTTAAACATGCAGATGGGGAGGAGGAACAGGACACTTTCCTGCTATTCTAAGGAGTTAGAACAGCTTACGGGAGCCTGTCTCTTTTTAAGCACAATCAGGTCCGTTAGCAATGCAGCTTGACATCACTCATGCACTCCCATGTAGCAAATGGTATAGATGTATTCTGCCCAGCTAGTTTTCATATTACTTCCATAACCCACATATCAAATTCAAAATATGAAGTATATACATCTATCTGGAAAGTCCTGACAGATTCCTCTCAGCTCCATGAAAGATGGATCTTTAGAAGCTTAAGAAAAACCCTAAGACAACTTACTAACATCCTCTTATGTCTGAGAAATGTTAACTAAAATACAAGTATTACAAAACAATGTCGAGTACATAATTCAGGACAGAAAAACAGACTATATGCATTCACATTTATTTGGATCACTAGAGAAATGGACAAGGACTGAACAGATGCAGGCAGTCGAAGGGCAAGAGGTAGTGCACACTAGGCTAAAAAACTTAAGTTTTTTATAAGTAGGAAGAAAGATCAAGGTATTAGGGCTTAGCAGTTTCAGTCTCCCCTCCCACATGTGCTGGCACTTGGGGGTGAAGAAAATTTAGCTTCCTTTCCTGCTGCTACTGTACAGCTACCTCAAGACAGCATTTGTTTCACAGCGCATACTTGAAAGATTAAGTATCCCATCTCCTGGGAAACGTTTTCCTCCTATAGACTTAGTGATATACAGATACCAATAATTTTTTTTGAAACTGACAGTTACAGTCTTAATTCAGGAATAACTGAATTAATTTGTGCAACAAAAGCTATCAAAGGGTCTCTTCAGAAATGTTACAGATCTTTAACAATCTCTTAAAATGGAACAAGGTCACTTAGCATTCCTTTCCTGATTGCAAGTCAATACAGCCGTCGTCTCACCTTCTTCCAATAACCCTGGTCAAGAAGTATTGCTCTTACTCATCCCCCTAAAACATATTTATTCTTTTTTAAGTGTAGTGTGGAAACCTGCATGTAAATGATTATAAACACTTAATGCTACTGAACCTATCAAGATACTTCAGCATATGAGTAAACTACAGGTGTTAGAACTGTAGCTCAGGTTCTTTTATACACTTGAAAGCCTTAAAGCAATTTCCAACAAACAGCAGAAACGTGATCAGCTATCTGACAACGTAACAGCAGCCCTCTGTGAGGCAAAGGTGTTGTATAACCATAAATTAACTGCTTTAGAGCAGGAAATATGCAATTAAGGGGCAAGAGAAAGGTACGAGCCTCTTAGGATTCCAACACACACATTAAATATCCTCAAATAAAACTACAGATTAAAAGTCGGCCAATGCAGCCTGCACTTTTTTCAGGACCACTAAATGGAACAGCTTGTAACGTTTCACTAATATGCTGTGCTGCCATCTTGTCAAGGAACAGAACAATGTCCACATTGAAGAAGCCTGATGCTGAGAAGCTCACAGAAGCAACTGATGCCTTTGATCACCTTGATGTGTCAGGAACATCCCCCTTCACTTACAGGTAGTCAAGGAAGATACAAAGTCATTTTTCCCTTTTGTACATCTAGATGATTCAAGTTGACTAAAGAGAAGTAAAAGCACGGTCTTGATTTCAATTTGTAGACCAATCAGTACAACTTTTGACACTGAATGCTCACTCATAGAAACAGCCCTAAAAAGCAAAATTACAGGACAAACCAAAGATGACAGAATACAATAGGATTTACAGTGCCTCTGTGTGTATGCAACATGTTGAATTTCAAATAAAGTAACTAAGAAACACAGAAAAAAGGAGAAGTTATCACACAAGGGAAAATTAAGTACATTTTCATCTTCTCTCAGACATAGCAACTAGAGTGACAGACTGCAGAGAATACATGGAGGTTTATTTATAACTGAGACTGTATGTGGTAATATCAGTGAGGTTTAAGAGATTTTGTATTGAGATGTCTGACTTCCAGCAATATCAATTTCTAGTTTTTCAAGTAATTTTTTCCTATAAGCACAATCTAACTGAGCAACTCTAATGCTAGTCTTACAGAGCACATAAGATGTGCTTTATGATAAGAAGGCAACAGAATCTGATCACAAACTATCCAGAAACCTCAAACCTACCACAAACATAAGAAATGCAAGGCATGTAAACTTCATGCTATCACATGAAGCCTCTTTTACTGAAATATGCATATAAATAAAAACCCTTTTACAGAAATAGGAAGAGTACACTGAAGAGAAAGCCTTTAAATACATATCACACAAGTAGGCAAGTAATCATTAATTACTTTCCTTAAGTATTTTGATGGTTTATGTCATAAAAGTCAGGTTAGTAACTCAACTCAGGCCCTATTAAAGCCTAAATAAAAGCATCAAAGCCATTTTACTGGTTTTGTTAGATACTGTAAAGAGATTACATAGTGTCCATCTCTGACCACTCATGGCAATTCCTTTATTTCACTTCAGCCTTACATTTTTTTATTAAAACTCAGAACAAGTGGCAGCTTTGGACACTGATAACAGGTTACTTCTCATTATTTAGTGCTTTACTTATCTCCTCAGCTAAAGCTGTAGGAAAAAACTGAAACTGCAAATCATTCTCACCCATCTCAACACAAAGTAAATGATAATAACACTCCATGCAAGACCAGATTTTAGTTACATTTTCAAAAAGGAGAATGAAATGAAACTAACAGCAGCAGAAATATACCAAAGGAAGCCCGTGGTCCATGTAAGGAAGCACTGCCACTGCCAGATGATGCAACACTTCAGGTAAAGTTTTGAAACTCATCAACTATAAAAACCACTCTAGCTACTGATTACACTACTCAAATCAAGGAAACAATCTAATTTTAGCTGAGGTGTGCTGAGGACAAGAGCAAGATTTACTTCTTACAATAACGTCTTCAGCAAAGCTTTCACTCCGTCTCTGTCCTTTTACAAGGGAAAGTAAGGTTCATCATTCCAATTATCCAGGTGGACAATTGAAAGCACCAAGATTAGAGGGTGAAGCAAAGACCAAACACAGGTCTCTTATCAGCTGCGTCCCTCATAGTAATGAACCTTTTGTACAATGTCTTAAAATCGATTGATGTCTCACAGGTTAAACTGATGAAGAGAACAGAGATTTATCAGAGTAGCACCCCCTCTGTAAACTCGTACAAGTAACTACATATTGCACCGTCTCTCAACCACTAGTATTTTTAGATTACTTTAATACAAATATGAAATACATAACCAAACTGCAAAGAATCAGCTGGCAAAGCCTTTAAGGCAAGCAAAAGAAACATTAAAGGTAGCACTACATTTGGTTTAAGTTTCAAATTCACTACAGCAAGATCATAAGAATTCAATTAAGTTTTTACTGTGCTGTAAGATGCTTAAGAAATAATACAGAAAATATACATTAACTTTTAACTGGAGTAGCAATAAATTGTCACTGACAAAGCACATGTCTACCTTGATAGACACCTTGATAGTTTAAGATTCAGTGCTCTTCTTGCAATGTAGACAGCAAGTCTATAGTATGTCACAGTGATTTGTGATTGATGATTATGTAAAGATTTGTTAGCTTATATTCTCTAAAAATTCAAGTTTGCTGCATGAAGAACCACTTGGTTGTTTTGAACCTGGTTTCTACATCTTTCATGGAAAAAGGAAAAAATAATAATCACTTCCCACCCAGTCCACAGTTTAGCTCATGACACTTGAAACTTCACATCTCCTTCAGTCATCTTTTTTCCAGCATGACAAATCTTGATTCTAAGTCTTTACATGAAAGCTGTTCCGTGTCTCTGATTATCATTACCCTCATAGTTTTAAGCTCTACTATACCTCTTAAACAGGAGGGGATTGCATATAGCATTCAAAATGTGGATGCAAACTGGATTTACACAGCAGCACCATAACCTTTCCTGGTTTACTCTTTATTCCTCTTCTAGTTACTCACAACAATTGCTTGTTTGACTCCTTATACCAGTATTCAATAAAACCTCACTCCTGAACTGTATGCCAGTTCAGCATCCATCACTTTATACGCAGAGCTGCAGCTGTCCTCCTTAATGCATTGCTTTCAGGCAGCTACCCTGACAAGTGACAACGTTGGAAATTCAGTCTCCTGAGTTCTTCTGTGGCTATTTGCAGTTGTACCTTCCTATCCTAAATAATTAAATATAATCAGTTAGCTTTCTTCCCCACTGGTCACCAGAGCTCTTGTAGGTAATTTAGGAAAATATGAGATTACTGAGGGATTTTGTCCTGCCTAGAAGAGACTTTCTCTACCGATTCAGCCAAGCATTTACTTCTACCCTGTGTTCTTCATCTTTTAGGGAATTAATTACCCACACAAAGGTCTTCCTTCACTTCTCACACTATGTCTATCTCCCTTTAAAGCTAGTGACTGACCCCCTCAAAATCTCCTCAGAAATTAGACAAACCTGAATTACTCTTACCCACATGATTACTGACCCTCCAACAAGGTTCCAAGGCAGGTTTCCTTACAAAAGTCACATTGACTTTTCCCAGGCAGAGACTACAATAAAAGAACAGAAGCAGTGGGTATCTGCATAAGTAACACAACTAATTTGAATGTTTCAGACATTAGACAAGGCTGTTTCAGACAGCCTTGCAAGTACCACAGTCTCCATTACCTAAGTTTTAGCATCACATCTGCTATTATCTACATCCCTAGTAGCATGGTAGATTTAGAGAAGAATTTACATACCACTATCAGCAATTCTGCTACTTCATCTGAGATTTTCGAACCAGAGTGAATACCACCCTGTCCCGACACTTCCCAGCAGACCATCAGCTACTTCCACAAACTCCTCTCCTTGTCTCTACTGCGTTAGACCTACCAGTCAAGGAGTCCCTCACAAAGAACAGTTCAGAAATGGGAACACCCCCAGTTTCCTCCCCACTGAACAAGGACACAAATAATTTTTCTGCAAAGGCTGTATCTACTACATATGCTCCATTTACATCCTGACCATCAGCAATTCCTACAAGCAGTCTGGAAACCTCATGATCTGCAGGAAGAAAACACTGTTACCACTTTTGATGCCTTCTGTTAGCCACAAACTTTTCATTGTGTTTCTACATTTAGACTACTAAACTCACAGGTTTTATTTAACTCACTTAAACAAAAAAGTAGGAATGTTCGTTTTGAAGGCAACTGTGTTGCTTCCAGTCACTTCCTTCATACTACCCATCTTTCTCCTGATCTTTTATAACTTTCTTGCTAGCTGGCACACACTGGCACTGTGCTTTAGATGTGATATCCATGTCCTATATCTCCATCTTTTTCACCATGCTCCATTGTCACCTTGAGAGATTTAGGTCTCAAGAGCCATCTCGTTACTTTTTTCCTGTCTTTTTTTTAATAGCATCTCTTTGAATCCAGATACTTTGGTGATGTACAAAAGGTTAGAAAGGCTTAAATCATCCTTTCAAGAACATGAACTAGTCTACTCTCACTTTTTTTTTTTTGAGTCATGCTGTGTGGTAAGTGTGTAATAAGCACAGCTAGTCCACCCCACTGTATTCACAGTATTTGTGTTACACAAGCAGACACTTCCATTGACTCAAATTAGGTCTCATCCCCACGCCCTGCCCTTTCCCTCTCCCCCAAGACAAAGGGGAGGAACAAAAAATTCCAGACACAGAAGCATGGGTTTGATAGTTAAGATTTTTGGCTCTCCTAAATATCTACCAGATTGGTTTATTAGGTTTTTTGTTTGTTTTATATAGAAAGTGGTAGCTGAACTGTATTTGTTCACCAGCTCCTTCCCTCACTGCAAGATATCAGCACTATAGTAAATCTAGTTTCTACATAAGTAATTTATATGTGAATTTAAAACTATTCCCAAATCGCCACACCCCACCCAGACCCCACAATGTTATCAACCAGGCTGTGGAGTAGTTCAATGAATGTCAATAGATTCCAACCATTTGACATATCCTTGTAGACAGGATCCATGTGAATTACTGACAAACAAGAACACTTTATTTTGTTTACAAACACTATTGCAGGAAACAAGTGATGGCAGTAGTTACTTGTGAACCACTCTGAACAGTCAGAGCCTTTACATTGATCATACATGGTGCATGTGCTAAATCAAGGTTAGGTTTAAAAGGCTTCAAAAGCGTTTATACAGAAATGATATTGATCTGGGAAGCACATGTTTTCAAAGAAGAGATGACAGAACAGTGCATTTGTGCTCAAAGATATGATTAGTTACAAGCATCAGCATTATCTCAATGCTATCACATTTATTTTAAAAATTTCTCGCAGATAAGCTAAACACATGTCTGCTTTCAAATACCAATGAATTTACAGTTGTGGGTTAAGATACAGGAGCACTAGCATGGATTTTAACTTCAAGTATATGACGACTCCAAAATCTGGAGCATACAGGAGTTTAAGGAAGAGGGGGCAATGAAATCCCTTTGTAGGGGAATGAAAATGTAAAAAAAAAAATCCTCTGGAAAAGAATACAGGTAAATCAGCAGTTCATAAACACACGTGGTGCTAGACAGACTGAAAATACAACCTGTTCCCCTTTTAATCCCATGGGTTACTCCCTAGGCAAGTAATTAAGCTCTATTTCCCTCTCTGTTAAAGATGCAGCTTTGGAGGAGGCCAGTCAGGCTCCCCAGCAGAAACACAGCAAGAGCAGAGGCTAGAGGGGGACAAATATATTGAGGAGCTATCCTTGTGTACAGAGGTTCAGATATGGCAAGTGTGTGGGAGTCAAGGCAGGGGGAGTAGCCAAGCTCTTGCTTTCCTCCTTTTGGAGGAGTTCCTTCATAATCAGAAAAGGTTTAATATACAGAGTTAAAGATTTCTGAATATACCTGACAAAAGCAGATGAACAGAACCATTCTTTTCAAAATTCTGAAATAAGGGCATGAAAAATACCTCCATCATCCTTTTTTGGTGATTGCTATGTCTGATCAATAGTGTAAAAAAAGCCCAAAACCCAAAAAAACCCACATCACAGAAACAAAACCAAAAGAGCCCCAGAGACTGGCAATGCAGCAAGAAGATACCAGAGCTAGTGCTAAACTAACAGCTTGCACTAGAAGCAGTCAGTGCACAACAACTCAAACTGAGGTGAACTGCTTACATTAATTAATGGCTAATAATCAAGTACTGCTGTCAAACCACTTGTGCCCAACACTCTGCAGCTCCTGAGACCCAGATCACCTCCCTGCCAGTATGATAATCCTGTTTTCCTTCCAACATAAATCTACTTTCTAATGGCATTCCTACTATTGAGCAGGGTGCCACAGAGCCCAGAAGGGCAGCATTGCTCCTCAGCGTGCAGCCACACGCTCATTAGCTGTGCCTCAAGCAGAGACTACTGCAGTCTCAGCATCATACAACAGCAGACAACTGGTCTAAAAAATAAAGGGAAGCAGGTCTTGGTTTAAACAGATAAGTCCAGGAGGGAGCAGACTTAAGACCATTTTTAGCAGACATTTGCCATATTTAAGTCTGCAGATCAGATTTATGCAGATTGTGAGCTAAATTGTTTCCTAAAGGAATTAGTAACTGCTTATCTTTCACCCGATTCTTTCATGCATTGTTCCATATACACAAATTTGCAGTTGAGGCCCCCATGCACCTCAGGAATTTTTACTAATAGCACTTAAAACTAATTACTCTGCTTCAAATTTATCTGTGGATATATTGCATAAATCAGTAATTTAGGGAAGCAATATGAAGCTGTTTTATGATATGCAAATTACTTAATGGTTTTGTTTTGGTCAGATACATGCACTGAGTAACTTGATGTCAGCAACAGGCAGTAAATGTCATGTATGTACAGAGTACTGCTATGTACTAGATGGGACAATTCATATAATGCAAAAAGCTTTACAGCAATTTACAATTTTCCAGTGTAGTCCTTGTAAAATGTTCTTTATTTATAAAAGGTCTTATTTAAGATGCCTTATAAAGCAAATATTACTTTTGAGTGCATGTTACACATGTTACAGCAAGGAAAAATGTATTTCCACTAATTCCTCTGGGGTCATAGTAGCTACTTCAACTCAAGCAGAAGACTCACATGCATAATAGTGTTTATTTCAAGACTACTATATACACTGGTGTTCTCACAAGTCAAAGGTCTACAGATCCCAGCACGGAGGAGAAACTCCAACCCTCACAAAATGCTCATAAGGCCAAGAATTACTTAGTGCATTAGGAAACCAACTGCAATAGCTAAAAAAGTTGTGGCTGAAGTTGTGGTTTTTTCTTGCTTGCTTTTTAAAGGGTCCCTCCCTTCCTATCTTCCCAAACAGAAGGAAGACACAGAACTTAAGGTAAGTATAGGAAAGCGTACAGACACTTATTTGTTGCATTTATGTTGAAATTTATAGAATTGAGTAGGAATAGCACAATCCACACAAGCACGTTACAGACATTAATCACAGAATCATTCACAGAATCATTAAACACAGAATCACAGAAGCATTCAGGTTGGAAAAAACCTTTAAGATCATTGAGTCCACCTGTTAACCTAACACTGCCAAGTCCACCACTGAACCGTATACCTAAGGCTGCAGACTGCGTCACTTCTTATACAAGAGATATATGAATATCTCTAATATACACAACATTAAATTTGCATTAGCTATAGAATTAGTTTTCTCATCAGTTTCTAGAATAATGGTGCTTAGAATGAGGCTAATGCATTTCAAAACAGGTTACCACCTTGTAGTTCTAGAATGTGAAGGCAGGACCTTGATTTACCCACAAGACAATGAAGGTTCAGAATTAATTATTAATAAATTAACTAAAAATAAAATTTATTTTTATTTCTTTACTCTTCCCCCCCAAACCTCAGTGTTTAAAATAAGATTTTAGTACATGGCGTATTCAACATCCAACTGACATTCACACTTGACTTCCAAGTATTCAATATTTCTTCAGACTAGAAGTAGAACATTGACTTTAAAACACACTGAAATAAATTTATATAATGCTCACCACATCATGATAACTAACAAGTCCCTTAACCTTACATTTTTTCAGTGAGGGACAGAGCATAGCTTCCTAGTTTTACCTCCCTTAGCTTTAGCCTTAGTTTTAGTTACCTTAGTCTCATATAATTCAATTTTTCTAGCTCCTCCGCATAATACACATTACTATTCCTGAAAGAGTCAAGGTCTTATTTTGCACACAACAGCCTCCCTTCAATATACAGTCTTGGTTCACCTCTTCCGCATAAAAAAGTATAGCAAAGACACAGGAGTCTTGCTTAAAGATATAATGAGGTAAGTCACATCAGAAGCACCGTGAAGTTCAGCAGGAACTTAGAAGCCCTTGCTACGCAAATAGACTTCTTCCTGTTCACTTCCAACAATCTGCAAGCTAACCAGTGCAAGGAGCAAAAGTAAGACTGGAGAGGGAGATACAACAATGAATCAGACACATCATTTTTTCCATAAATAAAAAGTCATTATTTAAAATTCATAGACCTCTATAATAACACACTAAGACACTGCAAATTTTATTACAGAATTTAACAATATTGAAGGAATGACAAGGGCAGTTCAAAGACAGTAAAATCTATCTATACAACATCACTCCAGTTATGCCACTGTATTGTAAAATGATATATTAATAATTGGGAACAAAAACCACCTAAGCAAGAACCTAGATTTTCTCATATCATTTGGATGGGTGATTCTATTTCTCTTACAGGTAACAGCCTTATTTGATGGCTTCTCATCAACAATTCTTTACAAGAAACTTACCAAGGAATAGCCATTAATTTTTTATGGACCCTTATGCAGTTATGTTTTTGCATCAATTGTTTTAAGATATTTTCCAGAGAAAGTATTACTCCTGAATTCAATTAGATTGACTCCTTGACCTGACAAACCTTTAATGCAAAAGAATTAAATCCTAACGTACTTCTATGTAGAGAGCTGAACTAATCCAATACATAGCCACCTACTCTGCAGGATCATACCAGCACTCATATAAATGCCACAATAATCTTTCCCCTTCTCCTAGACTAGTGGTACCAAAGTAAAAAGCATTTGCAACTATTTTAACAGGAATGCACTTGCAGAACTAAACCTGTGTTTGATGTTAGCCTAGTAATTCTTACGTATTTATTCTTTGGGGTCTGAAGTTTGAGAAATTCCCAATCGCTTCCAAATGAAATTAAAAGCATAACCTCATCCTACCACCTTGCTTTAGTACATTCCTTCCCTTCACTGACACACCTCAAAGGATGAGGGACTGCCCTATCATTCCATTTCTTTGCAACTATTTCAGCTGTGGTAAAATGGATGACCAGACAACTGAGCCAGCAGGCTTGTGTCCAAACTACAAGCCTGAAGTCTTGTCAAAAGCCCCATATACCACACCACAATTCTGCTACATTAGATTTTATTTAAGCAGTTAATTACATCAACAATAGAACAGACTTCATATAACTAATGCAGTGTTTCTTGAAAGGATTTGAGGCTGCCAACACAGAAATATTTTTAAACCTTTTAGAATAACTAGTTTTTCTAGTAGAACCCTAGAAAATGTGATGTAGCAGACTGCAGCCTCTTACATGGCTCTGTTGTTTCAATTTTTACTGTGCTTAGCATATAGGAAGGATCCATGTATGAGGATACTGTACAGCTGCTTTTGAGAATTAAAATAGATTTAAAAATGAAATATTAATAGTTAGAAAAACATACATTTTAACATATACAGAAATAGGCAGACCAAGACTGAGTGGCTACAGTTAAATTTAATCAGAATCCACACTCCATTAGTGGCTGGAAGAGTTCCAGAAGCCGTCTGTGCCCTTGGCCACCTGCCAATCCACTGATTGCGTTTTAAGTCCCCTGAAATTACAAGGATATATTTGAATATGCTGTTCTTCACTTCTGGTATAGTATTTACAATTTTCTTTTGTTGCACATGTGAAAGCTAGCTGCTTACCATGCCACCAATACATCTGCATTTTACAGATGCACACAGTCAGACATCATGTCACCTAAATTTCAAGTATGTTGGTACCTTTTGCCAATGAAACATAGGAAAGCAAGGCACTAGTGATACCTAACGAGAACAAACTATAACTAGCATCCAAGATTTGAACTCAAGTATGAAATTTAATCTATGAAGATAAAATGAAAGTTCTCAAGCATCTACCAATGCTATCTACAAGTATGCTGGAGCTAAGCACCAAAATTTTTTAAGAAAAAACCTCATTCAATTCTACTGCTCAGAGTCATGACATGCACTAATACACAGCTCTTACAATAGCATTGTGCAGAAAGTGCTGAAAGGAGGAGGAAGCATTAAAACCAATCACAATAACTAAAAGTCTTACAACATCAATATGTGATAAGCTAGTTCAGCCACATACCAAGAAAGCTAAGGGGTGTAACATCTCTCCCAAGAACATCTGCACATGCATGCAGTCACAATTATCTCTGAAGACCTTCAAATGAGTGTTTTATTGATCCAAGGTATCAGAGAACAACCAGGTTATAAAAAAAAAAAGGTAGATAGCAGTGACTGAAACAACTCTTGCAGAAACAATGGTAGAAAGGGAACCAGAAAAAAAAAAATACTGGTTCAACAGAAGGTCCAGAATACTATGGAAATATTTGATGTGTATGTCCTATGTTGAGTCAACTAGACTCTGAAGACTCCTCAAGCACACAAATATTGTTTGTTAAAGAAAACAAAGAGCTAGAATATTTGTACAAAGTAGATGCAACGTAGCTCATGCACTGCCTAGAATCTGGTCTTGAAAGCACATTAGTATGTGAGTACTGCCAGGTATCAGGTTTGATGTATCAAAGCCTAGCAGCATAAGAAAGTGAAAGTACTCATTGTCAGAAAACTGCTTCCAACTCAAAATACTACTGCTGCACAGCACAATGCAGCAATAACATTATTTTCACTTACCACCTTTCACTGTAGCTCTGTGGCCACCTAAGCCAGTTTGCTGGCCAGACTCTGCCTCCTCACCCCTCTGGCATTCGACAGGCCTTTTGTTGAGCTCAGCCGGTGGACGGACACCAACCCAAGCACTAGCCAGCCGTTAGGTCCGCTCAGGCTCCAGCCTCCGGCCTTGTGCCTCACAGCTGAGCTGGATTACATGGCTTGCCACTTGGCAAGTGCGAACAGCCTCACCCCTTCTTCCTCTCTTGACCAACCCCTTCGATCAGAAAGCAAGTCAATTCAGCCTGTGAACCCAGCAAAAGTGGGAACAAAAGCCCAAAACACTGACTTTTTGCCAGATTAGCCTCTGGTCTTTTAGCAAGCTGAACTGATTTACTGGATGATCAGACAAATACTAGAGCCTGCACAGACTAAGCGGTAGGAACTCTGCCTCCTTTTATTAAAGCTGCAGACACGGTTGAGAAAAGCTTGATCAGAGTTACTTATCCTTTCACCTTGTACCACAGGTAGTGCTGCTGATCTGCTGCAATCTGCACTGATGGGACACAGTCTAGCAGAAAGACCACATAGAAGAGACAAATAGGTCACTCAGGGGAGAAACCACTTGAATTTGCAGCATGCTTGTTATTGGAATGGCAAGGAAGAGACATGTCACTGAATGAAGACACAAATTAAAACGGTGTGCTGGATAAGAGCAGATGCAGAAAGAGGGGTTTTTTAGTAAACCAGTTAATTACTAGATGTACCAGATAAAACACACAGCAGCACGTTGTGGCTGGGAAAAAAAAAAAAAGTATGTCATTTCAAGTACAGTCTTACATTTTTTTGGCCATGTAAATATCATACCTGCACGCTCAAGACAGATAGTGCTGCTGTGACAGTTTGCAAATATACCCAACATGAGTGAAGTTAAAACTAAAAAGAATGAGGCTGAAGGGATGCCAGACACTAAACCCAACAGCTTGCTCCCATCGCATGGGAGACAGACTCATTGCCCAGCTACTCCCTGCAACCTGACAGGCAGTCTACCTACTCCTTTTGCACTGGCTCTTGTACTTGTCAGATCCCACCAGAAACCAATTACTTAATTTCCTAAAAATATCTCCTTCTCCCTAAAAAGATATTTTTCTTGCTGAATTGGTAACTTAAACAGCTTGGCCAAGGGTACAATACTGAGGATGGTGAAAAAAAGGAAAGAACAGGACCAAGACCAACAACTCCTGCTGCTGAAAGGAGGTAAAAGTGAAGTAACATCTAAAACTGAACCACAAGTTAAAGTTACCCCTTCCAAGAGCCCTACTGGGAGCATATGGTCAGATTCCCTGAAGACCAGTAGATGCAAACAAGCTAATATAGCATTATTCATCCAGCAAATTTTATTCTGAGTAAATTCTCTCAGGGGAAAGATTCAGACCTTAGACTGGAAAGGGACACAGCCACAGAGGTATTAAGTGATGCGCATTCAAAAACAGAAGGCAAGAGACTAAGCGTGGAAAAAGGATACAATTTCTCTTCCGTAAAGAAGATTTTACAGTCTCACATAATGCCAGGGAAGTCTCAGAAGACTAACTGAAAAAAGTAGAATAATTTTCCCATGTCTTGACAAAGATTCAGAACTGTATCACTTTATCACCTACTGCAAAAACACAGCATTAAAGACAGAATACTAAGGTCATTAAGTCTAATACATTCATTTTTAGGTTCAGCAGACTCAGACTTGGTGTAAAGATCTCCCACTGAGACAAACAGAAGCATCTCCAAGGTCCCCAGAAGTTACCATGTATAGGGACTACCTATATTACAAAATTATTTTTTTTTTTTTTTTACAGAAGTCCATGAAGATGCAGTCTCTGCATTTCCTTTACATTTTAGTTGGCTAGCACTTGCTGCAAATACATCTGAAAAACATTTCTGCTAAAGGACTGGTATTTAAACTGGCAACATCAGAGTTGTAGTATTTTACTGCTTCTTTTCATGACATAGAAAGTGCAGTATTGGTAAAGTTTTAAGAGGGGTGAAGCTAATTAGAGGAGACCTGATCACATAGAATTTGGTGTCTTGATAGAGGACAACAAGCTCAAGAATAAACTGTCTTATTAGGGTAAGTCTGTTGGTAAAGCCTATACCAGCACAAACTTCAAGGAGCAGCTGACTCATGATCTCACTTTTTCTTCTATTGCTCCTCCTCTTTATCACCACCAGAATTAACACTTTCCAAATTTCAGAGTCACTGGCCTCTGTACGGGGAGAGAAAACAATACAGCCTAGAAAAGGATCTGGTTCACTGCTGGCTTAGACTGAGACTCAGCCTTTCCCTCCACAGCAAGGAACCACACAGTCCAACTCAATGTGCTGTCTTGCCCACTGACTGCTCCGATCAGTGCTTAAGAAGGCCACATGGAGAAGTCATTTCACTCGTTATTTTAAGCAAGAGCAACTCACACCCTATCTCTGTCCTCTCTGCTCCCCCCTCCCTGCCTCCAGCCAGGGTTAGTTTTCAGCAGGACACGCAGCTGACCTGGCCAACCACATGGCCTTGCTCGCACTGCGGGCAGAGGGGCTCTCCCACTGCCCGCGGGAAGGTGAGGTTTTAGGCACGACACCCCGTTGTGCTACTGTTCCACCACATTTGCCTATTCTGATGATGAAGCCATGCTTTTTTTTTTTTAACAACTGGGCCAGAAATCCGAGAAACATAACTCCATCCAAAAAAACATGTAAATCCCCAAACAAAATTCCCCTCTGTCCTGGAAGACTCTTCTTCCAGAGAGAGGAAGTGCAACGCCAGCTTTAGATCTCTGGAAACCTTTAGGAGCAAAGCCATTACACTGCAGGATAACTGGCTTCAGGTTAGTTATTTCATGCTTCCTGACCTTAAGTACCCTTTGGAAGGGGAAAAAAAGCTAATAAATAACTGAAATAGTTCATTAGTAAATCACCATGGAAAGTTAACAAGATTAAGCACCTTCAGTTTCATAGTGTTGGAATTAAGTGACAGGGAAAATGTCACTTGTGTAAGAGATGTTTATATTCACACAGGAAATATAAAATATTTCCAAGAAAGCAATGAAACTATTCTGCAGACATAGCCTGAATAATTAAAGATTATTAACAATGTTTGCTTAATGCAACTTTGAAGCGATCTTGCACTATTTTTTGTTTAATCAGAAATTTTGGTGACAGTTATCTTCTCAAAACTTCAGACATCTACAGGATAAGCAACTACCTGATCAATTACCTTGTATGCTTTTAAGAGCAGATTTCACTGCCCATACCCTGGGCCAGTGTGACTAACCTAGCAGCACAGCTCTAGGCTGGATTTGTTTGACCACGTTTATATTACTGTTTCACTGAATGTGCCTTTCCAAGGCAGCTGCACAGCTGCCTGCTCACAGAGGGAGCTGTGAAACAGGTAGCTAGTGCAACAGCAGATCCTGCCAACTCCACCAGAAGCCTCAGATTCTCCAGAGCACCTTCCTTCATGCATTACTTATGGAAATGCACATGATCTCAAGGCTTTAGAAAACACTTCACAAATCAATAGGTTATTTAGGCAGGAAGTCAGCTGTTCTGTCCCAAAAGATACAGTAAAATTCAACAATACCAACCTTCGGACTAGTTATTTCTAAAAAAATTAAAACATAAAAAATTGCAAGCTCCCCTCAGTTATGCTGTGCTAGTGCTGTGACTCACTTCACACTGTTTATGTTTAAGGAGTCTGATCATTTTCATTCCCAGTTTGTCAGCCTTGTTAAAAAAATGGTCTCTGAAGCCTCAGTTTGGAAGAGCTATTACAGCAAAACAATCCCAAACTACAAATGCAGAAGATGGGACTGGACCCTTCTATCCACCCTACTTCAAGCTCTAAGCCATTGGATATACCTGAAAATTTGTCTAGAATTAACTGGAAGTTACTTTTGTCAGACACACACATCTTTTTCAAAGAGTAGTTAAGAAGCCTGGCACAAATTGCTGGGAGATTACTATATGGCACAACTGCATCAACAACAATGTTATAACAAGGTTTAGCATTCCTGGACTAAATACATTTCAACAACCAAGAGATCATTTTCATAAACTAATTACCTTTATGGTTACAACCCACAGAATTGTATTTTAAATGTTTAGCACATTAAGTATAAGAGTGGAAAAAAAACATGACAATCCAGACAGCTACTATCAACCTCTATTGCAGTGTGGTATGGAAAAAATGGTGTGCATCAGCATCATGGAGCAAAGCTTCAGATATACACCGTAGTATCCAGAAAGCTGAGTATTTTTACCCCTCCGAGGAGCTGTGTGACAGGGGAGATTACACACAACAGTAACTTCTGTTAAAAACTTATTATAGGGTTCAACTCCTTAGTCTATCAAATAAGGGGAAAATAGCACAAAACATAGCTAGCAAGACTGACAAATCAATTCTGAGCTCAAACTTGTTAGCTAGGAACGCAACGGTAAGTAGTGGAGAACATGTAGTGTAAAGCATGATTCTTGAGCTAACTATCTCAAACCCCTTGTTTCTTCCACCTATGCAAAGACATAATATTGTTTCACCATCCAAGTGATCCCTGCCAGCTTGCACCATTGAGTCCATTTTCAGTAGTAGGTGAAGAAAAGCAGGGAAGCCTTTACGTTAAAAATACCTGTCTTGAGAACTCTACACAACCAAATCTATGTTCTTCCTTTAAAAAAGGGCCTAGGTCTTTTTTTTTTTTTTTTTGCTTTTTAAATATAAACAGTACCTGCCATGTCAGAAATGCACTAGTTTCCTAAATTAACTCTTTCCAAAGCCTTTGACCCCAAGCCCAATGTTCACGAAACACACGCACACACCCCCAAGGAACAGGCTACATATATACCAAAAGTCTATCAGCAAGACACCAGTGATCTAGTTTCCTTTTGGTTTTGCTTATCAAGAGGCTAGTACTGGTCAGAATGCAAGTTTGACTGAAGAACAAGCAACCTTTAAATATTAGTTACGTGTTTATATGGGACAAATCTCCTGGACCGTGTCAGCAGTTCAGAAAAGGGTGGCACAGCACCACAAATAAAAGCCAGCAGGTTATTTCAGCTTCAGGTGCTACCTTCCACCAGCTGAGTACGAGGATGTCTATACCCTTGGCCAACTCAACTACAGAAAGTAACACATTGATTTAAACTGTTACATTTTAATTCCACTTTGTAGACAACTCCCTTAAACTATGAAAGTAGCTTTAAAATTACTTTTAGCCTTGCTATTGAGGTAAACATACACACATAGCAAAGCTGCTTAAGTGACTGAATTAGTCTGCCAGCTAGCCATATTTCAATACCCAACTCCCTTAATTCTTAAAAAAAAAAGTTCTTAATTAAACTTAGTTTCCCAACTTTGTTCAGTATTGTGCTGCCACAAGAATAGTACGATATCCTGTGACAAAGCCGAACAAGAGGAATGTCTTCCTGCCCCTAATAACTCTTAAGACATGAAGATAAGCAAGCATTTTTACAGGCCAAGTAACATAAGGGTGGCTTAGACACTTCAGCTACACAAAGACACCCTCCAAACTACTCATCATTACATACATTTTACTGTAAAATGGTTAGAAACATGGCTTTTCAGGAAAGAAGTCTCTGCAATTTGAAGGGCATTTATAATGGTGCCAAGACAACCTCAGGCACAGCACTCCAGGTTAGTTAGCAAGAACCAGCCCACCATAAAAGTCATCATCATTCACAGCCCAAGGGACCTTCATCTTTCAGGTGATCTACACATCATGCAGGAGGAACAACTATTTCCAGGCACTTCGAGTGAAGTCTTAGGCACACAGCCTTTAACTGCGAAGCAACTCATGTTCAATCAGAAAGCCTTAGGGAGTCATTCAAAGGAAAAATGAAAAAGCCAATGACTTAAATATGAAGGTCTGGGAGATTCCCTCAACAAGATAGGAATATTAAAAAATATCTACTAAATGACACCTTCCAAGAAGAAACTTGTAATATACCTTCTCTGAAAGATTCAGCAAATATAAATATAATGACTAATTAGCTTGAAAAGTGAACTAAAACCATCACTACTAAAGACAGTAATTGCTCTATGTGGGGGAAAACCCCCACCACTTTAGAAGTGGTGCTGGGAGATGTGGTGGAAAAGAAAAAAAAAATCCACTCTGTTCCTACCAAGAAAGGGGCAGAGAGCACTGCAAGATTCAAGATGCTCAAGATTTCAATGCTGTTTCTTTGATGTACTGCAACAGAATGAGCACAGGAGGGACAATGAGTGCAGGATTCTGTGAGCCCAGAGACATCTGAACCCTATTAACATCCCAGAGCCAACACAGCCCAAAGGACATTGCTCACTCAAATGAAATAACCAGCTACAACTGCCTGCAGCTGTAGGTAGGAAAGAGAAAGCACCATTGTTGAATCAGCTGAAGCCCAAAATAACAGCTGGAGAAACTTCTATATCAGGAACTCCCTGCAACCACAGAAATGGGCAAGAGGTCCTGAAAACAGTAGCTGCAGCACTTCTTGCCCACAAGCAGGTGAATGTGTTTGTTAACAAGCACTAAGATTTTGTTTCTTTAAATTAGTTTTACCATTTGTCTTCTGTGGGCCTGGGGAATATCCAGAAAGCTCCTCTTGTTTATTTGGTCCTGTCCACTGTGCAAGCAAAGGAGAAGGCTGGTTTATACATCACAGCTTGCAAGTGAATCATGAGTCAGACTGAAAATTCACTAATCTGACAATTCTGCCCAAGACCTAAAAGAATAAATATATCAGAAATTTTCTCTTCAATCCTCCTCTGCTAACCTTACTATCACCAGGGCAGGGGATGGGGAACTACCTGGAAATCCTAGTTTGCATCAGCCCCAAGATGCTGCACAAGAGGGTAGTGCTGAGCTGCATCACCTCACCAAGCATCTGACACTACATTTCAGTTCTAGCAAGTAATTTCTGAGTCCTCCAACCACAAGTTTGCAGTGACTGAGGAGGAGGTTGGGTACGAGCTTTTCCAGTGAAGTCAGCTTGTTTTGAGACTATCTTTCCCAGAAAGACAACTAGCTCTTTTGAATAGCTAACTGAGACAGAATGTGTTGATAAGTACTACCACTTTAAGGACCTACTGTAAAAATAAAATTATTTCAAGTATAAGCCTCCAAATATTATGACTACTTGGACCAAGCAGTCTCAGATATATACTTTATGAATCGAGAGTTGATTTGCCTACCATCTTAAAACTGGAGTTGTATATCTTTATATAGGCTGTTTGAGAAAGTCTGGAAGAGATCACATTATTTTTCTTTCAGGACTGGAAAAGGTACAGAAAACCCCTAGAAACAGAATAGTATGTAAGTACAAACTCCAGAGAAGAGACACCTACCCAAACAGCATTTTAGTGACTGTTTACATTATTTGCAAAATAAAATCATGCAATACTTCATGAAAAAGGGATAATCGGAAGCACACATTTTAGAATGGCTACCCTTAATGCAAGTGTTTGCACCACTGTTCTCAGAATTACATAGAAGCCAAAAGTAACCTTATCTACCATTAGGTCTTTATTGAAAAAAGCAGCATTAGGTTTTGAAGTTATGATTCTAAACTAAAAATAAAAATAGATATCCCATTCCTCACTCAACTGCTTTCTCAATTATTGAAATTTTGCAGTTTGGTCTCCCAAAACTAGATTCAGATTCAGATCAAAACACAAAAAGTCAGAAAGACTGGAGCAGAAAGCTCACAGAGATGAGCAACCTTGCTTATGTTATGCCAGTCTTCTGATTTTTGCCCAGCTCCAGGCAACCATAATACACCAGATTTGCACACTGTAAAGGCCTTGACAATTACATACTTAAAAGAGTATTTCTCTCTGAGCGCCTCTAGAAAGTTTTCTGTTATAATCATCCAGAACCCAACCCATGATGAGGGACACACCACACCATTAACACCAATAAATAGTTTCTAACTACAAAGAACATGCATGACAGAGAGAGAACAAGTACAGTGTAGAAACAAACACAACCAGCAACACCACAACAGCAGAACCTGCTGTACTCAAAAATGGTTTTGGTACTTAACTGATCTAGAAAAGGCCTACAAAACACTGGGCAACATAATCAAAGCAGAACTAAACTCTGCGAAACAGCTTTAAGTCTACTTTGCAACAGGACATGCTAGAGATGAAGGGTATTGTATCAGAACTATTAGTTTAATAACATGATTATTGAGGCTTGGCATGATAAGCTAGTCAGATATTGCTCAGGTTCAGTTCAGTATAATAAAATTCTTACTAAACTACTTTCTTTTGACTGGTCTTAGACTAACCAAGTTGGGTATTTTCCCCTCTCCCTCCAAAAAAATCCCCAAAAAGTCAGTGACTGCTACAGCCACATGCTTGACAGCCTACAAGAAAACATTTAAGGTAGGATTCTCAAGAACTGCTATTGTTTAGAAGGTCTCCCAAATGTTGGTGTTTACCTCTAAGAGCAACTTCAAAACTTTCAGCCCCTAGGAGGACATTAACACTTTTCTGAAGACATTTTTGCCCTACATGGACATGGCAAAGTATGAGGTTAGATGGTTCAGCATGTTCTAAAGACCAAGACTGAAGAGACAACCAGAAATAAATGTGTACAAAACAGAGAGAATCGTCTTTAAAAAAATACATTACTTTCAAAAGGTTAAAATAGTTGCGAAAGGTCTCCATGTTAAAAGTGCAGAATCCAAAGTATGAGTTCTCTGCCCCAGTGTTTTGGGGGTTTTGGCTTTTGTTTGGTTTTTCTTTTTTTACTATGGGCAACAGTATTACTTCAGGCTACCAAATATGAAATTAAGCTGCAGATAGGAGATCACTAGTCAGTCAGAGACTATACACCGGAGCTATCGGAGTCCCTCCGACTGTCCTAAGCAATTATGAAAACTCACCGTACAGTACACATACATCAGTCTCTTCCCTCCATTCTCCCTGCACTGTGTTTGAAGCTTCTCTTTTAAGTTGGGACTGACACTTGTAGATACGGCCTGTTGTGGTATAAAATTCCTTACCCTCTTCACTCTTCTGCATTGGTTTTTCCCCTCGCATAGCTCCCCAAATGATCTTACCATGGGATTCAATCAGTGCCAGAGAAAGAGTGGAAACAAGTCCAGCAGCCCCATCTTTAGCTGGCTCCCCTATTACAAAGGCTGTGGTTTGACTAACCTTATGCTACCTTAAGCTGTCACTTCCTTACAGAGAAGCTACTTTGCCCCATCTTTTCCACTTTTGCACCAACTCTGTGCTCTTTGTGCTGGCACAGCTGCTTGCATGGACAATGAACTTCAGTGAATTATGGTCTATCCTCAAAACGTATTATTTTTGCTGGATTATTACTTTGGAGCTGGGTAATGTCTGATAAGGGAAACAGATAGGGCTGAACTTAGCCAGCAAGAATGGAGTGGCAGAGACTTCATTGATAAAATGCAAACACAAGAATAGCAGAGTTGTGAGATGAGATTCAGCATGTGACTGAGACATCAAGAGGGAGACTGGAGAAAATGAGAAATTAAACCAGTTAGCTCAAGCAGCTCTAAGGTGGTTCTGTATGTCTCAGCTTCACCAAGGTGCTCCAGGCTTTCTAAAAATACCCCATAAGGGAATGTGATTTTTTTTTTCCAGTTTTGTCTTATAATCTAAAAGGACCATGCATATGCTCACAGCTGTGTTAAGAATATTAACGTTGCCTTGGGAACTTACAATGCACACAAAAGAGCTGGATTAGACCAATTGCCTTGCATCAGTACACAAGGTAGTTGTTCACCAAGTCTGATGAAAAATTAGTACTTTAAAAGGTATATGGCCATTAAGTTTTTCTACTGCAAACTATTCAACCCTGCTCTTTGAAGATAAAGCTAATGTTTTCTTTTGAGTTTGTGACATCCATCACTACAACATTCAGCTACTTCAAACAATTTTCACAACACTTATTAAGCAATCTCTCAACACAAAACTAATTAACTTATTACAGAACAGACCAGGCTCTATAGGAAGATCATAAGACAAATGTTCACATAGCAAGCCACATGCAAGAAGTTACCATCTCAACAATTCAAAGCTAACCCATTTCACTGTGTACCAGGATGCAGACCATGAAAACTAGCAAGGTTTGTCATTACCATCCCATAGCCGAGGCAGAAATTTCTGCTCAGCTGAAATCAGATCGCTTCAGCTATTTTGCTAAGTCCAAACACATGCTTTACCAACCGTGAAAATAAGGAAAAGAAATCAGGACTTCTGTTAGACATCTAAATAGTAAGCTCAAGTCTAAGAAGTGGAAAAACATGGAATAAGTCTTGGGGTAAACATAAGATAATGAATTCAAACTAGAGTCCATTACCCATAACAGCAGCCATAATCACTTAAGTCAGGAGAAAAAGATGATGAATGTGTACTTCTTTCAAGCCTTTAAAACCTCAAAGTTCAACAACAAAGATTACTAACTTTTTAACAAGTCAAGATAACTGGAAGCCAACATGACTGCAACTCTGCATGCTTAGCTCTGGCAAGATTACACTGAAGTTCTGTAAATAATAAGTAGCTTCACCTTAATCTAAAGTTGTATAAGGTACAGATAGCCTATGGAACCCTACAGCACAAGATGTTTTCAAGGAAGAGCAGAAAACAGGACTGTACAGCAGGAGCTGCATAATGGGCTGAGTGAGTCAGTTACATTAAACAAAGTTTGTCACCCTGAAACTACAGGAGGAAAATAAACATCTACCAGGCTCTGGCCAATGGGCATACTGCAAGTGGCTGCTTTAATGAGCAAGGAATTCAAAAATAATCCCCCACAGACTCTTAAGACATCTGGTGCAGGATACTCAAAAAAGATGACTAAGTTGAGTCAGCAAAACAAATTTGTGCTGCCTGTTTGCTTCACTGAACATTGTCCAGCCCTCCCCGCTGTGGTTAGTGAAATTCAGTTTCAAAATCCTGCAGGCAAAAAACAACCCCACACACCCTAGACTTTGCAGCACCTTATCTTGCAGAGGAGAAGAAACTACAGACAGTAGCTCTGAAACTGCAGTCAGAGCAATTTTGATAACTTTTCCCTTCTCATCCCTAATAGAAGCTATTGTATGCATCCTTTTCAATAGTTTCGACAAGGACATGAAATACCACTCTCACTTGTACTTCGTGCAGGAACATTTAGTACCTTTAACCTAACCATAATAAATATTTACTAATTGTAATTTTACTAGTCCTTCCACTCAGTTGCAAAAGCAGTATCAAATTAATTTCTGCAGTACACAGAGCTTGACACCCAAAAAAGAACCAAGTTATCAATAAATAGCTCTTCCTGTTCTACTTCCTTCTATATACAAACATCTGGGCTGAGTGCCCAGCTGACTATTTTAAAATAGTTTTAATTGCTTTATTATCTGCTCTGCTGTAATCAATGCTTTTTAATATGTTTTCTCTTCCTGCTTCTTAGAAAGAGCCTTCTCCCATCTAGTCTACCACCACCTCCACTAAACAGTAAGTTTGTTTTTTCCAAGCTCACTGCTACAAATCTCAGGTTAACTTTAAAATCACTAACTTCAGTTCTACTTTGTCTCCGTCATTTTGAAAAGCCACTTAAGAGCACAACTGCAGTAGCAATGTACTGCATTAAATACAAATACTAGCAACACAGTTGACAATACAAGTGATAAGTATCCCTCCCCACCTTGAGACAGTTTCCAACCAACCTGTTGTGCTGACAGCCAATGCCATGAGTCAACATTTAATTCCATACCCTCAGATGTCACTAGTCTCATCATCATTTACACATATGTTAAAAATATGGACCAAGAAGCTGTCAACTCCCATAACTTATGAAGATATGTTGGTAGTAGTAAGTGTTATGGGT
>JAVJGJ010000047.1:70132047-70154294 GCA_035590215.1 Microhierax caerulescens | reverse complement strand
CCCCCGCAGCCGGCGCGGGAACGCCGGCGGAGTTTCGGTTCCTGCTGCCCCACTGCGCATGCCCCTCGCGGGCGCGCGCCTGCGCCGGGAGGGAGGCGGTGGCGCCCGGCGGCGCGCGAGGGGGCCGAGCGGGCGAGGCGGGACCCTCGCTCCCCTCCGTGAGGGGAGCGGCGCCTTCGGAGGCGAAGCCCAGCTTAGCGGCTACCGCCTCCCACTCACCACCCTCATCTCCAGGTCCTCTGGGAAACAGGAGCTACTATCGCGCTAATCTTTATCTAACTAACCTTGCCTATCGTTACTTTGTGCAGTTTTTGTAATATTTACTCAAGTTTCCGGTTCCCCTCCCTGTAAAGAGACCTCTAGGAGCGAGAAGGACTCCCTGAGGTGGGACTTTGCCAGCCACTCCTGACCTAGCTCCAGTCTTCAAGCCCAGCGATTCGTTTCAGCAGTCACACAGCAAACACTGCAAAACCCAGCCTCCTGCAGAAGCACTGCACCCCTGTAAACAACACTATTTTTATTCATACCCTCAGCAAAAAAAAAAAAAAAAAATTAAAACATTTCTTAACTACTTGTATGGCCACAGAGGATGCAGTCAGTGATAGACGATATCCTGCAAAGGCACCATCTGCCCAACTCAGAAACATTGCACGCAACACAGGCTTCCCTCCACTGTATAAGGAGGAACCTTAGTGATAACTATAATCACTGTTCAGGGTCAATACACACAGGTAACGCAGAGCATACGTCTTCTATACACTTACAGTACATCACGCATCAACTTTGGAATCATACAAACTGACCTGCCTGCTGTAGATCTTGCTTTGTTCATTTGCCAATCATTTGGCAAGGTGACCAGATCCTTAGGGAGAAGCAAGAGCAGGGCTGCTCCATGAAGGTGGACAAACCAGCAGCTGAGGGTCATCCCAGTCCAAGCAGTGCCCTCAGTGATGGGGCACAGTCCCACAGGTCCATGTGCAGTGAGCAGGGCCAGGTGCTGTCAACAGCCCACATCAGCAGTCCTAGAGAAGCTGAGGCAATGAATCAGGGTCATCCAGGAAAGCACAACATAGGCACAGGGTCCGTCCAGGAGACAGGGCCAGAAACAGGACCATAGGCAAGCTATGGTTACATAGGTGGAAGGTATAGCCAGAATATAGTGCTGGAGACATACCTACAACATAGCTCAGGCAAAGAGCTAAATTGACTCCTCCCTGAGCTTAAATAGAGGTCCTGGGCAGAGGGTACTCCCAGGTGAAGCTGTTCAGGGTAACTAAGGTCAATGGGTGAGCTCAGGGCCCAGACACAGAATCACACAGCTGCTCATAAATTTGAAAACTTGCTGCACCACAGACAGCTATTCAAAAGTATCTCATCCTCTCGGTTTCTCTTTTGCCTTTGTAATCTCAATAGCAAAGTTACTTATCGTGCTGGAATCCAAACCAGTAGTGTTTAATCTCCTGCCTGCATAGAAGTAGTTACTGCTTTTTATTGTATGGTCCCTTTTCTGCATCTTAGGGAGAGTAGGAGAGAACAGAGATACTACGTTTAATTTTCTGACATTCTTTTTTGGTTTTTTTAGAGCAAGGAGGTACTTAGGAGTTACAGAGAAACTAAGCTGTAATTTATGTTCTTGAAAATAGATTCAACAACAACAAAAAAACCCTCCTATTTCTACTACAGTCAACGGAAGCAACTGAAAAATCAGTACCTTTGAATAAAAACAGGTCACTTTAAATGCCTAAGTATAGATTTGAAGTCAGACTTTGAAAAGAGTTCAGTACCCATTTTATTCCTTACATTATGTTTAGAGCATGACATCCAAGCAGAGTGACTAACATCTGTCACATATGTGTCTTTCATCTTCTTTCTAGATCAGATCCATATAGTGAAGCATTTGGGTTTATAAAAGTCTAATAACAAACATTTCAGTAGGTTTGTTACAGGGAAGACAAGGCTGAGGAACTAAGTTCTCTTTTTTTCCAGGAGACCTTGTCATCTTGGTCTACTTTCTAAAGAGTTCTCTCTGCAAATATGAATCCTTACCAAAGAAGGCTGTCTTATCAGAGGAGCAAAAGATGTTGACCATAACCTTTACAGCAGAGTTAAAATAAATCAAGGGCCTGGGCTATCTTCATGACAAGGTATGGGGCAAAGATTTGTCCTCTCCCATTTTGAGCACCAAGAACAAGATGGTTGCCTGTACCTGTCTATTCTGTAGGCACCACTGTGGGCACAGGTTTTCCACTGAACTCATGATATACATGCAGCCGCACACAAGGGTCACTTGAAGAGACAAAACTTGATTGCACTTGCAGCCCCACTCCTCTTGGGAAGTCTCTTCCTGGCTGTGCTTTAATTGGAGCTCTGGGCTCTCTCTTTCCCTCAATTGTAACCCTACCCCTTAAAATAAAATTAACCAGAGGATAAGTCTGGGACTAGGCCCCCCAGCCAGTGCCCACAGCAAAAATTTGCCTGGCCAAGTTCTTGCAGCCTAGACTTCCCTTTCAAACCGCTTTCTAGCTCCTCTCCAGCTGGAGCTTTAGGGCTCTCTCTCCCAGTTCTAACAGTAACCCTGAGAGCAAACCTAATCTTATGCTAAGCCACAGCCCAGGGTCCCCAGCCATTAACCATACCAAAACATTCTCACATTGTCTTCACAGTCCACCTTTTCCTTTGGCATGTTCCCTTTTAAGCTCCCCTCCAACTGCAGCTCTAGGCTGTCTCTGCCTGAATGCCCACTTAACACTAACACAGATCCTTAGAGCAGGACCCTCCAGCCAGTGCACTCAAAATGTTTTCTCTGTCGTGTTATTTCTAACCCATGCCCTTTCTTTTCAAAGCTCCCTTCTAGCTCCACTTCAGCTGCAGCTCCAGACCATCTGTTTCTCTCCACCTTAACCTTAACCTTAACCCTCTCACTAACCATATGCTGGGCTCTGGACATGGCCTCCAGCCAGTGCCCACACCAGGAAGTTCTTGCAGCCAATTTCTCCTTGCAGCCCATGCTTCCCTGGGACAGTCACTTTCTAGCCCCAAGCCAGCTGCCGCTCTTGTCTCTTTCTTTCCGTCAGCCATAACCTCATACTCCACCCTAAACCTGACTGTTACGTTGGCCCCTCAGCCACTGCCTCCTCCTAAAAGTTCTTGCAGCCAAGTTATCTCTGTGGCCCAGCCTTTTCACTAGCAGCTGCTTTCAAGCCTCCCTCCAACTGGAGCTCTAGGGTGTCTTTTTTACCCACTGCTAACCCTAACCCTCACACTAGCTGTACGCTGAGCCCCAGATTAGGACTGCCAAGCACCATCCACAAAAATATAGTTCTTGCCAGCAAGTTCTTCCTGCACCCCACACTTTCTAGGCCCATTCTAATTGCAGCACTAGGCTCTTTCTTGTCAAATTTAAGCCCAGCTGTAATGCCAACCATAACAGTAGGCTGAGCCTCAGGACAGGCAGCCCTGTCAAGTTCTCCTTGAGCTGGGACTTCCCCTTCAAAGCCCCTTTCCAACTCCCCTCCAGCTGGCTCTCTCTTTCTCCCAGCCCCAAATCTAACCCAGACATAAACCTAACCACAAGCTGCAGCCCTCCTTTTAATGCCCACATGAAAACATTCTCCTAGCCAAGTTCTCTTTGCAGCCCACCTCTTTTCTAACCCCACCTCCACTGCAGCTCTAGGCTCACTCTTTCTCTCAACCCCAATACTGACCCTAGCCTGCATGGGAAGATTTTGGTAGTGGGCCTACAGGGGTGGCTTCTGTGAGGAAATGCCAGAAGCTTCCCCCATGTACAATAGAGCCAATGCCAGCCGGCTCCAAGACAGACTCACTGCTGGCCATGGCCAAGCCCATCAGTGATGTTGGTAATGCCTCTGGGATAATGTATTTAAGAAGGGAGAAAAAAACTGCTGCAAAACCAACAGCTGGAAGAGAGGAGTGAGAACATGTGAGAGCAACTATTCCGTGGACACCAAGGTCAGTGAAGAAGGATGGGGAGGAGGTACTCCAGGTGCTGGAGTAGAAGTTCCATGGTCTTTACTGCAGGCTGCAGGGGAATCTGCCCTAAGTTGCTCCATGGGCTGACCTCAGCCAGTGCCCACAGCAAAAAGTTCTTGAAGCCGGTTTATCTTTGCAGCCCACCCTTCACTTTGATGGGCCTCTTCTAGCCCCCTCCAACTGCAGCTCTAGCCCTCCTCTTGGCTTTCTCTTTTTCGCAGCCCTAACCGTGACCACAGGGTGAGGCTTAAACCAGGACGCCCCACTAATGCTCACACCAAAACATCTCCCCTTCCATGTTCTCTCTACACCCCACTGTTTTTCTCTGAAGCTCCTTTGTGACCCCATTCCAGCTGCAGCAGCAATCTGTCCTTCCCGCAACCCTAATCCTAACTGTATCCCTAATCCTTACTAGAGACTGACCCCTGGACACAGGCTCTCTTAAAAGAGAGACCTCACATTTCAGGTCTTCTCTTTGTTCCTTTATGCCTTACGGACATTTTTGTGCATGCGTGTGAGAGGCTTTTATTCATACAGCCTGGTATAACATGAAGTTGTATTTCAGTACATTAACAGTTTTTTATAACATGACACTGTGAGTCTATGTTGCAGTCAGCATTCATGGTGCATATACAGCACTGGGAAATGAAAGACCTGGGACAGTATTAAAAAAAACTTCAGAGCTTAGACCAAACCTGGTACAGTGTTGACTGTAATACCTACAGAAAGACATATCTTGGGCAATGCATCTCCACATCCGCATTGACACTGCACTGCGGGTGAAACCATTTGTTTCACTTCACAGATAACCTCTGAGCAAACTGACTTAGATGCTGTGATGATGGTCCAGGCACTGACATGAGACTGAAGGACCAAATTATGACAGTACAATTTCCTCTGAGGCTGCAGGGGGCTCTTAGCTGGCTCTTGGATGTCTGCTCAGGATATGTAGGTTCCAGTGTTGGTAAGAATACTTAAGAAAATAGAAGAGGAGATTAATTCTCTGAGTTACTGCACATTTCAAATCCTGACTGGCACGTCCTACTGAACTTCAAAGAAATCCACTCCCCCACAGATATACGAGTGTTTGAGACTCCTTCAGTGTGTCTACAGTTTTTTGATAACTGAATATAAAGCTTCTGTACTCCACAAGGACCGAACAGGGGAGCGCAGTCAGGGTCAATTCACAGTGCTTGGAAACTTTATTAAATACGTGTGATATCATCAGCAGACTAAGCTAATCTTTTTGCAAGCACAGAATGTGCTCTGCCTCTGATGAAGTAGTTTACTATCCTTAATAGAACAGAGTGTATCTGGAAACTTCAGTGGAGACCAAAAGAAAGATTTTCTGGGCTCATAACAAGTTGCAAGATAGGCTTGGGGAAAACTATATTGTTTTGTCCTAACTGCTCCAGGTTTTTTCTGCCATTGGTACTAAAATTTCCGCTTCTTTCCACCTCTGGTGCAAGATGGTCTCAGCTGGAAGCTGGTAGACAGGGGAGAGAGAATAAGAGAATTATCTAGCAAGACTGTGCTAATGAATGGCTGTCCTTGACTGAATTCATCAAAAGTTAGAATAAATTAACACAAGAGCGTGAGCTCTCACCTTGAGTTTTAAGAAAAGCCTGGGATTAACCATGACTACCAAGCTCACTTCTAAAATCTGTTTGCTCTTTTTGATGCTTGCCACAGTTTTGTTCAGCATTATTGTTTAAACCTAACACTTTCTAATTAGTCAGAAAATGTTAGGATTAACTAAATAATTACTTTGTTCCAGTATGACAAAAGTATATAAAACACTTGCTTTTTGTTTCACTGGTCATCAAGAGCAATTCTACTGGTGAGTTAGGGTCTCAAATTTTAAGGAAAGGGATATCACATAGTTTGTAAGTGAGGCTTTGCCTAGCTACTGGAAGGTAATATTTCCCTTTACTATTATTTTCTGCAGCTGCAAAGAACAGAAGGCCCACAGAGTTTCCCTGGGCCAACTGCCATAGAAACTAATTTCAGCTAAGGCAGACTCATAAATTGTTCCATTACTCTATAAATTGGTCTGGGCACATGTCACTTCAAGCAAAGCTGCGTTACTTTAAATCTAGCCTGTGGTTCTAAAATACTGCCACTTTTTTTAAAGAACACGTCTTAAAGATATGATGAAAATAAATAATATTTGAAGTGAGTTAATCTTCTACAAGAACATGAAACCTACAAGGATGTCAAATTATGCATTTCCAATAAAATGGTTAATAAAGACCAGACCAAATATTTTGAAGACAAAGCCTTTCTTTCATTTGTAAAATAGAAAAGGAGAAATAGAAAACCAGCATCTCTTTAAAATGCAGACTCCTTAATTGCTCTGTATTCAGAAGAACAAATACAATCTGTATGTGTGAATGATTACTGGCTATGTGTGTTTACAGGCAGAAAGCATTGCCTGCCAGTTTTCAGATGTGCCATGAAGAGCTACAGGATTCACAGAATTTCACATTATTACAGAAGATTCCAAACAGTCTGTGGAACAAAATTTAAAATATAAAATCAAACTTATTAAGATTAATTTACAAAGATCAATGTATTAATTTCCTAAGCAGAAAGGATTCTGACATTTCATTTCAAACACTACCAATTTCCTTTTGTTCCTTGGCATGAAGCATAGTACATAACCAAAGGTCTGCAAAGAGACGTATCAGCTCCAATCAGAGATCAGGCATCTAACCTAAGTGATGCTTTATTTTTTTGTTTGTTTGGGCATTTCAGAGGTGAAAAAATAGACAGCCTACTCCAGCCAAGGCTTAGGACACTAGTACACCCAGGCATAGTTCCTTTAGTCACAGTCCTAATAGCAGCAGAAGCCAGGACAGATTCTTTTCGCCTTGTTCAACCCTCCATAAACAAGACAGCTAAAAGTCTCCCCATAACCAGCACCCAGCAGTAGCAGTATCCATTTTAGTTCAAAGTCAGTCCTCCCTAGCCAGAGAAATGCTGAAGCCCAACTACCCCGCTCCCTCTGGGGCCCTCTGCTTCCCTTTTATGACTTCCCCCACTTAGGCAGCACAGCCCTCAGTTCCACCTCCCAGCGGTTTAACAAGCCACAACTGCTAGGTTTTGCAGCTTATACAGTCTTTAAGGGCTAACCCCTTCCTTTCTCTTTAGCAAAAGCCTTTAACCCTTTCTAGGTTTGTAGCGACTACAGCTCAAACATGCAAGCTGTGTGCAGTTTTCTAGGGAACTGGGATTTTCTAGTACCTCTCTGTTGATTCAAACTCCACCATTTATCAGGTGTAGTCTGCCAAGAAACTGCAGAACTGTTCCTTTACACTCTCTTGCTCCAGCTAGGGGGTTAGATAACACTGTATAAAACAATACATAAACCCTTTTTTCCCAGCAAATAGATCATAATTAATAGATCTCACTATTAAAATTGCGGTATTTTATGAATGGGATCAAATACATGTAAGCTTAATAAGGGCATTCTGTATATATGTCTTGGTGTTTATTCTTTAACTTGAAAGGTATTTTGCTCAACACCAGGTGGTGAATGTCACTTTGAATAAACTATTAATTGCCCTTGTGCCTGTCTAAAAGCCGGGTTTTTTTTCAAAATATGCTCT
The DNA here is from genome assembly GCA_035590215.1 of Microhierax caerulescens. NCBI lineage: Eukaryota > Metazoa > Chordata > Aves > Falconiformes > Falconidae > Microhierax > Microhierax caerulescens. The sequence continues at coordinate 70,146,693 of JAVJGJ010000047.1, read as the reverse complement.
TTTTGTTACGAAAAGATTTAAAGCTTCCTGTATCTGGTTTTAATAACCTTTAAAACATAAAAGGACACACATTTTAATAATAGATTAAAACATAAAATGTAGTATTTCTTTAATTGCACATCCTTTAACAAAAAATGCTTGGTGCAGATCTTATCTTAATTTTGTAAACATTGTAAGTTCCATTTTCCTCTAGCTCTGATTTTTATTGTTTGTAAAATTTCTGAAGAATTTTACTTCCTGCTACAGAACTGCACCAGCTTTTTTGATTTGTAGCCCAAGAAATACAGCTTCCTTAGCATATGCCATTTTAGCATTTCTTGCTTACTGTGGTTAATCACAGGAACTACAATAGCTGAAGAACTGTTAGAGAACTACAGTTGTTCTCACATGTTCTAATTTAGACAGTTGCCACTGTTATTGAGGGTTTCGTTTTAAGAGAAGGTTATGTTTGTACATTCTTTCAGTGTTGTTACAGGACTTTCTAGCATTTTTCTTCTGGAGACATTAAAAAGTTACACTGATGCCAATTAGGTTATCCCTGTGAAAGTCTCATGAAAGTCATGGAAAAGTAAGATTCAGTACTTTCAAAGCTCAGTTTATGAAAACATCCTTTTATTTTGGATGCCTTCATTTTGGACAGAAAACACCAGATACCAAGACCTTGACCGCTGACAACAGTAACTGAATCTTGAAGCTCTAGCAGCGAAACCCAGGTCTTACATGTATCTGTATGTTACCTAAAAAAAGTAACATTTAGAACATCTGGCCCTATGTACATTTAAAGAATTCAAGTGGTCAGCATTTCACCACACGTCAGATTGCTCCAGACTTCATTCCAGTTCTGAAATCTCCAAAGAAGGAAATCCTGCAATCTTTCCAACATTTGGCTACCCGCACAGGGGAAACATTTTTCCATATATATAATAACAATTCCCTGTGTTCCAGCTCGTGTCTGTTGCTGCTTGGCCTGTCACTGAGCATCTCTCAGAAGAGCCTGGTTCTCCATGCTCCTCTCCCATTTGGTATTTGGAAGCAACGGTAAGATCTTCCCTTTGCCTTCATTTCTCACTGCTGAACAAATCCAGATCTCTCAGCCTGTTCTCACATAGCATGTCATGACGCCCCATAACCATCCTGGTGGCCTTCCACTGCGATTGCTCCAGCGTGTCAATGCCTGTCTTGTCCATGGTGCACAGCACTCCAAATACAGCCTCACAAGTACTGAATAGAGGGGAACAAACACTTTCCCAAACAGGTAGCTACACTCTTGCTACAACTCATTTATTCTGTCCCACATGCAAGATCCCAGATCTCATTTGTCCTTGTTGAACTTCACAGGTTTGTGTCAGATCATTCTTCATTCTGCCCAGATCCTTTGAACAGCAGCACTGTCCTCCCAGCATAACAGCTGCTCCCTCTAATGTCATACTGCCTATAAACTTGCCGAGAGTACACTCCATACCACCACCCAGATCATGAATAAAGATATTAAACAGTATTATTCCCACTATGAATCCTTGAGGAATGCCACTTGTACAAGTCACCAGTTCCACTTCATATCGTTGATTACAACTCTTTGAGCACAGTGGTCCAGCTGATTTTCTACCCATGTTATCATCCACTTAGAGGGTCCGTGACTCACTAATTTGGGTGTAAGGAGATAATGGGAGACTGTATCAAAGGCCTTGCTAGAATCAAAGTACACAACATTCAGTGCTCCTCCTCTCACCCCAGAGCAAGCCATCTCATCACAGAAGGCAATCAAGTTGTTCAGGCATAATTTTCCCTTGATAATTCTGTGCTGGTTGTTCCAAATCACCTTCTTATCTTTCCTGTGCTTGGAAACAGCTTGTAGGAGAATTCAGTCTGTAATATTCCAAGGAAGTGCAGTTCAGCTGAGTGGCCTGTATTTCCTCAGATTCTCCTTCTTGTCCTTCTCCAAGATGGATGTGAGTTTGTATTTTCTTCTTTATGGCTTGTTTGTAATATATTATTATTTCAATCAATTAAAAAAATTACAATGGGATCCTAATATGCTATTAAAGGGTTAGAAACTATCAGGTCTCTCCTTTTAAGAAATTTAATATTCTAATGTAAAAAACTTGCAATATTTAGGTTTCAGTAAATTGTGATATGGTTCTGCTAGAGAAATCTTTACCCTAGGTAACAATCTCATCTCAAATTCTTTTGATTTGCATAACAAACACACATTTTCTAAGAAATATTCTGTAAGAAAATGGAAATTAGGCAAAGTCACTTCCTTAAATCTATTTTAATTACTAAGAAACTTTCCTGATCCCAATAGACATTTAAAATATTATTTTATGTAAAATAAATGTGAATAATCAACTTCATAAACACCAGAATAAGAAAGGAGAAAAAAAGAAATTATATAAAGAAAAACTTGTCCATCTTAACTACTTTGTAATTACTATGTAAAACTCAAAGGATTTCAGAGAAAATGAAACTAATTTCTCATGAGAGCAGAAGGAAGACTGGTATAAGAGTTGCCCAGGCACCAAAATAGATTCTAGTACCATCTCCAAGAAACTGCATAAAATGTTTTTATGAATAAAAAGGAAGTTTTTTGAGTGCATGGTAATGTGCTATATGTGATTGGACTCATCTTTGATATGATTAAACAGCTGCAAGCCACAAGACCACCACTGTTTTATGTGAGGCAGTGGTAATATTTTAGTAAACTGAGCTCAACCTCTTCCTTCATACCTCTGAAAATACATGTGTATGAGGCCTGATCTACACAATTCTTCTTGTTAATGTTTTGTAATTAAATGAGCTGTGTAACCTTTAATGTAAATAGTTACACAAGTGCAGAGGTTACTACAGTTGCTTATCCTAATGATTTGACTAGCAAAGGTAGGTTATTTCCTGTTAGAAAAAGCTGCTACACCATCAGACCACCTTTTTACACATATGACATCCTCTACCCTAAGAGATTGTAAGGCCTTGCCTATTCTGGTTTTAAAAAGTAGGTTAAACAAAATAATTGCAGCTATTCTAAAGCTGAGGAAGTACCTCTTTGCCCAAGGCTTCTGTCTTGGTAAGCTTTAGCAGTGGAGGTGGCACTTCCTGGCAATCATGGGGATGATAAGATACTGCTCAGTCTGCACATGTGGCTTTGTGTCAGTAACCAGAGTCCTGGTATGAGATTAATTAGTAGGGAGCATTGCTCAAACAATGTGACCTGTGTGCAGACAAAGCTTTGATCATTATACTATGTCATAGAAAACTTCATAGCAGTCCTCAGCAGCACATTTACCAGGTTTGTTATCAAAACTAACAGGCTTTACGTTCTCTCAGTTTCACTAGGGAAGCATGATAATATATAGGAATTCAGCTTTGAAGAAAGCCAGTGGTACCATAGTGAAAAAAGAGCCATTCTAGGCAGGAGCCTGATCAGTTTGCCCCAGATTGATTGTGTTACATTGCTACCAAAAATTATTCAATATGTAGTAGAGGACTTGCGAACGCAGATGGGGCCAGGGCTAGTGCCAGCACCATTTACATTGCACATATTGTTTTGGCAAGTAAATGCAGGTAGAATTCCCCCATTTTTTGTTGGTGGTAAAAAAAAAAAGGTCAAATAATATGAGCCATGCTTTATTTTAAACTTAGTGACACAACATAGGTATGTGATTTATAATAGCTTATAATTGGTTATAAGTGATTCTACACAGGTTTTAACTACTTTTCTTATCAGTTTCCTTTTTCCCCCCCCCAAATGATCAAGAATCCAGTTTGTATTTATTTAGCCTGAGAGCAAAATCCAGCAGGGTGGATGTACAGTTGTCATAACACAGAGGAAGGCAGGGTGCAGAATTATCCACGTGAATTACTATAGGCAAAAAGGAATGCCTTTTCTCAACCTAGCTAGTTCCTTTTCTCATATAAAAAGGCATAGTTCTTTTAAAATCAAAGAAGTTACACTGATTAATACCAGGAGAACATCTTGTCTGTGATTAGAGTAGGCTTGGTGATTAATTCATTAATGAGGGGGAAAAGGACAGAAATCACAGGTGAACAACTGATACATGCCCAAAGCTGTCTCTACAGTATGGCAGAAAATGGAAGGAAAAGAAGACATACCACAAACTACAGCTAATCTGGCCCTCAAATTTCTGAAGCTGTCATTGTTTCTACAATTGCAGATGAAATTGCAGCCACATTTCCTCTGCAAGTCAGGCAGAAAGGGCAGCTGTGAAGCTTGCAGACTGCAGAGTAAGAGCAGCACTGCAAGAGTTTTCATATTTATATAAATGGCAGCTCTTTGATATTAGGTACTGCACAGTCCTGCAGAAATTAAGGCACCATTCCCATCCTATGCTGAAGAACGTAATGAGGAAGCCAAGAGGTTTTGTTTTGCTCAAAATCAAAGATAAATAAAGACTGTACGAATGAAATACTCATATGTTCCACTTTGTTTTTCAATTCCTTGAACAACTATATTTTGATTTGAGCTCAAGCTTAAGAAACTTCTTTGCGGCAGGTGCACACGTCCTGGCAGAGATCGAACCCTCCAACCGTTGCTGACCGCAGATGCATCCTGTGCAGGCACACTTTCGTCACATCGCATGGTGACTGTTGTCATGTGGAAGGTAAGACCCTCCACCAATGAGAAGGAATGTGACAGTCTTTGACCACAGATCAGACCTGACTAGAGTATAAATGGAGCCCTGGAGAGGCAGTTGAGTTGGTCCTCCTCAGAGCAGCAGGTCTGCAGTCAGGGACTCTCCCCTTGGGTCAGGATACCACCCAAGGTAACTCCTGAAGGTTGAGAGCCCTTGCCTTAACAGGTGAGTGACTGCGCGTTCTGGGTTACCCTTCTAAAGCTTAGGAACTTCTGAGTCGACTGTGCAGTAGCAATTCCGTTTGACATCTCAATCTGTAATCAACCAACATTGATGGAGCTTTAACTGATTTATAAAATAAATCTTGTTTGAGTATATTATTTGTCTCAATTTATAAATCTCTACAACAGTCTTAAACCACTAACCTGCAGTAAGGAAGGACTCCCAAGGCCTAAAGACTGTGCTGATTACTAAGTTATAGTATTGGTGACACAGGACCAACACTACACTTACTGTTGCAGACCTACTTTCAGTTTAGAACCAATATTTACTCACATAAAATTGTCAAAACAAAAATAAAAATTAGACATGCTTAAATATTTGGGAAGGGGAAGGAAACTATTTCCATCCTGCTCACAGTTTGCAGACCACATACTTGCTGTTCTGATTCCTGCTGGGAAAGCTGTGGAGGGAAGAAAACCTGTGGCAGATTGTGGGGTCTCTCTATTCCCAAAGCAGAGGAAACTCCAGCAAGTGTAACCATGTAACCTGACTTTTGCATGCCCTTTTCTCTATTATTTTGGCTGCTGAGTATTGCAAAGGAGAGGCTTTAGCCATTCTTATACACAGCAAACAGGTCAGCTCTTTTCACTAATTGGCAGGCAGAATCTATTTTTCAGGATTGTTCTCTGACTACCAAAGTATACTGTGAAGACACTATTGAAAAAAATTATGAGAAAATATTATTTCTTGTCATTTATTGCTTGCACAATTATGCAGACAAATACACCACCCAGAAAGAAGGACTGTGCAGGAAAGAGCTAACAAAAAGGGAAATGAGGGAAACAAGTAAATAACATAATCAGGAGGAGGAAGCAGTGGGTGTTTTCTTTCCTCTTCTGCATGCTCTTTGTAACAAGAAAATTACTTTGCAGGTTTAGCATTAGATTAGATATGTAAAAAGGAATAGCAGAGAAAGCATGAATGAGACTGACCTTTTGAAACACACATTACCTTATAAATGAAATCGAATAGCTTCTGCTGGGATGGCAGGTCTCATGAAGTGTGCCATCAAAGTGACCTACTCTGTCAGAGAGCAAGTTATGTTTTCCTTTTTGCTCAGAGCAAAGAAACAATTTGTGTGACTTACCAAGTCAGTATTTTATTAATCTGCTTTCTCATCCATTACTGAGATATTTTCTACAAGTTACCAGGTTCCTCTTGGCTCTGTCCTTCATCATTTTCACTAGCAGAAAGCAGTATTAGCTTGAAACAAATCTCTCAAGGAGAAAGATGTATTTCTCTAGGCATTTTAGTAAGTCTGAAGTATTGTTTGCTTCCATTAATCTCTAAGGAAAAGTAGGAAAAAAGCCAAGTCTAAATATCTTTTACATGAGGAACTATAGAAAAATGCATGTAATCTTTTGTATATTAATTTGGTTTCTATGAAGAAAATAGTATTTGCATGTCAGAGAACGTAGAGTATGGTAAGGGAATGGTCCATGCTGTGATTAGCCCTAACAAGCTGGAGAGGGAAATGCAATCCCCTCTCTTCCACGTATGAAAAGCTACACAGCTCAGTTCTTCATTACATTTTACAAGCATCACAGACACTATCCACAAGTCACCATTTCCTGACAGGACCTTCTGTCTAGCTTTAGAGTATCTCAGCTGGTACACAAGGAAATTATACACTGAATTCTTAATGCTATTCCAACTACCACATCACTTGTTAGGTAATAATAGTAGTAATACTTAAATAGTAATTATCAATATAGTAATATTAAAAACTGAAAAGAGAAAAAAATCATTACAAAAGCAGTTAGCAATTTATAGGAGAAAATAAGTAGTCTTTCTGTACTGCAGCTCTGAGATTATTCCCATGTTTAACTGTTTTAAGAACTATGCTTTAACAATTTTACACAACAGCCTAACAAAGTGGATAGATCCATTAAATATAAGATGAATATATGATATAGATGAAAATTTACTGCCATGTAAATAACATGAACATAAGGGCTTAAGGTTGATGGCTGAATCAGGTAAAATCTTCAGTTTCTAAAAGCTCCATCACTGTCCTGGAGAGTTTCATAACTGATTTCCACAGGAGTGGAAAATTTTGTTTTTTAAAATCTCATCCTGAAAATTGTCCATAAATATGCAAACATATTTTCCATAATTTCCAGGTGAAATTTCTCAAGTTTAAAAGTAATGATCAATCTCAGAACTCAACCTCCAATTTGAGGATTTGTTTTCTTTTTTTCCCCCACATAACCTCTGGTACTAAAAGTTCAGCAGTATAAATGAAACCCTCATTGACTTCACCTGGCAAACTGACTGGGTTGGACCTCGGTAAAGAGTTCTGGTCACACACCAAGTCCTTTCCGAAAGATTAGATCTGCACTGCAGGTGGTAGTGAAGCACTGTAACAATATTTTACACTTCACTAAAGAGTCATCGCACCAAATGTACACAAAGGAAGGAACTGAGGAGTAGGAAAGTGTCATTAATGATGTATTTATCATCTAAGCAGAAGTGCACTTGAAAAATATTCAGATAAAAAGAACTACCTGAAAAATAGCTATCCTATGGTAAAACTACTTCAAGCTGATACTTCGAGAGAAGAAAATTTGAATAAAAACATCTGACAACTGGTTCTTTTGATATTCACTCAGGAAAACAACTCTGAGGATAATTTTGCCCAAAGAAGCATGAGAGTGTTTGGGAGACTTGGGATCTACTTACACTGTCCTCGGCAAAAACATTTTTGCCTTGGACATTAAAATGAACAGCTTAAAGGAAGGCCATAGCCCAAAAGGAAGGGAGCACTGGGACCGCTATGGAGTCAGGTACAGCAAGACCTCAGCACACAGCAGATGACCACACCATGGGAAACTGTTGCAATGGGAAGAGCGAACAAAGGGAGCAAGCTGCAGGCAGTCTTAATGCCTGAAATAAAACAAAACCATGCATCTCACACCTCTAAGGCTAAAAATGACTGGTTTGGGTATTCTTAGTTTCCTGATAGGGAGAAATTTCCAATATTTTGGCCCTTTCCAAAATGGACATTTTGCCTTCTGGGCCTTGTTCTGCTGAAAGAAAGTGGAATTTTTAGCTGACAGGACATATTTGTCCTTTGCTAGGAAGAACCTGTTGTTATTTTAGGAATAGGTTTATAAAGTATCCCAAAGGAAGTTGCTAGTATTATTTGACACATATATTAGCTGTTTAAAGCACAGAAAAAATTATAGTTCACTTGTTAATTAACTGATTTTCAGCAGATGAGGAACAGACATTGAGAGGTTAGAATAAATTGGCCATATAAGTTAATGGCAGTCAAGAACATGAATCAGTATCTTCTGGCAAACAGGGCACAAATCTTTGCCAACTGTGCCACTGACAATATGGACTTATCTGGTATCATGTGCTCACTCTCTCCATGTTTGCCTCCTGCCAAGAGGCACTACTATTATGCCTGCCAGGAGGACCCTCATCCTGGCTTGTTGTTGGTCCGGCCGTAGTCACTGCTCTGCCCCAGCCCTCTTTACGCAATGAGTGACTCTATTTTTCATGTACAAAAAGCCTCAGCTGTTGACTTATCAAGCCTTAAGTTCAAGCTTCTTTCTTCACATCATTGTCAAAAGCCTTGCAAACCTGATCCACAGCAATTAGGTTTACTAATGCATTTTAATCCTCAAGCCTTTTAGTCACTTTCTAAAATGTCATCTAGTTTATGAGATTATTTATGTGATTCAGATTATTAATTTTTTGAGATCTCTGAATTTCAGCCAAAGCATTTCAGATATGATGGATTGTAGAGGAATGAAGCTGGGTTAATTAGCATTGATGATATACAGCTGTGGGTTGGCTTCAGGGGTGGCCGGTTGGTTGATGTAGATAAGGTGCAGGTGTGGCTGGTTAGGTTAAGGGGTTGAGAGACAATGAAGAGGGAGCAGCTGAGGAAAAAGCAGAGAGGAAGAAGCAATAGGAGAGCGAGCATGCCTTGAGTGAGGAGGAGAGGGTAGTACAGGGACTAGCATGAAGAGTGTGCTAGTATGAGATGGTAAAAGACCTTGTAGCTGGCTAGTTTGGAGAGTGCTGCAACAATGGATGACTGTTCAATGCAACCATCTTAAATAGTTTATAATCTAAAACTTGTTCTGCCATCACTTTGTTAAAAAGTGTCAAGTCTTCCTCTTTCAGGCTGGAATCAGACAATCCATTTTACATGACTCTTTGGATGACACACAACCTTTAAAGACAGTTTTAAATAAAACTTTTCTGATGCACTCCCTTTCTCTGTAGAGGAGGCTCGCTTCATCAACATCTGTGGGTGCCAACACTGATACTTAACCCTACTGACTAGGAGAGATGTCATTTTGCACATTCCCTTGGGCCCTGTTTCTGCTCAAGTAACAGCAGGGCTGGTTGTACCTGCAGGGGCAAGGCCTGGTGGTAAAGAAGGACCTGATTTAGGATTCCTGAGTATTAATGTCTGGATTAAAATCTACATCCTTCCTTGGAAACAGTTTTCCTGAACTGAAATAGGAGTATTCAGCTGTCAGCATTTTTCCATGTGAGGGGAAACCCAACTTCTGCAAGTCCCCTCAATCTGTGCTGGTTTTGGAGGCATTCAAAGCATTTCTCTTAAGACCACGTGGCCATACTCATTTCTTTCAGGGAAGCAACATACCATCTGTCAGCTTCACATGAGTTCACTTTACCCCTAAAAAGGTTTAATATGAAAACAACAATTTTATTCTTGACATAATTACAGAAGAAAAGCGTCCTTGGAAATACTTAGAAGCCTTCTGGACATGTTCCTAGGCAACTGGCTCTGGATGGCCCTGCTTGAGCAGAGAGGTTGGACCAGATGACCTCCAGAGGTCCCTTCCAACCTCAACCATTCTGATTCTGTAATTGCAAGTATAAAATATGTCAGTACCAATCTTCTATCTTAACTTACTCTGCAATTTCATCACAATTTAGCGACTCTTCACCCTTCTCTCCTACCTGCCTGTTCCCCTTTCCCTCCCTTGTACTACCACTGGTGTATGTCCCAACCTGTGGTGATCCAGTTCAAAAAAAACATTTTTTCTGCTTGTTTAAATTCATGAAAACTGTGGATCAGATGAGCACCACCACTAGCTTAAGACAGAGGAGAGAATGCAGGCAGGGTTAGTTTATCTGGGAATCCCAGCCTTAGGCATGCTCTGTGGTGTCTTTTGGCCACAGCAGCCAGAAGCCAGCTCATCAGGACTATGCATCTAAAATGCCATCTTTAGAAGTGGGTTCCATTTCAGTAAACCTATATTCAATTTGGAGATTTTCTGTTTGCCTCTGGATACACAGAGGGCATCAATGACTGTTTTAAGAACCCTTTGCTTCTCTAGGAATGCTGTATTTCTTATGTCCTGATCTCCCTCATTACACTATGATTTAAAGGTATTGATTAATTGCTCAGCATCTGTGAGAATAAAATTAAATAACCTTAAATTTGCTTGAGACTGTTCTTCCTTTGAAGTGCAGAGTTCCATTTCTTCCCCTCTTTTGTCTTAGGAATTGAAATTTAGACATATTTCACTGGAATTTCACTGATTTTGAGAACCACATATCATAAAAATGTTCTTACTGTGTGTAAATTTCAGCTGCCTTTTGGGATTACTGGTATCTTACATATCTCGTGCATGCCATGATAATATCACAGTTTTACTTTCAGAGGCCAGTGCATCATGCTGCCTTCATGTGCCACTTTTCTGAAACATTGCTACTTTTTCGTACTTCCAGACGCTTGATTGCATCCCTCCCTTGCAAAGGCCAGACTGGGTGTCATGGTTTAACCCCAGCTGGCAACTAAGTACCACATGGCCACTTGCTCAGTCCCCTCCCTACCAGATGGGGAGGAGAATCAGGAAGGAGGTAAAACTTGTGGGTTGAGGTAAGAACAATTTAATATTTGAAATAAAATAATATATAAAATAATAACAACAACAATTGTAATGGTAAGGAGAGAAAAAGAGAGGAATAAAACCCAAAGGGAAGAAACCCCAAGTGAGGCACAACACAAGTGATGCTCACCACCCACTGACCAATGCCCAGCCAGTCCATGAGCATAACATTCTATGGTATGGAATATCCCTTTGGCTAGTTCAGGGCAGCTGTCCCAGCTCTGCTCCCTCCCAGCTTCTTGTGCACCTCACTGGTAGAGCATGGGAAACTTGAAATCTTCTTGTTTCAGAGTAAGTGCTACTTAGCAACAACTAGAACATCAGTGTGTTATCAACATTGTTCTCAAACTAAATCCAAAACACAACATTGAACCTGCTACTAAGAAGAAAATTATCCCAGCTGAAACCAGGGCACTGGGACACCTCATTCTCCAAATATTGCTATTAGATTCAAAAAGTGCTAGTGGCTAAATAGGTACAAGTCAGTATTACCAAATGAGAGAATATATCTCCACCTCTTGCACTATAGGAATCTCCTACGGTGCTGGCTACAGAGATGTCAAAATAAAAGATACTGAAAAAGCTGGATAACCATACTGGTACATAACTAAACAGAACCCCCCTTAGCCACAACAAAACAAAGTAGCTTTTTCATGTCTTATTTTAAAGAAATGGTGAAGAGAACCACAAAGACCCCCTCTCCCACCACCCACACAATACTATTATGCTTTATCCTTTGTGAAGGATTTGCAGAAAAACAGGGAATGATTCCGTATTACCTGCCATACCCACAATGTCTATATTGCTATTGAAAACGCAGCTTTTTTTAGCAGATATTTAGATACTGATGGCACTGAGGAGTTAGTCATATGCTAACCGTGTTTTTCACTTCATATTATCCTGTACACTGGTCTCCAGCACTTAAATCATACTTCATCCTTTTGCTCTGTTCAAGCCTGACCCCAGTTTTTAAATGGAAAAATGTATTAAATGAGTCATAATCATAGTGCTCCCTCTGGTTCCATTAGCTTTGGAAGAACTGCATTTCATACATTATATGTGACCGTATTAAAAGGCCCAAGTTTTTTGTGTGTGATTCCTGGCTTACAGAGCCTGGATATTATTATTTCTTCTAGGCTAGTACATTATACTGTAATTTGCACAATGGTCCAAAAGCCTTCCAGTGTGACAGCAAAATCAAAAACTTCACCACTTTACAGTCAAGTGTGGTGGTGCTGCTCTGCTTGTTTCAGCATGGGTAGACAATTAGGTAATTAGGATAGAATTAACCCCCTCATCCCCAGATTAGGGGTTGTACTAATATATGAAAAGAAACACTAATATATATATATAAAAAAACCCCAACATATTGATCTCATTTCATCAAAAGCCACAAACATAATATTAAGTTACATATTAAGTGATTATTTTTAAGTGTGCAACTTGAAATGTTGAAGAGGTTCTACATAAGATCTTCATACTGAGATTCATAAAACTGTTCTCTCCACAGCCTTTGAAAGCAGAAGCCATACTTCCTATTCTTTGGTACATGTAAAATTAGGTACCATGGAGTCACAGCTGTCTCAGTGGACAGGAAACAATTTTGTTGTGACAAAAAGTACCCTCAAATGAAGCATCTTACTAATGTCACTATTTCAGCTGTCAGCTGACATTCAGCTTGACATTTATAATTTGACTAACTAATGAACCTGAATAATCAACTGTTGATAGCTGAGATCAAGCCCAAACATCTGAAGCACATCTTCAACTTATATTCATGTCAGAAATCACTATGGAAGTTTGATAAATCTAAATAATTCTGTGGTCTGTTTAAATCTTGGCTGGATAATGGATATCCCAAAAGCAAAAATTATAAAGGAAAATTAATATAAAATAATTGTAGAATTTGTACAACTAGAGTCACCATTCACTTCTTACAGAATGGGGGTATCTTGTTCTTCACACCGTGGGCATTTTTTAATAGCTTATAATAAAGCTCAACAGGTTTTCTGCTCCCATATTAAACTGTGCTTTCTTGAGACTGGATGAATTCAGGCAAGTGCCATTTTCAAAAGATTGGTTGAAATGGAAAAGGTAACTATTATGAAATAGTACCAAAGAAAAATACCAAAAAAGAAAGTTTAACTTTTTTCTTTAAATTGTGAAACAAATTACTTAGCTCTCATTTCAAGAATGTTTGATGCAATTTCAAAGTTTTCCATTCTATTCAGAAAATTGTGCCAATTGTTCTTCATTATTACCTCTTTTTGGATATAGAAAATAAATGCTCAGGGAAGCATATCATACTTCATATTTCATACACTGAAATTTCATTCATATTATCTATTAATATTCTGAGTTCATATAGTACTTACTCCACAAGTATCATTTTAAGGATGTCCTGATCTGCAAAATTAAAACATGTCACTACAATGAGTTGCTGTCACTCATTCTTTCTCTTGTTATAGCATGGCTAATATTGACATTACAAGACATTACATCTATGCTCTTGAATATTTAATTCAGATATACCTATTTTCTTTTTTCCTTTTGGAAGTGTTGGAAGATAAATATATCACTTACTATTATAATCTAAAGAAATGCATGCTTTCAATATCTCAAAGAAACTTGGTATCTCTTCAGCAGTTCCCTCAAGCTCGCTGTTTCCTTCTTTTCTTCTTTCTCTCTTTCTCTTTCTCATTCTATCTTCCTTTCTTTCTTTCTTTCTTCCTTTTTCTTTCTGTCTTTCTTTCTCTTTCATTCTTTCTTTCTTTCTTTCTCTATCTTTATTTCTTTTTTCTTTCTTTCTTTCTTTCTCTTTCCTTCTTCCTTTCTTTCTCCCCTTCTTTCTTTCTTTTCTTTTTTCTTTCTCTTTCTTAATTTCTTTCTATCTCTTTCTTTATCTTTCTTTTTTCATTCATTTTTTCTTTCCTTCTTTATTTTTCTTTCTTTCTTTTTCTTTCTTTTTCTTTCTTTCTCTATCTTTCTTTCTTTTTCTTCCTTTCTTTTTCTTTCTTTCTTTCTCTTTCTTAATTTTTCTATCTCTTTCATTCTCTTTCTTTCTCATTCTGTCTTTCTTATCTTTCTTCCTCTTTTCTTTTTCATTCTCTTTAATTTTTTCTTTATTTCTTTTTTCTTTCTTCCTTTCTCTTTCTTTCTGTCTTTCTTTCTCTTTCTTTCATTCCTTCTTTCTTTTTCTTCCTTTTCTTTTTCTTTCTTTCTTTCTTTCTTTCTTTCTATCTCTCTTTTTCTTTCTTTCTCTTTTTTTATAAATTTCTTTCTATCATTCTCTTTCTTTCTCGTTCTGTCTTTCTTCTCTTTCTTTCTCTTTTCTTTTTATTCTCTTTCATTCTTTCTTTATTTCTCTTTTTTCTTTCTTCCTTTCCCTTTCTTTCTGTCTTTTTCTTTGATTCCTACTTTCTTTTTCTTCCTTTCCTTCTCTTTCTTTTTCGTTCTTTCTTACTTTCTCTTTCTTTCTTTCTTTCTTTCATTCTTTCCTTTTCTTTCTTTCTTTCTTACTTTCTATCTCTTTCTATCTCTTTATCTTTCTTTATTTATTTAATTCCTTATTTCTTTCATTCTTTATTCTTTCTTTTTCTTTCTTTCAGTCTGTCATTTTTTTTCTCTTTCTTACTTTACTTTCTATCTCTTTCTGTATCGTTCATTTTTAATTTCTCTTTCTTTTTTATTTTTCTTTCATTCTTTCTGTCTTTTTCTTTCTCTTTCTTTTTCTTTCTTTTACTTTTTCTGATTTTCTTTCTTTTTCGTTCTCTTTCTTTTTCTTTCTTTCTTTCTTTCATGCTTTCTTTTTTCTTTCTTTTTCTCTTTCTTCATTTCATTCTCTTTCTTCCTTCCTCCTTTCTTTCTTTTTTGTTCCTCTTTCTTTCGTT
>JAVJGJ010000047.1:70107751-70131698 GCA_035590215.1 Microhierax caerulescens | reverse complement strand
CTTTCTGTTTCTTTCTTCCTTTCTTTTTTTCTTTTCTTCCTTTCTTTTCTTTGTTCTTTCTTTCTTTCTTTCTTTCTCTTTCGTTCATTCTTTCTTTGCCTTTCCTTCTTTCTTTCCTTGTTTCTTTCTCTTTCTGTCTTTCTTTTTTCTTTCTTTTTTCTTTCTTTTTTTTCCTTTCTTTCTCTTTCTTTCCTTCTTTCTTTCTGTCTGTCTTTCTGTCTTTCTTTTTCTCTTTTCTTTCTTTTTTCTCTTTCTTTCTTTTTCTTTCTTTCTTTCTTTCTTTCTGTCTTTCTGTTTCTTTTTTTCTCTTTTCTTTCTTTTTCTTTCTTTCCTTCTTTCTTTCTTTCTTTTTTCTTTTTCTCTCTTTTTTCATTCTCTTTCTGTCTTTCATTATTTTTTTCTTTCTTTCATTCTTTTTTTTCTTTTTCTAACTTTCTTTCTTTCTTTCTCTCCTTCCATCCTTATTTCCTTCTTTCATTCCTTCTTTCCTTCTTTCTTTCTTTCTTTCTTTCTTTCTTTTCAATTTGGTTGTAATAGTCTAAAAGTTGCATGTTTTTTTCTTAGAACCGATTAAAGCTATAATCTGTATAATTGCAAAGAACAGGGAGATTTTAATCTCAGAAGAGGGATTTTTTCAACTTGAAAGAGTTGTCTTCATCTGAACTAGTCATCTGGACTCTTTTCTAAGCACTGAAGATCTAGTCATCATGTTCTAGAGCTGGACAGGTGGACCATGCCCTGAAAGTGTCTGCTTACTCTCAGCTGAATATAAAGGAAGTTAGGATGACTTGGTCTGACAGAGATCTCTTGCTGTTGCCATTCAAAATTAGGGGAGATGAAGCTCTCCCACAGCTCCTATCTGTATATGAGCTATAGCAGAGTCACTGGAAACTGTCAGCTCTGACTATGGAGAAAGATCAGCCTGCTAAAAAAAACACACACACATGGGGAAAGATTTGTTTCTGATGAGGCAACCTAGAAACAGTAATGCTATCAGGCATGTGGCATTTGGTTCCTATTACAGAGAACAGTAAGGCCTGGTCAATGTTACAACCAAGAGAAATTAATTTCCTTACAGGAAGTGTACTGGCTATCTTTTTAATTGCTTCTGTTTGAAATTATTTCATTTTATGTCTTTGAAAATATGCATTTCATTTTTATACTTCAGTGGGTGAACACGCAGCTGTCTAGACTCACAACTAGAGTGTTAACTACAGTGGGTTTTTTCAAGGGGAAAAAATCTCTAAAGCTCACACTATTTTGGCAAATTTTAGTTTGTATTTTCTATTGTTGTTCTAAAGAATAGTCTATAGTGGAACAGAATTTTTCACCCTCAACCCAATTTGCATGATTATACTGGAATGCAGCTACTTTTATGTACCCACCCTCATTCTTCTTGTACCTAAGTTTGCCCCAAAAGTGCAGCAGCTGCCTCAACCAACCAGATACACCCAGAGAGAAAAGAAGTCCTTGGGTAAAGAGAAAAGGCTCAGAAATCTTTATATCTTGGAATGTCATTTATAGGGCTGAGTGGGGATTTTCTGAATATGCTGTTTTGCCATGATATATTTATTAGTTAAAAAAAAAGGGAAATTGTTTTTCAGTAACATTTTTACCACTTTGGACAAGAATGAAGTGTTCGACTAAAACTGCCTGGCCTTCTCCCAGGAAGCAATAGCCTACTAGTCACAGCTCTCTGATGTGATGTAGGAAACTGCAGTCCAAATCTGCACTCTTCCCACTGCTGACCAACACCTGTGTTGGAGTCATACCTCTCTTGTGATTGCCCATCATCTGGTTTAATGGCTATAGAGGAATGGGTCTCTTGTTCTCTACTGTTTTAGTCATTCCATTTTATATAAATAGTTAATTAGTCATTGCAATAGAGACTTAAGCCTTGACTCCGACATGTCAGGTGAACACTTTAGCAATCAGGCTACACACAGAGCCAGTCTCTGACCCAATGAATACTCCACTGGTAGAACTGCTCCAACAGAAGAGAACACAAGAACAAGAGAGAAACTGAAAAGCTGCTCATTAGTTAAATACTATCCACCTTCAGACCAGAAAAATGACTTTTTATGAAAAATATAATATATAATAATGAAATTAAAGACAGCCCACAGGGTATATATACATAGGAGGAAGAGGTCTGGGTAAATTCAGTTTAATCCTAGCTTTGAAAGATTGGCAACGTAAATTACAGAGAATTTAGATTGTACATTTTTAATGACACAAATTTAGAAAAGTAATCTGAAAAGACAGAAAACTCTCCAGTTTCTTACTGAGACATGCAACAGACCAGTAGAGGGTGATTAAATTTAGATCTACTCCAAAGACACCTCCTATTTAAATTAGTGGAATAATTGCAGTCATAAGTTGTCTCTGCGTGGACTGACAGCAGAGTGGAATAGGGAGGGACACACACCTTTGTATGGATGTTGTTGATTTTTATTGGCAGTGACTAAAGAAGACTTAAAAATCTTACATTCTTTTCCAGCCTCTGAAAAGGAAGCGTCATTTAATTTGAATGGCTTCTTTTTCCTACTGTTCCCAGGGCTGAACTCTTCTGCTGTCCCTTCAGTCTGTTCTTCCTCAGTCCTCTTCTCCACTTCTCATTGTCCATCACCATCTCGTACTTCTCTACAAGTCACTGCTCTACAGGCTTCTGAGACTCTTACCCCCGGAAATCCCCATGTCATTGGTTTAGATTGCCAGTCTCCCATTTGCCTGTTGCTCTTGTTTTTTTTCTTTTTTGTCCATGCTTTCCACATAATTTTCTGCCTCATTATGTTTGTCCACTGATGGGATAGAAGCTTGGGAAACCACAGAAGCACAGGGCAAGCTTGCAGTCAGCCTACAAGTTTCCCAGTAAAATACGCTCAGCTCAGTACTTCTCAGCCTAGAGTTCCACGTGTCTTGTTATTTATTGGGTACCAATGGATTTCACATAAGACAGGATCAGCTTCAAGCTCAGCCTCACCTCTTCCAAAGTGTAGATCATCATAAAGAAAGTTCAGCTTTGTCCGTGTCCTCAGGTTGGAAAGAAAATGTTCACTTACTTTGTGGAGATAGCTCTTGTGAAGTCTTGGCAATCTGGGAGCTGTCAGACACTTGAGCATGCTAGGGAAAATAAAATCTTCACTTTTTTAGTTTCAATATGCAAATTTCTCTACTGAGCATGAACAATCTGTGATTTTATAAGAATTTACAAGTCTTACAAGAAGGAGAAATTGACTGGCTGAATAATTTTTTTCCATGCAAGATGGGCAATTTCAGCCCAAATTGCTGGACATGCACAAAGCTAAAAGTAACTAGGGAAAAAAAAATTATAATGGAAAGTATCAGCTGACCCTGATAACGGTGCTGCTCTTTGCTCTGCCTCTCAATTGTCTGCTGTCCCATAGGGCACAACACTTGTAGCACAATGAATTAGTTATCTCTGTGTTTGCATCAAACCAGGTATTTGAAATGTTGTATAGCTGTTTGCTATAGACAAAACCAACATTGTACCACCATACTAGGAACCCAGATTACTCTTCTTCCTTCACTTGACACAAAGTGTTGGATGCATGCAACAGCTTGACTTTCTCCTGTGATCTCTCTTTTTTCTGCTCTAGTCACTCAAAGCTCAGGAAGGATGCAATTCCTTTTCAGTGGGGGCTTAATGCTTTTGTGCCAAGACCCATCCTTCAACTCATGATGTAGGAGGCACACTCAAGTCTTAGATCTGTTCATAGCAGTTTTGCATCCTGGCCACTTCAGTTGGTGTTTCATGGATGGGAGGCTACACCTAACTCTGTGTTCTACAAAGCATCATCTGCGGAGGCTGAGGCTAATATGGAGCCAGCCTTGAAACAAAGGATCTTCAGCAGATCCAGCTTTGTTACCCTGCTCTGCATCAGGAGACACCTCATGTAGTGACAGTCTAGTCCATTTATTAGAAATGTAGACACAGACAGGGTATGCTGGTGTTTATGCTGATGTCATGAAACATAATGTATTCATCCTGAAAAAAAAATCACAGCTAATAACTGATACATTTTTGGCGGGGAAAGATTTCAGTAATGGTTTTCATCACAAATTTTGCAACTCTATTCTCCCAGCTTTCTGAAGAGCTTTTTTTAACACGTTCTCATCCCTCACATCCCTGCAACAGGTCAGTTAATCTTTTTGTAAAGCCTTATAATTTCAAGCAAAGTCTGTTTCCACAAGTATACCCTGTATTACCATTTATTGCAACCTGCATATCAAAGCCATGCAGCCAGCTAGAATACTGTACTTGCTTTTAGCCCTCTTCCCATACACACAATTGCATGTGGAGAAGCAGTAATTTATAGACACAATGGATTTTTGTCTACTTCTACAGAAGCCTGTAAAGCTAGCTTTAAACTATGTATTACTTGTTGAAATTAATCACTCTGGCAGTCTTTCAGATGTATATTTATTACAATGGAAAATCAAAATATATTAAATTACTACCAGTATGAAACCCTGTTTGCAGTCCATAGTCTGATAATACTTTATTTGGTTTAAAAAAATAAATAAAACCACACTAAAGACTAAGCCAAATTCACCCAATAGCTCAGTGAGTCTCAACTTCAGACTTACAATTGGTGGTGTTCTACCAAGGAAGAATATGGCCCA
Organism: Microhierax caerulescens; assembly: GCA_035590215.1. Classification (NCBI taxonomy): domain Eukaryota; kingdom Metazoa; phylum Chordata; class Aves; order Falconiformes; family Falconidae; genus Microhierax; species Microhierax caerulescens. The sequence goes on along the minus strand of JAVJGJ010000047.1, from coordinate 70,127,051 downwards.
TGCCTTTATTTTTGTTTGATATTAGCAGTTAGCTAATACAATATTCCATATGAAAGGACATTGCTTACAGTAATACAAATATGTTGGGTTAAAAAAAAAAGAGAAATGGTGATGCAAGCAAGTTAGCAGAAGTTAGGAAAAATATGAAGCAGAACATTTGTTCTTCAGCTTTGGACAGTGACAGCTTACCACATTTGTGAATAATTCCTTACAGTGTTTTATCGCTTTCTGCTCCAGAAGCTAAATTAGTTTTACAACTATTAATTGAATTGTCTAACTTCACTACACACTGGGAGATAGAAAGGATTATTAACTCCACTTTACAGATAAGGAAACTGAGACAGGGAGAAGAAACGATTAGCTGGAGGTCACAAAGGGAATCAGAGACAGATAAATCCCAGATCTCTCCATCCAATACGTTAAGCGCTGAACATCGTTCCTTCTCCACACAAACAGCCATCAGAAATGAGACAGATTTTTTTAAAAAAAAAAACCCAAACAATTAAAGCAACACTTCATCAAAGACAAAAGCTTCTGAAATTCATCCTATGCTGGTGAACCCAAATGTTCTCTTTTGTCTCTGACACATTGCTTTAAGTGCACATTATCCCGTCCTTCCTTGCTTCCTGCACCACTAGGCTAGCATGTGCAGCACATGCACTCATGTCACTCCTGTAGCCGTCCTGTAAATATCTGCGCTACCTACATACTATACACTGCTTTGTATGCACGTAATCACCATTTCTGTTGTAGTAAGTACAAAAGCTGATCATTCCTTATGAGTCATCGTACATGAAGTATATGTCTGCTTCTCTAAAGGGACCCGTCTTTACATTATACAGATGTAGGATGTTTTTTTTCTTTTAAGAAGTTAAGGGGTAAGTTCATAAATAAATTGTGCACCATTTAATTCTCTGAGAGGATGGGAGGGGTTAACAATAAGTCAAATACCTCATACTTCTGAGATTTGTTTTGCCTGACCTCATGCATACTCTGGATGTCTAGGAAAGCTCTAGCATACTCGCCTTGCACAGCACATTTACAATTTCAGCTATCACCACTCTGAATAAGGTATTTGATTAAACTGATTAAAGTGGTGTTTATTAGCTGACAGCCATTAATAAGTGAGCTGGTTAAACACTTGCCACAGTGTATCAATCAACAGATTCGAATTTTCTTTGTTTTACTTTAAGCCTACATGGGTTTGTTATAATTACCTTAGTACTTACTATCTAATTATTACCTTACTACTACTCTCTAATCCTGAATTTCTGTAAATCAACAGACATGCTGCCGATAATTTCCACAGGAGAAACGTCAGGATCTCTATGAAAAACATTTTATAAAGCACTGTATGTGAGCAAGTCAGGTCTCTCTCTATAAGATTACAGTTTTAAAGCAACTTTAGGTTCTGGCTTTAGTGTTTCTCTGTGTACTTTTGTCTCCAGTTAATACTTTGTCCATTTCTAACAGAGTGAATGAAGTCTTGTGACTTTAGTTTAACCGGGCATATCTACACTGCTAAAGGAAACAGAATTATTACATAGCAAACATTAGAGCAGAAGTGCAGATTTATATAAAACAAAATGCTTCAAGAGGTAGCATTAAGTATTCCAAAAATCTTGTTTGAGCTACATTTTCATTGTTAAAAATATTTCTTAAGTTCTTTTTTGCAAGTTTGTAAAATAAAGAGCTTCTAAATGACAGCACAGATCAAAAATCAATGTATTTTTAAAATAGTTCTTAATGACTGCTAATTCAGGGTAGAATTAGCCTTCAGAATTTTTCAAAGTTAAGTAAACAATATGTTTGTCTGGATTGATTTCAGTGGAATCACTGGGAATATGATCTAAAGACAGATTTTATTAGCAGTACTTGAAGTCTAAAGCTTTAGAAAAAACAATCTTGAGTACAAAAAATGCAATTAGATAAAATTAGAAAGACTTACTAATCATTACTGACTACAACTGTTGTCTCTGACCATTATTTTCTATAATTATATCTCATTTTTTACTGGATCATCTTCATGTCTTTTACAAGGCCTAGAACATGAATGCATTCAAATTTACCTATGGCATTCCTTAGCTAAAAGGTATAACGTGTTAACTTTTAATATTTGGTCTAGATACAGAAGAAGTATTGATTTTGCTTGTGAGGTGCTTATAATTTGCTTATAATTGCTCTTGGGGCCACTTATATTTTATTGGAACAAATTGCAATGTGTAAAAAATGATAGATGAATATTTGAAAAATAGCCAAAGTGAGTTTAGTTTATAAGAAGACTTTTTAAGGGTATCTAAGAAACAGAATTTATAATTAAAGTCTTTTGTCTTCTCAATGACAGCTACAACAGCTTTTCTTAAGCTCAAACCCACATGTTTAAACTACAGCTGTAGGCCATTAAACGCCTGTGACCTCCCATGAGCTGTTGAAGAACTTTGAAAATTACTCTTTACCTAATTGTAACTGTGTAGTCAAAAAAACCCAACAACCCAACCAGAAAAAAAAAAAAACACAATAAAAACAAACAAACAAACAACCCCCTACTCCACAAATCAATCCCAAAACTCTGGAATTAAGCACTTCCCTCCCAGGAGGCACTGCCTCTGGTCTTCCAGGCTGAAAGGGGGAAGACTGGCGTAGGAGCCCAGGAAGGTTCCTCCACCAGTGGTATTCTACAGAGGGCAAATCTGCTTGGTCTGTGATCTCATTAAATACCTAGGGCTGTGTAAGGGTACTGGATTGTCATGTCTGCACACAGATTAATTTTCAAACCCATCTCCAGAAATTCTTCTAATTCTCGTCTTGCCTCTTGAGTCCCAGCAAAAAGGCTTGGTCTGCTTCAGCTCCATTTTAGATGCCAAGAAGAATGGAATGTTCTGCCACAAAATCAAGGCTATAACTGTATTTATACTAGTGTTGTGTTTTGAGGCAATACAAATCCCAACAGTCCTCATTTACTGCACATCAGTGCAGTCTGCAGAGCAGTGTTTATACTAAGTGGATTTCCTTTCAGAGAAAGCTAACCTGATAGCTGTGGTCCATATGACCACCAATTGCACTTCAGTCCCTAATGGGGACATATAAGCCTGTAACAGTGCTTGCTGCTTCAGGGTGCATCTACATTACTGCTAGGCCATTCATATCACAAGTGTGCATTTGAAGCTGACCCACTTACGCCGATTCATACTGCAGAGGGGTCTCAGAAAGCCTAAACTGGATTCCCTGTAGGTGAAACTAAACTGGAAAATGTACTCCAAGTATTTCTCCTTATGTGCTGCAGCTACTAATGGACATTCAGTGTGCTTAAGACCAGATGAGATTTAATTTGAAGTAAACTCTCTGAAACACATATAATGTGGTCTTCAGCACCATCTTCTTCACTCTGCAGGCCTGCTTTTCTTGCAGCACACTACTTGCTAACTTAAACAGAGACTTAGATAGCTTCAGACCATATGTGACAATGACTTTGGTGTTCCAGTGATTCAAATTAAAACTCCTCCAAAGTAAAAGCCCTGAACTGCACATAATGCAGATGTATAGGCCTCAGTATAGTTTACTTCATTAAATGTCCCTATCATCACGCTAAATTACTTGCTAATGTGGACATAGCAGAGTACTCTTCACCATTAGCCAGTGGCCTCTGATGCTTAGTCATGCTAACCAGAGGACAGATATTTCAACCCTTTTAAAAAAATATATGCAGTTATATCACATTTTTTACACCTGAACACTTATATTCATCTTTCTGTTGCTTTAACTCTATGGCATTACTGAGACCAGGCTGCAAGCAGGGAGAGGTAGGAGACGTGCCACCATGGAGACTCTGAAATGGGCTGAGAAGAGCTGTCAGTTTTCATAGCTCTGTTCGATTAAGACTTAAATTCCATCATACAGCTTTTACTGATGGTTTACTTAAATCCTGCAAATGCAGTTTTATTTTATTAATGTGCACTACATCCGATTAAATTTTGTGTATTTTTTCTTATCTCTATATATCACCTAGCATTAAAAGTAGTCACTGGAATATAAATAAACGCATAAGTGAACTCAAATCCACCATAATTCTGCTGGTCTGATTCTGATTTTATGCTAGCATTAATCAGAACTAAAACAACTGAAAAGAATCAGAGCCATATACTTCCAGAGTTTGTACTAGTGCACTTGATAGATAGTATTAGAAGGTCATTCTCTAACAGCATAGCAACTTCTGCTGTTGCAGATTGTAAATACTAAAGTAAAGAGGGAATCACAACAGAGCCTAAAATTAATCTGATGCAAAGCCCAAGGCATATCCTCCATGGTCCTTGTCAAAAGGGAACATGAAAGATTTGACCAAGTGTTATTGGTCAGAATTTAAAAAGTGGAAATGAAGGTTTCCACATATCTCTGACTTCTGCCTTGTGAGTTCATTCTGCAATAGAATTAACCTACAAAAGAAAATAAATTGTGGCAGGACTACAGACACAGATTGAGGCTGCTTTAGATTAAGTTCTCTGTATACATGATGGATCTGTACCATCTGTTTTGTATTGAAAAAGAATAATATTTTAAGGCACATTTATTACACTACATTGAGAATCTTAAGAGCTCACATGCTCCTTTAAAATATATATTGAAATTAAAGACAAAGCCCTACAGTGGAAACTGAGGGTTCTTAGCATCTTTCAAGAGACATTCAACAAATTCATGATACCATTATAAATGAAAAACAAACCTAATATACGACTCTTGCCTGCATCCTGTAAAAATAATCACCATTACTTATACTGTGCTCCTCACATATTTTACATGCATATCCTGTAAGTTACAAAGAATAAACTTCAGTCATAATATTCACTGATAAATTTCTGTTATGCAACTATATGGAGAACTTTATAAAAAGAAAGTATTTGTTTCTTTCTAGTTGTGGATGGACCTACTGAATTTTCATATACAAGACTTCAGATAACCTGAATTTAAAATACATACAATTTTTTATTTATGCATTGTATATGAAATTCATGCACTTTTTTTTGTTGGGGTTCTATAACTTTTTTCTTATTACTCTGATGTCACAATATCCTTGCATTGTATGCCTCAGTGTATTAATTTTTTGGGGGGTTTCTTAGGAAAGAAAAAAAGATGAACAATTACATATTATCCTTCAGCACTGCCATTAACAGTTTCCTTTATACAATTTAGGCTACTCACCCATGCTAGGAGAACTCTCAGTTGTCTGTTTAAATGAGTTATCCACATCATGATAGATACAAAAGGGCCCTAATGGGATACAGGATTAGAAACTGGAGTTACAAAGACCATTTCACTGCAGACTCCCTGTTCTTTGGCTCTGAATATCAGTGCAGCAGCAATGCTAATGCCATGCCAGGATGCACTAGCAGCAGCATAGCTGGCTGGCTGACCAAAGTGAGCAATCCCCTCTATTTGATAATCATCTCCAGTTTTGGCAACCCCAGTACAAGAAAGACATGGGCATACTGAACCAAGTCCTGCAGACAGTCACCCCAGGATGTTTAAGGGACTAGAAACTAACATGCAAGGAGACCCTGAGGTATCTGGATTTGTTTAGCCTGGAAAAAAGATGGCTAAGTGTGAATCCAGTTGCTGCTTTGAACTGCCTAACTGGGCTTACAGAAAGGATGAAGCCAGACTCTTCTCGAAGTTGCACAGGAAAAGGACAAGAGATAACAATCAGGTTGCAACAAAGGAAATTCTGACTGGGGACAGAAGAAAAATCCTCTGTGAAGGTACTTAAGAATAGGAACAGGTTGCCCAGAAAGCGTAGGAATCCATCCTTGAAGATACTCAGAATTCAGCTGGACTGCCCACTGCAACTTGAAAGTTGGTCCTGCTTTTACAAAGGGACTGGATTTGATGACCTCAGAAGTCCTTTCCAACTACATTCTAAGCCTATGTGCATGGGGTACTACTCCTACCACTGTAATACTTCTCATATCTAGTTTTTCTGCATCTATACACTAAATCTGTCATCTAGATCCTCATAATCTTGCATCCTGATTAATTCAAAACTGCTGTTTTCAGGCCATCTGTTATACACATCCCCCCCTCAACTGAGTATATACAAAATACAGTGGCTATGATATTCCCTGACCACAATTCTGACGTTACTGCCTTTTCGCATCTCATTGCAGCACTGCTTATCTCCCCCCACAGCACAGCAGATTTGCTTGCCCATTTGTCAAATTCTGCCACCAGGATCTGCCTGCACTGGCAGATCTGCATGGCAATTCACATGCCGTGACCAGTCCTTCTGAACTGGTGCATAACGCCTTCCAGCCTCCCACATTCTCCCACAGAGAGTTCAATTATTGTGATTTTTTTTTTAAGAAGCTGCCAGATGATGCCTAACTACAAGTATCATGGTGTTTGTCAGTCTCTAACATGACTATATATTCTACATATTCCCTAAGACTTCTAATCTGGTATGTCTTAAATTTCTGAACAGAGCTCGGAATCTACCTACCTTTAATGAAATAATTACAGCAGTTTTTCAAAGTTGCCTAGCAAAGGTAAATGTCCCATTTCCAGAAATACCAGTGAGAGTTAGGTGTGACCTATTGCAGTATATTTATCCTGCCTAGGTGTTTTTCAAAGTCCCACCAGGCAGAAATCTACACATTTAGCTAAGTAAGTCTTGAAAATTTGGTTGTTAACAAGACATGAGAACAATAGCAACAATAAAAACACTGCAAAGGACCATAATCAATCTTCAAGTTGTTTTTCAGTCCAGTGTTCTTTAGGGTTTTTGGTGATTGTGTATTTGGAGAGGACTGTAGGATGTTGTGCTCTACACAGATACATAAATGTGAAATCTAAAGTTCATTGCAAAGGTTTGGTTCACATACTTGTACATAGCCACCTGGCGATGCCAGCTGAGATGTCCTAGCTTCCTGTGTAGCCCCCATGGCCTCTAGCTGGGCACCGTAAAAAAAGAACCAATCATATGCTACATTTGGCAGCTACCTGAGGATGTCTGAGATCCTCTAGGATGTATGAAAAACTATGGATTACCTTTACGTGCAGGCAATTAAATTGGAGCCCCTAGTCCTTAGATTTGTACATAGTTTTTAAAACAATACAATAACAAAGGAGTTAATCCTACAAAATACACTGAAATGATCAAAAGAAAATTGTAAGAAATCCAGAGGAACCAAAGAAAAAATAAATCATCATCAGTTATTCAGTTTCAAATGTTAGGTGAATCAGTACATGGCACACCAGAGTGGAAAGGGCTTCCAGTGTTAGTGAGTCCAGTCCCTGCCATCATTGGCACAACCTATAATCACCACCAAACCCACAAGTTTTGTCTTTGAGTACATATCACCTACTGTTCTTCCAACTAACAGCGAAATGTGTTAATCACTTATAACCCATAGATATATGTGATAGACATATGGAGTATGTTCCATTGGAAAGATCTACATTTTGATTGTTTCTCACGCTCTTTTGATTTGTTTGGAGTGTGTTTAGACCGTGATTTTAAAGAATTCTATCAGTCAAGCTGGATATCAAGCTGCAAGTTATGGGATACTTGTCTTCAACTATCTGTCCACAACTTTGTTAGAAAAAGTGGAAGCACTTACTAGACAAAAAATCTGTATTTTTCATGTCTTCAGAATAAAAACTACAAATAATGACATGTCCTTTTGCACTGCTTCTGTTCATTTTGGACTGACAATCGGCTGTCTAAAACCTGAGAAAACAAATAAATTCAGGACTGATAAATCAACACAGAAAAAAAATCCTCATTTTCAAAGTGGTCTGACAAACAATAGATCCAGTAAGGGAAGATTAGTAATATAACTAATTAATTAGCTTTGTATTGGACTCTGCATAATGGGAAGTTAGAAACATTTATGGCTGGACTGCAAACTACACTGTCAACAGGACTCAACAAACACACTGGAACTGGTTTCTCCTTTCAAAGGAAGTGAGCACTGGTCACTTCCTATATCTTTGGTCATTTTTTGCTTGAAACTCTTCACTGGAAAGTTCAAAATTAGGTAGAGGAGGAAGAATATTAATACAAACTTGATGTTTGGAAAAAATGAATGTAGTGTTTATCAAAATAATAGAAAGTCTTGCCCACCAGATGACTACAAGGTGCTAGACCATAAATAACTGCATAACTCTGTGTGACTATAACCATTGGCAAAATCTTAAATAAGACTGTCTATATCAGTCAAAACATTTGCATACTGAACTCATGAGAATACCCCCAAATGCATAACCATTGTTCATCACTACATATTAATCACAGCTTGAACTTAACAGCTGTGACCAGCTTCATAAAAGCACGCTGACATAAAAGTTTAACCTGTGACTGTACTTATAGTAAAGGATTCTTTTCTGGGTTTTAGATCACTTGTTATAACAGTCTCTATCTTTTTTTTTTTGGAATATTCTTACTCTATCGTCTCCTTCCTTAGTAAAAAACTTGAAAATCTCCAGTGGTGTTCAGCTTGTTTTCTTGCTGTATGTTGCTTCTGTGTAAGCACAGTGTGATTATAGCCTCCTATCTTTTTCATCTGAAAGATGTGAGATTGTAGAAGATGCTAGTCTGTGGCAATCACATTCACTGCATCACTGAATTTAGACTTCAGACCTGCCAAGTATTTCACACTGCTTACAGGGTTCATGCAGTTCGCTCCTGCCTGGCATTCTCTTGCAGCTGGGGATCCAACACCAATACACACATTTATTCAGCATTTACACAGATCCTTTGATTTGGTGCATGAGATCATGGAGCAGAAATGAAGCTGTCGCAAGTCCACACCATGCTAACTAAATGAGGCCTCTGCTCATAAAGGTCCTGCGAGGGGTTATACTCTGGATTCAGCCTAGTTCCCCAGCTCTATGTTAGCCCATCATTCAGTGCTTCCTCTGTCTCCTGGCCTAACACAGCACTCTCACATGTACTGAAATAAATGGGACCTGAAAGCACTGATATCTGATACCATACAATGCACAGAACTTGCAGTTTATTACAAAGCAGACAGTCCCATAAATCCCTCTGTATTATATTTAGTAATGGTATCATTTCTGTCATTCAGGAAAGTGATCTTGATAGTTTTGTAAAACCCCATGGCTTTGAATAAATCACTTCCATAGTGAAGTATTTGACTGATGAGATGCTAACTGTCCTACAGCGAGAAAATTATTCAGGCTGGGAAGATGACAGGTTCAGAGCACAAAAAACAATAAGCCATAGAGAAGCTGGAAAGAACAACATGTACAAAAGACCAAAAGGCAATTGTCACTATCCCTGAGTAATGACCATAACAACAGGTGCTAAAACATACAATACAACTATATAGTACTAGCCAATATCTAAACCGCAGAAAGCTCAATACCCAAGTGAAACCCTTTATAAGCAAAAGAGTCTCATTAGCACAATGAAAGAGACAAATAAAAATGGCTAGGTTTTGTTTGCAATACCCATTACAGCTGCCAGCAATGTGAAAGAGCTTCCTGTATCTCCCTATGCTATAGCAAATATAATTGTTGCCAAGTGTAAAAGTAAGTAGAATCTTTAGTTAGAATTGTCTATGGCCTTGAAATTGTTATAATTTATTTCCTTGTCTTTCTTTCCAACAAGATCCCTGTTTTACCAAGTACAATATATAATTATTTCAATTCTTGCTCATGAAGATGTTTATCCTTTCTTATCTAGATTGCCTGTCATGTCTTGTTATAATTTACAGAAATCTGAAAGATGCTGTTCTGATAAACCTATCAGAATAATGACAGAAATTCATATGAGTTAATCATTGTGATAGGGTTTCTATATTATTCTGAGAAAGATAGAACTGAATATTGTCCATAACACTCTAAATGTAATTTATATGAATATATAAATCCTTACCAGCAGTTTCCATTTTTTAATAATATTGACACCTTATTAGGTATTAATTGCTAATAAGCATGATTCATTATGACTTACTGTGCACAGATTTACTGTTCGTGACAGTGAAGTAAGCAAACTTCATGGAGTTTTCATGGCATGGAGTATTCCTGAAAATGAAAAAAAAAAAGAAAAAGAAAAAAAAAAGGTTTAGTTTGGCAGTTATAGGCCTGCCAAATATGAAATAATACTTGTTCTAAAGAATGTCAGTATGTCTGTGTTGGTCTTCAGTACCTACATTACTCTGAGTCTTTTTCTGGTATATATTTGCCAACACTCTACAGAAGACAATAGAGGAACTCTATTGTAACACCATGCAGCAGAGCTGAGCTAGCTAGAGATAAGAAGTGGTATCAAGCTGTCATTTGGGGAAATGTTGCATCCAGATACTTTAGGTCCAGCCAGGGACACCTGAAGGAAGATTTATCTTCTCCCATATAATTGCTAATGACTTCAATGTTGAATTCAAGAGTTCTGAGAACAGAAAACATAAACCTCAGAGAATGATTTTTTGTCTGAAAGGCACATAAGCTTTAATCCTAAGCATATGTCCCTGCCTCCTGTACAAATATAGGAAAATCTAACAGAATAAGCAATACCATCCTTTGATTTATTTCTCTGACTGCTCGTGCTTCAGCTTTGTCATCAAGCAATCTATTTCAGCCTCCTCTGTGCACCTCGCATCTCTTTTTTGCTGTTTCTCATTGCATCTCTTCTTACTGCTACTGCCTCCTGAGTCACATACAAAGAGATTTAGGCATGAACAGTTAATGGCAAAGGCCTTTGAAAATTATAGAGCTAAATTTTTTTAAATTGTTTTTGTCTAGTTGATAGCTTGCAGCACCAAAACAAACAGAATCATTAAATGGTTCAGTGGGCTAAGATCAAAGACAGACATCTGTGAGCAAAACCCTCTATTAGCCTTTCACTGTCCAAAGTAATTGTTGCTAATTGAACAAGTTTGTTTAGTTCTAATATAGCTCAAGAGACCATATCCTGAGCTGCTGGAAATAGATCTGGTTCTGCTGAAGTCAGCTCCGCTAATCTATAGCAACTGAGGAACTGTCAAAAGGGGAGAAACAGTTAACCCATTGCTTAACTGCATGGGCTGCGTGACAGCTATTGCAACAGAAATACACGTCTCAAAGCTTGGGCTGATCAAGAAAAAAAATTATTACAGTACTCATTTCCTAATTTTATGTGAGAAGCTATTAAATACACACTTTGGTACCAGTAGACTCAAAGACATCCAATAGAATTTGAGGAAGGTAAAAATTAAAATATGCAGGAAGGTTTGCAAGCAGACACCAGCCATACTTTTCTAAATGCTTTCAAAATCTGGCTTTCCTTTGCAAGAGAGGAAGCTTCTCTACTCCCTACTCAACCACAATCAACCAGGAAGCAACAAAAACCAGGGCTAGTATATGGATTTAAATGCTTAGAAAGTAAATAACTACAAATCCAGCACCTCTTCAAATCAGGCATCTTTATAAAAAGATCTCAGAATGAAGTGTGGGCATATCTGCCACATCTTAATTTGTGGCACAGTAAGTGGAAAAAAGCCCAACAAAAAACCGAAGCAATCATCAAAATTACTTCCTGTAAGGGCAAATTCGATAGAACTGTAAGATACAGGTCTGTTACACACATCACACCAGCCTGATTATCAACAGTAGAATTATATACAAGCAATGCTTTCTGAGGTAGCAGTGTACATTAAAAATGAAAGAATGTAATTTAAAAGGGAGAAATTAAAAATTATTGCAATCAAAAATACAAATATTATTTATTTCAGAATCAGTGCTGGCTCCTTCACTCAGCTAAGTTAGGAGACCCTACAAATAACTCCTGTAAAACCCCAGCTTACCGTTTCTCTATCTGGTGCTTCATGTGGTCCTGTTTTACTAGGGCTTGCAGCAGTTCACAGCTACAACGAAATGCCAGTGCAACACTTAACTGCCATGCAGATCATCAAGTAAATCCAAGCATTTAAAAGATTCCATATTATCAAGACTGATGCAGATACTGTCTGTAGACAAATAACATTGGTGCAACTACACAGATGTATCATGCACAGAACACCACGCTGCATCATGGCCTGCCAGGACAGCCAAATTCACTAAGTCCCCTTGCTAACTCCAGTGCCATTTACTTACAATACTTATTTTACTATTATTGTTGTTGTTGCTTATCACTTAGTTACTGTCTTTTTGCTTGAGCTATTCTTTCTCCAACCATTACCTTTAGCTCTTATTACCTTGCAGTTAAATTGTTAAAAAAAAATAGATCTATAAATCACTGAAGAAGCTGACACATAATAAAGAGGGCTTGTGAAAACTCACTGGTGCAAGTGCACGGGCATAAAAGATGCCATACATTCAGCACACATGTAAGAAGTCACCAAGTCCCTTTCTTTTTGAAGCAAGAGACTTTCCAAAACCAAGACACACTAAGAGCCATTGCCCAATATACAGGGCACAGCTACATCCTACCAACAACTGAGCTACATACATACCAGGCACTGGGACCTAGATGTAAGTGCCAATACTATGGATTATTGCATGGAGAAATGGATTGAGGATCCAAAGAAGGTACAAAAAGTAGGATCCAAAGAAGGTACAGAAAGTAGTTGGTAAAACAACATGTAGCAAGCAGTCATGTAGCCCAGGGATGAACAGCTCTTGGGAGAGGGCTGTCTGTAGGGAGGCTTGGCATTATGAGAAAGAAACTTCTGCTGTTGTAGAAAGAGGAACTAAACTCACAAGATTTTACAAGAGTGTTCTATTTCAATTCCATATTACAAAACTTGAATACTAACCAATGACACGTCACAGGGAAGACAATATAGAAAATATACAAACAATATACAAACCAGCAGTATTTAAACACTGACTAGTAATTCTATATGGCTATGACAGCACCTTTAACTTCAGGGTAACCACAATGGAAAAGGAGACCAGACCACCTGGCCTAAAAATATCTTTTTGGTACAGAATTGTTCATTTGCTGGTGGCTTCCTGGATTGGCCAATGAAGATATGAGTTGCATACTATGGAAATATATATAATTGCTATGTTTATCTTTTTAGTTCATCTCAGATAACTTGCAAAACTTTACAGGCTGAGATGCAGTGCTGTGATACTGTGTCATGTGCCACAACAGATTTTCTGCAAAAGTGATCTATTGAGAGCACATCATGTAAAGAAATCATTTGAAATGATCACCAAAACACAGAGGCATGCAGTTAGTAAGTAACTTTTCAGATTCTGCTTTATGTTACAGTAAAAGAACACTGCACAACACCAGCCTCCCAAGAATAAAAGTCCTGGGAATTGGTACAGGACCAAACCTCACTAGCTTAAACCAGAAACCAGAGCAAAATTTAGTGAGCCACCCTCACCAAGTGTTCTTCCTAAGCCACCAAAGCCACTGGGTCCCTGTTTCTTTTAAACCTTCTGATAAAGAAAGAATGACATTTCAGCTTAAAACATTAGTTAAAGTCCAGGGTTGAGATGTAACTTTCCATATTTTTAAAGTTATTGAAAACTGAACACTCTGACTTGTGTATGTGTCCCATGTCAGGGACTAAAATCAATGAACTCTCCAGCTTGCATCCTTCCCCTTCACACCCCTGTTTTGGTTTCTGCAAGACAGTCCCTGAATCTGAATGGTGAAAAGACCAAGATCCTGAGGTACCACAAAGACAGCCCTCATTCTGTCTAGGTACAGTCATTTGTGTGTCTACCTAATTACAAGGAAGGTAACCAAAATGCAAATATATGCTCTAAAAGCTTTTTTCAACACCATTACCCTCTGCACTGGAAACCACACCCTCAGGTCACAGACTTTCCAAACTCATTGGGAAATTTTTGCCATGTTCATATTATTTATCAATGAACCACGTAAGGCAACTGAACTCAAATTATCGCTATGCTGGACAACAGTGATTTTGCAAAACCACACAGTATTTAGCCCTATTCTGATTAGCAACAGGTGCATTAGCATATATCTATTCAGAAATCAAAACTGGGCAAGCACAAAAAGTATACTTCTTCAAGAGTCAAAGGGAGTCCAAGATCCAGCAACCCCTAATTGAACACAGGAAAAGCAGAAGGCAAAGGAGGGCTGTGTTGTAGAACATGTTACTTAGCAAGATGTAAATACAAAATTTCAGCATCCTAAACACAACTCTGAAAGAATTCTGTGCAGATGCCCTACCTACTCCTAAACACACTCTGCCAAACACCTAAAATGACTAGGCTCATGACCAATTTCTTAACATCCAGAAATAGGTAACATTTTGGTAGGCTGACAGTATGTCAATGTAATTTTCCACACAATCATGTCAAAATAAGAAATTACTACTTATCAAGCTAGGATATGTGTAAAATTAAAAATAATTTCAAGTTAAAACAACAGTCTCATTCATTGCCATGCAGTTTCAAGGTCACTGACCTGAAGCACAGCTCATCTTGCTTTTTCTGCTCCTCTTCCACTTTGTCTAGCTTTTATAGGAGCAAAAATATAAGAAGATAGATCTAGATCTACATCTAGATCTAATTCAAGCTGTGAACTACACTATTCTAACAATAAGGCCTGGCACCACAAACAGGCTTTGGAGACAGCAGTGCTGGCATCTTTCAAATCACCCACGGGCTCATTAAGTATTTGGCCAGCGAGATGCTGGATTCTCATATCTGGTCTGAGTCTAGCAAAAGCACTCCAAAAAAAGTGTTTCCTTAAAACTTAGTAGACTGTGGGAAGAAATAGATATCTGATTTTTACAGAAATTCTCCTAATTAATAAACTGTGAAGGAGAAAGAGAAGAAAACAGTTTGAAGATACTTAGGTATCCCTAAATACATGTATCTGACTTAAAAACATTTCCATAATAACAGGCTATTTACATACTCTCACAGCAGAGAGGTACCCCAGCTAAGATTAAGGAATATGATAAATGATATTTAAAAGCAATGTATAAATGATATTTTAAACAACTTTCAAATACAATTTCTCATCTCTGAATCCATTTTCTAGTCATAAAGGGCATTTTCATTTAAAAGAAAAAAGATCATAATTATAAAGGGACTTTCATCCAAACTAGCATCTTTCTCAGGAAAATTTATTTGCATAACTCGTGTGCATAACTTTAAACTTAAAAATGTTTGTTTCTTTTCTGATTTCCAGATTTAAAAAAAAAAAATATCCCTATATGGAGCATTTCTTCTCTCTCTCTCTCTCAGCTGCAAACCTATTTTGCCTCAAGTTTGTTAAATGCTATACAGTAAGCAAAAGGAAAACGAAACCATAATTCTGTACTCTGTACTGTTTTCTGAGTAGAGAGAGTTATGTAAATTGCGTACATTAATGAAGAGGAACTGAAGAAAAGTGAAAAAATTGCTCAGTTTCCCCTCCAACCTGGAAAGAAACATTGGGAGGGAAAGAAAGGGACCAAAATCTCAAATTCTGAGAATTCTAAATTTGTAATTGAGAGAATACTTTGACCAAGAAAAAATTCCCATTTGAATGCCACAGTATTGAAACAACTAAAAATATTCATTAAATTATCTTCTATTTTTTGTGACTCTAGCCTTCAAATCCAAGATAAGAATGGAGTTGTCATTCCTTGTTGAAACACAGCCTTTGGCAAGGCTTCAGAGGATCAGTGCTGTTATAAGAATAGAAACAATATAGCACAATTTGTCCTGAGAACACTACAGAATGTTTCATCTTTGAAGACTGAAGTTGTAAACTGAAATTTGGGCAAGAAAAATCAAGCTTTTTAAACACAATCTGTGTATTCCCTCATCAGCACAAGAGATTATGGCCTCTGAGAACACCCAATATCAAACTTATCATATCCATGATGACACTTATAGTACCCCAGAGAATTGATTCAGTTTAACCTTAGAAAGTATCTATGTCTTAGGAAAAACAAGTGATGTTTTAAAATGTATTTGCTACAAAACTGTGAAAATATTTAGGCAGAATTATCTGATTTGTGTTAGATGTGAGGTCAAAAAGATGATTTCTTCAGTTATTCCTTCCTTCAGTCTTTCACTACAGTCCTACCTTAAGAGCTCTGATAACACCTACAGTTTTCAAAAAACATTTTAGATAAAACCCACACTTGTTTATGTTCATTTATGTTAGCTGACTGTGGTCACTACTGTTTTTTTTAAACCAGAAAATATGATAGCTGTGGTGACTAAAAACAGTCTCATTTTCTGGGGATATGTATGCCCTAACAAACAAGTGTGCCACCTATTGATGTACCAGATACCACTTAAGCATACCCTTCCTAATTTTGTATTGCTTATACATTCCAGCAACAGTATTTGAGAACCTTAATGAACCTCATCCCAAAACACTGTGTATGACAAGGACTTCAGAAGTTGCTGGTTTCATAGGCAGAAATTCAAGTATAGAAATACAAATGTATTTGGTCATTCCAGTTAAACAACCAAATTGTTTTCATTTTATTGCGTATTTTATTCAGGATTATACAGGAAGTCTATCATCTCAACTCCTGGCTTAAAACTTCTACTGCCAAACTGCCTGTCCTATTCTGAGTGTCTCTGAAGATATTAAGTACATATACACACATGAACTAATGTTACATACCACTACCAGCAGTCAGAGATCTAGGCTGTAGGTTTAGGTACAAGCTGTGGCTGCAAGTCATCAGTTTCCAAATGATAGTGCTATGCAATTTGCCATTTACAAACTATGATTAATACATTTGCTAAAAGAAAGCATCCATTAATTTAGTTTTAATATTGTATAAAAGAACAACTGACTAGAGAATACAGCTACACTGGAAGAGCATTTTTCAATACTCCCACACCATACACTTGGTGCAGGCAGGGTGCCTGTGAAAAATGAAGACTTACAAATCTTACTTGCAAGCCAAAAGAATGAAAGGCTTGTTCATTGTTTTGATTTCTTTTTTTTTTCCTCCCCATAGAGAAAGAGGTCCATTTACATTGATATTGAGTATTTTAATGTGTGAAGTAATATAGCAAACTGAAATGCCAAGATGATAGGTTGTAAATTCATCATTCCCTAAGCCAGCTGCTTCTTGTCAGAAAAGGAAAGTCCCTTTTAAGTATCTTTTGAGACTGATATAAAACAAGTTATATGACAAGACTGTTTGTACTGTATGTCATCAGGTATTTCTTAAAGCATAAATTATCATTGATTTTTTTCTTGGAAAAAAGAATTATTTCAGACAAGCAATCCAGCAAATAGTAATTCCACTTCCGACATTTCAGGAAATGAGAAATTACTCCTCCAGTGGTGCTTTCAGTAACACTGGGAAGATTATTTCAAACACCTCAGCATGCAAATTTCCAACACATACATTCAACAAATACTTTAATTTAGCAGTAGCTTATGCATTTAAGTCCCTTTTGAAATTAAATATTTTAAATGTTGTTCTACAATATTCTTTCAAGTACATTTTTAATCTATACTTGATTTATTTTTGCAGAAGCTTTAATTTAATCAAACTGACAGGATGTTTGGCCCTATTCCTTCACAGGAAAGCAGACAAATTCTTGAAGAAGTAAAGATCATGAAGTGTGTGAAGCAGATGACTTGCCTCTACTAAGCTACTGCAAAATTTTTCTCTTTCTTCTCTGCCAGTGTAAGGTGCTCCTAACTGTTGTGAGCATGACAGATTGATTGGCCAGACTGCGTGGAGTGCTGGTCAGTCATAAACTGCCCTTAAAAGTTTGGTATGATTTCTTCTGTCTGCTGAGATACCGGTCAGTATGGTTCTTGACTTGTTATGGCACTTGCTTTCCAGTGAAGGTGATCATAAATATCTGTAAATTTTCTATGGGAGTGCTGATGTTGAAAGTGAAACGAGACACCCTCACATGTGTAGCTTGCTTATATCTAAAAATGACCCACCAGCTCTTCTATTATAATGGTATGCATCTATTATGATAGTGTAAGGCCAGGATCTGTTTGTGCTATGATCTCAACAGATTGATACGGCTTATAAAAATAGAACTACATTTATCCTTGAAGAGCAACATTATTAGAAAGCTGGGGAGAAGCAATGAGATTTGTGATGAAAAGGAATCACAAGAGAGAGTCGATAGCAGCTGTAATTTCTTTACCTATTACTACCTGACTTTGAAGCCCCAAAATGATCATATTTGCCTGTTTCCTGTTACTTCTGCAGTTACTGATAGCAATTTCAAGCTAGAAAATGTTACTTGATTCCAGAATTTGGCTTAGTATTCCTTCCAAAATATCCCTGGCTGGCAAAAAAGAGTATTACAATTAAAATTCTGAGAATAGCACATTATCTGTACAGCACGGCTTTCTTCATCATCAAACCAGAGCTGATAATAGAAATGAGACAACTCTTTCAGCCCTCTGGCAAAACCCTGTGCTGATGTCTCACTGGTGGGGCCTCAACAGGTGATGCTCTGGCAGAGATCTGCCTGCACCTTGCCCTAAGTCATGTAACTTTTTATCTGTTCCTCCCAAGAACAGATGGCTTTTCCAACTTTTTTCATGATTGCACTGAAAATCGATAGTGAAACGGGAACAAGAGAAAAAAGACCACAAAAGGCAGGCGTGAGCATGGCAGCTTTTATAGACTGAGAGTACATTTTTGTTAATTTTCAGAAATAGCATTCTTTGGGCGAGAAAGTAGCCTTTTCCTTTCCTTTTGAGAAAGAACTGATTTATTTTTTCATCACTGCCCCAGCTCATCGCTATTAATGACTTAATGCTTCCCTCAAAGATGTGTTACCACTTTGGAGTGGTAACACTTTGGGATCGGGATAAATTGTGAGAAAATGGATTAATGCATGTGTCATGGTGAAATCACTCCCCAGGGGCTCTGGAGATCCATATTGAACGAACATGCTTGAAGCCGCTGCCCAGAGACAACTGGGAAACGGGAGAAGAGGCGAAGGGAAGAGCAGCGGCAGCTCTGGCACCCTCCGACTCCCCTCAGGCTCCCCTGAGGCGCGCCCAGCCCGCCCCACCTTCCCGCCTCACTTTCCCGCCCGCTCCCCCGCGCGGCGGCCCGCGCATGCGCCGCAGGTGTCTCCTAGCAACTGGCGAAACACTGGTGCGGGCCGCTGCTGCGTGATCGCCCCCGGGCGGCGCGTCGTGCCCGCGCGCGGCGGGTGAGTGGGGGCTGCTCCCGGTCCGCCTCTCTAGGGTGGGCGGCGGCAGGTCTGGCGCGGGCGGTGGGTCGGTGTCTCCGCGGAGAGCAGCAGCGGCGCCTGAGGGGAGGGGGATGTAAGGGGGCAGGTAGCGTGAGGGCCGGGGGCTTGGGCGCTGACAGCTTCAAGCAAGCAGAAATAATCCGTTTTGTGTAGCTGGCGAACCACCGGTGGGAGA
>JAVJGJ010000047.1:70064785-70099337 GCA_035590215.1 Microhierax caerulescens | reverse complement strand
CGCCTCAAATGACAAGGTAATATAATTAAATGCTTTTTTTTTTTTTTTTTTTTTTCTTAAAAGGAATACAGTTGAGAGATGGCTTTAATAATCAATGACAGGAAGAAAACCCAGCCAAAAACCTTTACTTGCATTTCTGCAGTCTAATCCTAATTTTGGAACACAAAGGCCTTGGAAACAACAGCCACAGAGCACTAGTAGGGTAATTTCACTCATTTAAGTCATCAGAAAGAACAGAGACAGCTCAACCAATTCCAATCTCAATTTCAACCAAAGTAGCAAACATTTAATTACAAAACATTACATCTACTAAGTGAAAAATTAAAAAAAAAAAAACAAAAAAAAAAACAACCACCATGATTTTTGAATCTAACAACCACCATTTCCTGATGAGAAGAAAACAAATCTTGCTGTATCATACCAAGAGATACGGAAGCACCCAGGTCACTGCTTTTTTGTGAACACATAGTAATCGCTAAGAATAACATCAGAAAGAGCAGTACCACAAGCTGTTACAGAACAACGCAACAGCGACATACATTTTTGCTATAATTGTGAAACACAAGGAAATCTTCAAGATAAAAACTGGGCACAGGACCTTGGAGTGGTGCAACTTGTGACTTGGCTTAACAAGGAAAAATGAAGACAATGTTCAAAATCGAAATGCAAGAAAGTGATCCTTCTCAACAACAGAGCATACACTAACATCTACGCAAAAGTTGTAAGACACAGTTCTGAGAGAAAAGACTGTATTTATTTTCTTTTTATCTACAGGGATACAGTAATTTGCTGTCACATGCAAAACCAGCAATACCAACAAACACTTCAAGAGGATCAATTCACAGAAAACCAGGAGTAAATATTTGTGTGGGCTGTACCTTATTCTCCTGTATTCCTTTCTTCCTATATTCTTTCAATTGTTAAATGCATTGTTATGCTAATAGAACCTCACTGATTTAAGCAGCATACCCTATCTAAGGCTATGCCCAAGACATAAAAAAAGAAGAATAGGATGCAAAAATTCTGCATTTCCAGCAAGTGGCATTTTTACTAGACCACTGATTCCCACCTGGTGAGGAACACCAGCATTTAAATTCAGTTATGGCACAGCATGAAACACAAGCTAATAATCTCTTCTGGATTTATTAGATTGGAATAAAAATTATGAGTAGCATGAGAGAGAAAATGAGACACGAAAGAAAAAGTAATTGCAACAAGGCCCATACTGTGTTTTTGTCTTAAAACCAAATGAACTAAAACCACAGTATGGGAACTATCATACTAGACAACAGAATGGAAGAATCAAAATTCAGGATCTTCAAGGTGGGGTTTTTGTTTTTTTTGTTGTTGTTGTTGTTTTTATTTTTATATATTTAAAATCAGTATTATTTAGTTGTTGAAGGGAAAAGCAGCACTTGGGGGTTTTAATCACTGAAGTTTTATATGAGCAAAGCAGTTACTAAAAAGTAACAGAAGGCACAGTAGTATTACCTAATTTTCTCACTTTAGGACACTTGTTTTCAATTGCTTGAAAGTTTTCTTAATACTATCAACAAAGTTTTCTGTATTACATGTCTACCATAACCTCCTAGTCAAAGTACTTAAGCCAATATTGAGAGTAATTCTATGGAAAAAAAAAAATTCTGAGACCTTCTCTTTAGAATTTCTGACCACCCCTGTTTTAAAAAAAAGGATGCAAAAAATCTATCAAAAGTTGACAAATTTATGATGTCCCCAAAATCATAATTACAAATGCCCAACAGAGATCTAAGAAAACTTAACAGCTGAAATCTTAAAAGGAGAGTATCTTAGCAGCACATCTTTGAGGCTATTCTAATTTTTAGTACCATTCCAATTGCATGCTTGCCATCCTGACCAAACAGCTGAGCAACCAAGATTTGGTCATACTTGCTCTTTTAACTAATTGTTTAAATAAAACCTGCTTTTTTAACTATTCCTTTTTGTCTACTATAGAGGCACAAGATTACCTTAACTTATAACCACTACTCGTACACCTAGAATCTCGGTTGATTTTCTTTTAATTAGAACATTACACAAAAAAATACATTAGCATACCAATATTTGTAGACTCCCATGGTGAAGAGGTGGGTAAACACAGAGAATACATCCACATGAGCCCAGTAGAGGACAGCACTCTGTGAAACTTCACAGAACTAAGCAGGAAAACCCTAACCCTTGAAGTATAACAAGTCGTATATGGTAACCACATGAAAATTGGGAGAGCAACTGCAAGGTAAAATAGGCTTTCTTGACTGAGTCTCTTCGAACACTAGCAAGGACCTCATGAACTGGATAAGACTCCCAGCATCCAGGAAAAACCAAGGCACGTACAGGCGATTGTCATGATTTAGTATGAATCAAAGACATGTCCTGCAGGGAGATCTGCTTGGTACCTTCAAGTCTTGAAAGTTAGGAAAAAGTATCTAATCTGCCTAGTGCAATGACAGAAGTAGCACCTGATCCTAAGTCTCAACCAGGACATGAAACCATTTAATATTTTAAAATTCACAGACATCCACCTTCTTTCTCCTCCATGCTAGAAAGTACTCTGTAAACTCATTTTCCCCATGAATGAGGAAGAACTGTGTCCATGGACCTTACACCCAACTGACTTGTTCATCTCTTGTGACTACAGCTTGCTTGTAGGAAGCTTCTCTCAAAACTGATGTATCAGCAGAGTAAAAACCCCAGAAATGTGACTTTTAAATTAATTTAGCCTCAACTGGAAATTTCTACTGCCTACCTGTTGGATGTTAGTGGATGTCAGAAAAAAAGTAAAAGTGCCAGTCTAACTGCAAATGTTGAAACCAAGAAATACAGAAGGGAAAAAAGACTGGGACAATAAATATAGGTGCCTTGGTTGTACAGCGTAACCTAAAAGACATGTTGTGCTACACAGCTTATCTGAGGCACGATGTTTGGTTCAAATATCAATACCCGTATAATAGCTCAGATGACTTAAGCCCCAAATTCAAATATTTATGTGTTGACATTGAAAAAACAAAGATCACGCCTCTACCAATTTCCAGTTGGCAGACTAGTTACCAAAATGTAGTCCTAGAGTCATTGAAGCAGCATAGGAATTCACCAATTCTCTGCTATAACACAGGAGTCTCCTTTTAAGGCTGTCAAGCAAAACTTTTCACCATTTGAACCTCCCTTTATAATTCAGAACCAAGATTCTTTAGTACCTGTGAATAAAATCCTGACAAATAAATCTATGACTGCGGGAGAACAAGTTAGGTACTGAGGTTAAGATAGGTGACTCCTCTGGAGAAGGCAGTGGGGTGGGCAGGGAACAACAACCACCCGCACATTTCCCAAAAAAAACCAAAGGAAAGACAGGAATTTTAAGCACTTAACCTATGGAGGGCTCTCCAGTTCAGCTAGAAGAAGCACTTTCTCACTAAGAGAAAGTGCATCTCCTAGGATATACTTCACGTTTTTGTGACATGAGGAAAAAAATACTATGGTATTTCTGTTCATGTCTGCTAAATAGGGGCTCCATCCCATTGTTTTTTTGAAGCCATTTATTTTCTGACAGTTTAACAAATAGAAGTGATGGTGCATGATTCTTGCTTATTTAACTTATCCATGTAA
This sequence comes from Microhierax caerulescens, assembly GCA_035590215.1. Lineage (NCBI taxonomy): Eukaryota > Metazoa > Chordata > Aves > Falconiformes > Falconidae > Microhierax > Microhierax caerulescens. The sequence continues at coordinate 70,095,716 of JAVJGJ010000047.1, read as the reverse complement.
TTTGTGATTTTACAGACCTCTGTCTTCCCCACCTCAGTGTCGATTTCCAGGCCAAGAGTCCTACACTGTTTACTCATTCCCTCTAAAGATGCTGTTCCTTGCCATTGTTCACTACCTCTTTTGATATCTACTGTATCTGTTTCGAATAGAAACTGCCTTTTTCCCTTTAACATAAATTTCATTTGCCCTCTTACCACCTTGTCAACACAGGCTGGTGCAGTCTTTCAGCAGTTTGTGACAGCTGATGTTCATAATAGCTCACTGCATAATCAGCAAACTTGGCTTCTGTTGCTCCCTTTTCCTAGATCATTTATGAATACGCTGAGCTGTACAAAAGGCCATCAGGCTGATCTTCCCATGACTCTGACAGAAAACATCTCCACTGTGAAAACTGAGCATCTATTTGTTTAGGGGTTTTTAAGTCTTTTAATCTGCTACTAACCTATGACACAACCTCTCCCTTTATCTCCAGACTGTTCAATTTAAGTGTCTTCAGTGACTTTTGGTGTGCAAAACTCTTTGGGATTTAAAAAAAAACAACCAAACAAAAAAACTAGCGCCAATTGACTGTGATTTCCTTTCCTTTCACAAAAGCTACACTGGTTCTTTGCCAAAGCATCATTATTTTTAATTCATTTCTTTAAAATAGCTTCTATCAATTTGTGCAACAGAGATGTCACCCAATTTTGGGTGAAACTGGCCAACAGGTTCCAAAGTTACAAGACAGAAGTCACACTGACACACTGGCATCATGCAAGCCTTATTTCTTTAGGAAAACAGTCCAGAAGAATTACATAAAAATACAAACTACCACCTATAACAACGTTATTTGATACTGAAATGTATTCTGTGTTAGCCTGCACGTAGTATTTCTGCTATACATGTACCCCCCACACACATATGCACATACACACATATATAAGTACATATGTATTAAGCTTGATTTCAATTCTTCAGGTTTATATCCACTATCTTAAATCACTGTAGACTCTATACATTAAGAGTTGATTGTTTCTATGCACACAAAAAAAAGATGTGTTTGATACATTCATTGTAAACCAGATTCCCATCGGAAAATGAAAAAGACAAGAAACACGAAGTATAAAAAACCTATTATGTCCAGTACAGTATGCCTTCATACTTACACTTGGATCATGATGGCTCTCTGCAACTGTAACTTCATGTTCTTTTGCCTTGATAAATGCAGTCTTGCCCAACATAAAGTCATACAAAATACTACCATAAAGATATTTTTTCTGATTCATTAGTTTGACCATGTGACCCTTCTACACTCTTCCAGTGCCTCCCTTATCCCTTCACCATCAAACATGAACTACGTATCTTCATTTGTATGACCTTTCAAATACAAAGCTATAGCATATGTGTCAACTTTCACTTGCTACCAAGATGTCAGCCTCGGCCACCTCTTTACCAGGGCTAGCCTTAGTTATCTGTAGAGGGATGAAGCTGGGTTAAGTAACCTTGATAACATACAGCTGTGGGCTGGCTTCAGGGGCCAGGGGTTGGCTGATGTAGAGAAGGTGCAGTTGTGGCTGGTTCCTGCTAAGGGGTTGGGCAGCCAAGGAAGAGACGAGGAAGAAGCAGAGAGAACACATTCCCCTGGGTGAGGAGAAGGCAGCAGAGGGACTGGCATGAAGAGTATGTTGGTATGAGATGGTAAAAGACCTTGTGCAGCTTGACAGTTTGCAGAGTGCTGTGACAGTTATCCATTTGTCAAATCTCTCAAATAAATCCCCTCTGATTTCTGATACCAGCGTTTTTGCATGAAATGTGCTAAACTTCACATTCCTCTTTTAAATCCTTTCTTAAAACATTGTTCTGGTAACAGACATTGGTTAGAGCACTGATGAATTGTAACCAGCATTTATGCTACTAGTCATAACATAGTCATTTTTACTACACACCTCCACAGACCAGACCATTTTTTAAAATCTGTGCTCTGCAAAGATTGGACTATGTAATATTACAGGGAACTTCTACCCACTAATACGTTTTCATAAAAAATACAATGTTTATTAACTTATTTTCCAAACAAATTATTGTTTCTTTTAACATTAAAAATAAGCAGGTCAAAAACAAGGTTTGCTATCTTAAACTCTTGATAGTTTACCTGAGTTGCAGCAACAACAGTAGTTATAGAAGGCGCAGTTGAAGGTGATAGAGCTCCCACTTGCTGCAAGTGGCCTGAAGCCTGCTGAGGTAAATGAGAACTGGAAACGGGAGTGCTAGATCCTGAGCCAGATACTGCATTTGGAAATGATACTGCTACATCATTGCTGCTAAAAATACCTGCAAAAAATTACAAAAACAATTACATGCATCTCTCTCTCTCCCTCTCCCTCTGTTTTCTAGTAACCATGTAAATATGCAGTAGAAAATTAATCATGACAAGCAAGATCACTTAATACATAATGCAGAAAGTTCCTGTGGTGAAATTCTAACCATGCTGATTGATAAAAGTACTCTCATCATTTGACATTCTACAGTTCAGAGAACACAGATTGATTTAGTTCTAAGTTTTTGTAAAACATGTGTGATAAATCAAGTATTTATGTGTATTACAAACTGCTCAAATATTAAAAGTAGCAGAATTTTTGGCTAAAATGCCTGCCTACAACTGAGTCTGCTATCAGAGTTTGTTCTTTCAATGAGTTACCGTAAAAATTAAGTAGATAAAGAATGAAGTATTAGACTATGTAACTGAACATACATGATACAAATGGAAAAATGTTTTTTAACTTTCTTTACTTGGTAAAATGTTTCTAAACAACATACATTTGTCAAAAACTGTAATTTTGGCAACTAAGGATTGCCTGTGTATTTTCTGAAAAATATTGACAGCAAGTCTGAGGACAAAGTACTCAGATTTGCTGGTAGAACTGGTGGTATTTCATTTATTCACAAACTAAAACTCCACCCATGATCTACGAATACTTGACTAACATTTCTGCTAGAACAACCAACAAGTAAATGACTAAATACATTAACATTAGTCAACTTGTACATTAGCAATTTAAACAGGAAGAGTTCATACCCCTCTGTGAAGCCATTACTTCTGTTCATCTACATGCAGGGTAAAGTTCATTATACAGGTTGGGAAAAAAACCCTACTGACCAGAAGCCCAGGACAAGAAGTAGTACCTGTCTATGAAACCGTTAGGCTCCACGTGCATTAGATAAGTGAGCTGTCAGCTGGCCAAGGAATATCAAGCATGGTAGCACTGAACTGCAGTTAGAGGAAGAGTGCCACAGGGAGTAAACAGAAGTAGAATGAACATGGTTAGATCAAAAAAAGCAACAGAACTGAAATGCCAGTTAGAAGGCAAAGGGTGGAGCTAGTTTGTCACTCATACAAATAATGATCTGAAGAAGGCAGTGACAATAAGAAGATACGCAACGTTAAAACACCACTCGCCACCCAGCAATCCCTCTCAGCACAGGCAGTTAAGAGAGACTAACATCATCCAAACCCACACATAATATGCAAACACTGATGCATCTTAAATTCTCTACCTCTACTAACTGTCAAGAAAAATGTAAGAGAAAACCAGCCAGACCCAATAGATAAAGAAGATATAAAAAAACAACTGGAGACACATTCCAACAACACTTTTCCTACCTAACCAAGGTTAGTGACTTCTTGTCATCATCTCCCCAGTCTCTTCAACACAGCGCAATTCCGTACCTGCTCCACTTTTCTACTGACCTTCATATCTTTTTCCATTTAGCACACCTTCCTGGGTCATCTTCCCCTCCTTTTTTTTTTTTTTCTTTTTGGTCACCATCCCAAAAAATCTACAGTTATGGCATGGCATTACTAGTAATTAAGATTCTTAAGGTGTTCAGTATGTTACAACCTTTCTCCAATTATATCTGCTTCATCTAACTAGACAGTAAATCCTATGGATTCTGCTCTAAATTTGTCCCTACACACCACCGAAACAGACAAAAAGTCTTTCTACTGAGTCTACTCTTAAGTGTGATGTAATTACAACCACAAAAACTGAAACATACCTGAAGGCCTCAAAAGATATTTTTTTTTAACTTCTGCTTTCAAATTAATAAAAAGGACAAGATTTTTGACTCTGTATTTGAATGCATTAAAGGAATTACATGTAAGAAAATTCTTGGAAAAGATGAGATCCTCATGCAATTATCTGGCTCCAGGAACCATGAATTTTAAGGGTAAAAACAATGAAATATCACAACACTTATGATTAAATCGCAAGAGCTCATCACCACAAATGCTATCACTCTCATAAAATGTCACTGATAATAAGAGGAGAAAACAAAATGTCCAGTGACAGTAAAGTAGTAAAAAAAGACAGAGATTTTGCCAGAAAAGTAAAACAACTCCAAAAATTTAAAGCTATTGTAGATAATTTTTTCCTTAATTTTTCAAAATCTTACATATTTAGTAACTGCAGAGTTTCTGCTGCTTCTATTTTAATGATGAGGTTTATTCTTCCTCTTAAAAATAAAATTCTGGGATACAAGCAGATATAAAATCACGGGCATAAACCTATTTCAAAAGAAAGACAAGCAGGAAACTAGGTAAACTGTTATTTGTTGCTGGTAGTAATACTATTAAAAACACTATCTATTGCTGTTGCAAAATACAGGACAAACATGACCTATCTGCACACGCTGTTCGGGCTAAGTACTTCCATTTAGCAATACCTTACTTAACACATAAAGTACATGTACCTTCTAAAACTAGTCATGCAACCAAGATATTATTAATCCATGCAAGCATTTGAGTAAGAACTATATGCTGAACATACAAATAAATCCTTGATTTTCACACCATTTCAAAACTACCTGTATAAAAACTATGTGCGTATCATATTGGAAAGCCAAGAAAGTGCATATTTAAAATGTTCAAACATATCAAGTTGTTCTTCTGGGACAGATCAATCACTTTCTGGATCAGGAAGGAATAATAATGAAAGCCTGAACAAATCACTATAAACCACATCAATGTTTAAAACAAATAAACAATCTTGAAGTCCTTCCCATATTACTGAAAAGCCAAGTAGCTATAGCTCGTGATGAACAGCACTGTGTAATTCACCAGAGGCATGAACAGCATGGTTAAATACAAACTTCAGCATTTTAAAATAGAACACAGTTCTTCAACTGCAGGTGTAAATGGGCATGTAACACAAACAGTGTTACAGGTAAAGCCTGACTGTGCTTAACACGGGTAACACAGCTGCAGAACATGGTTTCAGGTTCTGACAGATAAAATGCATGTATAGCCTGCATTGCTGGAGTGAAAGACTTAACAAAAAGGCAACTACAAAAAAACCAATCTCTGGACAACAAATAACTGCCTGCTTAGCACAGAAGGGCAGTACTATACAGGAGGGAACAGAATATGTAAATTAGAAAAAAAATGTATTTTTTTGCTGATAATCAATGGTGAAATAGATAATAGAGGAAATAAAAAAGTGAAAAACAAACAAGCCTCAAGTCAGAACTAGCTGTGTGGCAACATAAACCAAGTAGCACACAGAACAATTTTTGTGATTTTATCCAAAATCTCAGAAAAGAAGTAGTTCTATGAGAAGAATAATTAACAAAACAGATTAAATTCTGGCTTTCAACAGTGTTACTTCTCAAAGATTATACCAATATACTAAGCTTTCCCACCATGATTTCTGTATCTTGCTACAAAATCCTCGATTTTTATAGTACTACAGCCCCTACATTATTCATCTTGCATAAATTCCCTTCCAGTACTGGTGACTGCCTAGTTCAGCAAGAGACAAAAACAAGCCGTGGTCACTCCTGTACCCATACACTCTCTGTCTCTATTACAAGGGCTTAGATATTTTAGACTCCTTTAATGAGTTTGGTTGAAATTTACTATGGGCCAAAATCAAGAGACAACATGTAGACTGCTTCTTTAGGAAGCTAGGAAAATGTTCTCCCCACCATAAAACCCTTATTTTCTTTTTTAAAGTCAGGAACTTGAAACTCCTGCAACTGTGATAAGAGGAAGTTATTCAAGATATCTGTATAGGCTGCTGATCCTACCATTTTGCCAAACTTAAGGAAATAAGCAGAATAAGGTCAAAGACTTTTTTTAAAAATTGTAGAATCATTTAGGTTGGAAAAGACCTTTAAGATCATAGAGTTCAACCATTAACCCAGGACTGCTAAGTCCACCACTAAGCACTATGTCTACATGTCTTTTGATTATCTCTAGGGGTGGCGACTCAACCACTCCCCTGGGCAACTTTTTCCAGTGCTTGACAACCCTTTCAGTGAAGAAATGTTTCCTAATATCCAAACTAAACCTCCCCTGGAGTACCTTGAGGCCATTTCCTCTTGTCCTATCGCTTATCACTTGGAGAAGAGACTGACACCCACCTCACTACAGCCTCCTTCAGGTAGTTGTAAAGATTAGTAACATCCCCTCTGAGCCTCCTCCTTTCCTCCAGACTAAACCCCCATTCCCTCAGCCACTCCTCTTAGGACCTGTGCCCCAGACGCTTAACCAGCTTCATTGCCCTTCTCTGGACACACTCCAGCACCTCAATGTCTGCCTTGTAGTGAGGGGACCAAAACTGAACATGGTATTCGAGGTGCAGCCTCACCAGGGCAGAGTACACGGCACTGTACAATCACTTCCCTGGTCCTGCTGGCCACAGTGTTTCTGATACAAGCCAGGATGCTGCTGGCCACCTTGGCCACCTGGGCACACTGCTGGCTCATGTTCAGCCGGCTGTTGACCAACAGCCCCAGGTCCTCCACTGCCCAGCAGCTCTCCAGCCACCCTTCCCCAGACCGTAGCGCTGTGGGGGGCTGTTGTGTCCCCAGCGCAGGACCCGGCACTTCTCCCTGTTGAACCTCCTACAACTGGCCTCAGCCCATGGGCCCGGCCTGTCCAGACCCCCTGCAGAGCCTCCTGCCCCCCAGCAGATCAACACTCCCCCCGCTTGGTGTCCTGTGCAAACTGGCTGAGGGTGCACTCGATCCCCTTGCCCAGATCATGGATGAAGAGAGTAAACAGGACTGGCCCCAGTACTGAGCCCTGGGGGACACCACTTGTGACCGGCCACCAACAGCATTTGACTCCGCTCACCACCACTCCTTGGGCCCGGCCATCCAGCCAGGTTTTTACCCAGCGCAGAGCACGCACATCCAAGCCCTGAGCAGCCAGTCTCTCCAGTAATCATTTAATCTAATTAATTACACTTAATTACTAGTGAAAAGAGGTTTAGTTTTTAAAAGAGGTTTTTCAGGTAAGATAGACCCAGCATTTAATCACATTTAAAAATCTAAATCCTGCTATTTTTTTTCTGAATTCTAAATATTTAGAATAGTAAACTGAGAATCGAAGATAAGCATACTGTAAACCTACTGAGAAAAGGCAACATGCAGCTATCATGGAGAGAAAGGTATTTGAATAAGAAGTTCCTTCATGGGTCAGTAGCCTTTCAATACCTGTACATATTGATTGTCTGAAAATTAAATTTTAATGCAGAAGACACATTTTTAATTATCAGTAAGCCAAAGAATTCCATGTGCATCATTGCTTCGAGTCAGAGGATGACTGTTGAATGCAGAGAGCCTTATGGAAACAAAGCTAAGAGCAACATTTGATGGCAGGATGCATTGAAATCCAGAATAGTAACTGCATCAAAGAAACAGACTGAGGGGTGTAATCCACAATAAAGTAATTGGCCAGGTCTCTGTGCTTGTTGCTACAGATCATACTGCTTTTTTAATATTACCAAGGAACCAAATATTTCTGAAGATGTAGAAAAATGTGTAATTGTCTTGAAAATACTCTCAGAAGTTGGATATAATTGTACAGTGTGAAGAAATTTTTACAGTTAAAGGCTTTAGTTATTCATGGTTTTGGAATATGTATAATTATTTGAATCTGTGAACATTAATTTTACAACATTATAAATATTTCTACATTAATTAACTTCTTTAAATAGTTTGGTTTAAACCTAAACTCATTCAGAATTAAAATTACTTTTTATTACTTTAGTTTAGTTTGTATTTGAAATTAATTGAGCTGAACTGAATACTTCTAAATAAATGTTCATATGTCCATATCAGGATTTAACACAATTTTAATAACCCATATTTCCTGGCCCTTGTATGTGTGCACGATGCTTACTTTCTACAGTGACTGAATAAATCAGAAGGTAGTATGTCCATCATTTTTGTTGAATATATTATTAGTAATTTGTCCTTATGCTTTCTTTATATAAGCTGCACTTTCTGAAATACTGAATTCTGGGGTGTGTGTATGTGTTCATGTGTGTGTATATATACGCACAAGGATAAAGCAGATTGGAGGTGAAGAGTCTTAGATTGTATGGGTCTTCATCTCAAAACTATAATGAGTGACCTGCTTATGAAAATTTGTATTTCAGATCCATTTTTAGAATGTGCTTATCAACTGGTTTCACTACCACATTGCAGTTCGAGAAGCCAGTATAGGAATAATACCTAAAAAAATTCAGAGGATTCAATAAGAGCTCCAGATTTTTGTTGAACACAACAAACAATAGCCTTGACTTTTGTAACCAGCCAGGCTGCAGCTCATACAGCACTAGAAAAACCTCTTATACCACAGGCAGGCTGGCTGAGGGTTAATGTGTGGTTTCCCTTTGAGAGTTAATAGAGGAGTTACTAATGGGTAGTAACAGTGCACATTTCACTTTTACATAGTGTTAAAACAAACCAAAGTTTGGCATAACTTGGGTTATGTTCTAGACATAGGTAGTGCTGGTAAGTTATGTTGCTCTTTACTTTTGCCTGTAGCTTAAGTGGGAGGCTCTGCTGAAGTTTTGCAAGCTACATGAAATTAGGTCCACATGAGGTATTATATCCGTATGTTTCAGAAGCTACTATTAGATGCAGCAGAGATTGTCTTCTTGGTACTTGTGCACATGTGCTAATAAAAAGAAGCAGAATGCATAAGTTGTACTTAGTGTAAATAGATATAAGTTTTTTAAACCAGTGAAATTTGTGCTGTGCAGAACTGTTTAATACCTGCAGAACTGATTTTTGTCTTTTATGAAATATGAACAGAGAATTCAAATTGAATTTGAACTGCATTTTGAAGGCAGACCTTATTTGTACATTCTGCAGTTGAGTAGAATGTTTGCCAACATAGAAGTTATAGACATACATGGTGAAATACGTTATTAGGACTTTCAAGTTCATACATGATTTATAGATGCAGATAAAACTAAATTAAAGAAAAGCAAGAGTTGTGTATTTGTACCACATTACAGCTTGAGCCTGTCACATCTCAGATCTTTTTTAGTTATGCGTTTTGTTAACAGCCGTATTTTACCAAATGTGTTCCAAGTGTTAGAAAGTTTGTTTTGTATATAAGGGACAACTTTTTGCATAGAAATTAGTATGTCAGAGAGATCTTCAAATGGATCAGGTGGGTCAAATGAATGAGAAGGTCTGTCTTACAAGCTTTCCTAAATCCCTGGTAAAATGATTCCTAAAACAGGAGTGAGTTTGTCTGCTTTTATTTTTTGGTTTTTGTTTTTAGAATGGGTAAAAAAGTAAAGAAGGAAGTAGAACCTCCACCCAAGGATGTGGTAAGTTTATAAACTGCTATGTGCTATAAAATAAACATTACACAATTAGAGCCCGAGCTCTGCCATCCTTACATAGCTTCTTACTCTCCCAGCTTACCCGTGTTATTCTAAAAATGTATTTTAAAGATGATTCTGTTTCTGCTTTTCTTGGACAGCGTACAAACCAGAGTGACTAGGCATGTATAGTTCTTTGTGGAGGTTGTTGTCTTTGGCAGGCTTTGCAAGTAGTAATGTATGAAACAATCCAGGGTTCTTTTTATTTGAAGAACAGTATTAGCTTTCCATTTGTAAAAATCAAAAGAGAAAGGAGAAGAGTGACCTGAAATTTGCCTGTCTTTTCAACTGTGCAGACATTCCCTTTCTTTAAGGATGGAAGCGTTGATCCTAGATGGATCTGCAGAGGTTTTTACTGAATACAAAATTTTACAGGTATTTTGAATGACGATACTACATCTTCTGGATCTTTGCAAAGATATACAGTTTTTACCAGGAAAACCTGAACTGCTGCTGTCATTGGAAGTGCTGCAGTGACAACAAGAACTGAAGCTAAATATGAAATAATGGTAGTAACGTGACTTTTTTTTTCAAAAGGTGGAGATTAAGGGTCTGACACTAGCACACTTTTCAAGAGTGTATATAAATTCAAAAGGTACAAAGAGACTCCCCAAAGATAGAGGTTCAAAATATAGGTACTTTTAAAGTTGAATTGGTTTATTCAGAAAGAAGTAGAGGAAATAAGACAGAAACATTGAAAGGAGTATAATATAAATTCTGTGTCAGATAATAACTAAATTAATGAAAATCAGGACCTCAATGAGTCCCACAGAGGAGCATGAAACTAAATCCAGTTCAGTACACTGAAAAAAAAAAAAAAAAGCAGTGGGTTTGTCTGTAAAGAGTGATAGTGCTGCAAGAGCTTTTTCAACGTCACAGAAAAATTGATCAGCAAAAACTACCTCACAATTTCAATATTAAATAAGCATAAATAATTTTGACTAAGATAGTAACATCCAATAGCCATGATGTCGCTGAGGCATAGTGATTGATATCAGGTTTCTCCTAACTCTTCTGTGGAAACATGAATGTTAAAAATGTAATTCATAAGCGCCAGTCAATAACAAATGCTTATGAAAGGCGACTTGACATAAAACTTCAGTGTGAGAGGGTAAGAGAGGATAAATTGATCTAAAGCCATTTCTATATGGATAACCTAGAAAGTCAGGAGGAGACACAAAGATGTATGTGGATAGGAGTAATTAAAACAGACCTGATTAATTAAATATCTTTGCAGTATAAGAAAAAAAATTTAAAAGGCATGACAGTAGACGCAAGGCATACAGTTACAGTATTTAATATGTATCCTTTGTACTAGAGGAATGGAGGGTAGAAAATTTCATTTTCAAAAAGAAATACATCCATAATGACAAAGTTTGTTTTCTGTGCTGTGTTAATTGGTAGAAATAGTTACTGAAAAAAATACATGGATAAATATGATAGTTATGGGGGAGAATCAATACTGCTTGTGTAGAGGAAAGTTCAATCTCTAAAATCTGTTTGAATCATTTAGAGAAGTCAGTGAGCATGTGGATAATGGTGTTAGGGCTGATACAGTTACTTAGCTTTTTCAAAAGTTCTTAGACCAGGCTCTTCAGTCATGTAAACACTAAGAGGTAAAAAGAAACTCCTCTCCTGGCAATAATGTCTGGTTATAAAATAGAAAGCAAAGGTGAGAAAACAAATTACTGTTCAGGTGTTATAATGGAGACAGGTTGCCAGTGGAATGTCATGGGGTTTTATTCTGCAACCTGTGTCATCCAGTCTATCAGAATTAATGTGGATTCTTTCATAAAAATGGCAGCCAGGTACTAAGTAGGCAAAAAGGAATAAAAGGCAAAACACCATATCACTATCAAATGAATTATACATGCACATGATGAATACCATTAACAGTTCTGGTGTTTCCATCTCAAAAAAAGGTACAGTTGAGAAGTACTAAGAAAGACAACAAGAATAAACACAGTGTCTTCTGTATTAGGAAAAATCAAAGGGAATAGGTTTCTTCATCCCCAAAAGGAAATGGCTGTGAAGAGGAATATCATAGAAACTAACAAAATTATAAATATACAGAGAAGGCAAATGGGTGTAATTTATTTTGCTGTTTCTTATGGTGAACAAACTGTGGAGGACAAAATTATCAGGTTTTAAAACAAAGAAAAGGCACAACTTTTTATATGACTGTTAAATTGTGATACTGGTGCCTCAGAATATTAACGGTGGCTAAAAATTTTACTGACTTCAAAGATTACTTACCAAATTAACTGGAAGGAAATTTTTCTTGGATTTTTGAACACAGATAAAATCACTAACTCAAGGTTGCAGAGTGCTTCAGTCTGGGAGGAAATATAAGCAAAGTCTAATAGTCTGCTTGCCCACACCTGTTACTAGCCTTTGCAAGAGAGCGAATGCAGGGCTAGATGGGTCTTTGGTCAGACTGAAAACGTATTTCATATTATCTTCAATTTCAAGATTAATTGATGTAAACCGAAACCAAAACCCCAAATACTCTACAGTTTCTAATGGCTCTGAAGTCAAATGTACACAAAAATAATGAACAAAGACATACAGAAGTTTATAAATTATAGCTTTCTCTTTCATTTAACTTGTTTTTTTCTTAATACAGACCAAATATTGGAAATGTTGTTGCTTATAAACCAGTTAAATTTCTGTGTTTAATTCAAGGTTGTTTGTAACTTCAGGTGTATTACTCTAGCATGTAACCTGTCCTGTATGTGCCATTAAGAGTCTGCAATGATGTATGAAGATTTAGGCACAAGTCTTGATTTTTTTTAAAAAAAAAAAGAGGGGGGAACTGTAGTTATGCTGGCATTATGATAAGCAAAAGTCATATCCAGTTCTGTGATGGTTTCGATAGTTTTGATGAACAGTGTTACTTCCCAGCAAATCACTGACTTTTTCAGGCCTCTGACTTCTTAAACATTATTTTAAACATTGATTTCAGTGACTTTTCTTCCAGTGCTTTCAGCATGAAACTGCTTCTAATAGGAAAGTGCCTATTGAATATTTCAGACAGTAGTAGTGAATGTAGTGTCTATACAAAAGGGTAGAGATTAGACCAATTTCACTCTGCTCATTTGCCAACCTGTCATTAAATCCTAGGAATTATCGGTGAATTGTAGTTTATATGATTACTTGTGAACACGAGATGCAACGAAAATGGAGCAATCTAGTAGTGTCTTTGGTATTAGATCAATGTAAATAAATAACTGAGATTTTAAAACTCTTATTTCATATTTCATTTCTTATTAAGCTTTATCTGAGATCAATTTTTGTGTTTGTTTATCTTTGGAGGATGAACAGCCTTTACTAAAAGTTACAGTTTTATCCCATCACTGAGTGTTTGGCCAGACTCAGGAGATGTCTGTGCTTAAATTGTAGCATTTTCCTGGAGGATCATGTTCTGTCCATGCAAGGCCACAAATCTGCAGAAGTAGAGAAGTATGAAGGTGGCTAAAAGGACAATTCTCTATATGCTTCTCATATGAGTAGAATGAATTAATTTTTTGCCTCCTTACAATCCAAAAATTAAATCCCCATAAAGAATTCCATCATTTTAGGCCCATCATTAAGATGTAACTTGGACCACTGTGCCACTATTTGATTTAATTCTTGTTGCTGAGTCATTGTTAAACAAAATGACTTATGGTACAGTAACCTGATTATAATGTCTTTAAAAAGGAGCTTGGTTCCGTGGCTTGTCCCACATCTCCAACTTGTCACGGCAAACATGAATTTGGACAGTATCTTCAGGTTTTCAGACCTGTTTGAAGCTAGGGAGACCAGTTAAGCACATTAGCCAGCCAACCTCTTAACTGTATAGTGAAACTTAGATCTTGATCTTGTGGACTGTTAAATTGTGATATGCCTCGTGGAAGATGGTGGAATTAATTAGATTTAAAAACCTACCAAAAAATTAATTTAGAAGTCTGGGTACTAGATCATATTTTGCCTTATTTTTTAAGAAGTCAGAGAAGGAAGAAGAAAAAAAGCCTCAGTTTTGTTCATTTTCCTTCTGGCACATTCATAATTTTTTTGAAGATATTTTCCAAATAATTTCCTTGCTTGACAACTGACACTTGTATGTATCTTCATGCCCTTATTGTTCAGCAACATGTGTCTCTGATGTAGCTATTAGCGGGTTTTTAACTGAAGTAAAACAAATAATGACATTTTTAAATATATACAGTATAAATATACATTGTAATAATATTTTTAAATAATTTGTATTACTATCTTAAGTTATTAATCTGTTGTATTTAGAAGATAAATACATTGATACTTACTTTGATATATATTATCAAATTCTATCTTATATTATATATGTATATGATAAAATGAGATAATTTATCTCGATATATTGAGAGACTGCATGACTTCAGTATCTAGTAGTTTCTGTGTGTAACACAGATACTCTATAGACCTAAAGTGTGAGGACAGAAGACAGTTTTTCCATATTAAAAAATTATTTAAAATCCAAATAAGCTTAAAACATTTTAATGGATAGAATTTTCAGAAATCCTTGAGGTTTGTTAAAGAATGAAAGGCTCTTTTAGAAGATTCCCTTGCTCAAGTGGTGTTAACCCTAAAGAGTCTATTAAGAAGGTGAAAACTGCCAGATTTTTTGGAAAATTTCCTTCTCTATGAGAAAGGTCAGAAATGGAAATGAACAGTTTGTATAATTTCTAACTGGATACTTCAGCTAGTACAAGATCATGGTGAGCTAGTGAACTGAGTGGATGAAAGCACAGGAAGGGTCTTTTTATATTTTTTTAAAGCAACCACATAGTGTTAAAGCCACAGAGTAACCAAATCCTCTTCCTTGGGCAACACCTAAGTTCATAGACTGTGTGCACAGCTGCTTAAAGGAAACTTCTCATGTTTGGTTCTGAAGCTGCAGGATGCTCTTCCATGTGTAACAGAATTACATAGTTTGTTGCCTTCAAGGCTTCCTAGATGTACAGGGAAGTGTTAAGGTTTTCCCAAAATCTTCATATGAGATGTAATCATGATTACATTTGGAAGTCAATTATTCTTTCTTATTTTTCAACAATGTCCCAAATTGTTATTAAAAATTTAGTATCTCCAAGTAAATAGCAACTTATGTTAGTATTTCTGATTCAGCGTAGATCTCAAACTAGATTATTTTTTTTTATGAAATGTGGGAGTCTACTGCAGCACACAGGAAGACTCAGTATAAATCAAACTAATCTTTCTTTTCTTTTTGTTTGTAGTTTGATCCTTTATTGATTGAAAGCAAAACAGCAGCAACAGTTGTGCTGATGCTTAGTTCTCCTGAGAATGAAGTTTTGGCCAAAGCATGTGATGCTCTGTATAAATTTGCATCAAAAGGTTAGTCTTTTTGCAATGAACTGCTTAGATTTTGAAAGTAGTTCACAAATTTTTAGTTTCCTAGCACTGAAATCTTCATTTAATCTCAAAGGTTTTGGGGGTTTTCTGAAATGCCTATCAAACCTGTATTTGCAGTTGTAAAGAACTCCTGTAGTTTTCATGAAGGAAACTTTTATTATTTTGTGGGATTTTACACTCTCTGTCTAACAGAGTTTGGTTTAAATATAACCTAGATCTGTTTTGTTCTAACCAACAGACCTGCATCTGGGAAAGAGTTTATTTTTTTGTTACAGATCTGAAAGGTGTTTTGGTTCAGCTTGATGTGGCAAGCTTAGCAGAGGGCATGCAACCAAATCTTGAATATGTGAAGAGAGAATTTGGACTGCTGGGAGACAGCTATGAACTGCACACCATAAACTCTTGTTGGCTCCTGCCCTGCTGTTCACACTAAAACGTGACACACTGCAAAGGACAGATATTTAATTTTTCTGGTTCTACTAAATGAATAATCCTTTAAATTGTTAATGCAGATATTCTTGCAATCTTCCAGAGGGCTAGTCTGTAGCTTTGCAATGTGGCACAAGAGGAGTTGTTTTCACTTTGCAGTTAATTTGTTTCTTGAATTTTGTTAGTGAATTAAATCCCATTCCTCAATAAAAAATAGTTCTTGTATTCTAATTGTTTTAGCCTGAGAATGAGCATCATTTCACAATTTCTTCTCACATTGCTCACTTGTAGCCAGAAAGAATAGGCATGGTTCATTAGAAAATTAATTATAAAGCTGTTGTGGGAACTAAGTAAGAATAGGAGTAGGTCTGGGGTTTTGTTTCTTGGATTTGGGGTGTTTTTTGAGTGAGCAGGAACAGAAGGCTGCAATTGTACAAAATGCTTCTGTTCTTTGCTTGTCCAGAGCCTATTCAGCTACAAAGTGCTCCATTCTCAGGTGATAAAAATCTCCTCTGGGATTTAATGATTGTGGTAGTTGCTTCAGTTGAGTAGTGGAGATCCACAGAATGAATTAGCTGTTATTTTGAGGAAGATGAAATTGGGAAGCAAGAAAAGAGGAAAATAAAATTAGGTTCTTAATGATATCATTCACATGTACTTTGCTAAATAGAAAGCTGTCCTTTGTTCTACCACTGCAGTCTCCCAGCGAAGAGTTGGGTGTCCAATAGACCAAAGCATCCTTTGCTTTACAGATGTGAATTAATCCTAGATACTATTAATCCTTGATGTTATTTGACACATGTTTATTTGGAGTATAGATTGCACAATCTCCCCAGGTCCTGTCCAGGCCTTTTTTCTTTTATTCTACAGTCTGATAAAAGATTGGTAGCTGTTTTACTTTGTTACATTAAAACTGTGAGCTTATTGCATTTTTATATAACTTTTAACCTAATTACTTTTCAGGTGATGAAAACAAAGTGACACTTCTTGGTCTTGGAGCACTGGAACCTCTGTATAAACTCATCTCACATGAAGATCCAATTGTACGCAGAAATGCCATCATGGTATTTGGCATCATGGCTTCTAATCGTAAGAGTCTCCATTTTTAAATATTTATGAATGTGGTCATCAAAACAATAGGTGGGCCATGTGAAAAAGTCTTACATTAACAGCCTAGAATAAAGGAACAAATTGAACTAGAGTGAACTCCACTGATCTTGAAAAAAAAATTACGAGAGAAGTTTTCTCCAAACCTTATTTTTGTTTTGACAGGGCCAAAGTGAAACAGTTTAATACTGGAGTTATGTCTTATCAGGGAAAGCCTGACTACATAAGATGCCCACCAATGTGGACATGACACAGTCTTCTCTTTCACAAAAGTTGGAAGAGAGGATAAAGTAGTATTTATCATCTACAGAAAATGCTGTGGTTAAATATCAGTTGTTACTTGAGGCATTAGTGTAACTTCAATGATAAGGGAGAAAATGTGTTAAGTTTATAGAGCTAACTCAAGTATTGATGCAGAAAAAGCTGAACTGTCAAGCAAGGGTATGCAAATTTACCCATCTTCTTTCACAGGTCAGTGCTGCTGTAAATATTTTGTTATCTGTATCTGAGCTAGTGAAACTCAAGTAGTCTTGAATATCTCTCAGAGACATTGCATTCACAGCAAGGTAGTAAATCCGCTGTAGCCATACCATTGTTAAATGATTAAACCACAGTATATGCAGATTTTCTTGTACCTTTTTATAAGGTGAGAATGGATGTATTACATCCATGCTGGGTGGCTCATTGTCAGATGATCAAGCTGCAGTGAGTGCTAGGTAGACATATCTGAAGATGATGATGTAAGGTTAAGTTTCAGTGGCTGTTATTTTTACATTGCTTTATAAACCTACATCTAATTAATATAATCAATAAGGTCTTATTTTGGTAGATGTTGTACCCAATTGTCTTCCATGGTGGTATCCTAACCACTATTTAAGTCTTTTCATCAGCTGCTATCTGCTTTTTATGTTGTGCTGGACCTCATGCTCTTTACCTTACTGTCAACGCAGCACTAGCACATAGTCATTCCCTTCCGACCTTGGTTTCCAACACTGCTGCACAAACGTGGATTTGAGTGGCTGAAGATCTTCCATTTTTATTCACATCTTAATTGTTTTTTTCTTTAAAAGTAAATGCAACTCATACTTTTTTTCTTACGTTTCAACACTGTAATGTGTTGATAATAACATTGCCCTGTAAAATCACATGTAGTCTGTCCCAAAGGATGTTTTTTTGGTTATTCAGTGGTTGTGGTTTTGCTAGTATGCTATTGACAACAATAAAAATCCATTCTGCAAGTCTTTACTGTGATTTCAATAAGACCTATGAAATTCATGTTTTCAGTTTGCAATGTGGGCTGTGTTAGCATGAATTTAGAAAGTGACGGCTTGAAAATTAAATAATGGAAGGATTGCTTTCAGTTTGATAGTTTTAACCACAGATAATTTTAACTATTGGGATATGACTTCTTTGACAACTGTGCAATATTTAGTCAGAACCTGCTAGATGCAAGTATTTTGAATGAAGTTTCAATAAAGTATTGAGGAACTTCATATATATCAAATCTCAAAGATATTGTCTGGTACCTGAAAATCTCCTCTGTGTTTTTTGGGCCCATTATGATCTTGGTATAACTTCAGTTATGTGTCATTCCCAGTCAGATCTTTTTGTCACTCAGGGAGTAACCATAAGGGTATTTGCCTTGGAGCAGAATCTGTTTCTTTACTCGTCCAAGATTGCCAAACAAAAGACTTCATATTTGTGTTTATTTCATTGTAGATGATGTCAAGAAGTTACTGAGGGAACTGGATCTCACAGGTTCACTTATATCACAGCTGGCACCGGAAGGTAGCTTGCAGTATTCATTCCTTGTGCAAAAATACACTCAGAAGTAATTATGATTGCGATTTGATCAGACAATTTAATAAAATCTTCCTTGCAACTTATGATTGGTCATACTATGTGTTAAATAGGTAATTGCTTTTATAGGAGTAGCCCTGTTACTCACTGAGTAGAGTTTTATGTTGTACAGATGGAGCAACGTGATTATGGAAATGTCAGATATGATTAACAGCTATTGTTTATTGAATTTAAATAATATTGTAAACCACTCAATTAGTGAACATACACTGTGCTGAATCAAATTTGGTCAAAATATTTATTTTTTTTGTCCCCACAGAAGATGTAGTTATCCATGAATTTGCTACTCTCTGTCTAGCACATATGGCTGTTGAATATACTACTAAAGTGCAGATATTTGAGCAAGGTGGATTAGAACCACTTATCAGACTGCTAGGTAGCCCTGATCCTGACGTTAAGAAGAATTCAGTCGAATGTATCTATCTCCTGGTGCAGGTAAAGTTTGTTGTTGTTTTAAATTAGAGGCAGATAAGCACTTCCCCCCACCCCTGTAGTGTTAATAATTATGAAATATTTAGTTCCTTTACTCCCCAGTGTTTATCAATGTATATGAAAAAATGACACCAAAGTCCCTGTTACAGTAGTTATGAATATAGATGATTTGGCTCTGATTCTGTTGAACTTAATGCAATTATCCATGCTATACAGCAATGTGAGATCAGAATCAGATTCAGATTTTTTTTAATTAATATGAATTTGTTTTCTTAGTTGGAAAATGTTAATCTCTGTAATGAGAGTTATAACCTGTCTATCCAAAAGCTTGGAATAATGCTGTAAATTAAAGAACTAACAATTGTGTTGTGCCTTGTTTTAGCCAGCAAGTCCGTAGTCACAATTTTGAACATCTTTTTAATGAAAGGTGAATGCTGTCAACAGCTACTTTCCATGCTGGGAGGAATAGATTTGTTATTGGCTACTTTCACACTCAGCACTAATGTCATCCATATGCTGCTTAGCAAAAGAATGGTGCATTTGTATGGCAGTTCTCTTCCATGGCTTAAGCGAATCAATTCAATAATGAATTCAGTTTATAACTCTATCTCTTTTGGGGCATCAGAGCATGTCTATTCAGAATCACATTTTACTCTTTCTCCTTTTTTACTATCTCACTGTCTTTGTTGCAGGGTATATCTGGATAACTGCACCTGGTGCTTATATTGATAAGGATAATTGCATGCTGCACATGTGCAATAAGCTATTTAAAAGCAAATTGTAATTTATTTAATTTTTTCTATTTTAATATAATCTACTACTGTCTTTTTATTAAGCTGCATATACACTGTTTAAAGTTGAAATTTTAACTAAAACAAAAGAAGATATAACCAGGCAACTACAGCAGATTGCAAAATCTGTTTTCCCCCCACTAAGGTAAATAAAAATTATGAAACTAAATTTGAAAAACTTTCTTGAGGAAACATGTATGTTGATACAAAAATGGCAAAACCAAGAGTATACAGGCTTCCTTAGACAGGACTAGATTCTGTAGTGCGAACTTCAGTCATGCAAAAAAAATTAAGGTTGGTGGGGCTTGATTGTATTAAATATGATTCTTAGCTGAAAAGAAAGAAATCTTCAGAACTGGAAGCTCTGGGATACTGACTCATTTTCTGTGTTTGAAATCAGATTTTTAGTGTTCTTTCTGCAAAGTCAGAATTGATGTGCTATTACATTCTCAATCACTAACATTCTTTGTTGAATATTTTACTGCAGGATTTTCAAAGCCGTGCTGCAGTTCGTGCACTGAATATAATTCCACCCTTGCTGGAACTACTGAAATCTGAATACCCAGTTATTCAGTTGTTAGCCCTTAAAACCTTAGAAGTAATTAGCAAAGACAGAGAAACCAGGATAATGCTCGGAGAAAATAAAGGATTAGATTGTCTTCTGAAGATACTGGAAACCAATGTACAGTTTACTTGCCTTAAAAGTTTTTTGTTCTTGCTGCTAATGTTTGTTTGACTAATGAGAAATAATACTTGTGTTGTGGAAGACTGATAAAAGAAGAAAGAGCTCCTTACTTGGAGCTGTGATAGAAATAGGATAAGCTAGGATACGTAACTTAATAAGAAAGGGAGCAAAGAGATTCACCAAAATGTTTATATTTGGTTTATTGCTTTATTGCTATTAGTAATACTAGTTAGCATTTACTGTCCATTTCTCAAAGTATTGTAAATACCAGAAAAATTCACCATATAGCTTTTTATATGATGCTTTTTTTTTTTTCTCAAAAATTTTTCTCAAAATTTTCTATTATAAGCTGAACTCTGGTGCTGGTTCCTACTTTGGATGCTGATTTTTTTTTTCCTGAATTGTCTTTGATGTCAGTGGCCTTAAATACAATTTCCTACCTTGGAAATTTCATTGTTTATGTCATTATGAGTCTCATTTTAGTGCTTCATGAGTTCAGATGTCACCATGGGAAATATAATGCGTGGAGGAATCTGTGCAGTTTCTGAAATTTTAAGATGACAGGTCCTTTCTGAATACCTGCCTAACCCACTTTGATGTAAATGAGAAACTTTCAGGGTTTTTACTGTTTTTGATAAATTTTGTTGCATCCTAACGTATATCAAAGAAATTATACAAAAAATATGAGTATGAAAGAATGTACCTTGCAGTATGAATAAACTGTCCAGATGAAAGTTACGACAATCATCTGACAAAGTTAAAAGCCAAAGATATTTTAATCATGATTTTAAGGTTATTTGTTTGGGGTTTTTTCCTTACTAGGAATTCAGTGATCTACATGCGGAAGCTCTTGCTGTGTTGGGAAATTGCCTTGAAGATGTGCATGCTCTGCAACTGATTCAGCAGACAGGAGGCCTTAAAAAGCTACTTGCATTTATAGGAGTCTCTACTGTCCCCGATATTCAGAAGAATGCAGCAAAGGCAATTACCAAAGCAGCTTATGACTGTATGTAACTTTATAAAAATCCGTGTACCTGTATTTGTTTATGAAGTAAATTTTCATCCAGGATGAGGCCATCTTACTCAGTTGAGGGTAGTACTTGTGCTGAGGAAAACACTAGCAAGAATGAGTTTACAGTGTTGAATCTTGCCAATCAGAGCAGCCATTCTATGCTAAGCTATATATGTATATGAAAATGTTTAGATTTTGCCTCAATTTATTTTCAAATATAATATATTCTTGCAAAGTGCTGTCCTCAAAATAGACAATGGACCTTTAACAATATGATCTTTATCTTTCTTTTAATGATGCCAGGTAACTGCCACCTAAAGCCACCTTCGCATACTATTTCTCATCACAATCAGTTAAGACCTAATTGCAAGCTTACTTCCTTTTGCATACAACTTGTCTAAATGTCAGGCAATTTCAAATACAAGTTCCTTTAAGAGGGGCATGAAAAAAAGCCTTTCAGATGGCTTGCAGATTAATATTCCCAGTGGAGTTAAATAGTTTCAGTGTCATATTTATATAATTATTGATCCTATAGTTCTTTTTTTATACGCTTTTCTTTAATTCATGAAGGAATTCTGAATTGGGCAGAACATGCTCATCATTTTTGCCCACAAGGATGCTCCATAAATAAATTACATCTGAAATGCCTTCCTTACATTGGCTTCTGAGTTGCAACATATGCCTAGTAGTGCTGTGTAACAAAATGCAATGTAAGAAGTAACATTCTTCTGTCTACAGAAGATTTTAATTCTGTCAAGGGATTTTGATGACAGTAACTATGACAGTACAGCTTAAATACTTCATTCATATTTCTATCATCTTGTTGAATTATGCCTTAAATTTATTTGTATTTTACAAATATGTTATCTAATTTAACACATGGCTAAAATAATCTCTCCTTTCTACAGTATTTCAGACCTCCTTTCTTCTCTCCCCACCCTATCTTTCCAATTCTTTTCTCACCTTGCTTAGTTTGACATTCTGAATATTTGTAATTATTTGGATTGCAAATGATACATGAAAAGAGTGGAATCTACCTTTCCTAGTATTTGGTGGATATCTGTGTGCTTTTATCATGATTTATTGGAAGCTTTACACGCCACTGGAAATTATTTTCATTAATGTTTAAGTATCAAAGATAGGAAGGGGCCTTCTTATGGCAGATTTTTCTTTGTGTATTTTCCTGTATTGTTATTTTATTATGCTACTTAGGACTGCCAGTATCATTTTTATAGTCCTGTGACAGGCTTATAAGTTGTATGCTAAGCAGATTTATATTTGCTGCTACTACTTTCTACTGCATCTTACTCCTTTTTCTTAGTTATTTTCAAATAAGTGTAGCCTTCTTTTCCTCTTTCACACCTTTTTCAGTTTTTGTGGCCTAATATTTTAGCAGCTGTTAGTAGAAGCATGTCTGAGCACAACATTTTTAAAGCACAGTGGCAAGAACTACACATAATATATTACAGTACTGCCTATGATCTTATATCATGGGATGTTACCATCAGTGAAGATGCATCTTCTTGTCATACTCCTTTACAAATGGAGTCAATGTGGTTTCATTATAAAGGTTTGCTCTCTTCTTCAGGCTATGACAGTTGGTATGGATGCAGCAAGCTGGGAAAATAGATCAAAAGAAGATTTAAAATATTTGCTTCCAAGCTGCAGAATTTGGTAACAACCAGTTAGACAAAGGGGAACATGTTGTACTGGTGCAGTGAAAAACACAGTCCAGTAAACTTGCTGCTCAACATGGCTCCCAGAAGTATTGAATTTATTTCAAATATATAGAGCTACTGGTCTAAAGTCAGCCTTCCAGTGGGAAGACAAGTGGCATTGAGGCCATTATAAGAAATAGTCCAAGTGCAAAAAGAAATCAAATATTTGTAGTTCTTGTTTGATTGTAAATTATTAAACAGCCTATCCAAACTGCAACACTAATGTATACTATATAATAGTTGCATTGATGTAAATCCAATATAATACAGCACAGCTCCAGATTCTTTTATGACTTTTTCACTAAATTGGCAATAGCCATACAGTAGCCCACATTCTTCATGTTTGATAGTTGTGGTTGCAATTTACCAACATGTCCCGCATACTTGAGGAAAAAAATACTACTTTTCAATGAAATGAAAAACTTCGTTCTGCTATGATAGAACTTGTACCCAGCTGTTTTTTAATCCTGGAAGTTAAGTATACAACAGTATCTGGTTTTGAATTATTGTTGAAGGATGGAATCTACTTTTTTTTTTTCCCTGATAGATGTGATCATAGCAAACAGTTTTGTTTTATGTTCCTTTCAGCCCTTTGGAAAGGGACTCCTGTAACTTTCTGTTGTTGTTGTGACAAGACATGTATCATTTAAGAGCTGTTCTCAATATCAGAATAAATTACATGGTGTAAACACTATATTCAATTTTAAATAGCACCTTTAGGATGCTGCTCTGTTTCAAGTAAATTAAAATTGATCATATTTCTATACATAATCATTATCCCTTTTCCCCTGAAAATTTTTGTTCTGCAACATAATTTTGAATGTAATATATTAATTTATCAGTGGTTTTATTTTTTATGTTCAGATTTGCAGTGGTGAATGTACTGTGATTCTCTTCTTGCCCAGAAAATAATGCAGTCATTTCCGAATGCAAAATACAATTTAATGCTATAAATTATTGAATATCTGTGAGTAGATTATCTGGACGGTTGATTAAGGAGAGTCTGACTTTCCCCTGACAATGCCAGACACACCAGCAACAACAAAATCCTATAGAGTGTGTATGGAGAAAGTGATGATCATGCTCACTTGAGTCTGGCCTCAATGTGCCAAACTTCTGGTTCAAATCTTCCCATTATTTACATGTATCTAGATGCAAATTCTTTCTAAAAGGAGCATGCTAAACATGCTCTGTAGCCAGATTAACATATGCTTTTTCATAATTCAGGTTTGTATTCATCTGGGTTATCTCAACTCACAATCAGTGACAGGTCATGGTACTATTTAATATTAACTTTTTTCATTTGATATTGGTATAAATAATTCCATAAGGTGATGACAGTGAGCTGAATAGGTAATCAGTAGAAGTCTGATCATGATTTGGGGTAAGGGGAAGTAGGAAAACATATTGAAAAACAAAGGTTGGCTTATGTTGGGGTCAATGCGTGAAAAACTGGACAGAAGTGTTGGTACTCCAGACCCACTTAGTTGGGTATGCCTAAGTGTTTTACTTCATGTTAAATCAATGTATTGAAATTACTTAGGGGTCAAGAAATTCATCACAATAAATATGATGTTGGGACTGATGTGAGAAGTGCTTAAGTACAAAGGATGCTTTTCAATTCTACGTTCTTTTCTATACTAAAGGAAACAGAAGAAACATCATAGAGAGGTGATCTGCAGAAAATATTCATCCCTTACATAGAATTGGCACCTGGATCTTAAAATATTAATAATTTTCACCTGTTTAGCTAACTAATATAGGTGCATACTCTTTAGTGTAAATTCAAATCTAATATCTGTTTTTACACATTACTGAAAAATTCTTTATTCTGTTTAAATTTTTTTAAATCACTGTTTTTACTCATTCAAATTAATTACATTATTATTATTTCACAGAGGTAAAAATTACATTTAAAATGAACCACCTATCCTCATAACTGCCTTTAGAAGCAAGAATAATTTTTAAGGAAATTTGTGTAATAGTAAGTAATATGCAGTACAAGAACCAAAGTACTGATGCACAAAGAACCTCTAGAGATCGTTACTGGGGATTACGGACTACTTGGGCAAGCAACAGGCCAGCGGCATACTTGATGACTTGTCAAAATGGTCTGTAATCCCATTTAAGGCCTTCTCCTGAGAGCTGGCCTGATACGCATCAAAGTTGTGGCCAAGGTTCTGCTAACGCTTAAAATCCTCTTTGTTTTATTTGTTGCATCTTTTGCTTTGTGATTTCAGTTGCATATTTCTGATGATTCTAAAAATACTTAAAACTGAGCTAGAGAGGGGAAAACAGCTAGCCATCTCACATAGGTGCATTGAGTCATTTTTGCTGTAACTGGATTTTCAATCAAACTTTCTTTTCATTGGCTTTGTGGACTTCTATTTGATTACTTTTACTCACTATGGATTCAGTTTTGTTTAAAAGAATACTTTTTTTTTTTCTTTCCTTTTTAAACTTTTTATTCATCGGGTAACAGTCCAAATAAGGGAATGATCTCTCAAAACGTTAGTAAGCACTGGTAAAATTTCCAAATGTGTTCAAGTCCTGCTACTTCTCTGTTCCTGAATATCTTTGATACATTAGAAAATTTTACCATATAGATATAAACTGACAGAATGTAATGAGTGCACTTTAAATTGTGCATATGGTTAAATGTTTATTGACCCTCATAACGGTAGAGCTGTGCTGTCTATTGCTTCTGGCTGAGAAAGTTTCACTTGGGGCTCTTTCTAAACAAACACCTGCACTTCTGATCTCATCCATTTTGAGATGTGTGAGTTGATTAGTATAATTGTTAGATGTCTGTAGATACTTTGAGATGCTCTATGTTGTTACCTGTGTAGAGGAAGGGAATATTTATGTCTTTACTTAGCTGCTGCAAATCATTGTAATACAGGTCAGCAATAAGCCCTGCATCAGCAGGCTAAAATACAAAATTGAAATGCCTTGCAAAGTGTGCATTAATGAAGAACCACAAGGCATGCAGAATTTAAAATTCAGTTTTTAACACCCCTTGCCTTTTTTTGTGTGTTGTAGTATATTAATTGGTAGTCCACTAAGTTTTAATGTACATTTACTAGTACATTCTTCAATGTTATGCATTTGGACTTTGTTAGCATAAACCAAAGTTTTGACCAAAGTCCTGAGTAAATAGGATCTGTTGAATTGGAAAAGCTGTTTTCATCAATCCTGTATGCATTCTGCAGCCTTAAGTCTTAGAAAGAACAAACTGTGCATTCTGCTGGGTTACATGTGTTTAAAGCTGTATTTAATAGTCACCTTTTGGGTTGGATTCAGAGTTTACTGAAGTCTAATGGGTTTTGGGTCAGGTCCTTTGTGTACATTTCTTAATTGCTGGTGCCTCTGTTACCAAACTCTTTCCATTTTCATGGTATCAAAAGCAAGTGTTATGTTAGAATCAACTATATGAAATTAAAATCACATCCTTTCACTGATTTGGAAAATGAATGCAGATTAATGCTATTGTTCTTTTTCATTTAAAGCTGAAAACAGAAAAATCTTAAATGAGGAAGAGGTTGAGAAGTATCTCATAAACCTTTTGGAAATGGATAATGATGAAGTGAAAATTGCTGCTTCCCAAGCAATTTCTGCCATGTGTGAGAATTTAGCTAGCAAACATGCATTTGGACTCCAGGGTAAGTAAGGTGGGAAGGGATGAACTGAGAATCAGTGCTTTTGCTTTAATAAGGAGCATATTATACTTTTGCAAACTGCCATAGTTTGTTTAAAGGTTCATGTATACAACTGTTTCTTTCAAAGGGATCCCCCAGCTAGTACAGTTGCTAAGCAGTGACAATGAAGAGGTAAAAGAAGCTGCAGTGACAGCATTAGCTAATTTGACAGCAGCCAGTCCTAGTAATGCAAGGTGAGTCTGCAATAATTAAATTATTATTTAAAACACTAATCTGAACACAAGTGATTATATTTTGATTTTTAAAGAATGCTTCATCTTATCCTTATCCTACAAGGCAGGTCTGTTTGAATTTGACTGTAAGGCACTTTTTGGTTCTTATGAGTCATCTGGAATAGTTCAGATCTCATCAGTGTTACAAGAGTTACACTACCTGTACTATCATTTGTCTTATCAAGGAAAGGTATGAAGCAGATGTAATGAAAGCAGAGATAAAAATCGTGTTTTGAAGAGAACATAGGAAGAAAATATGTCTTGTAATCTAAGGCATTAAATGTAGGATATTTTTTGAAAATTCAGTATCACTAAGGTATCCTTTAAAATGTGATGGTTCATGCAACTTTGTTGACTGACGTAAACCTAGTCTTTGAGGGAGATAGCACTCAGATATTCTGAATATTGGCATTGTCTTTCTTTTTTTACTGTTTCCCAAGTAATAGAGAATGCTCATAGTTCATTCTCCAAAGGAAAAGAAATGTAACTTCAGTATCCAAAATAACTAACAAAGGATGGCTAGCTGACTGTAAGTTCCAAAATAATTGTATCAACTAAATTCTACTGTCAGTTGAAGAGTTCTGTTACCCCAGCTCTATTAAAAGTTCTGTTCAGGGAAAAGAAACAGAGCAGTCTGACGTATATGAGCAATCACATGTAACTAACAAACCATAAAATAAAATTCCTTAAAAGTTTCCTGGAATATACTTAAGGAAGTTGTAATCCATTCACAGGCATTCTTTGAAGTGAAAAAGTAAAATAACTCACCAAATAAATTATTTGTTTCAATTTATTGATTCAGCTCTATAGTCACCAGTATTCACTTAATGTTACCAGATGGAGCCATAATTTGACACAAGAGAATAATACTCTGTTCTCAGATTCACGTAGTAGATTTTTTTGTCTGATATTCTGCTCTCCTCATGTGCATGACTCTTCAGTTGGTGTCAGTGGGAGTCATACACACATAAAAAGAGCACAGTACTGGAGTCTAGGGGTCAAACTTTCAGGTCTGCTACAGCTGTTTCTCGTAGCGCAGCCCTTTGAGGTTTCACATTGTGAAAAAGGAATCTCTGGAGAGTTTTGAGTTGGTATAGCAGCTTATGCCAATTCATTCAGTTTCTTTTGCCAAGGAGATAGTCAGGACATTGTTTAGCTCAACTGCTAGAACAATTCTCTGAGTCCTCAGGCAGGGAAATAGCTGTCTCTGTTCCTCTGCATTATAATGAAGTCCGTATTTTTTTCTTGCTGGGCAGAGTCAGGAAATTGTAAAGGTGGCTTACATATACTTCTCTCTTTGCAATCCAGCTCCAAGTACAATATGGAAGCACCAGATAATCTAATCACAAGTCTTCTGTGAAAATCAGGAAGCAATAATTTACATTAAATATGTATATTGGATGAATGCCATGTGACTATATAATTACTTCAAAGCTTCATTTCTAAATCAAAACCATTAATAAGTCATAGAAGGGTCCAAGTGTGACTAGGATCTATAAATGAATATATAGAGTTGAACCCTCAGCTGGTACAAATTGGTATAGTTCCAGCTCACTGACTGAGTGTCTGGCCTGTATTTATTTTACATTCACATAATAGGAAAAAAAATAGTTTGGAGAAAATGCATTCCAGATTGAGTTACCATAATCATATTTCGTTCTGGAATATTTTGTGTATGTGTGTCTTGTAAACCACTGAAAATAAGTGTATATATAATGAAGATGCTGATATACTTTTATAATAATGTGACTTTGCTGTGTAATTATGTTGACAATATTCTGGTCCCAATTGAGACTAATGAGAGTAGTGCCCTTTTATTGGTTATATATTAGATTCTTCTTATAAACCCTCTGAGAATATTAAATCATAAAGCTAGTAGTAGCAGGTAGACCTTATGTGGCAAGAACAAAATGGCTACAGTAAAGGGGAAGACTGCTTACTGTAAATGTTTTCACTTTTTACCAGCCAGCCAAAAATTCAATCTTGTTGAATTCATATACAGGTGCTCTGCCATATTTCATTTCATGAGCATTTTTGCATGTATTCTATTGACTGAAGGATGCATACCTTGCCTTTTCATTTCGTACAGTATATATTACAGAATATAAGCAGAGTACAAGACTGTGATTTTTTCTGGAGATTTTTCATTGTTCTAGGAATATTGGGTCAAGAAGTGTTGTCTGCTTTTCATATAATTTGGAAAAAAAATGCAAGTTAAAATAAATTGTGTAATTAAGGCTTCCACAATAGCTATATTAGGATAACGTCTTCCACTGATTAATAACACAAGAACAGCATAGGCAATGGGCAATACTACCCCCCACTAATGTATATTAACCTTGACCTTTAGGTGCTTCCCCACAGCAATGAAAGGCTAGTTCTATAACCCTACCCAATCAATCCTTTGTTTCTCAACTGAGACAGCTAATAAAGGTGTCAAATATGGTGGAGGTTTTGTAATTAGAACACCTGTTCACAATGAACAGGACAGAGACCAGCTTGTCATTTCACACAAGTCCCCAAGAAACCACAATTTGGCAAAAAAAAATAAATTAATGAATGACTGTGGCCACTGTAGTATTTTAACCAAAGATCTAGAGCAGAAGAGAACGAGTCCCATACAGATGGTTTGAGACAAAATGGATTTTCAATATGATCTCTACTAGAACACATAAAAATTACTGTAACTTCTAAAATATTTCAGCATTTAAGTTTTTGCTGCAGAGTTGATGTTGTATCATGCTTCAGTAGCACATAGAAAAAAGTACAGTGTTAAGTTTACAGATTGACACTCCCAGATGATGCTTTTATCATGATTTTATCATGAAGTAATGACAGAATTTTAATGCTGATGTGTATTGATAAATTCATTTAAAACTTGTTAGTAATTAGGCTAAATAAACATAAAATTGCCAAGCATAGTGCAGGTTAAAATCCCATGTACTTACTCTAACATACAATAAAGAACTTACTTTGTTTTGTTACTCGGTACTAGCTCTGAGTCCACCCTTGATCTATGTGTCGGAACTTGTTTCTGTGGTCTACTTCTGGGAAGACGGGAATTATATTCAGCTGGGTATTTGCATCCACTTCACATTTTTTAATCCAGAACGCTAACTTGCTTTATTGAAAATGGTATCCGGTTATTTGGATAGCAGAATGACATTTTAAAGAATCTATGAAATCTGTCTGGTTTTGATGTGTCCAAGCACAGGGAAATGTAGACAGAGTCACTTCAATAATGTACCTTATGCACAAATTGAAAAATTACACACAACCAAAGAAACAGCAGTGCCATCTATTGGACGGAAAATTAAATTATTCCGTGCTATACAACTAACTCCAGAAGAAACGTTTTACTTCAGCCGCTGCCAATTTTCTCCCATTTAGAGTATATAATTTTTTTTTGCTTTTCATGTAGTTTGGATACACTAATCTGGTGCGGCCACACCTCGAATACTGTGTTAGAAAGACACGGAGGTGCTGGAGCGTGTCCAGAGAAGGGCAACAAAACCCGTGAAGGATCTCCTGGAGCACAAGTCCTATGAGGAGCAGCTGAGGGAACAGGGATTGTTTAGCCTGGAGAAAAGGAGGCTCAGGGGGCACCTTATCTCTCTACAACGACCTGAAAGAGGGTTGTAGCGAGGTGGGTGTGGGTCTTTTCTCCCAATAACAACAAGTGTTAGGACAAGAGGAAATGGCCTCAAGTTGTGCCAGGGAGGTTTAGATGGCTATTAGGAGAAAATTGTTCAATGAAAGGGTTGTCAGGTGATGGAACAGGCAGCCCAGGAAAGCAGTTGAGTCACCATCCCTGGAGGTATTTAAAAGAAGTGTAGATGTGGTGGGTGTTCAGGAACATGGTTTAGTGGTGGACTTGGCAGTGTTAGATTGGTGGTTGCACTTGGTGATC
>JAVJGJ010000047.1:70005784-70064685 GCA_035590215.1 Microhierax caerulescens | reverse complement strand
GGGCGGAACATGGTTTAGGGGTGGACTTGACAGTGTTAGATTGGTGGTTGCACTTGGTGATCTTAAAGGTCTTTTCCAACCTAAATGATTCTATGATTCTATGATACTAGTTAGAAGTAATACATACAAATAAGATCTCAAGTATACCAGTTAGACATTAATTTGACCAGCTCTTTTCTTCAGCATTGTCATAGCACAAATGCTGTTTCTAATAGCCATCTTTATAAATCTGGCTATGTCTGAATTCTGGGCACCTAATGGAGTTACCACTAAAGAAAAATATATGCTCCGAAAGTTAGAGCTTTGTACTGGACATGAAAACTAATTAACAGCCTCAGTAATATTTGATTTAAATTGTTTATTTTAAGTGCAAAATTTATAGAATTCAGTTAGAGTTTGGTCTGAGGGAAGAAGGAAAGGGATGGGTTTTGTTCAGCTCTACTAAGGGCTGCAGGAAATTGTGGTACCTGACAGGCTTATGATCCGGCAGAATATTTCTCCTGGGCTTTATAATTAGTGTTGTGTTACATGTTTCTAAGTATTATATCTGGATTCAAGATAGTAAAGTATCTTCCCCAAAGCTGCCAAATCAGCAAGCTTGATGTTATTTAGTTTTCTAATTCTTTAATTCTTCACAGGAATTGGTGGACTTATTTATGTTAGCAAAATTGCGTCCGTATAGGCAGTTACAGGCATTATCACAACATCTGAATGCATGCTTGCTCAAATGTATCAAGATTTCCAGGATTTAGGAGTAGGTTTGGGTTAGGAAGATAGATTGGGAACTCGTTGGTTGCAGGGAGTGCCCAGTGGGGAGAAAGTGAGTTGCTCCCTTGACTTCATCGGCTGTGGAATCTATTCCAAACTGAAACTCATATACTGATCTAATGACCCAAAATACATCGTGTGGGTGGTGCTCAGCTGTAGTGAGGGTCTCTCACCTTCTTAAAAGATTTTCAGCATCCACAACAGATTCTTACTGGTTTTAAGATAGGTATCCAGTTTTCATACAATTAAAACTTTGTTATGATCATTAGGAAGTAATGTTTATTACCATTAAGTAGTAATATCACTAGGTAGTAATCTTCTCTATTAGTAAATGGGAAAGTTAATCATAACTTTTCTCTTTCAAGACTCTAGATGGAACTTAATTCACATAAATGGATCAATATTGAACCATCAATATTACATAAGATAATACATTTGCATGCATATATGTGTTAATCTATGAGGACAGGAACAAACATTTCTAGTACATGAGAGCTACATTTAAGAACAGAAATAGGTAATAATCCACTGTATAGTTTTTGTCTTTCTTTGTGGTTTAATAGTTCTACTTTATAACATAAGTTTGTGTTTCTGAAGGAGGAAATCAACAATAGAGTGCCTGTAGCTGTATTGTGTAAAGGTAGTGTGTTTTAATACTGACCCCTAGTGACAAAATCATATTCTTCAGCTGCTGTGCTGCGAGGTAAAGGGATTTTGTTGGGTTTTCTTGTTTGTGTTATCTTTTACATTAGCACCCATTCTGCTGAGCCCTATGCAAATACCAACAATTAACTCATGCCATGAACAGATTCCTGTTTTAACTTTCACTTATTGTATATCCATAGTGTGATGGGTGCTTTCTAAAGAAAAAAAAGACAACACAGTCATTACCCAGGAGCTCACAAGCTTTTCCTTACAAGTTGCACATTGACTTCCATTGAAAACTGCAAAATGTTATATGGTAAATTGCTCCCTTGGCAGAAAAGCTGCATCAAGGCCTAATGCTGGGATATCATTCAGAAATTAATTCCCACTATGACTTTAAAATCACATCAGGTGACTTGTGCACAACCCATGAGCAAGTACCCTAAATCATGCCCTGCTGGTAAGTGCAAAATTTTTCCCTTAGGCAACTCCTGGGTTTCTCTCTTAGATTTAGGAAGATGTGGCTATATGGGAAAGTCCCTCTATAGACTCAGACACTGTACCTGCATTTTGTTCCCAGTACAGCTCTTTCACAACAACAATAACAAAAAATCATTATGCATTTTCCTGTTTGTTTGTTTTTAAACTCTGTTGCCTGTGAGGGGTTATATTGAAGACAGAGATCACTATAGGCATTCATCTCTATCTAACACAAATCTCACGTCACAGCCTCCTCAAGTGCATGAGAGCCTAAGTATATGCAAAATAGTTGCAGACAGAAAACAGAACACTTCTAAATTGGGATAATGGTAACTATATAGAAGTTGTACCCGTTATAGATATAGCAGAATCTTTTGGGCTGATTGTACTCTGCTGCCTTCAAAGCCTGGCAGTATGATCAATATTTATCTTAGCTGTGGAAGACTGGAATTTCACTCAGAGCATGTGTGTTGTCACTTCTAACTTCCCATGGTAGATTTCTGTGGGATCAGGTGAAACTTTCTTCTTCCTGGATGGAGACTTCTAAGCCTGGGAGAGAAAACTGTGTTTTATGTAGTGGCAAAACTACAATGATTTTTTCTGAGTGTGTAACCCTACAATGAGGTTCAGTGATATGCACTGAGATGAGCTGTACTTTTTATGAATTAAAAGTGGCAAGACTTATTTTATGTTTGAGTAAATAGCTGTATTGGTGCTTTTACATGCATATTTTCTTTGTACCGTATTTCTAAACTAAATGCAAATTATTTAAGTATAAGTTTTAGCTTCAGTACAGTGTGAAGTTACTTATTTTAAGTGTATATAAGGGAATTGCAGGTTCATGGCTGATCATACAAATTCTACACTGCTGTGAATTTAACCTGTGTGCTGACTGTGGCATGTTGTCTCATTGGACTGTCATGCACACAAGGGTGTAAAAATAAGCTTTCACAAGTAACTTTAATCCTTTTTACAATCTCAGTAATTTTATCTTAACATAGTGGTAGATGTGTACTTCCTTAGAGATATAATTTTAAGAGATAAAACTAAAAGTCTAAGTTTCTGTACTCGGAATTAGCGTTAAGAGCTTGAGCCTTTAGCAAGGCAAAACAGATTGCTGCCTTTTGAGGTAAGTTCACCGTTGTCCAGAAAAGACTAATCCAGAAGTGAAATATGGGGCCAGGTTTCACAGTCCAAGTACTGCTGGTGCTTAGAATGATGAACAGCCACTGTCTTCTCAGTCCCTGTTTTCAGATGAGCAGTTGTGAGGACCCTGCTTTGGCTTTTTCTTTCTTTCCCTAAGATCTCCATGAAGGCTGCTCTGGAAACTCCTGAATGTTCCCTGGTACTTTGCTTTTGTAACAATGTGGATTCCAGACTCAACATTTGTGCTGAGTTACAGATTTTTGCATGCACTACCTCTTGGATCAGAAAAAAGAGCAATAGTGTCTTTTTCGTGAGCTTACCCTGGCTGAAGCTACATGGGATCTTTCAGAGGCGAAAAAGCTTTCTATTGCCTCTGAATTTCAAGCCTTTCTCATAATAGTGGAAGTGTCAGAAATTCTAAATAAAGGTTGCAAATAGTATTATAGTTGAAAGGCTCAGATGTCATGAATAGACAGTTCATTACCAATGCCCCTGTAATATTTTAAAGTAGGTATACTACAGTTTTAGAACTCAGATCGATGTAATTTTGTCAGATGAATTCAGTAACAAACATTAAAAGATCTCTGTGTATGAGTCAGGTGTTAACAGTCTCCACTAACCCAGACAATTTATGGGTTTATTGCTTCTGTACAGTGAGGTTTATTAAGATTTGGTTTTGTTGATGTTTTAACAAGATACTTGTCATTAAAAAGTAGGAATAGAGGGGTTCAGTTCCTGAAATGAAAAAAATAATACAGTTTGTTGATATCATCAGTATTTTTGTTGTAGCACAAAGGGAGCCCCAAACTGTTGAGCAGTCTCTTGTGCTAGATTCCCTTACTCAGAATAAACATATTGACATTAATTTCCCTTGTATAGTGAAGAAAACAGAAGTAATGCTAGCCTTTAAATAAAATATGTGTCTATATACAACAGTCAATTGCTTTTGAAAGTAATTAACTCACAAAGTGAAATTTTTGGTAGATACAGAAGACATTTATTGAATGTGATTATTCTGATGGCATAACAAGGCAAATGAAGAATACTGATAAATTTAAGGGATAAAAATGTTGCTATTTCCTGAGGTTTTTCAAACTTCTGGTTATGATATTCCTTCTGTCAGAAATTATGTAATAGAGCTGGATCAAAAATGCCTTGTGTGAAAAAGAAGTCATGCGATTTAACACAGATAGAGTTGATTTTAAAAAATGTGAGTTTAATTAGATGCATAATTCTTATGCATAATTTACATGCAATTATGTATGAAAATGAGATATGCACAGGCATAAATGGCTAGCTAAGCACCTCACACACAATCACAGTAATTCTGCACAGAAATTAAACATGCAGTTGCAAATACATTTGGAAAATGAAGTCCATAAGGAGTGCAGTGACCTTTGTGAGGAGGAAAATGTTGAATATTTTTTTTTCTGAGTCGAAATTGTGTTAAAATCTCAGTCGGAAGGAGGGAAGTAAACAGCATAGAAGTGAATAAAAATATAATTTAATATAAACCAGTTTATGTTCAGTTGTGGTAGAAGAAGCAAAACCAAACATACTTTACCATTTTTATGAAGTGTCAATCTCACTAATGTAAATTAAGCATAATCCACAGTAAACAGTGGTGTGAAGCTGTACCACTGCTCTTCTTCTCTGTCTCCTCTCCATGGAAGGTTGCTTAGAGGTTTGGGGGGCAGTCTCAGTGGTTTCTGTCAGCTCTTTGGAGACTGATGGTTGCTTTCTCCATTAGGCTAGACCAGGGGTCCTCAAACTACGGCCCGTGGGCCGGATATGGCCCCCCAGGGTCCTCAATCCGGCCCCCCCGGTACTTACAGACCCCCCCCGCCGGGGGGGGCGGGTGGGGGGGAAACCAAGCAGCTGCAGATGACTGCCTGCCACTTCATCTGCGCGCCAGCCCCCTGGTTAAAGAGTTTGAGGACCCCTGTGCCAGACCTTCTCTTCAAGAGGACAGGCTAGCTGAACCATTTCCTATTCAACAAGTAAATAATCCGTTATCTTTCTTGCCAAGGCTAGGAGTCTTGATTGGTGACAACTGTTACACTTGATGTGTCAACAAAGAGGTGGTTCTTGCCCAAGAGAGCTTATAATCCTAAAAATAAAATTAAAAAACCCACAGAGTTTTGGTCCAATTTTTACTGATGATTGTTTCCAGAACACACCACCAATATTTGAGCTTTCCTATTGCACCCCAGACAACTGAAGCAACAAAATATTCAGTTCAGTAAAATTCACATGCATCTCCAAAGTTACTGTTTAAAAACATTTGTGTTGTGAAACTTTTGGTAATGATTTTATTGCCAACTTTGATTTCTTTTTGCAGTAAAAACAGTAAAGAAAATATTTGTTTTTCTCAAACTCTCACTGTTTATTCTTTGAGTCTTGAGTGATCTTTTAGAGAATTTTCAAGAAAATAACTTGTTACAATGTATATTTAAAATTAATAATTTAAATTAAGTATTATTATTTGACCTTTTAATGTTTGCCTTTCCAATGACACTTGAGAAATAATTTTTTAGCTGATCTTGAGTGCAGTAATTTGAATGCAGTTGTAATCAGAATTTTAGTGTTTCACTGCGGGGCATGGTTAAGGTCATTAGGGTCCCTGAACCATGTATACCCTGGTTAAAATAAACACCTAACCTGTTAGGTTAGGCACTCTAATGATCATAACCATGCGCTTATAGATCATAACATTTAAATTATATTAACTTTGAGTTCTGATTTCTACACCTTTTATTGTTTGTTTGTTTGTAATTTAGCTTCCATTTCTCAAAAAAACATGATGATATTGCAAATGCAACATCCTTTTTTTTTTACCCTTATCATTGTTCTCTTTCCTTTTCCCTAGTCTTTTCTCTCCATGATTAGGGAATTGGATGTATCTTGAATCTTCACATAACGTGGAGGAAAAAAGCTGTGGATTTATATCATTTACTCCTTTTCCACATCAAAAGGTGTATACTTTTTTCAGCTAAACCAAGGCTCCCTTCTTCCTTGAGGCTGGTAGTCCTGTAGTAGGAGCACTGGTGAAGTGCACCATCTCAGAAGGATGTGTCTGGAGCAGAGTGTTCCGGAGGCAGGGAGAGAGGCTAGCGCTGGTCTGCATTAGGCAGAGACAGCGCTGGTGAAAACTTCCTCTGACTTCTGTTTCCTTGTAATAAAACCACACAGTGTATGTCTCTGCCCAGGATGGAAGGGAACGAGGACCTCCGTACTTAGCTCTAAATGTGATAGTATTTCAGCACCTTAAAAACTTAGGCATATTAATTCTTTCCATTCCCTTCTGAGGTCAGGCCTTGCTGTCTCTTTAGCGGCTGGGGCTCCATGGCCAGGCTGACCACGCTGGTTTTGTGTTCTCCAGCAGGCTGTGGGGTAGGAGTGGGTTGAACTGTGGATTCCCCGTTCTTCCTTCTTCCCTCATAACCTCTTCTGTACGCACCTCTGTTCCCAGGACATAGCGTTGCCCTCAGGTGTCCACTCTTAAAATCTTACCCTCAAAGGTGCCGGTTACCTTCAACTGTCATTACCTGCTGTTGTCAGGTCTAACAAATTATTTTTGCCTTGTGATCCATTGTGCTACTTGATTAAACTCTACTCATGAAACT
Source organism: Microhierax caerulescens (assembly GCA_035590215.1). Lineage (NCBI taxonomy): Eukaryota > Metazoa > Chordata > Aves > Falconiformes > Falconidae > Microhierax > Microhierax caerulescens. The sequence continues at coordinate 70,058,020 of JAVJGJ010000047.1, read as the reverse complement.
GTGATTCAGAATGAATCTGTGTAGTAGTAGAATGCAGGATTGAAATAAATACGTATGATCTTCTAAATCAGTGGTTCTCAACTTTCCTGAAGTTGAGTGGCACTTGAGAAAATTGGCTGTGCTCTGTACCTCACTGAGGTCAGCTCTGAACACATGAGGAGCTGTCACCTTGCTCTTTTGTTGAGTACTTGTGTACTTGCTGGCTTTATGGAAATTATAGTAAATCTGCTTATGGTGTGATTGGCTACATCATTCAGTTACATGTATCATCCTGGAATCAGTCTGTTAGGGGCTATATGTTTATTTGGATTTCCTGTGGGAGAATACATGTATTATTGGGTGTAGTATAGGAATAGTAAGGCCTATACGTACTGCAGAAGTATTGGATTTACTGCACCTGTGAGATGCAATGAGGCATTTCATGAGTAGTGGATCTGTCCCATAAATCCTGGAATTTCTGTGTATCTATTGTACAGGAAAAACTGTTTGATGTTGGTTTGGGTTTTTTTTCCTGGGTAAGGTATGTGTGTATGCTGTGTAATGCTGTAAATCTAATGGCTTATGGACCTGCATTTCTGTGCGTGCTCTGTGTGTGTGTGTGGTGAGTCTCTCCCACACTTTGCCAGCAGGTACATCATGTCATTGTTACACGTGCCATGAATGTAATGTTTTCTGGTAGACCTGTGATACATGCAGTGTATAGCTGATCCTTACATGTGCAATCAACATGTTCAGGATTTCTACATATGCAGTAGCCTGAATAGAGCTACAGCACTCCTGATGCTGGAAATCTGGATAAAATTTTCATGGGGAAGAGAAGACAATATTAACCAGAGAACCTAGAAATACAGTGGCCTTACCGAAGTAAAAAAAAAACACAACAAAACGAAACAAAAAAAAACCCCAACAAAACAGAAAAAAAACCAACACAACAAAAACCCAAACAAAACATTTTCTGCTCTTCTTTATCTGATCAAGGGAGGGAAGGGGAAGGAGGACACCCAGATAAGGTTAGATCCAGCTAATTTAAGTCAGTCTGAGGAGTGCAGTGCAAGACATCTGAAAACATGGCATTTGCTTCTGAACAGCGACTGAAGTGCTTGCATTAAAGTTACTGATGCTCCAGGAGGATTAATTAGCCACACACCAAAACTTTATGCTGCACGCAAGCTAATAATCCTAGTCCCATTTTGTCCCTGGATAGCTGCCTTTTCCCTGGTTTTCTAAACTGGTAACTACTGCCTGCCTGCTAGCCTTCCTTACACCCATGCTCCAGCACTACCTGTGAGCTGCCATCACCTTGCAGCTACGGCAGGGATCAGACTAACAAACCCTGTTAGCCTCTGCTGATTCATTCCAGGTATGCTCAGGAGTATCTACATCCATTTCTCTGAAAATCTGGTTTGTACATACTTGCACTAAAATGAGTTCATAGTTGAGATCTACATCATGTTGCCCATGTAACGGGATTACGTGGCACACATTGGCATGTATGCTGCTTTCTGTCCTGTTTGCATAAGAGCATGACTATCAGCATGCCCGAGACTCTTTGGTTTTATCAATGCCTTGACAGTCTTTGATAGCATAACTCTTTCTTGTGTATGTAATACTTCTAAGCTTGTGTTTATTTTGTAACTGTGGAACTTACTGAAAGGTTGGTTAGATTTTGGTAAGTCACTGTTACAGTAAAAGTAACATTTTCACATCCAGATTTCACTTACTAATATATTGAGAGAAATTTAGCAAAACTTACAAAAATGTACACTCTTCAAGTGCTTAGATATGCTTGTATAGAGGTGGGAGGGTTTGGTATGTTTTTGATACAGACAAAATGTACTAAAAGAGGGTATAAAAAGCAGTTGCAAGGAAAATTCAAATTGCCATCTGCGCATTTCCATTGCTAACAATATTGCCAACTTTTGTTTAACAAACAGATGAGCCCAATATAAAATTACTAAGAGCAGATAGTGAATTGGACATATGCCTCAAATCATTCAATCAAATTTTATATACAAACTCGAAAGGAAGACAATTCAGTTTTTATAGTGTTCTGGTTTATAATGACATTGGAGAAGATCCCACTGAAATGAATGTAAGATGGTATAGACAAGTTCCTGTTGCTTAGTAGAAAGCAAATTTTTGGCAAGAAGGTCAACAAAAGTCTTAAGATATGGAATAGCTTATGGCATTTGAAGAATGTAAAATACATTTGTATTGGTAGTCTCTTTTGCCTGTGGCAAAGAAGCCAAAGAGCCCATAATGATGTGGTAGCCCAGAAACATAAGCCTTTTCAGATTTGTTGGAGCATGATAGTTTCCCCTCAGCCACGCCAGGTTCTCTTTTCAGGGTTTGCATCAGTTGTAGCCAAGAGTTCAGCATCATTATAGACCATGTCAACAGCTGCTTTCAAATATATTCTTTACCCCAAATACTAAATACAAAGTTGACTTTTTTTTTCTTTTAAAAGGCATTATCCTGGTGAGTGCCAGAAGCAGAACAGCAACATTAAGATTAAGTGCTCATAGGCCAGTTCCTTCTGCTGTGACTGGGATGCAGGCCCACGTGACTTATCCGTTTTGCAGCGTGTCAGATTTAAGCCATTTGCAAATGAGTCCTCTAACAATGCAGCTGCCTGCATGTTCTGCTGTCTCCTGCCTGAAGCTGCTATTTCCTTAGTAGTGCCTCTCCCACTGTTTGGTTTTTTTTGGCTGGTCCCTAACCTAAATTTCTGAAAGTATCTTTAAAAAAATCCCAACAATCTTCCCCAATTTTAATTGCAAACAGGTTGGTTTTGCACATCTAGCTTAGAACTTAGAACATCTAGCCACACCAGTGTTTGTCCCAGCACTGCTGAGAGGCAGCACCCTTCAGCCACAGCTGCAATGTCATCTAGGAGCTGAGGGAATATTTAAACTGGATCTGCTGTCGGTAGACTAGTTGATGTGGATCCATAGTCATAGCCAGCCCTGAAATCTGTGCTGTTGTACTCCTGCTGTCTAAATCTGCTTGTATAAAGCCAGCTCAATAATTTCGATATTGCACTGAACTACACCATGTGCAACTACTTTATAAGAATGGCTTGGTGTGCCATGTTTATGCCACCCAGGTATCTGGTCACAGAAATCTAGAGAGACAGTACAAAGAACAAGGTAATACTCTGTGCACTACAATCCTCATTGGAAGTAGTGCTAGAATGATTATGGGGAGAGGTTATAAGAGTCTGCAGAGGCATTTGCCTGGACCTAAAGATACAGAAATCCTGCATCTTTGAAAAGATGCAAGATTTAATTCACTTGTTCAAAACCTCAGAAAGAATCCATGTCCTAATAAGTTAAAGAATCCAAAAGTTTGTGACTTGGTTTGTTTGCTTATGTTGTGACTCTTGAACTTCACACCAAGTCATATATAAATGATATACAGATATATATATATAAAATCTTGAGATGTAATACTAATTTAGTTGGTAAATACAGCACATTAAGAAGAAAAAATGGTCCTAAAATAACAGAATTTTTTTTCCTTCTTCATTTTCTAGGGCTGTTGCTGAGGCTGAAGGAATTAAGCCATTGGTAAATACCTTGAACGCTCAGAGAGATGGAGCCATTGCTAATGCTGCTGCAGTGCTAACAAATCTGGCCATGCAAGAGCCATTCCGCATAAATATCCAGAGCCATGGCATTATGAGTGTGCTTGCAGAACTGTTGCGCTCGACCAGCAGCCAAGTGCAAAGCAAAGCAGCGTTCACTGTGGCTGCATTGGGTTGTGATGCTGGTGCAAGAACTGAGGTAACACTACTCTTTCAGGCTGTGTTATTTCTAATATTTCCAGATCCTCAGGTTGGTGTTATAATTACCTAGAATATTTGTATTTTGCGTCTGTCCTCAAAGTCCTGGGCTTTCTAGATAGTAACTGATTTTTCACTTTCATCACATGCTTGTTCAGCTGAATTTAGCTCAGTATGTCATGAGAACTTGGAAAAGGTTTTCTTTAATTTGTATTTGTTTGCACCAAATTATTTTTTTACAAAAGTTTTACAGCTTTTCAGTGGCTTCAGTGAGTTTTAACCAGTGCTATATCTTAATCCACCTGTTTATGAGCATTAAACATTAAGGGTTTTTTCAGTTGCAACTGTTGGCTGAACTTTGAAGATGAGAAGTTCTGTCCTTTTTACTCTCCCTCAATGTTGTTCTGTTTCCCATTTTCAAGGCCTGAACAGCAATTTCTAACCTTCCTTAATTAGATACTGGATATGCATGGAGTGAATGTAATTTAGACAAGACCCAAAATATAATTAAACCCTTGATCAGTGGCATCTAGCAAGTTGAACTTTTTGCTGTTTATCAATAGTCATACTATTTTCATAAATAATGATGATGCTATGTACATTCATAGATCATAAGTTGGGGGTTTCTCATGGGTCAAGGCTGTTAATTAGGACATGAATAAGGGGCATAGATAATTAATCTACCTCTTTCAGTGTCCTTAAAATGTCTTTCTCCTCAAAAATCCAAATAAGCGATATTTCTCCAGCATGTATAGCAAAGACACGGTAGCACACAAGAGAAGAGGATGTTAATAAGATTGTCATACATACAATACAATACAAATTAAAATATATTGTGATGTAAATTAGATGCTAGGAGGCAACAGAACACAGAAAAAGCTGTGTTAAGTCTCCACGGCAGTCTTGGGTTGCATAGTCTCCCCATTTTCCACACCACAATCTAGTAACTGAAAAGCAAGGCAAGAGCCAGAAGGGGTGTGTGCCATGTACCGCTCTGAATCTCACCTCAGCTGCAGCCTATGCAGAGTTCACAGAAGCACAGAATTCCATAAATGGCCTTTCTACCAGCCCAGCATAGCTTGTCCACAAGGTTTGAATGTTTTGAAAGGTGAATTTCACAGGCTGTTTTTGCTGGCATAGACGAAATATGTAAGTGGCAATGTCTTCATTTTTTTTGCAGTTAAGAAATGCAGGTGGACTGAGACCACTCGTTGAATTGCTGCGTTCCAAGCATGAAGAAGTCAGAAGAAATGCCTGTTGGGCTGTTATGGTCTGTGCAAGTGATGAACTAACTGCTGGTGAACTATGCAGGCTAGGGTGAGTAGAAACAGTATCAAGGGGCAGAGAGAAGATTTTGATGTGAGGACTCTTATTAAGTTGATCTTTACATATTTATAGCAGAATAATAAAGCTAAGCTATACCTTTCGGTAAGCAGAAACTAATTTTGCACCACAGATGTTACAGATTAAATGGTATTGATTTTAAGTAACAGAAATGTTGAGAAAAAATGTAGGCCTGAAGAGAGGTGACTGGAATTATAAAAATGTTTATTTATTAGCCTGAATTAGGCTTTATATTGAAGCTGGGCTTATATGATTCAAAATTAGGGACTATAGTGCCCCATACATATGAAACTGAAAATAAGGTTTCAGGCTAAGTTCAATAATACAGTAAATTGTACCTATTATAAACAGGCTAAACTTTATTTACAAGCTCTGGTTAACTGCAGGTGTGCTCGTGTCAAGTAAAAGAGATTCTATTTTATTCCTTCTTAGAAACTCCAAGTTTCACACATTAATATCTGAATTACAAAAGCTGGTTTAGGTTGTAAGAATTGTGACATAGGGTGACTTTTTTTAGGCATTGTTAAATGAAAATATATGTAATTTCCCGGCTCCCTCTGCTGGACATTTCTCTGATTACTGCACAGGTACTTAAGGTCCATTTACGAGGGGATTCTGCAGAGTGAGAATCTCAGAAACTTAGGTCAAGAAGGGACCTCAAAGGTGATGTTATCCATCAGCCCACTGTAAGACTGGATCAGGTACACTGACATATTTTCACTTGTGTAGTGTAAATACCAGTTCTGAGGGAAAAACAACTTTCCAAAGTAACCTGCTCCAGTGCTGGAGAATCCTTTCAATTCTAAATATCCCTTACAGCAAATCAATCCAACTAGATGTTGTCCTACTTTTGGTGGGATCGAATAATCACTTTTTTATAGCAATTTGAGTTTAACTTAAGGAATTCTCTCATGTTCTGTGTCCTACTCAGTTTCCTTTCTGTGACAAAGTAATTAGTTAAATTTATTTTTGTTTTGAAATCTTGTATCATTTTGTCATACATCTCTGAATTTCTCTCATTTATTTATGCCATTTTGAAGTGCTGCCTCCCAGCCTGGATGAGGTACTTCAGCTGAGGTCATATCACCATCAAATAAAGCTCAGTAATTATCGTCTATATCTTGCACATGGCACTGTCCTTATTTAATCCCTTCTTTGTGACAGTATCAGAGCAGGACTCTTAATTTATGTGTCCTTCCAGTTTGACAGCATATTATTGATAATAATACATTAAGCATAGTTTTTCAACCAGTCAGGCACTACACTAATTCATATTATTTTCATGTAGATCGTATTTCCCTGACTTGCTCATGAGTATTCAAGTAGGAATATGTGAAAAGACTTATTAAAGTAAAAATATATCTCAGAGTCAACTCGTATCTCACATCTACTTCTGCATGTACATTAAGTCAGTTATCCTATCACAGAAAGGATTTACGTTATTTATTCCTGACACATACATAATGGCTCTTATCTCTTGTTGCTTGCAAGCTGATTGTTTAATAATTTGATACAGTGTTCTTTGGACACTGAAATTTGGCTGAATGATCTCTATTATAATTTCCTTGTTCTTTGTTTTTCAAATCTAGATACTACCTTTGCCCTTCTCCACTCTTCTGGCACCTAACCTGTCCTCCCTGAATTTTCAGATACAATTACAAATAGTTTGGAGGTTCTTTTTGCCAATTCATAGAGTATTATGTGGTAAGTGTCCTCAGGGACTGATTTGTCTCCTCAAACTTATTCTAGACATATTAAGCCTACTGTTTCTACCTCATTGTTAATATTACTGCCAGGCATCTGCTTGCAACCTTTTTATGAAAACTGAAGCAAAAAAGGCATCAGACACTTCAGTCTTTTCTGTGCCATCTGTTACGAGTTTTCTTCCCACATTGAGTAACAGGCCTACATTTTCTTCTCTGACTTGCAGCATATGAAACAGTTACTTTTGTTTTGGTCCCTGATTAGTTGTGTCTCACTTTGCCTGTGGGTCTTTTGGGTTTGTCCCTTACTTTTTGTTTTCTGTTGGAAGTGTGCTTCCATTTCTGTATGAGTCCTTTTTTTGGTTTTTTGCATCTTCACAGAACTTTTGGTGTGGCTGTATTTGTCTGGTTTTGGCTTATCTTTCCTCCACATGAGGGTGATGTGCCATTGTGCCTATAGTGTCATCTGGTTTAGACACTGCTGCACACATTAGCCTTTCCCTATTCATTTTCCCCTTTAAAATTCTTCCCTGCATTACTTGCTGGTTATGTGACTTTGCTGCAGTATGCTGTATGACAAAGAGCCTGTACTGTTTTTCTACTGTTTTCTCCCATTGCTTTCTTCTAAAAGAGAAGGTTGTCTTTTGCCTTCCCTGAAAAACTGACTCTCTGGAATTCATCTAACATAACTTCAGGTGTCAATGTTGTAAATGTCCACATCTGAGCCTCCCAGAGTAGTTCACAGAGGGAAATTGGCAGTCTAAATGTGGAGTTCATTTTTTTATATAAATATATAAATATGAAATTGATTACTTAGGATGTTAAAAATGCCTGTCTGTATGTACAGACACACAGAGATACGAATTTGAATATGTACACACACACATCACCCTCTTTTTTTCCTCTTTCTTCCATTCCAAAACAGTTCCAAAACCGCAGTATGCTATGTTCTCCTGATTTCAGCTTCCTTTGTCTTCTTAGTGAACTTTGCCTAAGTTTTCCAGGTCAGAAGTTATCAGTGTGTGGGTTTCAGCACCAGAAACAACTTAAGAAATTTATTCTTGTCCTCCCATGTCCCCATGACTATTTTTTTCTACCTCCATGCTGCAAAAAATCCTGCCATCCTGGTGGTGCTGACACAACTGCTTGTGTTTCCATGCTCATCCACCTTTAGCAAATCTCTGCCAGCTGCAGCTGCCCCAAACACGGCAACAGTCCTAAACCAGAAGGGTTCACACACTCCGTAATGCACAACTGGAATCTGCATACTGCATTGCAAGTTGCAGAGAGAGAGAGGTTCCCTGAACTGTATCATATGGTCAACTCCTTATTCTTTTTACTCTGAATGTACATCCTTCTTTTTCTCAGGTTCTGTGTGGTTCTGATAAAAGGTTGTGGCATCCTGTCCACATTTCTTTATGTAACAGTTTAACTGCCTAAAGGAATTGCTTTTGCTTTTGAGCACTGCAAGACATTTTCCTCTCCTAGAGAAAGAATTCTGTGCAGCACAGCCAGCTCCTTGCTGGCCCAGAGGGCACAAGGCTGGAAATGAATCTGTCTTGACCTTGGTAAGCTGAAAACTGACTCTGAACTGTATAATAACAATTAATTGGTGTGTATTGATGAATTAGCCTTTGTATTTTGTTTTAACAGTGCTTTAGACATCCTAGAAGAAATTAATCTATCAACAGGGCGCAAAAATAACTTTAGTGAAGCTGCTCTGGAAAAGCTACTTGATAACAGTCTTTCCCAGAAGTACAGCAAGATGGGATATTTATCATCAAGTAATATCATTACTGATGGATTCTATGACTGTGGTCAGGTAAGCTACTTTTAATAAGTTACTTTACTTAGAAAGGGTAAAATTTTATTCTGGATTTAGAAAAAGTAAATGTACTTTAGCAAAAGCCTGAATCTGGATATATAAAATACTTCATTTTCTTCTGAAGTTTCCCAGCTTTTGTACTAATTTATTCTGATTTTCTTCCTTCATGGAGGAAATCTCATCATCCTCATGCTGTTCCCCACTTGTGATCTTCTTCACAATCCTGTGTAAGCTGGCAGACCTAGTTCCTTTCCAGATCCTTTCTCAGACCTTAGTTCTTCTGCTCTCTCTCCCTGCAGTCTATTTAATACTAACCTGACACTGAATGACCTATGGACTTCTTGTTTGGGTTTTTTTTTACACAAAGAAGTAAAGACTTCATATTTTCACCTTGGTCATGACTCTCTCACAAAGCAGTGTTTATATATAAAGACTGACTCCAGTATCACTTGTTAGTGCTGTATTCAGGTCAGATCTGAGAAAGACTTTTCAAAATGACAAAATTAATTGGAAGTACCAGTCTTATTGAAAATCAGTGAAATACCTGCTTCTCAAGCACTTGGCTGCTTTTGAAAATTCCATCCTAAATTGTAAAGCCTTCAGAAGCCGGAACATTTCCTTATTCTAGAACTGTTTGGAATGATATAGTAACAATAAGTACAAGTTACAATATTTATAAACCATCTTTTCTAAGAAAATTCATGAAGAAAATGGAAATGAAGAAGAAAAAAATGTCATATATTTTAATTGCTTTATTAGTTCTTATGTAAATCTGTTAAAGATTAGAAATTTTAAATTAATCTTCAGATACCTTTTAAATATATTTTTTCTCTTAATCTTTAATTGAACAGAACACCTTATCTTTTATGCTAATTTTCTTGTAGATAAAACCTGGAGAACAATTTTTATCTTTGGAGGAACTGAGTATGCAAGAGCTTACTGACCATCGGGCCATAATCTTCATTAATGCTAAACCACAAGAAGAGTGAGTCATGTTTGATCACTAGCATTTATTGCAATAGCTCATCTTTTCCATCATTTCCACTGTTTCCAGTACAAAATACATCGTATAGATATATGTACACATACATAAAATAGAGAGATCTATTTTAATCCCAGCACAGTGCTTCATGTCCTAGAAGGCAAGAGATTTGTATTTTATAAAACAAGAATTTGGAAAGTAACTTTTTTTTCCCCTCTAGACAGAAAGCATTTATTCAGTTGAATTGCTTTTTTTCACTTAGCTGTTAAGGCTCATTCATCTAACACCCTTGGATTCCTCATGGTGGGACATCCAGTGTTTTATTAGTGGTAACAAAGCTTGTCATCTGCCATCATATGTCATCTGAGCTGAATGTCAACATGTGACAATGAAACCTATGATTTGATGGTCTTCCTGTACAGACAAATGCATGGAAGTCTAAGCACAACATCCAAAGAGGCAGGACAAAGCCAAGCATCAAGCTTTCAGGCTTGATAAAGAACCTGTGTCCGTTTCTTCTCTGTTTAAGTTGAAGCCAGCCTAACAAATCATCTTAGATTTGAATGCAGGAAGTTGGTATTGGGCTTGTTTAACTGGGAGTCATTTCCTGTAAACAGTCTCACAGATCAAAGAACGCCCTACCAATATTTTGCAAGTCCAAAACCTTCTTTTCTGTCAACACGTCACATATTTGGTTTACTGTATCATTAGCTTCCCTTTTAAGCTGGTGTATGACACCATAAAGATGTCTGAGAATATCAATGACAAATTAAACTTCCATGCTCTTTGTTGATCCTTAGAGTTGTCTTTAACTATCAGGTTTTCTTTGACTTTGATACAGCTTCCTGTTGTTGCACCTTGGCAGTGGTCTTACTCTGCAGTTACTTTTGTGTCCATCATTTGGTATTCCATACTTAATTTTTGATATCTGAATCAATATCAGATTTATTAGTGGTTTAGTTATTTCTTCCACTTACATACTTCCTATGAATATATTTACTGTCCTTTAGCACCAGAACTCCATTTTCATAGCCTAACATGCAAATGCTAACTCTGCAGATAACATACAAAAATATCTTGTTCCATTTCAGTCTTGAAGTAGAGAAGGCACAAGATTCATCTTATGAGCAGGCTATCTTGTCACCTTCTATTTCAAGAAAAGGCAGTAGAGAAAAAGCAAGGTATGGGTTTAAGATTTACTACTTGTCAACATTCTGTTATTGCTGTATCATTAGAAATAGAATTCTGATTGAAAATAGTGATAGTTTCCAAACAGAGTACAAATACTCAAATACAGTGTTAAATGTTTTTGGAGTCTTTCTTTAACCTCCTAATTGCAGTAATCTTCTTTTGTCTATCTTAGTAATTATTTGTCCTCCCTCCCCATGCTGTATTTGAACATCTCCCAGGTATTTGGCTGTTTTTCCTTTCAGTATCCCTTGGAGGCAGTGAAATGCTGATACTTTACAACTTGACAACCAAGTCACAGGGAAATAGGGGTAGAAGTTCTTTCTCAGTTTAGAACCTAGACCCACAAAAAGTTCCTACACTGCCTACATGCATCCTTATTTCTAGATTAAATTTCTTCCAGTGAAATTCTACAGATGACTAAGATCTGAGAAGGGTGTTCTCAGAACTGTCCCAGTTTTTACAGCAACAAGCCTAAAAATGCCTCGCTCTTGCAGGACTCGCTCTCACCCGTACAATACACTAGGTACAGCCCTGCAGTCCTTTCTGTGGAACTGATCTGGTGGGCATGTCTGCTCAGAATCTCTCACACTGTAGTGGGAAATTAATTTCCTTCCCTCCCACCTGCAGATAGCTGATTGCAAGATATTTGGGGTTTAACAGTCTCCTTCTGGTTTGTTGTAGCTGTTCACTAACAATGAGGTGTAACGAACAAAGCTTCAGCTTCAACTGTTAGTGCACTTAGCTGAGAGAGTAGAGACCAAAGTTCTAGTCATTGTCGTGATGACTTTTAATATAAAATACTTAACCCTTTGTGGAAGAAAACTGAACCATGGTCTCCCAACTGTGCATCATGTAAAGCAACAGCACAATCATGACCACAATGGTACCCTTGAGAGAATGCAGGTGTACATGCCTAATTACAGGGAAATGTTCAGGATTCCAAAACTGATCCAAATAGAGCCTCCTTGCCATCAATGGGATGGTATCTAGTCCTTGATAGGAACGTGATGTAACCTACAACTCTTCCTGGTTATTCTGTTAGCTAATTTAGTGAGCTGACCATTTATCGTGCTGGTTTCTATGGGTCCCAGTCCTGACTTACGATGTTTCTTGGTTTATGATATAGGGAGCCTTGGCCATGCCTCAGGACTATGAATTCTAGGCAGTGGTGGGCATTACAAAGTGCTAAGTGCTGCTGCAGGGTTAGAAAAAAAATGGAGAGATTGTGTGTCTCTTGTAGGAACTGAAGTACTATGTTTGCAATTTTTAGCTTGGAGCTCATACATGACCTATGATATTTTATTGATAGAGATAATGGTTGATTTCTTAGACTGCTTGTATATTTCTGTGTATGTATGTAGCTGTGCTTGAGAGATGAAATCTGCAGTAAGAAAGTTAAGAGACAATTGGAACCTCCTTTGTAGTATCTCAGTAGTTCAATAGTATCTCCAATGGAGGAAAAGCAGGAGTTATTTGGACAATAGCATTCAGTCGGCAAAAGCAACACTAGAGGAAGAGGCTTAAGATATTACACTTTGAATTATATGTGTATCTGTGTGTTTAGAGCTGACATACAAATTGTTGTCAGATAATAGCTACTGCCTGTGAAGGCTAAGGTTCTGACTTAAATGAGGACACAAATCAGTAGATTAGTCTATACAAAAGTTATTGACTTACAAGGCAAGCATTTACATTTGACAAGCTATTTGGACAGCAAGCACTCCTGGAATTCAGTTTAAATCATTTCATAGTAGATACCTGAAATGGGTCATATGAATTACATTATGGAAGGTTCTTGTTTCAGGATTCAAAAGAGTAAATACTGCATCTTGAGTGTCTTACCAGGACTGTTCAAGGTTCTGCTCATTTAGCAGGTCCTCCTGATACCCAGGTGCTAAGCCCCAGTTACGTTTGCTCTGCACCAGCGGGGGATCTTTCATCTCAGAAGATGCTCTAGTCATAGACTGTTTTCTGTAGTCCTGACAAGATAATATGTTTGTTTATTACAGTGTGATATGACAATACCCTTGGATAGTTGCTTTTTAATGTAATTTATGTCAATTACACAGTAAATGACTGCTCTGTTAGCAATCGTAACTCTTTCAGAAAGAAAAATATTTTCTTTAGGAAAAAACAAATACCTTATTCCATTTCCCATAGTATACTTGCAGGGATACAAAAACTTCTTTCTTCAGGTATGAAATAATTGCTTTTGAATGTCATGATCAAGTTGTATGATTTATAACCCCATTGTCATTCATTTTGAATCTGTAATTCATACATCATTATTATTATTAATTTTGTGAGATATATGGGAGTTACTTGAAGGTCAGTAGCCAACTCCAAGTCTCAAACATGCTTAGACTTTTTCCTACAAATTTTTTTCCTTTGATCATATGTTTCTGTTCATCATTATTTTGCAAAGTACTACTGAACATAGTTTAATGCTATTGTTTTGAAAAAGTGATACTACTTTATATAAACCGTAGTTGAAGGCTAAGAGAAAGGGCAGTTGTAATTGTCTGCTGGAAGTGTTTGAATCAGATGTGGAGGAAGTGCCGTTTATAGTTTGACATACATTTGCTTAGAGAGATAGCAACATTTTTAATCAAACAGTTGCATATCTGATATACACATTGACTGGGCTAAAAGATATTTAATGTAGACTGATAAATGTGCATTTATTCTGTGCTATGTTCCAGCACAGCATTTAAGGAAATACTTTACAATACTCACTTGCTCCTTTTCTGAAAACAAGCAAGGCATTAAGCTATACAAAAAAGGAAACAAAGTAGCTGTCATGGCTGACTTCTGGTGGTAGGATATTGCATTGCCTGCCTTCTTCCTCAAACTAACTCTGGTGACCCGCTGGCCTTTTGTACTGAAGTTGCAACAGGAATCAGAAACATCTTGTGAGAGCATTAACTGGCATGAGTTCTCCTTTGCAACATTCCTCTGCATTCGCAGCGAGCATGTCTCAGGAGCAGTAAGACAGCTTCGGGAAAGGGGAGTAATTTTTTTCTGCTGTCATAATTCCCACTGGTAAAATGGGGATAAAAAAAGAGGACAGGAAAAAGACAGTTGTCTATTGTAATAGTTACTGGTTATTTTTTAGCACTGAGCTGTAAGAGAGCCCCTCCATGGTTCCTTATGAGGAAAGTATTAGACAGGTATGGTGACCTGAAGAGTCGAGGATTAAGGTAGAGACAGGTGTGGAAGACAACCTTAAAGCAGCCGTTCCACCGAAGACCAGAACATAGCCATACCTGAGAGAAGTAAGCAACAGCAAAAAACCTGAACAAATTACTGTTCAAACCCATCCCTCTCAAGCGTTTGCTTTGTGAAAATTGGAAAGCGGGAGAATAAGAGTGATTCAGAGTCATTTCAGTAGACAGGAATAGGGAACAAATTCTCCTGCTACAGCGCTGTGACTTAGTGGTGCACTTTTCATAGGGAAAAGAAAGTACTGGGAGGGTGAAAGGGAAGAGCAGGGAACAAGGAGAGAAAATGGTCAAGGAACAAGAATTACACCATTTGTAAGAGTTGTTGCTTTGAAAACCTGCTAAGTCAGACACCAGGGAGGTGGCAATAATGCAGGGGATTTTAAACAGGGTATTCTTAACCATAATGTCTAAGTATAAATGAAGAAGTGAGGTGCTGTTTAATCTAGCATTATACAGTTCCCTGGCTATAGTTAGATAGAGTCAAATTAGATAAGAAAATTGTTTGTCTGCCTTTCTCAAGTATAAGCGTAATTAATAATGAGAACAGTTTATTAGAGGGTGGTGAATTTTCTATAATTTTAAGATTAAATCTTAATTGGTTATCCTTCTAAATTAATGTGCTTTATGAAACATATGAAAAGGTCTTTTTGTGAAAATGGTAGATCTCAAAAGGTAAAAGAAAATTTTGCAAAGTATTCTGAAGACAAATTGCTTGAATTAGACTACTGATAATGATATATGCCCTTCTGCTTTGTCTAATGCCTTCCTTCTTAAGAGTGCTCTTCATTGTAAAAATTTTAAGAATAATTTGAAGAACATACAATAATGATAGTTTGCCCTGGAGTACTCTAGTGGTCCATTATTTCTAATTTTTTTCCTTCCAAGAATTCCCAGAAGTATTATGGATTTAAAAAAAATAAGCCAGAACTGTTAAACAAAGGAAAGTAAGTCATATTTCACAGTATAATTATTCAGGACCTATGCTGAAAAAAGATACAATGCTTACAAAACACAAGTTCCATCTGCTCCCACAATTGAAAAGTCCTAAACTGTCTGATTGCATAGATCTTAATGATACCTCTGGTAAGATACTGATTTTATGGTTGCTACATACTTGTGAAATGCATGGTGTTCCATCTAAGCAAAAGAAACATTTAATTTATATTTCTGCTAGGTGCTTATGATGCCTGTTCAGGATCACAGTCATTTTTCAAATCCTGAACATTAGTGAAATATGTAGCATGTACTATGAAAAAAAGTCAGCAAAACCACAGACATCTTATAAATTCTTCATCCAACAAGCCATACTGTAGTTTGCATAATGCTTGAAGCACATGGACTTGCAGCTGCAGAGTCTACTGCTTGGTGTGTCCTGTCAAGATTTCAGCCATGCTCTTGATACCATTTGTTTCTTTATTTTAAGTCCAGATTTCTATCAAGTAGAAACTCATTGGAGTTCATGATTTTTAGTTTATATCCATATGGAACCAAACCATAACTGTTTACAAATGTTTTCTGTATGTATATAGGTGTCTTCTCCCCTAGATAATCCACATATGGGAAAGGCATATCAGAGTCATAGACAAAAACAAAATTAGAATTTACAGCAATACTAATACAGAACTATTGACAGTTGGTTTCTAGCCATGTCCTAAAGGCATGTTCCACAAGTCTTCTTGTCAGCTTTGTAGATTTTGGAGTATTGATTATCGAGAGAAAAGATTTCTCCTACCTCCTCTCCAAATCCATTTGTCTAAAGTATCCTGTTGGACTTTCGAGATTACAGTATTCTGAATAAGTGTCTATTGTTTTCTATGTAAGAAAAAGTAAGGGGAAAAAAGAAGATGAAAAATCAAAAGAAGTTATTCAGATTACACCTAAAGTCCAGGATGAACTAAATCTAGAAAATTCACAATGGCTACCACCACCTGACTTCATTTTACTGGATTACATTAATAATGCTTCCAAGATAATGCTACCTCTAACTACTACCCGGGAACAGGTTGTGGCCCTTGCACAGTGAGTATCAAATTATATTTCCATAAATAACGCAAATAAGTTGGATTGGTAAAATAACCGTTTTCTCACCCGAGGACAACTTTTCCAAATTTGTTATTTTTCCCCATCCTCAATTGGAATCCAAATCAGCTTTTGTCCAGAACTTTGACATGATTTCAGATTTTAAGCTTGTTGTTTCTAATTTTGGTGTAATTAGTTTAACTTTTTTTAAAAAAAAATAAATATCATTTGCAACAGAAGGGTATAAATTTCTCATCTTGAAAATACTTGTATGGACAATTTCAGCTTTTTTCACGTTTATATACCTATGCTGATCCTTTCCAATGAACACATCAGCTGCATATGGCATCTATATCATCACAAGGCAGGAGAGACCCAGGTGTTACAGAGCCTGAGTGCACAAGCTAAAACCCTAACCTCATAGCTGAGACTGTTGCAGCTTACAGGTACCATGTCTGTTCTTTCTCTTACAGTCTTTCTTGCTTTGGAAGCTTTTCTTGACTTGGAAACCCCTCAGGACAGGAACTGCCTTGTATTTTGTTTTCCTAAGAGCCAAAAGCATGAGACATTTTTCTAATGTAGTTTTTAGATGCTGCTGTAATTAACATCCTGATGATTTAATAGTGCCAGGATATTGCAACGGTACATGTACAGGCTATTGTTATCAATGTGTGATTCATTAGTTGCACTGACTACTCAGCCTGGGCACCAATCACTGTCATCTCCAAGCAGTGTGCCTGCTTTCATCTTCTCCTTAGTTTAACCTTTACTATCTTAGCAGTTTCCTTGCTACCTCCTGAAAGTGGAGAGTTTGGCATCAGATCCCACTGAAACTCACAAAATGTGTTTCTTCTACTCTCATTTTTAATGAAGTGGTTTAATGTGATATGAGGAATGACTATTCTGTTGACTGCAAAATCTGAGAGGACAGATACTCATCCTTAACTATCCAGCTGTGTATAAATCATGCTGTCTTCCTCAAGGTGAAACCCATAAAATGCTCTTTCAAAACCGCTCTTCAAACACACCCGTGAAATACTTGCAGACACGAGCGCAGCAAAACAATCATGGGAAAGTTAAGTAGAATGTTCGCTGTGAAGATTTTTATGTTTATGTTGCATTCTAAGCAGCTGCCCCAATAGCCGTGTTGAATAGGGAGGAGGAGACAGCAGCAGCAGCCTGGCAGCTGGAGGCTGTGCTCCCTGGGGAGGGAGCCAGGGCAGGTGAGGGACATGCATAGTGCTGGCTGTCTCCTTTTAAACCATTGTGGCACACCTTTGTGCGTAGCCAGGAGTGGTGTGCACGTAGGCTCAAGAAGGCCAGCTGTCCTCACTGAGGGCTGGCTGTAGGCACAAGCAGCACAAGTGACTGCTGAGAGCCCCCACCTCGTCAGCTTCACCCAGTAATTCCCAGCTTCAAGATACCACGTCTAGCCTGCTCAGTGATAACTCCCTGTGCCCACACTGGTGCAACCAGTACCTCCTTGGGCGCTAGGCTTGAGAGCTAAGGCCTCTGAGGTTGCCATGCGTGTACTTGTGCAGACAGAACCTGTTCACAGTTGCTGCAGAGGTCACACGGATTTTAGCTCCCTGCGTGAAGCAGTAGCTTGTGACTCCCACGTCAGCTCTGCAACACCTTGTCCAGAGTGAGAGCCTTCAGTAACACTTGTGTCTGTGGCTCAGGGCACTGTGACAAACAAAGGTCTTTACATACAGGGACCATGCACAGTGGAGGTGAAGGGCTGTGTATGAGGAGGTAGGGACTTACAAAACAGGGCTTGATCCTGTGTGTGCAGAGTCACCCAAAAGACACGCTCTTGGTAGTGTTTGCACAGGCTTTGCGTTCTGATCTTCTGTTCCTGTGACTGAGCCATTCTTTTTAATGGCTAAGTACACAGCGCTCAGCCCCCAGGTACCAGCCTCAATGTAAGAAAGCACATGCGGAAGCTGAAGTACCCTTTATGGATATAGGTGCTTTCTTATGTTGGGATCATTACCTATGGCTTTATTTTTGTCATATATATTCTCATGCCTTTATTACTATTTCAGACAAATGGTAAGGCTGGGGGTTGTGATACATGGCTCACGTAATCTGTTAGCTGTAAAGATGAACACTAGCTTCTGAACTACTTCCTCAGTAGTCACTGTTACTGATGATTTTCTCTGAGGACTTTGTGTCTGTATTAGGCCTCTCCAGAATCTCTGCTGACAGCTGTTGCACCTTGGTTTAAGTCTGTGACAAATGTGAATGACCTGAGTTATGGTTATCTGTATTTAACAATGAGCATATTTAAAATACCATTTACTGAATATATACCAGTTACAGAAAAAATAAAGTGAACATAGCAAAAGTATTGAAGACTTGTATGTTATTCACTTATTGCTTGTATACATTTCTTTTTGTTACGTTTTGTGATAAGTATAAGAGGAATTATAGACACAATTGATCCTGATATACATTGGAACAGGTTTGTTGCAGGCAATATGGGTGGCCCGATTGAAAGAGACAAACTACATGATTTCAGCTGGGAACTTCACATAAGTGAAATAAAATTTGAACTGAAATGCAATATTGTGCCTATTGGGAAAGTCAAAAAAGGGACCTTCTACCACAGAGCCTTACTTTTCAAGGTATGTTAACATTTATTTTACGACATAACATACTGATGTTAAATGGATATTATAAACTAAAGTATACTTGCATCAGTATTATGGGATATTTATAGTCATGTAAAATCTTTTGTATACACTTAGAAGTCATTTTTCACAGGCAAAGTTGATTTCCCAGTGAATGAAAGCCAGAATGTTTCTGTAAACATTCTTCTTGTCATTAAATTGTCTTAAGTGATATCAGCAGAATACTTGATAAATGGCAAAAAGCCAAAATATTTGATTGGGAGTCAAAACATTTTACATTTTCTGTAAACTGTAAAGTATTGAATTATGCAGCTTCCTTTTTTTTTTTCCATGCTACAAATGTAAACTTGTTGGGACAATTTTTATTTGGTATCTATCCAGTATTCTGTGATAGTATATACCAGCTTTTATAGTCTAGTGTCTTAGACTGGGAAGGTTCATTTATTTTGTCTTCATGTGAAGAGGTGCTGCTGCAGCCTGCTTATCTGTGCCACCTTTTTTCCTTGGCTATTGGGTAGTTGGGCTTTTCTCCTTCTTGGATGGAAAGGAAAAGAGAAGCAAGAAGCACATTAAGCGGGAAGGACCTAGGAAAGTTTCTGAGATACTTTGTGGAGATGTGAGGGCATGAATTAATTGTGCTGAAGCAGCACTGATGTTTGTTTATCCTCCACTGTCCTCGGAAACCTTTGTAGGGACAGGTCATCTCTTATAACCACAGCAATCTAAGCAATGGATATCTTTGTCCATTTGTAACAAGTTAAAAATCTTTCAGGATTTCATTGCTTCACAACAGATGCATTTTGAGAAAGCAGTTTTGTAGCTGGAAATCATTATAGGTCTGTCAGTGATAGTGCAGCACCGAGGAAAGGCAGGTGTTTCATCTAGCAGATGCTTGCCTTGCACTTCATTGCTTCCCACATTCACAGGGCTGAAAAGCGAGGAGTGTGCTTTGGAGTGAAGCAGCAGTCCTAGGTTTACACTGATAAAAATGTTATATTTTTGCACTTAATATTTCATACTAGCTATATACGTGCAGTGTTCCTACACCTCATTGCTTGAATAGACAATTCTTCAAAGTGTTATTCAGAAAGAAGTCTTCCAACTAGAAAAAAGCATTGCTAGGTACTGTGTGTGTTACACTTCATTTGAGATCTGAAGGACTGGCTGATAAACAAATGTATCAGTGTCTGGAAAGACTTGAAATGAGTATTTTTCATGTTGTGCAAAGATGGTAGAAATAATATTTAAAAGCCTACACTTTCTAAGCAGAACCAACAATAAAGATATGCACCGTGGAACATGTAGAGATTTACAAAATCTGTTTCAATAAAGTTTTTGGCCTTTCAGGTATTTTTTTTCTTTTCGCCTTCATGTATATCACAGAAGCTACATGTATTCACTGTGATTAGCTCTTTTTTCTTTCCTTTTTAGGTGATAGCAGACAGAATTGGCATTGGATGCAGTTTAGTTCGTGGCAAGTATAACAGAGCTTGGAATGAAGTTAAATTGGTTGATGACTCTCCTCAAGGAATAGCTGGGCTTCTGCTCCCTCCTCAAGAGTATATTGTAGATCTAATGTTTGCGCCAGGCTTTTTGATAAAACAGGGAAGTGCAGAGGCAGATCAGTACAAACATATTTAATCATCTTGACAAATTTCACCACAATAACTATTCTAAAGATGTTTGCGGTGCTATATTTATGAAACTTAAGGGGTTTGAGGTTGAGCTATCAAAAAGAAACATAGCCTTTATCTTGTCCTAAACATTTAATTAAACATATTTTAGGTATCCAGCTTCAATGATTAGAAATTTTGTTTGTTTTTTGGTACTATTTGAAGACTAAACTGTAAAACTACACATTAAAATTTGGTAAATCAAAAACATTTGGTATGTGTTAACATTTTAATGCTTATTACATAGGTTTAAATTATTTCCAAAATACAGTGTATTCTTTTTTTTCTTACATTCTTTCAACTCCTATGTACATTTATAAGAATTATATGTCCATGAAGAAAGAAAATGTGACATCTGGTGAAATAACAAGTCACCAAAAGCAACTGGGCAATTTTTTAGAGTGAAATAACCCACGAACTGAGAATTAGAAGAACTAAGATAACAGTACACTTTCAGCCTCTGTAGAAAACATCCCATTTATATTTCTTGGAACTTGGCAGAGTTAATAATTACAGATAATAACATACTCTGGATGAAAGTAAATACTGTTTGTCCTGGCACAGGGAAGACAGATGATTGATAAGTTATTGCTTACATTCTCCATTTATATATTTTTTCACATTAAGATAAAGTGGACTCTGGGAAGGGCAGCAGTTTTAGACAGCAAATTTTATTTCTTGCAGCCTTGGGTAACGTGGTGTTGCCAAAGTGTGGTGGTGCATCTAAGAGAGGTGAAATACTGACTAGAACACTCTAGTAAAATTTTCTGGTGAAACGTCAAGAATGTGCTGGAGTATTTCAGGGAGCACCACTATCAAATGAGTTTACTGTGGAAAACTGAGGAAAAACTCCTGTGCAGAAGTTAAGCCAATGCAGACAACATTGTGCGAAACTGAATTTCAGAAGACCAGAAGGCCAACAACAAGGCATTTACTTTCTGGCCACCAAAAATGTGATTAAAAAAATCGACTTCCGTGTTCTTTCAGTTTTTTAATGCTTGTATAAGCACAGTCACTTGTATAGTTCACTTTAGTTTGAGGAGATTTATATCTGTTGTGTTCATTACTGCTTATGAGCATGATCCCACCACTCCTCCTCCTTCCTCCTCTGACATGCAGCATGATTTTCTGGTAGCCCTTCGGGGAACATTTTATCTTTCTGTTGTAAATTTACTTATATGGCTTCATGTTCATTTTTTTACCTTATGTTCAGCAGTACTCTAGACATCAGAATGAAAAAGAACTCTGGAAACACAAAATACATGATATGCTAGCAGAGCTGAGCGGAAGGTGAGGATGTGTTTCTTAGCGCCCCTGTGTCGCAGGCTGGGGACTGATGAAAAGTCATATGCTGTCACTGACAGGCATGACTGGGTATAGAAACCTGCAACTTTGAAAGTGTGGTAAAGGGAAGTAAAATAAGAATTAATTTCATTCTAGCTATCATTTTGTGTACTTTTCCTACATTGGAATTTCTTTATTTTGTATTGGAACCATAATGTTAAATTGTGACTTGCTCTGTTTGAGGAGGTCTTGGAAAAAAAAAACAGATTTCTGCTGTTTCCAATAAAAGCAAATATATAGAAAAAGACAAACATCTAAGTTTTTAAAAATAAAAATAGGGAAACTTCTAGTCTAGACATATAAGCTTGCTTTACTTAAAAGGATTAGCTAAAGAAAATTTTAAAAAATGCTACACGACTTTGTATAATGCAGAAATTGGTGATCCGGAAGTGTTCGATGATGGATGTTTTATGTCTCCCAATTTTTAGCTTTGTATTAGTTGAGTTCTGTCACTTCAAAATTGTAATGCACTTGGGTCTCAGAAATAAGATCTAGGTAGAATATAAACACTTAAATCCCAAACTGTGACTTTGAAAACGGCAATTAAGTTGTCAGGTAAGTCAAGAGATGCCACGCATTTTTATTTGATGCTTCCCAGGGACCTGTAGCTGTGCCCATGCCCTGGTGAAGAATTCCCCAGCCTTGACAAGAGCAGCCCAGCTCACACTCACTCCAGATCTGAATTGGAAAATAAATTGTTCAGAAGTTTCTGTAGGGCTGAGCTTGGTGTATATTCCCAGGACAGGCCCAGCATACACCATTCGGCTTGGGCCATGCCTGAGTGAAGTGACCACCTACCTTCTTTTAAGGAGCAGGTGGGGAAGGGCCTCATATTTCCTTTTACATGTTCATTTCCTTCTGCACAGTTCAGTAGGGAGACCAGTCAGTCAGGACATAGAGGCAGTCAGGCTTGATGCCTTCCTAAGCGTGAACAAAACAGTCTGCAGCTACCTAATGGCCAGGATATATTCTAACCACTAAACACTTAGAACCACCTGCTGGCACAGCTGGAAAGCAAACCCTCTACCACTACGGCTGTGCCAAGGTGTCTCCTCTCCCCAGGCAGCACAGAGGGGAACGACCAAAGGACTCTCTGTGCTCCAGCATTTGGCCATGGGCTTTGCAATACAGCTGTGTGGACTTGCGGCATGATTTTTTCACGCTCTTTACTAGTATAGTTATTACAGCAGAAATTTGCAGGTAAATTAATAGCTTTTTAGCCCTCTTAATGAGCTAATTATTTTTCTATTATACAAACAGCAGCTCTAACACCGAAAGATATCAGAACTATTGGAATATGAAGACTTCCTTGTCCACTATCACCTGGGCAGAATTTAGAACTCGGGTACTGGTACAGAAATGACAGAAACACAGAGGGAGAGACATGCACATGTATGTGTCTTTGACCTATAAAAATGTAGGACATGGAAGAAATTACTGTACTGGAGACAAAATGAACTAGTAAAAGCTTTTCTCTCATTAAGGAGTGAGCTTATTTGCATGCTAATGAACCAGCTAGTTCTTCCACCTCCTTTGATGTTTCACTGACACGCTGAGATGCCATCTACAGAAACCATAATTGAAGCCAGTTTTTGCTGGAAGTTGGATAAATGTTGGACAAAATATAGCAAGATGAGAAAAGCAACCAGATTAAAGTAGGCAGCAGATCCTGTCACCCATGTAGCCCTTGGCCTAGGCTATACCCACCTACGCAAATGCTGTTTATGACTGGCTGCCCTTGTTCTAGTCCTACCTTGCAAGTGAGCACAGCAGAGGGTTTCTTTGACCCTGTCTTTCAGCAGTCCTAATGCTTGGTTTGTGCAAGATTGCTTTGCCAATTTTAGAATAAAGGACAAAAAAGGCTTTTCAGCAAAAGACTCTTCTAGAAAGGGCAGTGCCATTAGGTGTCGTGTGGAGGTCTACCTGTGAGCAAACCTCTTCCAGTCTACTTAAAGCTTTAGAGCTGTTCAGTGCTGTTCTCACTCCCTCATCCGTGCTGCACAAAACCTCAAAAAGTGACAAACACCCATGGACTACACAGTGTGAAACTTCTTTCCCTGTTGTGATGCCAGCGTTATGCAAGTTTGCTTTAAAACACGGTGCTAAGTTCTTGGGGAACAGAAACTGCTCCAAAACCAGTTCACCCTTCTTTTGCAAGAAAGGCTGAGCTGACTACCCAACCAGACACCTCAGTGCATGCTGGTCCCACATCTAAATTACAGCTTGTAGACTTGGTGCTCCCTGATTCTTTGTTATTGCGCTCTCTTGCTGTTTCCAGATGTCCCTAGGTTGTCTTACTGTTTCTGATATTCACCTCTTGTGTTTTCTAACCTACACCCTGTCATGGTTTAACCCTGTTCAGCAACTAAGCCCCATGTAGCCGCTCGCTCACTTCCCCCATGGTGGGATGTGGGAGAGAACTGGAAGAGTAAAAGTGAGAAAACTCATGGGTTGAGATAAAGACAGTTTGATACGTAAAGCAAAAGCCACACAAGCAAAGCAAACCAAGGAATTCATTCACCATTTCCCATGGGCAGGCAGGGGTTCAGCCTTCTCCAGGGAAGCCGGGCTCCCTCACGCATAACCGTTACTTAAGAAAACACTCCATCACTCTGAACATCCCCCTCTTCCTTCTTTTTTCCAAGCTTTACATGCCGAGCATGACACCATATGGTATGGAATGTTCCTCTGATCAGCTGGGGTCAGCTGTCCTGGCTGTGGTGCCCCCTCCCAGCCCCGTGTGCCCCCCCAGCCCACTTGCTGGGCGGGGAGGGGGAGGAATGCAGAAAAACCCTTGGGGCTATGTGAGCACTGCTCAGTGGTAGCTAAAACATCTCTGTGTTATCAGCACTGTTCTCAGCACAAATCCCTACCAGCTGCTATGAAGGAAATTAACTCCATCCCAACCAAAATCAGCACACATCTTTCTACAGATGAGCAGTGCTTCCTAGTTATAAGAAGGACTTGGAAAAAAACCCAGGCCACAGCATGTTTTTAATCCCTTTTTAATATGCACTTCTCTAAACAAGATGCTTTTAGTGACAGCGTTTGAAAGAAGATTCCATAAAAGCCAGGTATCAAAAAGATACTCAGGAGCCAAAAGGCTTTTCAAAATGTCAAGTCATTAGTTTTAATTGACATTAGGGAACAAATTACAAAAAGGTGAGGTCTGTTCAGTGTCCCAAGATGTAAGAGATTTTGGTAGTGGTATCTAATTTCCAAAGTTGGAAAATTAGAGTATTCTCTGACAAATGGCACTCTCAAGACACAATTTATGGTAGCTCATACAGAATAATCACATGCTGTGAGTGCTGATTTCTTTATGATATTCTTGCTGTAGAGTTCTAATGTAAATGAGTTTAATCCTAGATCGCCCGTTGGTAATGGCAGCTGCAGTACCAAAAAAAGAGCTAGGTGACTAAAGGCTGGCCCTTAGGTATAAATATATGAAAAAAACGTCAGGGGCCATAAGACCAAACATTGGATGAGCTTAGAGCTATTCAGGTATTAAATTTCTTCAGGAATTCCCAATGACAAAACACCTAAGTATCAGGAATTAACAGGGACTGGGGCTTTGCAGCACTGGGCCAGATGTTATGTTGGATGTAAGTATCTCAACAGTGTCTGTAAGCCAAGCACTGTGTAGTAGCTTGGGGTATGCTTCTAAAATACAACTAACATGAAATGTAGGGTGAGTTCAGGATGCAGCGCTACGTGTGCCAAGGAGCACGCTGCTCCGCTGGCCAGGGTGCCTTCTTCAGAGTAAAACCTCTGGTCAGAAATCTGTGGGTATTTACACAGGGATTATAGTCTGCAGCTTTTGTTACTGTGGGATAGAGGAGGGATAGAGGAGGGATAGGAAACAGGCCACCACCACTTTAGTGTGCTGTTGCCACTTGTTGTGTATTTGCTGACCACAGAAATGCAGTAGTAAACAGGAGCACAGGTTTCAGTTCAGGTGTGCTGGGAAGGTGTCTTTGCTTGCCACTGGAAAATTAAAACATGCTAACAAACATGCTAGCAATACCTGCTCTACCAGTACTTTTCCCTGCCAGATGAACGGCAGTATGCTGTGGAAACGAGGTCTCTGTAAAACCTAGAGCCTGCTCTGATCCTTTCTACCGTCTTCCTACATAGCAAATACGGACCAAAACATCCATAGCAGCAGCATCGACTCAGCACACTCTGTCTTTTGAAAGGCTCCTAACCTGAAGTTCCCCTAGAGGTAGTAGTCCTTGCAGATCTAGCCAGTCCTTATATCACATGAAGCTGGAGTAGGAGTTTTTGCTCAGCCCAGAGTTGCTCAGTTGGGCCCTGGAAAGGAAACTCCAACTCCCGTTCCTGTGGCGGTGGGGTGTGCTGGCCAGACTGCCACCGGGCACTCCACTTCCATGAAATGGAAAACCAGCTCATGCCTTGAGAACAGAATGCCAGTTTCTCCAACAGATAACTGGGGAGCATGCTGGAGACCAAGGATTATAGCCAAATCTTGAAGCACTGCTAAAAGAATTAGTTTAAGACAGACAAATCATGCTAGGCAAAGCAGAACTGCACACTGTACACCTGCAAATCCCTCAGGCAATTTTTTGAATTAGAGTGGCCTCTTGCACTGCTTCCATCTTACTACGTGTTTCTTATTTTTCAAATAACATCTGCATCTGAGAAAATCACAATCTTAGATAACTGAGGGGGGGACACACCTAAAAAGCCTCCAAAAACCCATGTGCCAAATCTATTTTGAAATGTTTCCCCCTCTTTGCTATTCATCTACTTTACCACCAGTCCTGCTCATTGCTCTGTAATTCTTACCTGACTGAAATTAAGAAGCAAGTACAGCCTCCTTCTCCAGCCACGAGGCAGGTATCTCTTGCAGGGACCTGGCCATGTGTTTGGGTGCCCCATCACACTCCCCTGTGAGCTGGATCACAGCCTTTGGGGCTGCTGAAAGCTCCACTGAAGCTGCTGCAGGCCCAGGGCACAAAGCTTCACAGCAGGAAGAGACACTGCTGTCTGGAGGATGTAGCCCATAAAAAATACAGAGGACCAAGACAGTACTTCTTGGCCCCTTAAGCTAACTTGTTCAACTGCATCCATTTTTTAGTATAAGATTTCCAGAGGACAGAGGACAGATGCTGCCAGGAGTCCTTACCCACAGAACACAAGTGAATCAGGACTTGAACTCTCAGCTAACCCATTACCGCTGCCGGTGGCTCAGGCAGTGGCAGTACAAAAGAACGTAAGGTCATTCATGAGAAGCAGGGCACGCACACTCAGCCCCCCAGTTTCTGCCCATCTCCTAAACTAAGAGCACTGCAGTGAAGATGAGTTACCGGCACAAAACCAGTGGGCGACTCTACCAGACATGCCTGCATCACAGCAAAAGTGCGATGGAGGAAATGCAGAGGTTGGGGGGCATTTTTAAGGAGCATGATTTTGTGCTTTCCCTGATCAGAAAGTGCATTAAAAATAAATCTACTGGGGCTCATCTAAGAGAGAAGGAAAGAAAGTTCATAACTGCACTTAGGCAAATGGCAAATTTAAAAATGAATCTAAGATGAATGAGCGGGAATAAAACCTGTTCTGGTGAACCCTACTTCTCAGGAGTTCCTGTTTGCTGGGAAGTGGCAAACTCTGTTATCAGGGAAGCCAGTCTATTGAAGGGAGAGCAATTTACCCCAATCAGTATATCATGTATATCATGACATACCCTACTCTTAAATCATTTATATTTTACTTTTTTATGATACAATCATGAATTAGCTTTTTCTGCATTTGTAATTAGAGGATAGAACAGATGGTCAGGGCTTAGTTCAGGGTGATAAATCCATTAAGATAACCTACAGAAAGCTGCTGCTATGGCAATCGCTGCCAAATATCTGTCCATTCAATGCTTTGTTCAGGCTTTGGGCACTGGGTGGAAGAAGAACCATCCCAGTTCTTCACTACCTTGAGGTACAAGGGATCAGAAATCACACACAAGTTTGGGGAATGTGTTACTACTGTCTGTGTGGCTCAAGCAACTTGGGTAGTATGCTATAGGGAGCGCACGGAGCAATCCAGGGAAGTAGCCTGGAGTTGTTGCTTCCTAATAGCAGCCTCTACAGATGCACTCACTCCATCCTGGAGTGCGTGTCTACTTTTCAAAGTGGATGGCATTTAGCTGAACAGGTGGCCTGATTGCAGAGTAGATTTTTCTTTCAAGGAGTGATTGCAAAATATCCATTTCACTTTGAGTTCATGTCTTCACTCATTTTGCAAGAATTCCTCAAAGCATGTAGAATCCTAGAATAATTCATGCAGGACAGGACCTGTGGAGGACATTTGGTCTAATCCAACTCAAAGCATTTGTCACAGTGGACCAAACCTGCAAGTCCCTTCCAACTGGAACTATTCTATTCTATTCTATTCCGTTCCGTTCCGTTCCGTTCCGTTCCGTTCCGTTCTGTTCTGTTCTGTTCTGTTCTATTCAAATTCCATCCTTAGACTCCAGCAGAAGGCTCCTGCTTAATCTAGTCCACAAATATGACCTGTTTTTTTCTAAAAACAGAGGTCAGAATAATTAGGTACCCTATAGTTTATCCTATAGCAAAGAGAGATATTAAACTGTAAGGCAAGAAGTTGTGTGTTCATTATTTCTGATTATGTCTTTGACCTGAATCACATCAGGCCACTCAATGAATGAAACTCAGCAGAATCTGTGGGTCAACTTCAGGGAGGTTCAGATCTGCGTTCGGTCGTTCTGTGCCTCTGGAAACCAGCAATACCCTTTTCCAAGATGCTCTGGCACTTCTGAGACTAATAATTTTTTCTGAAATCGCGTTCATCATTGGAATTCAGCACTGGAGCATTACTGCATATCTTTGGATAGCATTTCCATGTGGAAACAGTCTCTCCATCTACCAGCAGCTCAGAGTTTCATCACAGCTGAGTGACTAGAAACTAGCTGTGGAGTTGTATCAAGTCTGTTAGAGGAGAAGGAAGGCTCTGCTGAGAAAGGATGCGGACGGAGTTCCTGCAACCATCTCCTACAAAAGCAGTGAAGATTTCTGTGGGGAAAATGAAGCCTACCACAGTTACAACCTACCCACCAAAGTGCTCATGTCAGTCCCCTTTTTTTTGTTCTCCAGGGACCTGGGCACACAGTACCACCACATACGACAGGTCCAAGACAAATTCTTGTATGCTGAGCTCCCATATGTTTCAACAGGAACAACCTATAGGAGGGGACGTACATTAGGTATGACAAAATGAGCAGAGGAATGCTGATGGCATACAGATGCATATAAAATAAAAATACCACTATTTCTGTCTGTTCTTCCATATGTAGTAATGGCGAGGGGCTTTACTAACAAAAGCTGCTTAAGCAGAGGTTTGAATTTGAACAAGGCTCATTTGATTTCTGCTTCCTGGCTGACTGCTCACTATCTGCCAGCGTAGGCATTATGTGATGCTCTGCTTGTCCCCAAAGCTGTCAGTCAAGACAGAGCCTAGGCTGGGAAATGATTAGAGCCCAAATAAATATTAGCAGGATAGTCTGAACCGTGACTGCTTCCTTCCTACTCTCACCTTCACCCGCCTACACACATGCTGCTGCTGCCACCTCGGCGCAAAGTAACACTACAGGAGGAGCTGAGGAGCTTCTCCCCCATCTACACACATCTAATAAGACATTGCGCTTTTGATGATTGACCCTTCCCTGGATGCAGCTTGTGCATGTGCTGGAGTCAGGAGACATTTTTAACAATAAACCCACTGAATTACAATGCAGGGAGAATTTACTTGAAAATTTACATAGTGTAGCTAGGGGAGACTTTTAACTGCTTCCCCTTGTGCATAAGGGAGAAAAAAAGGAGGAAAATTAAGTAACAGCCTAATTGGCTTTTATAACAATCTATGGGGAGAAATGCAGGCCAGTTCTCTGCCTAGCTACGAAGCTTGGTATGTGCTGTAACCATGGGAGGCAATATTACAGGCATGACAGGACAATGATTTGGTTTTTCAGCACTGAAGAGCTGAAAAATGAAATACCTCCAGCTGGGGTGGTTGTTTTCCGCTTGAGGAAGACCTGTCACGCTGGTTTGGAGGATTGCAGGACAGGCTTCTGTTGGAGGGAAGAATAGAGGATGTAATCTGCCAGTGCACCACCTCAAATGGAGATCATGACCGTTGGGATGAATGGAATCTGCCTCTTCCACCACAGCACTCATTTTAATCAAGGAGCAGCTTGCAATAAACCAGATAACAGAGAGGATGACAAGGCTAGGGCTGATGAGCCTAATGCTTTCTGCTCCTTCTGCTCCTGCTGCTCCCCTGGGTGCATGTCCCATGCACCTTCTCCCCTTCTCCAGAGCCAGAGGAAGGTGCCACAGCAATGGGCATGTGTTGGTTCAGTTCCCACTGCCTTGAAACTGCTGCATTTTGGGATAGCATCAGTAACAGAGAGCTGCAAGGAAGACATCGATGGTTCATATTTTATTAAGTTTTGTCTTTAAAAAAAGCAGCACTTAAATCAATGTCAATTACATTAAAACATGCAAGCTTCAGGACTAATCACTTCCTCTCACCCTCCTTCATTTCCCAGATACTTCAGGGAGAACTCCATTGATTACCTGTCCTCAGCAGCAAACGCTGCCTGAGATCAAGGCCAGGAACAGGAGGGAAATGCCTCTCTTCCACGGCTGAGCCAGAGACAGTGGCAGTGAGCCCCAAAAGTGACACCATTGTCTGCCACCAATTTGCAGCCCTAAACCATTTGCCAGAATTGGGGGTGTGTCAAATCAGGTGTCTCCCCTCCAAAGGCTCATTAGTATGTTCCAATTCCCTCCTAAACTGTGACTAAATGATTGATATAAAATGCCATAGGGGTAAGCTAGAAGGGTTTTGGAAAGATCTTTGATCTTCACTTCCCAACATGGCTGAACATGGGAAAATGTTGTCCTGCCCACAGCATAGACATTGCCCTCTGCCAGCACTGAAAGCCCCTGCAAAGCCCTCTCCTCCCTGCCCAGCAGCACTGCTCTCCTACTGTCCTGAATCATCGTCCTGAGGACTCCCAGGTATTGTATCTCCAGGATTTTTATCAAGGTATTCTGGCTTCACCCCACCGTGTCTTATTATATAGGACAAAGCCATTAATCAGTTGTGAGCCCCCCTCTCCCCTGCTGCCGCAGACAGCAAATGCAATCATCTATGAGCCTTGCTGCTATCTGTCTTTTGGTGCACAGCCTCGTGAATCTGAGCAGAGGATTTGATTACAGCCATGGTACCAATCATACCTTGTGTTGGATGTCCTCAGCTGCCATTGAACTCATCCTTAGACACGAGGATGGTTCAATGAGAGTGTGTATGTACAGGACTGATCAAACAACACAATTTTTTAGCATTGATTTTAAAATTAAGCGAGAAGAATTAGACTAAATGGAATCATTTTGTATTAAACACCATTATTAGTTTTGTTGTCTGATGCACTCAAAACAGTTCCTTCCACATCATTGCATAATGATGAACTAACTAATTCCAAATCAGAAATGGAGCTACTGGGAAACAAGCAGACAACAGCATTAAGGCTTAACCTGGCAAAGTAACTTGTATTTAGGTCTACCTTTTAGAGGCAGGAGGCCAAACTTAAAACACGTGTCCTATTACAGGTATATTTGTAGGCCAAGCCAAAGCAGCTGTTGACTGCAAATCACATCATGTAAACAAGCAGCCACATAGCTAGCAGGTTGCCTTTGCAATTACTCGATCAATACAACTAAGAGCAATGCCTACAGCATGCATTTAGAAGAGCAAGAGCGCTTTTGCATGCAGATTGTTCTCCTTAAAAACAACCTGTAATGGCTGCAGGCAAATGCCTCGACGGGATCTTGTCATATTTACGGCTGAAGCCATCCTTCAGTTTTGAAGCCGATCCCTCTTTGCTTCTTCGTAAGAAGTGATTGAAACCTTTCCTGCTAATGCTGCATCTTTGTTTAATTAGGTGCTTTGCTAAAGTGCAATTATTTAGGCTGAATGCATGTGTTGGATGTGCAACCTGGTGGGGTGGGACCGGGGGAGACGCCGGCTGCGGCCAACTGGCCGCAGCTGGCGTCTCCCCCAGTCCCACCCCACCGATATGACAACTTGTCTGCTCTGGAGGATGCTCAGGAGCTGCCTCCTCCTCTGTTCCCCACCATGCAGCAGCCGTGGCTGCACCCACACTGCCCAGTAGCACATGTATTCCCCTGCCCAGAGCATGGGGGGAGGGGGTGGGGAACGGGAATGGCAGGAGGGCATCCCCATCCCCAGTGTCCTCTAGCCAGTTGAAAAGGGCTATGTCAGCCTGCTGTAGGTATTGCTCTTGAACTAGCAAGCTAAACTATAGTTTTTGAGGTTAAACTGTAATTTTCAAATTCCTTTTTTTTATCTTTTCCCCAACATCACCGCTGCATTGCAAGAGATGAATCCATTCCTCACCTGAGACTTTTTGGTTAGGAAGGAATTAAACTATTTTACTCATTAGTTTTCAGCCGATCTATTAATTAGTATTAATATATACCACTGTAAATGTTCTGCATGGTATGTACCGACCCGTAAGAAGCGCTGCTGGAGCTTTGTATCATGACAGGTGACTTCTGCTCTCTTGTATGTCCCTCAATTAACTATGGCCCCAGTTCTCTTGGGCTGTTGGTGTTGCTTTCTCTCAGTAACCCTGCTTAGCACCGCGCTTCCCTGGGGCCCTGTGGAAGTCACTAGTCTTTAATAGCCCATAAATGAGCATTGCTTCTGGTTTCTGAATGTTCCCAAGAGGCAAACTGCCAAACCTTTCAGTGATACCCAAAGACGAGGCAGGAGCACCAGAAGTTATTCCAAGCCAGAACAGAGGGCTGTGTTGGGAGAATGGATGGTACCTTGGGTTGTAGGTGCCCATTTCCACTCAGAGCCTTCCCAAGTGGTGTGCTGGAGCTGTTCTCCGTATGTAGCACGCAGAATGGAAAGCAGATGCAGTCCTGCACTTGCCTCTGCTCTTATGTCCCTGAACACTCCTCCTGTGCTCTGTCCATACCCATAGAAACTTCAGGAGAACTGAGGTCATAACGGAAAGCATCAACAGAACCCAAGTTAAACTGATGTTAAAAATAACACAAATTATGTTTCTATACCTAATAGAAGACACAAGCTCTCTGACTAAACAAGCTGAAGCAACTGCTGCTATAGACAGGGGAAAAAAATTACTCCAGAGCAATTTTATGTTACAAGAGAAAAAGAAACTGAACCGGTAAGCAAAAGTGCTAATGCTGCCCAAGACTAAGCTACCTCCTTTGCCTGCTAGGCACAGAAAAACCTGCTCTGGGGAGCTGTCGGCACGCAGTTTCTTCAAAGGTTTTCCCCTGCTTTCTTGTGGATGAAAGTTAGACTCAACATACTGAACTGCATGGATTGTGTTCTGACCCAAACTGATTTGCATATGAAAAAACTTTCTGCATTCTTTTTTTTTTTTTTTTTAATTTCCCCTGGAATACTTTACTGCCAGCTCAGCCTTCTGTGTGGCAGTAGTGGAAGCCCCTATCCAGAGGGGAAGGAGAGGATCATTTTTTTGTCCTGTAGTCTCCTTTTTATTATCCATGGAAATCTCATACACAGCACTCCATTCAGGAGCTGGGTTATCCCTTTTGTGCCAGATCATCCACCCATCTTGTCCCTGTGCTTTGCTTCCTTCTGTGATGGAGGCCAAGTAACGTTGTGGGTGGAGTGCCAGAGCCAGGGCTTCTGCACGCGCAGAGCATGTACTATGGGATTAAATAATGGGAACTGTGCCCAAATCCTTACCTGTAAAATAAGAATCCCAATTCCAGACCATGCAGGGAGGAGGAGAGTCCTTTTGTAGAGCCACTTTGAAGTTGTGGCACTCCATAGCAGAGCCCTGGTCTTTGGGATCCTCCACATTTCACAAGTGCCTTGGAGGTCACGACTCCAGCCCTGGTACCTGGATGATTTATGCATCTGCTTGGTCTCAAAGTTTCTGGGGGCAGTGGGTAGTCTTCACTATTAATCCAAAGGCATCCTCCCCTTCATTTCTTTAGGCTGCTAAAGTTTGTTCTTCAAAGCCCCCCTGTGAAGCCTTCTTTTTATGGTTTTTCTCCTGTTTTGAATCTGATTCCTACATGCTTGTTCCAGATGGTGAGCTTTTAAAGACCTGCATTATTAACTTCTCTTTTTTTTTTTTTTCCCCTTCCTTTTTTAAAAGCCATTTAGTGGGATCTATCTGAATAACACAGAATCAGGAATATACTGCTGTGTGTGCTGCAGTGCCCCGCTGTTCAGGTAACATCTTTTAGATTTCACAGCATCCTTAAAACATCCTAACTGTGGCAGGAGGGGCCGTGTCTCTTCATGAGAGGAATGGAAAGGGAAGGTCAGAAGAACAATCCTTTGGTGCTAGAGTGCTATGTATAAGATTCCCAGGATACCTGTGGTGATACAGGTTCGTGGTTTGCCCTTTTCTCGAGCATATGAGGGTCTCCAGTGGCCAGCAGACAGTAGTTGCTACGTTAAGGTCTGCCGCTTTTTCCTGCCACACACACTGTCATTTTTGGTTGACAATAATTAAGAGGTCCCTAAGCCACAAGCTGACACAGAATACATGTATTTGTTCATGAGTATCGCCATATGTTTGCTCTGTTGCCATAGTCACCTTCTGCCACGCATGCTACTGGGCTGGAGAGACCTTTGGTCTGTCTTAGTCTGGCGGCTGGTATGTTCTTAGTGCTGGGTCCCTCGTACTGGAGCCAAGAGCTCCTCTTCACCCCCACCCCTTTCTTGTTCCCTAAATTAAATTCCACGATTTTTGTCTTTTTGGTTACATCTACTTTTTAAAACCTGGCTGCAAATGACTGTGCTATTAACCTCTGTGCTTTTTACAATACAATATATTTTGCAACTTCATTAAAGTCTAAGTAAAAGGAAACAGAGTGCCTCAGAGTAGGATGTGCAGAGGGTGTTCTGTTCTCTGTAACTGAACCAGAAAAGACAGTTCCTCATATTTTTGATCTAGAAAACAGCCTTTATTTATTCCCAACTGAGAGTTCAATGGAATACAGCTAACATGCCCATTTTTATGAAGAGTTTAAAGGATGCATCACAGATCAGAACTTCAGTGTGGGAAGCTGAGGAACAAGAGAGCTGGATAGTAAGAAGGGGTAGGGAAGTGTAACAGCTGTATTAAAAATAAACCTAAACTAAGCAATTAAATGGTAAAATTGGAGTCTGATAATTGTGAACAGTTTTCCTTTGGCTAAGTATAGAAAACTATTGTTAGGCAAATGAAGTTTGCATAAATTTATCTTTTTCTGTAGAGGTTTGCTAATAAAGGCATTTAAATAAATTTATTTCACAAGCTAATGTAGCATTGCAGAATGATCTGAAGACAAATACAAAACCTAAAAATATGTCTGGAAAATTCAGATAAATCAGAGAACTTTTAAAATTACTAAGCTATGGAAGAGTTCCTTCAAATGTTCCTTTACTTTAGGCATCCTTTATATCAGACAATAGATATTGACAGGCCAACATGAAGAGAGATGAGCACTGGAGGCAATTGCTTCTGCTGCTAAACTAATAACAAAACAACAATATAACCAGTCATGCTGGTTTTTGCAGTAGCCAGCTCTCAGACAATATAGGTACTTTTGTTTAAAGAATAAAATAATGCTCAGTCTTACAGACTAGCACAGGGAAATACAGAAAAAACCTTTTAAGTAAATAGAAAATTATTCAGTGTGCAAAATGGTCTGAAAATATATTGTTCATGAATGCATTGTGTTGTGGAGGACACTAACAATGAGGGGGAAAAATGGTATTTGGTAAGAAATTTCGTTCACCATGTTTATTTCCTAGTGCATTAAAAACGTCCTTTCCTTCTCAAATGCGTTAGATTATTAGCTACAGGTAAACATGAAGCATTTCCTCCTTACATGAAGCATTTCCTCCTTTCTTTCAAATTATACGTGTGTATATACATTTATACCAGAATTTATTACCTTCTGCTACCAAATATTAATTTGAAAGAGTTGGAAATATGTGGAACAAACCCCTAACCTTTATAGATAGCAAATTGTGGTGCTTTAATGAAATCTCAAACCTTCAGTGAACCATAAACCTACAGCTGAGATTCATACAGCAAAAAGCACTTTTTAGAATTATCTGGATTACATCCAGGACGACTGAAATAGGGATCAAAGTAAATGACATGTGCTGGAGGAATGGTGTGTCGAAGGCTAATCTAATGCATATGTTTAGGGAAAGTCCATTTATCCATAAGTTAAGTGGTGAAATACTTCAAAGGACTAATATGAACTTGAACAGCAATATTTTGGGGTACTAAAATGTTTCTATTAGGGAATCCAAGTGATATTACTGTTAGTAAAACCACACAGAGACCATTTCTGTTGAGAGTTAGTTTAACAGCTCAAAAGATTGATCCTTTAGCAGTGGAAAACATCTACAATAAACTTAAGTATTTTGAGCAGCATGTACAGGACTGAGTCAGTCAGGGTCAGATGCAAAACCCACATAGCATTAAAGACCTTCCTTGACTCTACAGGATTCCAAAGAGGATCCTCATATCTATGTAGGAATAAGCAGAAGGATCCCTGTGTCAAAAAAATGAAGAGTTCTGACTGAGATGTTTTTAAAATAAAAAAGAAAGAGCACGAGTATGTCAGGGAAACTCAGAAGTCATGTACGGACATGTACAGACACGAACATTTGCGTTCCCCCAGGTTATTCTTTGGGACTCTGTGGCTGGTAGGCACAGTGTTCGCGTGGTTTTGTAGCAGGGAAGGAAGGGAGCCCTCTTTGACTGGAAGTAAATATCCCCAAGCCCTAAATACCTGCTTGTACAAACGCTGAGTCTGCAAACTGCATTTGCTTTGGTGCAGCCTGCTTCTGTGCTGTGTCCTATTTCTCCGCAGGTTTACGGAAGGGAGGAGGTAGGAGAGCATTTCTCATGGATCTTTGTGGACTGATCTAAAGCACTGAACAACAGCCCACCCAGAAATGAGCCTTTGGTCATGCTGTGTTTACAAATTCTCTCTTATTTCCACAGTTGCCTTGCTCAAGCTCTGTACAGTTAATTATAACATGCATGCTGAAGCATGCACTGTTCTTTGGGTTGGATTTTTTTAAGCCTTTTGCCCAGCTTGTTTGCTGTGCCTTTCTAAAAGGCACTGCAAGTAAGATTTTCAGACTTTTCTTAGATGTATTAATATCCCACCAAAATATACATGATATATACTAAATATTTTGCTTTAAATTATGTATGGACTAATCTTGATCACAGAAGAGCTGCTGGTGGTGTTACTGTCTCCATCAACCACTAGATGCCAGTAAGAGCATTGGGTTTGTGAAAATGGGATGAAACATGGGAAATCAGGAGGAAATGGTTGCGGTGGGTTCTCCAGACCACTTATCCTAGTAGTGTGTGTCTGTCTTCATTTCTCACTCTAACTCACACTAGGTCAGAAAAGTACTCATATCTATCAAAGCTTGCACAACTTTAAGTAGGAGGGATTATCTATTTCTGTATGCTAAATCCCAAAAATATTTTCTAATCATATTTTCCAATATGCTCTAGGGTTTATTAAGATGCTGCTAAACAAAATTGGTAATCATGGATGTTAACATGAGGCACCCACAAGTTGACACGCTGTAGTACTGTTTCTGATGGCTGCGATTATCTCTTGGGAAAAATAGATCTTTGTGCTGTGAGGATTTGTCATTGGTTGATTGATGGTTTGAGCAAGGCTCTATTTGATTTTCCAAACCGTTTTAATGGCTGACTGCAAGCTGAAGCCATCATCAGACATAAGTCTGGTCCAGTGGGCCAAGCCAGCCATTCTCCATACTTCATTTCTTCTTGTAAACTTTGTTGTCTGAGGCTGTGCTGTATTGGGCCAGGTTTCAAACTGCAACTTTGCAGGGGTAATTCAGCTAAACAATGTGCTCAGTTGTTTGAAAACCCCTTTTTCAAGCTTTAAATAAAAGCCAACCTGTCAGTGAAATAGAAACGGTGAGGCAAACGCTTCTGTTGTGGGCTGATCAAGAATTTCCTTTGGAAAAGAGCTTCCAGCACAGTTTGATGCCAGTGAGAAAACTTCTACTGTGCCAGATATTATTAATAGTAGTACAAGACAGGATGGGGGGAAATGCCAATGTTCTTATTAAAACCAGGCTTTTTTTGTAACATCTCTGTTGTTAATTAGCAAGAAGATCTGGTTTCCACTATAGCTCAGAAAAGTATAATGCTGGGACTGGATGGCCATCATTTTCAGAGGCTCATGGTACTTGTGACAGAGATGAAAGTAACACCAATATCATGAGCCAACCAGATAACTCATTGGGATCAACTAGAACTGAAGTAGTCTGCAAACAGGTATGTTTATTTTGGAGGTGATACCCAAAGACCCAAATCCTAACAAGTAAGTTTTCTCTGTGCCCATGAATGAACCTACCTAAATGCAGCAGTGAGAATTAGGGTGTTGCTGGAACCAGTCTCACCCAGCATGAACCACATGAGTACAGTCTGAAGTATCATAGAGGCAGTCCCTTTGGGGTGAAGAAAATTATGTGACCAGGGAGAATAGTTGTGTAAGTATAGGCAAGGGCTGGACTTCAGACAGAAAATTTATTCAGAGGACCTCAGGTGAACTGCAGGATGTGACAACTGACAGTAGAAGGGATTGAGATTTAGTCCACACATTTGCCCCATCACAGGGGCAGTTCCTCCTCATTCAGTCCTGCAAAATTTGCTGAAGCTGTTCTTAAAATATGCAGTGGTGGCACAGCCTTACTACGTAATGACTTGTAACCTTCATGCCTTCCTGCTGTTGGCTAGACACTGGGGAAAGCAATGTTTGCTTTGCAGCCATCGAAGCTCATTACTATTTGACCTGCATGGCAGGGGTTGTGCCCCACTTGTTCACAGCTGTCTTCTGAGGGTTCTCTTCCTTCACAGAAGCCACCCTTCTGTTTTGGGTAGCTATTTTAACTCCCTCAGTCATCTCTTTTCTAGACTAAAAAAGGCCAGATCCTTCAACTGTTTCTTTTTGTGTCGTGTTTTAAGTGTGCTGAT
Source organism: Microhierax caerulescens (assembly GCA_035590215.1). Lineage (NCBI taxonomy): Eukaryota > Metazoa > Chordata > Aves > Falconiformes > Falconidae > Microhierax > Microhierax caerulescens. Next base: position 70,019,185 of record JAVJGJ010000047.1, on the reverse strand, counting down.
TGTCTCGTTGCTCTATTTTACACTCCTTCCAGTTGATCCTTTTCCTTCTTGAAGTACAGTGCAAAGCTGGACATAGTGCTGCAGCTGGGCCTAACATCAGAGATTAGAGGCTTTTTAGATGCATTATAGATACTGTTCCTGTCCTTGATCTTTACCTTTCCATAGCCTATGACCCATACTTGCTTGGGGACCTGCTGTAATATGCAAGTCCTTTCCTAAAGAACTGCCACCCCTAACCATTTCTTCCCTACCCTAAGTCTGCTGTTTATTACTTCTATTAAGGTACAAAAGTATGCAACTGAGTTTAATGAATTGTGTCTTAAGCTTTTTTTGTGTGTGTCTGTTTTTCCAGACTCTTAAGATTGCTCATACTGTCCCTCAGTGTGCTTGCAGCCACTTCTAGCAGAACTAGGTATTATCTGCAAACACAACAAGCATTCACTGCAGTCCATTATCATGGCAGGGTTCATGTTTGCAGTGATATCCAGCAACCACCTTTCAAAACCCCAGCTAAAGACAACCTTCCAATTCTGTAATGAACCACTGATAGCTATTCTGAGTCTAATTTTTTTCCCCATCAGTAATTTTGGGGGGGAAATCCTCAGCTGACCTGTGAGAAGGACCTACAGTGACTGTCTCAATTAGCTTGAATTTTTCATTATATATTGAGATGTCTAGACCCTCCCATTTATTTCCTGTACCTTCTAGCATTAGTACCTTTAGACTTTGTCTTCTGTAATCTCCTTATTTGGGGGCAGATATTCACCCAGAGGTGGTTATTCCAGGATGTATTTCTAGTTTCTCCCCAGGAGTCCCTGTGTCACACCACCACAATCATGCAACTCAACAGTGAATTCATCATACAAGTTTCTTAATTCAGGATGACACGGTAGGCACCAGAATAATCTTGGTCCATAATTGCAATGATAGTAATGGCAAATAATTTCTGTTGCAGTGTGATGCCCATCTAGGCCATGTGTTTGATGATGGTCCCGCACCTTCTGGGCAGAGGTTCTGTATCAACAGTGTTTCATTCATCTTCAGACCAGGCTCTGGTCAGTGAGAAATGGATCACTGTGGCTTACAGAACATCCTTTCACTGCTTGTACAACAGGCTTGTGAAAAACTCTCACACTTTTACTACAGAACTCAAATGTTAGCACTTATGCCATTGCAGCTTTGCTTTCCAGCTATTTTCAGTGTTGATAAGATACATATTTTTGCGGTAACTCTTTGGCAGTCAGCCTTTTCATGGTTAGTGTGACATAAGTGTTGATCTATTGGGTTTTTTTTTAATTAAAAAAATACAATAAATCTATGTAATAGTTCACATTCATAACTACCATCATTAGCTGTACTGAGGTTGCTGAAATGAAGTGCTCTCCTGAACGTGACTTTGCCTATGCAGTAGTTGTGGCACCCAAGAATACAGATGTACATGGCTGATCATGCCAGAGCTTTTACTTCTGTAAAATCATCGTATCCTTCTAAAGGGAAGCAAAAATAATATGAATCTCCAAATAATGGGGGGAGGAATCCCCTGATGTGAGAGACCTTAGCCAAGACAAGTGACTTTCCATGAATCCATAAAAGCAAAGTCCTGAAGGAGGGCCAAATTAAAACTATTCCAAGCAAAAGAACCAGTGGAGATATGAAGTCTTTCTTTTAAATCAATTACTTTGATTCTGTGTCCAATAGCAGAGATGAAGTAGGATTTACTCTACAAACTTCCTCTGAAAGAAACAATATGATAATATTGTAACAATCTGTGTAATGTCTCCAGAATTCTGTTATCACTTGTGTATTTCAGAATCTGGAAATAAAAATTAACGTGAAATTTACTGTATTGGGGGTGGGGGGATGGAATCAGCATCCAAAAACATGTTCAGTAAAGTCATGCTTTCACTGAAAACAGGCTTTGTCTGTTCTCCCTTGCATAAGTTCATAAATAGTTCTGTATTTTCCCAAGCATTGTCACCATCGCTTGCTGTAGCAGGAAAATAAATCATATATTTGCTAAATTGAGCTTTCCTGCTTTCAGATTTTTTTCCAAAGAAAATAATCTCTGAGTCAGAACATCAGCTTCACTAAACTGGCTGGGTTTAAATGCTTCCCTGCTGAGAGTTACTAGGCAACATCTCATTTGGCTTTACCTATAACAGGCTGTTTCCATTCTCCCCACTTTGGTTGCCTCAGTAATAAAAAGGATGTGTTCGTTTACTAGCGTAGTCTTAAAACTGTTTAATGTCTTCAGAAAATGGACCTCTATTGCACTGAATTTACTTTTGCTCCCTCCACCTTGGAGCTCTGAAGTTTTCCATTCTCCTGTACTTACTACAGGGGAATTCTGCAATCGTGTAGCTTTAAAAAATACCATATGAAGACAGTGATCACTACAGCCAAGCTAAACCAGAATGGCACAAAGGCCACCAGAGATGTGAAACAGCACAAATGAAGCAGACTCTTGCTGCTACTGGTTTTATCTGGTGTTGTAGATGGTGACGGTCACACTGTCATCAGAGGTGCCAGTGAACAGCAGCAGCATGCTGTCTGCTGTGCCTGTGTTGCATCATGCTCTGCCCAGCATATATGCCTTTGCATCACCTACTGCTATCGCCTGCCAGCTCTGAGCAGGAGGCACGTGCTCAGCCTGCTCAGAGCTCTAACCACAGGAGTCTTCACAGGTTGTACAGAAATCACCATCCTCCCATGCTCTGAATCCCCTATCCTGATATACTTTCATTCACCATTTGTTTTTTTTTTCCTTAAAATCTATTGCACATCTACAGGAAAGGGGGGTTGACCCTCACAGGCATTCTTCAGTCAGGCAGCCCTCTCCCTTCTCCTCACCTTTCCCATCAGGAGAGGGTTGTCTCAGAAAGGAGCATGACTAGTCCCCAGCTGGACTCCTGTGTTCAGCCAGGTGCTGGTGAAGAAGCCAGCACCTGCTTGAGTATGATGACTTTGAGCTGGGTTACCAAATCAAAATGCTCCTCGTTTCTACAAATCTCAGAAAGTAGGAAGAGAACTGGCAAAATACCTGTTCCTTACCTGTCCCCACAGATCAAATACCAGGTCTCACTGACACCTTCTACAGATTAGACTGAATGCCATGCAAACAAAACAGACCATGGAGCTGACAAAACAACTGTCCACACACAGATTTGTGTGCAAACCACATTCAGTTTAGTACATCGCATGTACATGGTTGGTGGAGACCAGCTCTTGGTGAACCAGCAAGTTGGTAACTATTACTGACAGAGGAAGCTTGCCTGAGCAGACAGTGTATTTGTTTTACACCTGTAAACATCACTGTATGCAAATGGACATTTAGGCTAAGCAACAGCAGGTGCCTCCTCACTCATGCAGCAGGATGACCTGAAGAAAGAGTCTGGTAAGGCCCCAGTTCAGCTTGTGCAGTGTTAATTACAGATATGTAATCATATGAACAGACCCATAACTTCAAGAACAGCACCTGGCCTGACTACAGTGATATGTCACTGAACAAAGAGCATAAAGCACCATTCTGCTGTCCTGGAGAACCCAGACACCGAGTTAAGCAATCTTGTTCTGGTTATTCAAATGAAAATGGGGAAAAGAGGAAGGTTTGGCTTTCACCATGTGTGCAAAATTAGAGTAATGGCACATCACCTTTCAGCGTGGCTGAAGTTTGGAGTAGCATACTGAGAGATATTTGACTATCCTGACCCTTAACAATTCTCTGTAAATCTAAAAGTGTTCAGGTGTCTGTGTGTACCCACATGTATGTATCAGTAGGCGAACAGGGGAAACAGTCTTGTTTTGCAAGTATGGCCAGTAATCAATTTGGAATATTTTATCACTCCCAGCCCTCCCCACTGTGGGAAGTGGGAAGTGCACTTCTTCTATTAAAAATACAAATGAATGATGCAGGAGTGAGCAGAGAAAAGGGAGTGGGGTAGGTATGGGAGGACTGAATGGACAAAATGGGTATGAGCTTCTTGAATTAGTTCTTCTGCTGGTTGGTTGGTTGGGTTGGGTTTTTGGCAAGGTCTGACTCTTACTTTCTCTGCTCTATCAGATAGTGGCTGGAACTGGTTGCACAGCAGACTCAAGTAGTGTGGTGGGGATAAGGCAGAAGTCTCTTAACTGATCAGTCTTCTTATAACATTATCACTTGGGAAAAATTATATGGATCAAATGGGTTACTCCTCAGTAGTCCTTCTTAAAATGGTGTATGTGACAGCCTTCTTTTCTATTGTTTGTCTTACAGTGCAAGATGGGGGGGAAGGACCGTTTTCATTTGGGAACAAATTAATTATCTCTTGAGCTAAGCTAGCTTTTTATCCTCTATATATGAGCTCAAACTACTATTTTTCACTTTTAAGATCCATCACAGCTTAATCCCACCTTGTGTTTTATCTCAGACACTCCAATTGTACTGACCTGTGCTCTGCTAGTAATGTCTGCCTGCGTAAATGTAAGTCACGTTTTCATTAAATATGTTTCTGCTTTATCTTGGCCCACAAAAATCAATGAGGAGATCATCTAAGACTCTACAAGGCCGCTTAGTTACCCTGTCTCCTCCTGGCCGCACATCTCTCAGTATGCATGTAGAGCAAGAGCATTTCTGGTGTACTCTGATAGTTACACCTGCCGTAATGACACCACTGTTACCTTGTGTTTCATGCATCCGCCAGGGGAATCCATGTGACATTTCTCATCGTGTATTTGAGCTTACCTCCCATGATGATGCATTTACACAAACTAATTTTATGTCTATAATCACAGCTGTTGACATTTATGGTGTCATCCCCATGTGATGTAAACTACTGAACATTCAGCACCTCTGACCATAAGTTCTTTTGGGCAGGAAACATCATTATCTTCTGTGTCTGTACTACCATCCACACCAGGAGAGATCCCAGCTAAAGGCCCAAAGTGTTATAAGATCAAGAATAATAGAGGCCAATAATAATGGAAGACACTGTAAAAGAGTATCATAGGCTACAATAATTTCCTCATGTATCTGCACTGACTTTGTTCCACCATAGGGAATAAAAAGCAGTTGCCTCTCTGAGCTGAGTATACTGTGTCAGGCAACTGCAGATTTATTTCTATCCTTCACATCTGAGTTTTTCAACACTGTTATTTTATTAATTAGTTTCAATGATGATTCTTTTTATCCTATTGTGTTTTTAAATAACCTTTTTATAAACCCTAATTGAGGTTTCTATAGAATTCTTAAGAGATTTTAACATCTTAAATAAACTATTTAAAGACTTCCTTAGTCTTTGCAGCATCTCTACAAGGCAAGTAATTATTCTCAATTTTACTGAGGGAAGACTTGAGAAGAATTTAATTGACTTGCTCAAGACTACAAATTAAATTTGCAGCAAAGCCAGAATTAGATTCTGCATGGCTCCTAACAGTGTCCAGATCTTCAGACCCTGCTTTTTCTAAAACTCATTTTTGTACTCAATTGTTTGCAGGGGTGAATTATTGAAAGAAAGAAGGTAAAATTAGCATGTGCTTTTCCAGCTACGGTATTAACACCAAAACTAAGCTAACTAGGGCAACATTGGCACATAGAGAGCAATACTTGACCTCTTTCTCAGAACAAAGGTGGTATGGGCTTGGTTAGGAATTAGCCCACTGTATTCTCTGGCTGCGCTATGTATTGCCACACAGTCTAAAATGAACTGACATTCTTCATGCTCCAGGATAGCTTTAGGTAGAAATGACAGAAGACAGCTTGCTGCCAGTAACTCCTTTGCTTGGGAGGCAGCATGGGTTTTTTGTAAGAACAGAGAAAAGATAGGAAAGAAGGAGCAGGTTACTCTTATGTTACTAGCAGCTTCATCCTCCTTTCACCAGAAATCATAATACCCATTATTTTAGCCATGCATACACAGAACTGTAGTGATGCTCTTTTCTGTTGCACCACACTGCAAATCATTTGGATTCTCTTTTAAACTTGTTGAAAACTTAGTCTTGACTCCAGTCAGAACAAGGAAGGAAGAAGGGAGACTTTTCTCTGAGCAAAAATAGATTTTGCCATCCCAGAACATCTCCAGCACAAGGTGGACTCAGGAGGCAGGCTGCATGAGAAGGAACTGAAAAAGTCTCACTTTGGGGTTTGTTTTTTCTCTAATTGGTGAGGACTTAGCTTAGTACTCCTAAGTATTTTCTGGTCTTCAGTCTTGGTCCTACTGTGTAGAAGAAATTAGTCCTGTCATCACACAACTGAAATGCCTCCTCTTCCATTCACTCCACAACTTCTCCATTTCTCACGCTGAGCAGAGAAGTGTTTTAAACCATGCTCCTGTGCCTGTCCCACCTCCTGCTACACCCAAGCGATGAGCTGTGGTAACACTACCCTCTCAGCATGTCACATATGCTTAGCGTCCCATCAGCCTCGTGGATTTCACAGCTCTTTACACTCCAGCCTCTGAGGTAGTGGTGAGCTACTCACAGAATAGGAAGCTGAGGGGCAGCTGTGGGAAGTGACTCACCCACAGTCCACCGGGGCAGGGCAGAGAAATCTGATTACAGAAAGGGTTCTCAAAAGCTCTCCAAGTGTGAGCTGCTGCCAAAATTCACAAAGGCAAAGTAGTTTAAAAGCAATGCTCTTTATTGAAGAAGTGCCCAGAATTTTTCAAGACTAAAAGAATTTGTCTCAAGGCAGGTGTGCTCGTGGGGACTGGTTTTAGTAGCACTGAGGAATGTCTGTGGACAGGGATTGGCAGCTTGCCATAGGGCAGAAGAAAGAGAAATTCATGCCCATTATTGCACTCCTTTTTCCTGTCCTCTCTTTTGTTGGTTTGGGGTTTTTTTCTTTGCTCTGTGGTATCTTTCCTCTCTCCTTCTCAGAAATCCTTTTGTAAAACCCCCTGGGTTCTGGCTTTCTTGACTGTGCTCACTCTCACCTTGTGCCTGAACTCTCCCAGTCCCATACCCTCAGTCTGCTTCCCTTGGTGCCAGAGAGATATCAAACACGCAGTCCTGCACCCACATCTGAGTCAGCAGCAACTGAACATGCTGAAGGTAACTGTGGGGACCTGGCCTGCAGGCTCTGGGGAGGCTGGTAGAGCAGGCATCAGCTGTGCTCATCCAGCTCGCCTCCTTTGCACACACAGTTTGACAGCATTTACAAAGTAACTTCCAGAAAAACTTGTCAGGGACAGAGGAGCTGCCACAGAAATCAGGAAAAAGAAAATAAGAGTAATTAAGGATGCTCAAGTAGCCTGCTTAGTTCTGGAAACAGAAACTGCACTGACCTGCCACATTACTGATGTATGGGAAACAGAAATGTGGACCGCTGCCAGGTCATCTTTGCTCAGGTGTCATTTTTAGAAGCTCAGGAGACGGATACAGACATTTTATGATAGGAGGAAGGAACAGGAAAGAATAGCAAAGTATTTTGCATAACTGTTAGGAAGGAGGCAAAGGCAACACAGAGGAAGGTGCTGGAGTCAGGGAGACTACAAAAATGAGTGTTTTCCTTCCAGAAGGTGTCATCACTGTAGGACGAGGACACAGCTGATGGACTGAAAGCATGTACATTCTGCCAGCTAAAGAGCTAGTTGTGAGCTCTCAGGAATGAGGGAGCTGAGACCAGCACTCCATGGTGCAACAGTCTCTTGCAGACAGTTCTGACAGAGCCATGGGATGCCTATGCATTTTCTTGAATTACTGAAGGAGAAAGCCTTGTGAAGGGCTAGGATCTGAGCAGAGCTAGAAGCAGGTGCTCATGTTTGGGAAGTTCAGGAGATTGACCTAACTGTTAATGAGAATACCAGGTGCAAAATGAACCCTCACACATTCACTGCCCCAGGAATGACCCTATCCCCAATCCAGAAAATGTTCCCTCCCTATTTCAGGCTTTACATTACCTCTTAGTCCTGGGCCTCTCCTGAATGCACTTGGGTATTCACACTTGGGTCCATTATGAACAAAGGTCATTAAACCTTGTCATGTACTATATGTCTAGCTGGAGTTTCCTTAGGCCCCCAGCCACGGAAAAAAAGGGCCTCCATGACACTTCTCTTTGGCAATAGCCCAAATAGCCTCTGCCTTGGGCTTGGTCTATAAGAAGGGCATTTTCCAAAACCGGATCACATGTAACTTTCTATGACCTTGTAGCCTTTGCTTTACTTTTATGAATGAATCTCTATTAAAAGCAGGGGGTAAATGTTTTTCCTTTGTCCCTCTTTCAGTTTACAAATTTGTCTTCTCCTATAGCCAGCTGTTAAAAGATTGGTTCTGCCCCTGCTTTCACCTTTCCTGTTTTATCAGCTGAGACGTCAAACTGAGGGCCTGACCACTTGATGTTGAAGAATCATGGCTCTTTTTGTAAGGCGGTGGCCTGGACAACTCTAGACTCTAAATACTGCCTTGTCTTACAGTTTGAGTTAGCCTCTCACACCCTAAACTGCAAGACGTCATTGCCTTGAGCAATGAACAGCTTCTCTGTCCTAATTCAACGGTGACAGCAGTTAAGCAATAGGTGAAAGAAACTCTGTATTTCTGACATTTGACATCCATGGATGAAAAGGGGTGTCTGTAGAAATGCTTATGACAGCTTATTATTTTGGTCCGTTACTATTCTTATTTCTACTAGCCCTGTGCCAATTCATCTTCTTTTCTGCAAGATTTCACCTTCTTGCTCTATACCTGCCTCAAGAATAGACAGAAACTGCCAAAAAAAAAAACATTGCCCAAACCAGAAATAGCAAATGAATGGCTGCAAAGAGACACAGTAAAACTGCTCCACTCTGCCCGTGCCATAGTACTTAACTAAGCTCATTAAGCACCTCTCCACAGATAATTACAGCAGATCAGAGGTGTTCAGCTGTGCTTGTGATGACTTCCCAGCCTGTGGCAGCCATAGCAATGACTTCAGGGACCTACCTGTTATCATAACCATTCTTCTGGCTGGAGAAGGGCAAACGAGGCTGTTTGTTGGGACCATGGAGTGGGGGAAGCTTGTGTGTTCTGGGGAGATGTGATGCAGACAGGATGATGAGGTTGGGCAACTCCACAGTAGGAAGACCTCACAGAGTGAGGTGTGGTATAGGGAGTAGGTGGGAATATGAAGTGGAAGATGCAGAATGAAGGGGGTGACATTCTGTCTGAGCAAGGTACCCTGCTCTGTGGAGGTATGGCATATGGTTGGGTGGTTTTGGACAGGGATGGACAGTGACTACTTAGAGTCACCTCAGAACACTTTTTTTTTTTTTTTTAATCTACTTGAATATTCCAGAATATTTTGACAATTTTCCCTCAGAATAGAGCGGCTGAAATGGCTGCTCTGCAGTGACCTCTAGAGTATGTTTGCTCTCAAACCTGCTGCAACCTTAGATCACCTAGAAAGAACAGCTTCTCACCAAAAAAATTATATGGACCCACTTTCTCTTCTAAGACTGGATTGTGCCATTGCCAGTCTCAAAGTGTTTCTCCACATAATGCCTCAGGTAGGGCATGTATGGAGAAGAGAGGCTTGTTATCTCCAGTTTGCTAGTGCATCAAAGGAAGTTGCAGATGCTCTGTATGGATCTGATCCAATGCTCTTTGAAGTCAATGAAAACCCTTCCCTCGACCTCTTATTCAGTTTCACTCTCTCAGTAGCTCCTTATGCAAATTGTAGCCTATTTTGTGTGTCTCTCCAACAAAATCAACATGTTTTTCCCAAGCATATCCCTTTGTGGAAACTGATAGCAAACCTTTCAAAATTCTTGTTGTTCTCTTTTTCTGATAAAGCGTGACTTGAAAGCAGATAAGCACTACCCAAAGCAGGGGAAGAAGCAAGCTGTAACCCTACAGACCTGTGGAAGTACCAATTACTGACAGCTATTATCACTCTGACTGCAGTGGGACTGCTCACCTGGGTAACAGCCAGGAGAAGTGGGCCTCAGATAGGGACCTGCTGAAAATCAGAGACAATGCAAATGAATGCAGGCCACTTAACAGCAGAAGGTTGTCAGGAAGCCAAAGTGGAAAAAGCTGGCCAAGCCTAAAATGAAATCATCCACATTTGCAAAAATAAGTAAATAAATAAAATCATGGATGGAAGTATAGAGTACAGAAGTCCTAGAAAGCTCAGGATGAAACTGTTTAAAAATGACACTGAAATGCACAGTAGAGGCTACAACTTAAAAATGGGCAGCCCTACTCATGATGACTGGGATGCAATCTTACCACTTTGTGCCTTTTAAGATGGTCCTTACATATTCGTGTCCCAACAGCCTCCGCTCTTAACATTTAAAAATCCAGGATATGGATTAAAGCGATAGCAGGTGGCAATCTAATTGCTATCAGTCTTCTATCTGAACCTCTCATTTGTCATACAAACTCACCAACAGCTGGCTCTCAACCCTGGTTATCCTCACGGCTATTACACAAGGTTCAAAGGAGGTATGGATGTTGGGTCCTTATCCACATGAAGCCAAGGAGGCCACAGGGAGCCGAGGGGTGCACAGGTGCCACGCTCTGCAGCAGCATGATGAAGGGAGCACCGGGTAGCCCCCCTTTTCATTCTTTTCACAGGAGTTGTTCATGGCGGGACTCAACACTCACTATCTGGTACCAGCTTCAGCCTCCACACTGAAACAATATGGGCCAAAGAACTTCCATCTGCCTGGGCCACAGCCAGGAACCCACAAGCCACTGAGGCAGCAGCACAGCAAATGGGAAGTGGCGTTATTAACGACAATTAGCAAAAAAGGAAATTTCCACCATTTTCAGGGCTGTTTTAGTCATATCACAATGTTTCAGGCATTGCTGCGCCTTGGCGAGCCTGGTTTTTGGTGGGGATTTAGCCTGCGTCGGTGTGCTGCGCTGTGGAACGGCGGGGGATGGCCACGGCAGCAGCCGGGCAGCATCGATGGGTGGCCCCCGGTGGCCCGGCGTGCCCGCCCGGCGCCTGCCCGCCCAGCACCGCGCCGGGGCCGCCCGCCAAGCCCCTCACCCCCGCCGGGTGCCCGGCGGCGACACCGCCAGCGCCATCACAGGGCCGCCCCCTTCCGCGCCGTTCCGCGCGGCGTCACAAGATGGCGGCAGAGGTCCGAGGCCGGGCCTTCAAGGTTCGCGCCGGCTTTTCCCGTGAGGACTCACCAAAACTGGCAGGAGCTGGGGAGCTGACCTGGAAGAAGGTGGAATAAGTTGTTGCGTTGTGAGTTTTGGGGATGCCTGTGTTCATGCTCAGCAGAATCTTGGTCGATTTTGGCAGCCAGGTACCCTGTAGTTTCCTTATGAACAGGTCACATTTCAGCCCAGGGGTGCAAGGCCTAGGCACAAATTTGCTTGTATCCTTGAACGGTCTCTGTGGCGTTGGCCTACGGAGTTAAAATGGGGAGACCCGCCGTGCTATCTGTGTCTTCTCTGCAGGCATTTGAGGTGGGAGACAGTAACGTTTGACTTGAAGAGAGGCAAAGCTTGGGTAGGAAGGGAGAAGGGGGAACAAAAGCCAGTGACTCCAGGCACAGACAGTAGATGAGGTGTCAAGGGCAGAGGCAAGTCTAGGGCAGGGGAGGGAGGGAATGAGGCACTCACTGAAGCGAGGCAGAATGGAGAGCGGCTTCAGCAGGAAACTGGGGTTAGTGAGGGAGGAGACTGGAGTCACATTGTTTCTGAGGATGCACTCGAGTTTATAACCTGGGTGCCTTTGTGGCTCAAGCTATCGCTGGTAACATGACACTTCAAAGCAATGGGATTATGTTCACCAAGTAAACTCAATTTGTGTCTGATAGCAGGAAAGACCTGGTGATGCTACAGCCAAAAGTATACCTTGAAATGTATTATTGCCCCTCAATTGCTATTCCTGAACAATTGTGAACTCCAAGGATCCAGAACATAGGGAGGCAGCATCTCTGCCCTCTGAAGAAAGGACAATCCAGTGTGTGAAAAACCAGGCAGAATGGGAACCTGAATTCCCAGAAAAACCTGGGAATGAAGGAGCTGAGCCGTGAAGACCTGCAGAGGATTTGCAATGAATGTTGGCATGGCATAAAGAGGGCAATGAATTCACATGCATTCCCCTAAGCCTTTGTGTGCCAGTACACAGAGCCAGCTCTCGCTGCCCAGCCCCACAGCCGTAATTAAGGGATTCCCACTTGGCATGAACAGGTGCAGCCCCACCCAAACAACAAGGCTGCAGACAAAAGATTACAAATAAGGGATAAATCCCTCTACTGTACATTGCAGTGGTGATCAGGGACAGGTGGCCTAGGGTAATTCGGGTTCAGTCCTTGTGCTGGGGTGGGAAACTGCAGCAACTCATTTGGATCTAAACTATTACATGATAACTCCTTGTGGGCTCTGTTGATGGGGAGGCCGATGGAGACATGGATTAAATCAAATAGACTGTAAACTACTGGCAGTGGAATTAATCCTACAAATTTATGACAGCTTGAAAATAAAGGCACAGATGAAGGAGAAGCAGCTTTCTCCAACTACCCCTTCCTCACCAGTACTATGTATCATTCATTCATTCAGCTATAATTGATCATAAAGATCTTGTACATCAGATGAGCATGAGTGTATGCATTCAGTGGATTTACAGTGCTCATGTACGTTTGGGGTGTGCTATGTCCAGAAGAGGTCTTGAGCCTTGAGGTAACAAAAATGAAGCAGTTGTCATCTGGTGTGATCTTTTATGTTTTCTTAATTTACTACATTTGTTGTTGTGTGAGACACGTCCAGCCATCAGTGTCCTGTCTGTAGATCTGGAGGAAGGTCTTAACACAGCGCAGCACTGTGGGCAGTTCAGCTGAATTTCCAGTATTGCAATCTGTACTTCAAGGTGCATCAAAACCTTCTGCCTTGGGTGCATATGGCTCTGTTGACTACAGATTAGAGTGCCTTGCAAGCTTTTGTTGTGGTTATCCTCATAACACCTGAGAGTGAGTGAAAGGCTATTTTCTGCACTTATTAGATAGGTCTGAGTTATACAACCCTGGATTCCTCTCAGTCAACAAAAACACCAAGGCTACGGTTTAATCAGTGCAGGTTCTCTTTGTAATTATTAGAGAGCTGTAAGCATGTAAAGAGGGCACTACAGATTTCAGGAAGCTTTGGAATAATTAGCTTCCTGCATTGGGTATCTTCAGTAGTGCTGAAAATCAGCCAGAATAAACATGGGCCAGTCTGGGAGCAAGGCACTTCGGTACTTCAGAACTCTTGCTAGACATTTGAACCATTTAAATGTCAGAATGCCTTGAAAAGCATGTAGCTGCCTAAATATTAGTCCTGTAACTTGAAACTAAAATTTTTGGTTCCTTCTGTTGCCAATGAAAGGAGTGGCATCTTCAAAGACCAGCAGACTCCATCTTAAGAAAGCTCTCCTGAGGGTGGTTTGTTAGACCCATCTTTTCCCCTTAATTATTAATAAACAGCTTATACCTAGGAGTGCAGTTACTTTAA
>JAVJGJ010000047.1:69929478-69978431 GCA_035590215.1 Microhierax caerulescens | reverse complement strand
CAAATGAAAGCACGCTGACTAACAGACACTCACAGAAATCATCACTGATCCATTAGAAGCCACCCGGAACAAATGAACGCACGCTGAAAGAGCATGTAAATGTCAGAGCTAAGCGGAACCAACATGTTCTCGTTCCTCCCCAGCCGCACGGTAGACCTGGCAGCTGCCCCGCCAGGCCGGGTCACTCGGCGCGGCGGGCGGCGGGCGGCTGCCGGGAGGGTGCGTAACTGCCCGCGCCGGACCGCTGGCTTTGCCGACCGAACCCTCCCTGGCCACACACCGCGTGTTATGGACACTGCCCCCCGCCCGGCTGTGCGGTGCGTTTCCTCTGCCCGCACACCACCGCGCTCGCTGCCCGCAAACCGGGAGCAGCCGCCGCTGCCGCCGAGCGCAGCGTCACACGTGGGTACGTGTGCCCGGCGGGGCTGCCCTCGCAGCCCACACCTGCAACCGCTTTACAAGAGTAGCACAGAATTCAAAAAGCTCTATTTGAAAAAAGAAAAGGCTACAGGTAAGGTGGGAGCAGGTGCTGATCTGGAACCTGTCTAGGATAAAGAGGTTTAATATGTCCCCATAGCATTTTAAAAATATTTCGTTTTGCAGGATGTTAAAATATATTTTTCTCTTTTATTTTTAAAAAGGGTTGACATTAGAGATCAGAAAATTTAAATGACAACATATTTGTATATAAATAAAGAATCTATATTGAAGCTAATAAAGTGACAATTCTTTTTACTATAAATTCCATTGTACCTGTATGCAGAGTCAGACAATTGGGGGAAGTGATGCAGCACTTGAATCCCAGATTCAGGAACTTCAAGAACAGATAAAGGAAACAGTTAGCTTCCTAAAATTTACTTCATTTAGATTATCATGCATTACTAGGCCCCTGTGTTTTCATGTCTTTAAGTAATTATTTGTTTTGTTAAATGTCAACAAACTTATTCATAGAAAAAAACTATGCATTAGAGCATTGTGTCATTTTCTTCTTTTAAGAACAATTTCCCTAGCTGAAAAAGATCCAAACAATTAACTCACCTGAGATTTACCACAACTAATTCTACCTTAGTATATGCAATTCACTGGATTTATCCACATGTGTGTGGATGCAACCAAGAGATGATTTCACTGAGGCTTTGATGTGGAGCACTAAAACTGTTCTTACTTCCATACTGTTTGCCAGAGTCATCAAAGCAATGCATTTCCCCATTTTAGGAAAGAAATTCACATTCACTTCACTAAGTGAAAGTTTATGAACCGCTGTCAATAATCTTTCCACAAGTTGTCAGCTTACAATAAAATTGATCAAGGATATTTTAAATAGGAATCATATACATGAAGCACCTCTTTCTGTTTACACCAGTATTGAGGGCTTCAGTATCTTGAAAAGAAATTCTAGCTTGTTATCCTTGACATAAACCTGATATTCTAAAAATCAATTACATTTATACCCTGTAGACATTTCTTTCTTGAACTGGGGTAGCAGTGTTCCAAGTATATTTCCTTGGAAAGCTTTTCAGTTTGGAACTTACCAGAGTTTTTCTCCCTGAACATCCTGATTGGATGATTTGAAGCAAATCAAGCAAACTCCTTCTATTATTTAAAGAGTTCGACCAGTTTTGGACAGACTATCTACTGTGTTTAATAGTTTAAAAGTATTATTTCAATAACCTCTATTTTCTGACTGGTACGTACTTATTGCTGTTGTTCGTTCAGATAGGCTGTCTCCCTGTTATTGTAGATACACAAACCCAAGAACTCAAGACTGGAATGTAGGGAAGCCCTTCCCTCATCCTCGGCTCACAGTTATCATAAGCTTTGGGAAAGAACATTCTGTTTGGCTTTTTCTGGAAAAGTCTTCAGAGGAGTGAGAAGGTGAGGTAGGAGGGCAGGCTGGACCATAGGGACCTGCATATGCAGAAGTGAGAGAAATTAATCTGAAGACAAACAGTTACTGATAACTTTCTTCTTTAGGTGTGTGCTTATATTTATCTGTTCATATGGTTTGTGACTCCAATCACTGAACTTCCTAAAACTCCATATATCAGAGAAAGCTCACGCAGTCAATATTGAATAAGGACTCTGGAACTGTCCTCCAATGTGCAGCATTGTGTATCAATACTTCAGCAATAACATAGGTGGAAATGGGATGTTCTGCAAAGCAGCCGCTTATACCACTTGAAATCTAACTGTACGTACTGCAACAGCCTGAATGTTCAAAATCTTCACAGAAAGCCTGTGGCAAAAATCCCATGAGAGATGAAAGGCAAGTGTATCTTGCAATTAAAGCTAGGTAGATTGATACTCAAAATTGGGAAGATGTAATAGTGGGTTTTTTTCTTCTTTCAAAACTGTTGATTCTTTTAGTACCTTTTGTGTCTTGTTCATTCCACCAGTAGCAGCATCCATGGCAAGAGAGGGTGTAGGGGTACAAAACAGAAAAAGTTATGACCAAATAGACTGGACATCTTCTAATAATTAATTCAGATACGGAAGCATAGATGAGGTTTGTTACTACATGATATTCCACACAGAATTTATCAGTTGTCAAGAAGATACTTTGCAGAGCAGAAGAGTAATTGAAAACATCAAGGATTCCTTCAGAATATCCCATATTCTCTTTGAGTGGAACCTACAGGGCAGTCATCACTCAGCAGTATGGTCTGTACCTGGAATGACATTATATAGCATGGTAATTAGAACAATTATTTCTGTATAGCTTCAATTATGTATGCAGACATTACACTCTACAATCTAATCAACTATTCATGAGAAAGATACCAAGCTCTATGCAGAAGACAAAATATCACATTGGAGGAGTCTTCTGTTGAGTCACAGTTTCAATATACTTCACATAACCAATGAATTTATTCATTCTGTGTTTCAATCATTTTAAAGCATTAGGGTTAATATTGCTTTAAAGTAAATTAAGAACTTTGTTTCTAATAATTTTCTCTTGTTCAGGGAGTATTTTCCTTTTGGTAAAATTGATGCTGCAGTGAATACTTGTTTGCTAACCAATGCCCCCAGCACCCCCTTCTTGGATCCAGAAGTGCTGAAAACAAAAAACAGTGCAACATCAAAGAAAACCAGTCCCTGGAGCGGCATGTAGAAACTCAGTTTCTCAGACCTTGAAAGCATTTCCCAGTGAAAGAATTCAGGTTACAGAAACATCTCACACTACTGCTTAGTGAAAAACAGTTTGCTTTTTTAAATTAAGAAATCAGAGCAAGGCATATTAACATGTAGATCGCTATGATGCCAGAGGTGGGTCCTATGAACAGCGGGATCAAGTCATCCTCTACCCCAGTTGGACACTTTTTATACTCCAACAAGTTACAAAAGTAACCTGAACTCTTTACCTTTGAACCTTGGTACACATAACGTAATAATAAAATAAATAACATAAAATAGCTTAGAGCAGGCATTTACAAGGTATCTATGAATGCTCTAAATAGCTTCATATAATAATATAAACACTGAGCATCATCAGAACAGGATGAGCAGACAAGCTGGTCTTGTTAAGGCAACAGTTGCTGAAGTATGTCAGAAATCGGAATATTCTCAATCACATTATTTTCCTTTGTGTTCCATGTCGCCTCACCGAAGCTAGCAACAATTCTTTTAAACTGTTAGCAAAATCTGATAACCTTGTTGCTGAAAGTGTGGTTTCTTTCTACTTCAACAGACTCAATTCAGTTGATGATCTGCCAGTATCTCAAAAAAAAAATAATTACATTTTGTTCTTCATTCAGCCAATATTCAGTAAGAGTGATAGGTTTGAAGATCTAACCAAATCAATATAACTACTCTGTAAGCTGAAATGTGCTTGTGTTTTGTTAAAAGAGAATGGAGAGGATTTTCCATGAATTCCTGATCACATTGAAGTGCAATTGCATTATACTTTGCTATGCTTTGTTTGAAGTCCCATAGCTCACTTCTTCCCCTGAGACTTTGGTAAGCAAAAGATTGTGAAGAGCATTAAATAATATTTTGCACTTAGGTATGGGATGGAGTCATAGATTGCACTTGGAAAATCAATCACAGGCTCTCTTATGCCTGGTTTCCTCTGTTCACCATCAGTGAAAAGCTCAGGAGGAAATTACTGTAGTAATGGTGGTAGAAAGAAGGCAGTGGCCAGTCAAGAAACTCTCCAGACCAGTGCCAAAAGACTAGTCTCAAAAGTACAGTTTACTGTGCATATTAGAGGCTGAAGAAAGGAGAAAAGGAAGGCAGACAGTTCTCTAGAAGTCCTTTCACATAGATGAACTGTCTTTTTTTTTTTTTT
The DNA here is from genome assembly GCA_035590215.1 of Microhierax caerulescens. Taxonomy (NCBI): domain Eukaryota; kingdom Metazoa; phylum Chordata; class Aves; order Falconiformes; family Falconidae; genus Microhierax; species Microhierax caerulescens. The sequence continues at coordinate 69,974,143 of JAVJGJ010000047.1, read as the reverse complement.
TTTTTTTTTTTAGAAAAAAATGATCCAGCATTTGGCTCAAATTCCCAGAAACACTGGCAATCACCAAGAAATGTTAGTAACAGTGCCTAGTTGGACAAATTCCTGCTTGGTAGGTATCTGCAAGGCTTATTATGCGTTTGTTAGACAGTCTTTGTAGAGTAAAGGAAATCAGTGTGAAACCTCCAGTCACTGAAGCAATCAGGCTTTTATCTGCATATCAAGAACAGAAACCACTTCATTTGCAATGAGTCATAAATACTCAAACATCCCAATCATTCCTACCTACCCAGTCATGATAAAATGTTCTCTTAGAGGCTGCTTCCTGCCTCCAAGTCTTCTGAGTCCTTGTCTTGAATAACTGAGTCGAGACAACCATACTTTAACTTAGAATTTGGAAACAAAGAACTCTTTTCCTTGCTCCACACAAACTCTTTTGCTTGAAATCTGGGTCAGATAAAAGGCACCAACAGCATGAACGCTACCAAATGTAATAGATTCAAGTCCATTTGAGTGTAACCACCTCTGCTCTCTTTAATTTGATTTCTTTCTTGGCCTTCTGCATGGGGAACAATTTTACTGACTGACACTGAAATCATGCTCCAAAACCATACAGAGCTAACTTAGGTCTCTGTCCATAGCCTCAGCAAACAGCTGACTAGAAGAAGAGAAAGAAAATGGTTACTCAGAATGGTAAAGTGCTGTGTTGTACAATGTATTATCTCTTTCTTTGTGGTTGTCCTTATCATTATCATTTATCGATCACAGCACAGCCAACGCTAGCTGTAAACCAGCAAAGATGACTATGTTTCCAGGAGCAAGAGCGTCCCAGGGACTGAGCCTTGTCAGAACAAACACCATACCCACGGTGCCTCTAACTCATTCCAAAATAAAAGTAGCTTTTACATACAGAACCAGAAACAGGACTGGAGAAGAGCTACAGAAGCAGAACACAAGGAGTAGAGCAATGCCCAAGGTAGATGCTTGCATTGGTTAAAGTATACGGCAAGGCCAAAGAGAAATGTTTAAATTATATATTCGTGCATTTAGAGATACAAATGTAGAAAACACAGCAATTCTCTAAATTTATAAAGTCAGTCAGAAATACATATGTGAAGAACTAGAAACCACTTAAGAGTACATACTTGGTTTCAGCCCTAAGAATAGACCGGACTAAAAGGGTGCTACCCAAATGCCTGATATTAAGCACATGTTTTTAAACATCTTGCTGAGAAGGAACCGTAAGGCTTAAGTAAAGAAACTGTGATGTTGTATGTCAATACAAAATCCCCACTAACCAGCATTCTAAGAGACATAGCAAACAGTGTTTTGCTTAATGGTTATTATGCTTTTTATTTTTTAATAGCAGAGATATGGAAAACAAAAGAGATTAGTGTTACGGTTTTGATGCATTACTGTTGAAGTATGGTTTTGATACCCACCCTATAGCACACGTAGAGGCAGAGGTTATAAAAGTTTTTATAATGTTCTTCAAATACACAGTTTCATGGTGTATTGAAACGGAATTAAGTTGATCTGTGATTTCTCATGGAATGAGATGACAGTACCTCAAACCCTTATAAAATCTTACAAGTAAAAGAGAACTGGAGAAATATGATCATGTTCTACTATATGCTAAGCACTAAGAAAAAAAGACTTAAATAGCAGAGTAGGTTACTCACCATCTTCAATCACTGTCCATTTTTGTTGCAGTTGGAACTCTAAGAAAATAATCTTTGTCTTCTTTCTGGTCTTCTGTACACTGGGAATACATTGGGGGCTAGAGGAGAAATATTTTCTTATCAAGGTTGATTAGAAGCTTTTGGTTGACTAAATAACTAGAAAACCAAGTTACAGTTAAGTTCATCTGAATTCCAGGAAAAAGAAATAAAATTAAAACTGTTCTTAAAACAAAGAAACATTATGAAATACAGAAATGAGATTTATATAAACAATTCTAATGCTTAGCTTAGTAATGCGTGCTTGAAGAAAACCCCAAGTGATATTTTAGCTACCAGCATTTCAGCCAAACATAATATGGCCTTCATTCTAGAGAGACTATTTTAAGACCTGACTCAATTTTAATTAAAATAAGCATAAATATTTCTACTGAGTTTTGAGAACTGGAGTTGTTTCATACATGCCCTTTTTGCAGGACAGAACATAAGGAATTTAATATTTACACGCCTATTTACATAAACATATAAAAATACATATTTCAGACAAATATACACAGACAAGTTGGTATTTGTGTATGTATCTATATCTATACATACATGTATTTCTGACCAGCAATTTGTTATGACATGAATAAGGCACATTTCTACCATCTTGCTTAATAAACTAGTTTTATTGATTTCCATAATTTAAAGAAGGTCATGTAATCATGGGTAGAGTGAATTTGACTTCTGTTAGAAACAGACACACTAGTGTACTATGTAGACTATTAATACCCATAATTCTAAGAACTTAAGCATCTAATATTCCTTTTAAACAATTTCACAGTTTTAAAGAATTGCTAGGATATTTTCCTGTTCTCTTCTGAGAGAAAGCATCTGAAAGTCAATTAATCCTTTGCTACTTGCAGAGACTTGTTTAGAAAATTGAGAAGAGATACTTCAGGACGCTTTTCACTGAAAATTGTACTTTATTATCTTTATGCGAGTTGATGGTTAAAATGGAAAGCACATTATTTTTGTAACCTTGGTGACTTTTCTGTTATTACTTGTAGTAACCTGAATAGTATCTTGTTCTTCATTAGCCTTTACTTAAATGTAATTTTTTCCGCACCTGAATATCTTCTGGCACTACATTGCCCCCTGGATCCCTGCCATTTTCTGGCATAAATAATTGTATCATATAGGCTTTTATGTTCATCTTGCATCAGATATCAGCATTTCAAATAATAATCCCAGTTGAGTGACATGTATTTCTCTTAAAGATTCTACCTGTGTGCACAAACTGGGTATAGAATTCTCCATCCCCTGAAGTAATCTGATAATTTATCCATGGAGGTTGAGGTATTAGGCCTAAAAGGTACCAAGACAAATTAAGCTCTTACCAGTTAGGCAGCTGGTGGTGTCCATAGCCTTAGAAACCCACTCATTTCTTAATTAAGTTGTTTTGGTAATCCCATTTATTTTAGAACTGGATGAATCAGGCTTATGCTGGTCTTGCTAACCACTGAGATGATACTACAGTTCATATACAGATGGTTAGAATTGCAGACACCTAATTTGATTTTTTTTATATATACTGCAGCTGGCTTTAAAACTGAAGCTGGCATGCTTTTCACAAATACTTGTTATTACATGAATTTTAAAACAAACAACTCAGAAAATTTGAATATATTAAAGATTTAAAAAATAAACAATAATATAAATTGCATGTAAATAATCATGATTCACATTGTAGAGAAATGGGAAATTCCATATATGTCTGCAGCAAGTTACTGTGCAATGTTAAGAAATTCCCATTGAAATGGGAGTTCCCAATCTTCCATTATGCAAATGATAAATGTTGACTCTTGGCTATATAAAAGTCTTATCCTATGCTTCACAAAATTGTCAAAAATATTATCAGTATTAAGTACAGAACATATTTAGACATTTATGTTTAGAAAAGAAAGTTACATACTAAAGTTCAAGGCAAATATAACCCATCTTTGAATCCCTTCATACCTCTTCTATCATTTTCAACACAAACAGGACAAGCCACCTGTAATATGCTAATTACACACTAAACACATTTCAAGAAAGTGTAGCTTAAGATATATAAGCTGATAAGTGAGAAACCAACATTAATAAAATATTTAAAAAAGGATATAACATTTTGTCTGATTGACTATGGAATTATCATCACTGTATAATCATTCCTAAATCAGGGGAATATGTTTTAACTTGACCATACCTGAATTGTACATCTTTTACATTGAGAGTTGAATATATTTGCAACAAAATTTGATCTATGGCTTCAATCAGGAAAAAAAAAATCAATGGGAAGTACCATTTTAATGCAAATCTATGTTTGAACATTTATTATGCTAGTGATGGTAAACTCAAAACGTTTTCAATTTGGCAAGCTCCACCCTTGTTCATTCTCCCTGGAATTCTTACTATGCTTTCAGAACAGCACAAAATGCGACAAAACACAATTCTGTATGAAGGAAATAAATGTAATTTTTCTGTTTAAGATCAACTGCTATGCAATAAATGCATTTTAAACATTTATATCTCCCAATTATGTTTTGCCAGAATAATTTTCTTAAATCTCTCCAAGCACAGTGTAGCGTGTGTCTAACTGAAAAGAGACAGAGACAATATGAGGTTGTGCTACCCCATGCCCATCCAAAGGATTGTCTGAAGACATTTCTGCAATCTAGAGCATTTAAACTGAATCCCAAAGGACTCTGAGTTATTATGGAGCCCTCTCCCCTGATCCAGGCAGTAAGCAGGCTGTGCTGGTCCTGCACCTAGACTAGACTGTATCTTTCCCTGTTTAAAGGGAAAAAGAAGGATCCTAATTTCACTCTCACCCGCTGTACCCACCTGCATAAGAGACAGATGACTTTTTTTGGGGTGGCTCTCCCTGCCATGTTAGGACTTAAAATTTGAGTAGCCCACAGAGCAAGTAATACGCCAGACCTCATAGTTCCTGATCTCTCTGTCAGGTGGCTAGGGGTGGCCTACAGCCCAAGTCTGAATTCACAAACTGGCTGAAAAAGTTATCGTTATGGTTCACTCACATACTGCAGATGGACACTATGTGTACCTAGCGAAGGCACAATGTATGTGCTATATGTATCCACAGATTATGTACACAAGATTGTACTGCATGTGTCCGAGCATAACTGACTTTGACAATCTGCCTCTGTTGGACTTACATTTCATAATTTTCACTATCATATGATATGGTCTTGTTGTATTAAAAAGGGTTTTTTTTCAATAGAAACAAAGCATTAAATAAAATAAATTAGTTGTCTTCACTTACTGTCTCACTGAGAGATGTACATTTAAGTGCTAGTAACTGGTGTTGCAGTTTTTTTCTAAGAAGCATCTCATCCTGAATTGCATGCAGAAAGATTGATTAAAAGATTTTAACATTAAGTTAACCTACATCAGCCTGTTCTTAAGACTTACAACACATAATTAAAAACACTGAAATTGAATTTCAGTATATATCAAAATAACTATAATGAAGCACACATTTGATTGGTATTCACTGGAGAGTTTTAAATATAAGAGACTTAAATATAGATGGAGCATATTAGTTCTGGGTAGCCTCAGCCTATCTCATATGATCATTAATCAGTTGAATTCAAGTTCAGAGCACTGCCACCATCATTATCCACCATCAGTGGCTAATCTTAGGAGACACTCCCATTTAAAACAACATTGAAGGCTGGTAAAAAAACCACTGCAGCTGAATTCCTCTTATTTAAGAAATCAATCAGTCTATGAATTATTACCCATTGCTCTGTCCATTTAATATTTGCATTCATTCAAATTTTGAAAATGAGAAACTTACCTGATTTCACCAGTAATGAATGTGAGCTTTGTCTTTTTTTCTCTCCTCACTAAATTCACTAATCTTTGCCTCTTCTCTGACATATTTTCTACAAACTCCTGTGTATTTCCTGTGCATGTAATTTCTATAGGGTATTAGGTACTAGAAGCCTTAAATTCTGTTGATTCTACAGTCCAAAGAGTTCCTTGGGAGTTTATATTAAGGATGCAATTATAAAATGCATTTTAGCAATGAACATCAAGCATATTTGTGAATATGACATCTTTTTTCGTTTATGAATATATGCTACATTGTTTAGGAAAAAAATAGATACAGCGTAACAGAGAAAGAATTAACAAACATACTCCAGTTTCAATCTTATTCCATACTACTGAAAAGATTGTGATAAACACAAATAAAAATAGCAGAAAACAAAAATAAAAGACCAGATGACACCAGAAAAATATAAATAGATGTGTTGATAGTTTGCATTTCTTTAACATATATCTATAGCTGTGTCCTAAATAATAATTTTACACAAGTACCTCAAAGACTGTGATACAGAAGATGGTTAAGATATTGCAATCAATACTCTACAGTACAACTTTAATATAGCATTACAAAAAAATGTACTTTTTTATCTTTTTCAGGCCTCAGGGGAAATAATTAAGCAAACATTATCAGCAAAATTAGGACAAATAACCAGTAAGCATTCATCAATCCATGGGACATATATACATTAAAATGCCATTAATATATTACATTGCATGTATGAGTAAAGTAACAGACCTTACGCAGCGGAAAAACCTGAGGAGTAGAATACACACTTTGAATTTAAAATTCCATCGTTTTCCTGTCTGCAAATTTACTGTAACTTTAACCACAGAGTGCTGATATTTTATCTAATCAATGAAAATTGCTACCTAATTTCTCAAGGCCCAGTTCAAGAGGTAATTTGAACAGCTGTAAAATTTTTCTTCTTTCTTTACAAAGAAAGGTATTACACTGCAGAAAAAGACCTTTTTAAAGAAGGGAAGCAAAAAAACCTCAAAAAAGATGAAAATTACTGTATCAGGTGATGATTTTTCTGAAATAAAAATATGTAATTTGGATTATTTGCCCTTGAATTTGTGAAGAAAGAGTGATAAGTGGCAGTGAAATATAATCTCTTCTGCTTCATAATCTCCAGAGTTCAGCTCCAGTTCAGTAATAACTAAAAGATTGACAGTTGTGGTTGGTCCTATGTGATTCAGATCATTGATATATATGAAGATTTTAAAGTAAAAAAACCTTGTATCATGATCAAAAAAGATCTTCATGAAACCCGTTTTACATTAACTATCATCTTTCATGGCAATTACAGCAGAATGGAGAACGTTATTAGCAATCTTGGAGTACTGTGCTGTTTGCAACTGATTACAAAACCAGAACTTCACGGGCATTTTAGCTACAAACAGTAAATTAAGAAAGATGTAAAGGAAAACTTAAATGGATTTAATTGTTATGAAAAATGAAAGAGAACTTGGCATTAGAAGTACTAACTAAACAAATTTACATTCAATATTCTCCAGATATTTTTCAGGTACTTCATTCACCAGGCCACACAGTCTTTGATGATTTCATGACACATAGAAGGTATTTTGGCCACAAGAGGGCTCACATATTTTATAGTTATTTTTTTAAAAATATGAGTATAATAAACAGGCAAAGTTCAAGGCAAATATGTACTGCCCAGATACTCACACTGTTGTTAGTAAATAATTTCCGTGGTTCTTTAATAACTATCAGAAAAAAATGAAGGTGTTCCCCTAGTCTATTTATATCTCACCATTAATTGGCTTTTCATCAAAATGAATCTGTTTCTATGATGTTACAACGATTAGCGATGTAGAAAATTACAAATTAATCTCTTATTTAAACAAATAATTTTAATGGTCTCTGTTAAAAAACCTCTCCAGTACTTACCTATTCAGGCAATACAGTGTGTACTCATTAAAGTAGACCTGGCAAGAATAATAGAACTTTATTTTTCTACAGAGATTTGCATTATTACTAAAAGCACTGATAATACTGTCATTACATTACCAGCATAGTGTATTCTCACCATTTTCAGATGAGAAGATAACTTGGGGCCTATTTCAATGAATACTATATTTAATGAGAAACTACCCACTGACCTTAGAAATACTGTATCAGACTAAACAAGCATGAAGTACAATACAGAGCGTTTGCTGTGCAATGAATGTACGTTCATTGCAGTTCACCAGTTGTAGGACAGAAATTACTGGCTGCATTTCCACACCTTTGATGAGTGTTGTGGAGATTAAAAAGTGCAGGAAAACAACTGTCTGAAATACAGCAGAATGTGAAGTTAGTGGGAAGTTTTGTTCCTTAAAATTTGGTATCAGCCCAGATTAATTTGCATAATTTTGAGATTTTTTTTTTTTTTTGCGGGGGGAATAGCTTGAAAAGAATGAAATATAGAAATATAACGTTTACATGACTAAATAAGTTCATTCAGGACTCCATAAATTTGAAGTTAAAGTTTGTCTGATTCAGCCTTACAACAGTGGCAAAGATACCACCAAGAACATATTAAAGTAATTTGGCATCTGCCAGGAGGGATCTTGTATTCTGCCATTCCAGGCAACGTACACATGCAAACTACCTCTGGCAATAAACCCTACAGCTTCCACATCTTGTTCCAGACCTTTCAGACTCATTTTCATAGTAGTTCTCAGGACTCTGACAACAACATAGTAGGGAAGCTCTGACAGCCCTTCTTAGAATGGAGGCTAACAAGGTTTTCTACCCTATTTGCAAGCTGTGTTCAGTCTTACTACATCATGTTTCTTCAGATAATGAAGATGCTGAGTGCACTATGTATGATATGCACTACTGAAATGTTTTGCTGCAAGGAGAAAATCATAGACCTAAGACGTGTTGCACAGCTTGCTGTCCACACTGACCAGTACTAGTGACCTCCAGAGCAGACTGGTTGCATTCATACTGGGCCAGGCTGGATCTTGTGGGGCACATGTAGATTTTAGATATTCTTAGTCTGTATTTTTCTACCTAAAATAGCCCGGGGCTATGTCATGGCCTATGAGAGAGGTGTTTTTATAGCATGGTGCCAAACACATGTTGCATGTTCTGAGATGTGGCCTGATGTTATGTGGGTATGCCATCTCCTCTGTACTGCCTATAGGAAACAAACTAGCACCAGAACTGCTCCAGGGTTTTGTCTAGAGGAATTGTTTTCTCTATTCCAGAATGTGAGTGAAGCAATAGGGACACACTGGGGCTGATAAGAGAACCAAGACCCAAAGACAAATGTGAGTATTTACACCACTACAAATTGTTAGCATAGATGTAGTTCCTGGCACATCTGGCTGGCTAAGGGCTACGTGCCCAAGAAACAGCACAAGACTTTTTCAATGGCAAGATTTTTACTAGGACCAGCTTTAGGCCAGCCAAGAGAATTCATAGCTTTTCAAGTTTTTCAATCTTAGTCATGGCAAATCACAAAGATGCGTCCCAAATAGCTGTGCTGGAGCTGTGTGACCTAGAAGCACTATAGTTCTGAGACAGTCTCTGTGACTCTCAGCAGAGCTCCATGGCAGCCTCCACGTTCTTTTGCTAGAAGTTCTTTGCATGTGATGATTACAGGGAATTTGTGGGTTTCAACACTCAGCATTTTCCAGCCAAAGTGTTTCAGAATATAGAGAAGGAAGATGAAGATTTTAGGGAGGATGGATAGAGCAGAGAAGAAAACTGGATGAGTAAAAGAGTATGGACAAAGGAGAACAGTCATCACATGAGAAACAGAAGAAAGCACTGTCATTCTGAGACAGGGAAAGTGTAGTGACAGAAAACAGTGAAGTATGAAACAAGGGAGATGAAAATGAATTCTGGAAAAGAGAGGCACTGGGAAAGAAGACAAAGAGAAACAAATTAAACCCCCCATGTATTAACAGCTTAAAATCTCATTCCAGACTGCCATAAGCAAGACATTAAAGAAAATGCAGTCTAACAGCACACAAGTTTTGTTAAGAACTCTGAGTACTATTAACACAATTGTACAAAATTACCTGTCTGAAGTGTTTATCACTGTTACAAACAGGTTCAGTATATTATTCAGTCCATTAATATTTAATACCAATTTCTTAAACCTAGCTGTTACATCCTTGAATGCTAATGACTAGGTAACTGAATAACGTATATAACTACCTTAATTTTCACAAATATAATTGTCAAAATTTAGAGGTCTGAAGTGTTTTATCAATGCAATCAGTTCAAGTAATACTAAACTATTTTGTAAATCTGGAATTTCTTTTCCCCTATTGTATTATTTTGCTCGGCTTCTTTTCTAAGATAGAGAAAAAAAAGTGTAAAGAGAAGACGTTAAATCAGCACTGAGGCTTCTTAAAAGTCTTCAAAGCCACATCTTAAAAAAATTGGCCAGTACCTTTCTGTGGTTTGCATTTCCTGACCTTTATGTTTCTCCAGTTTCGCAGTTTCAGCAGTCAGGGTTCTTTCAGCAGCTTGCTGCTCAGGTACTACATATGTTATCTGAAACTAAGCAAAACACTGTTTATTTTCTTCATCAACTATGCAAAAACAAATATAAAGTTTTGCTCATACATATTGCTGCTCTTGGGACAAGTTTCCCTGTTTGGGGCTGTTAGCTATTTCCAATATCCTGTTAAAAATTGTAAGGTTTTGTAACCTAAGCCAGTAATTTGAAGTTGGATAATTTTTTTTCTCTGTTTCTAAGGATTGCAACAGTTAGGCAACATTTTGGCAATTACAAAAAAAAAAAAAAAAGTACTGTGGATAATTAAATGAAATCTTGTCGTATGTATATGTGTCTGAACTTCATCTTACTGCCACTGCCTTAAATGGATGAGGACTCAAGACATACCATTACAAATTCCCCATGGCAAAACCAGTAGTTTGTGGAAAGTATATGGTCAAGTGATTAGAACAAAGAATTGAACTCCTGACTCAGACCTAACTCTGATTTTCATGAATATATCTATACTTGGGGTCTAGGAATGCTTCCTAATCTTTGCTTTTGTGCAGATGCCCTGCCCCAAATCTGTCCCATGTCAAGTGCAATGCTAGGAAAATCCAGGTACACAGACTAGAAGGGAGCTGTGGCACATTTCCAGTCTGCCTGATCAGATGGAAGTACCTGTCCAGGTGCTTACAGAGCATCCATGCCACACAACTTGGACTCAGCCTGTGTGACTTCAGAACCTCGCTTTCCTTTCTGGGAATCTGATTCCTATTTATCTCAGGAGAAATGTAATGAGAAATTCTGTGAGGTCCTGGGATAAAGCTGCTACATAAATAGCTACTACTACTGTTACTTCAGCAACTAAAATGTGAAAGATGCAGTAGTTCTGTGAGATCCCTAGACTTTAAAAACTCCTGTATATAAACATATATAAAATATATACCCAAATGCTTATAATAATTAAAAGAGCACCTTGTCAGTAAGTTCTGATTTGTAAGATATTTCTGTTTTGTAAGATGCTCCTTTTCCAATTCTTGTTTCTCCTCAGTCATTATTGTTTCAGTCTCACTTTGCATTGGCAGATTGGTCACTGTAACTTCTTTTTCTTCTACTTGCAGTGCTGAAAACTGAAAAATAAAGTCTAATGAGCACACAAACTGGTTTTCGTTTCCTGTAATGTTTTTATCATTCAGGAAATGAGAGCACCATTGACCAGGCATGCTGTATCAGAAATCCAAAAGAAACTAACCAACCTCAAACCTTCCATTCTCTCTCTCTGCAGGGATTCATATATATTACTTTTCCAACTGTAAATTATATTCTACAGACAATCTGAAAAAAAAACCAAAGATGAGATTCTTGTTCAGTTCTCTCCCTAGTCCTTCTGCTTCTTCACACCTCACACAAATACATATTTCCTCTTCCAAGAGACATTTCATCCCTGTTACATTTCCACAGGTTTTCACACAGACACACTGGACATGAACCTGGTAAATCAAATATGTTATCCACCCATCTGTTTGAATAGAAATTCCAAGTTTTTTGTAGTGTTTTGTATTGAACCCTAGCCCTATGCAGATCATGTCTTCATTTTGTTTTTTCAGCTGCAGATACATTCCACTTTCTCTCACACACACATGCTGGTAGTTATGTGGCTAGTTCAGGTTGTAAACACCAGAGTTAAAGAAGAGATAGTATTGCAGACACATTGCAGTATCAGGCCTTTTTAGATAAAGAAAAGTAATTTTATCTACCTACTATGAAAGCTGCAAATGAAATTCACTGTAAATATTAATTATTACCGAATGACTGCAAAATCAGTCACATGGTCAAATTATCCTTACACACATAGATTTTATATAGATATGTAGATTTCAGTGACAATATAGCTGGGCAAGCGGAGAGTTTGTAAAAGCAGAATCAAGCCCATTGCAGCTATGGGCTGCAGAATGGGCCTGATCTCAATGGGCTACAGAATGGGCTAGATCTCAAGCCATGGGATAATGGCAAAGAATAAAGCAGCTCTAAAGCCAGAACATTTGATTCCCAGCTGCTTGAAATATTAGGGCTTCTGTAACCCCTACTGATACCCTCACTAACTGCTGGAACATGGTAGGGTAGAAAAGACCATGTCTACAGACTTGCCACAATTAGAAGATCCCCAGCCCTTGGGATGGTCCTGTAAAGAATCAGGGGTACTTCCAAACTGCAGTTCAGTATGGCAGTCCAAAATGAATGAATGACAGTTGCACTTGTGCTTCCTGTAACATTTTCTGTGAAAAGATGGCAAAATCCTCTCACTTTAAAACTAATGCTAAGGGCAGATATTTTCTAGGCATCAACTGTATCAGTTTTGAACATATAAATTCCCTCCATTATATTTTTTCAGCTCACACTTTTTCCTCACTGCAAATCATTACCATGTTTCTGATTAGACTGCTTTAGCCCCTTCTGTGTTTTGATATTCTTTCTACTGTGTTTTTATTTACTCCTCTGAAGTCTTTGTCATCACATGTATCTCTCAAAACTATGCTCTTCCTGGCTGAAAACAATGTGGAGATGTGGAAAGCAACTCGATTAAAATTCAACTTTTGAAGATCAGTGAGACTTCTGCCCCTTTTCAAAAGCACCTTCAGCTGATTGAAGCCTGTTGTTAATACAGGAGGAGTCTTGATCAATATCTTAACCAGAAAAGTCCCTGCTATTTAAACTGCATTTCATATCCTTCAGCTTTAAAACCTCGTAAGATTTTATTCAGATTTTAACACAAAACTGCTAGGAAACACTATGCACTAATGCAATAACCATCAGTGCATTAGTGCATTGAAATTTTTGCTTTTCAGAAGTCAGAAATGTATAATTCTGAGTATTTATTCCTGTTACTCATTCAACTCACTGCAGAATGATGCTCTAAATTTTATACCCTCTTTAAGCTGACTGAGGCTAATGAAACAAGTTTCTGCCTGCTCTTGATCAATCCAATGAAACCCAGGTGAAGGGCTAAGAAATTATTGCTTTCTTCCATCCATTCAATTTAAGTTCTCACGTGCCTTTGATTTTTTATGTTACTGTTGTTCAGAGTAGGACACCAGGACACCCCATAGCCATAAGCCTATTGAATATTCTCCACCGTGAGCTTCAGCTCTCAACAACTACCCTTGGTACATATGCATGGTCTTCGGACTGCCTCAGCACAGGACCATCTGTCATGATTGCATGGTGCCTCTCCACAACTGGGTCGGATCCTTGCCTGAGGGCATTAGGTTCCAGACAATGCTGGTTTAGATGAACAGTTTGGTTAACACTACAAGGGCCATCTGTTCTACAGGAAATCCTTTCTCTGTGTTATTAATGAAGTGTTCCCAGCACATAACTATATATTTGTCTCCTTATATACACTTTGATGTAATAGGAATTATGACAGCATGTTATTTGAAAATGAATAGTTTGTAAAAATGCAAAATTTCATTGCATAAGTTTGCCTGATACACCTCAGTGCAGATGAATGCTAACCACATATTTGGCAAAGAAAGTTAATTGCTTAGCTAGTGTTTCAGCATGGTTACAACACCTCAGTACCTCAGGCAATGTAAAAGAACTGAACCTCGCCTTGATCTAAACCTTGCAAATAAACACTGTTGCTTCCTGGAAATCAATATATGAGTCCTATTGAACAGGATTCCAAAATTTAAATTTGGTAATGAATTTGAGCTCCTCTGTAGTATCAGCATGGCGATTATAAGAATTAAATTTCAGGGATAACCTTTAATATAGTTCAGATACGTAATCAAACACATAATTAATTTTTAGCAAATTAAGCATGTCCAGATTCTAATAACTGAAGTTTTTCATGTTCACTAAGATCTTCATCCATTCTTCAAACACACTTAGCTTTCAGAGACTGTAGCTGTAACTTACTGATTAGGACAGAGCATTCGCAACTAGTCCTTTGGTAACGTCTCCCCGTCCTGCCAATCTCATTTTCATCTTACGCAGTGAAAGTTTGAAATACAACACATCCTACTTATCTCATTACAAAAAGCTACTTATAACTATATTACTAACAATATCATTACTACATTTCAAAATATGATTAGATTTCACCCTTGACAAGACTCCCGGCTGCCTAAAAGGTTCTAAAACTAAACACTGCTGGCTGAAGAGCCACCAAGGCCTGGAGATGGATGAAGGTACAATGGCTTTATAGACTTGCTCAGAGGGCCTGGTAGGTTTTCGCTTATGCCTAATGTAGAAGAGTGTTGTAAATATCAGACACAGTGACCCAACTGGGAATCTTCTATTTTGCGGAATTTCAGGAATACTCTTTCCTCTGTCCAGAAATTACAATTACTTGAGCCATTTAAAAAAAAATCTAGAACCTTAAGGTTTACGTGCTAGCCAAAAGTTACTGTCCTCTTGGATAGTTATAGCTTCCACTTACAATATAAGTGGCATCAAAATGGTTTTACAAATATCTGTTCAGATCATATAGAAAATGCACTCATTTTAGTCTACTTAAGCTCAGAAATATTTGGCAAACTTGAATGAGCCTCAACAGTATTAATAGGACAGATTTCAACCCTAATAATTTTTTTCCCAGTAATTATGATATTATTATAAGTTTTTGTGATAATAACAAGTAAATCTTGAAAAAGAAATACTAAGGAAGAAAACCATTCAGTGTGTACTAAATATTAGGAGTTAAGGGATGAATTTAGGCAAGTTAGAAAACGGAACGAAACCAAGACATTGAACTAGAGACATGCGCCTGTGAAATGGACTTCGGGGAACTGTGGCAATCTTATTACCTGTGATGCTATTTTTGCTATACTATTGTACCCTTCCCATCATGATATTACTTGGATATGAATTATTTGCTCTAAGTGAAGAAAAGAATAAAACCCACTCAATAAGAAAAACCTCGCCATTGAAAGGAGTAGCTAGAATGGTCTAATACACTTTTCCATCTCTAGTCTCCCATTTCTGTAATAAACACTATTTCTTATTGCATATATACCCAGTTTTATCAACAGTGCAGTATGCAGTCATCAGCTACCGCTGAAACAGAGTATAAACAGATATCCTATTATTTTCAAAATCTTAATCTGTAACAAAATGGATTTTCCAGTGTAAATATAATCCCTATTTAGATACATAAAAATTTCTAGAGATGAATGCAGGCGTCTCCTGCTCTATCTACAAAACCAAATTACACAACCAAACCTGCTGCAGTACAAACACTGAGTAAAATATCAGCTAACACCATATGTGTACTTAATAGTAATTTAATAGTAATTGAAAACTAGTTGAACTTTATTGAATGTGCTATTGTGTGCTCCATCAAACCTGCATCCAAAAATTAAAAAAACCTACACAGCAGAACCTTACAATATCATTTAATATTTTTGTATTAATATAAAAGAACAATAGTGTTCTACTCATTAACAGCAGATTGTATCTTGAAAGCACTTCAGGCCATGCCAAAGTCATAGGGTTTCTGAGAGGCACCACCCCCCAGGACCACAGAGCTACGGGCAGGATTGCCAGGTGAGGCCCGGACATCCTCACATCCCTCTTGCGATGCCCAGTGAGGAGCGGTCAGGTCTGGGCATTTATCGTCTGGTTTAAGAGACTGAAGGGAATAAATGTGCTTTGCTCTTTTAGAGGGGTCTGTGGAGGAGGATGATTCATGTACCCGCTTGCAGGATCAATACACTATTGATCAATATCAATACAAATCCATACAGCTCTAATAAATTAATTTTTAATTCACCAGGTTAAAATCCTATTATCTTTGATGTGTCTTAAAGCACAACAGTAATTAAAAAAGGCTGTAGGCCCTAGAAAGGACAACAGTATGAGTACTAGTAACATACCAAAACTATAGTTATTATGGATGAGATATTCTTGAAAATTCAGCTAACAAGGAAAAAAAAGACTGAAATAGCAGCAGTAAATTGGTCAAAACCAGTATACAGCCAAGGATAATGGAAGACAGAACAGGAGAATCAGGTATTAAAGGAACACAGAAAAATGTAAGCTGTGTTTCAAACGCCTCAAAACATTTCTAATGCAAGAACTAGGCCAGGTAATTTTAAAGGTGAAACTATAATCAAGGGCTCCTTCAGTTCCTTAAGTATATTCAGACGGGTAAGACTTGGTCAATGGATAGTGGATTTTTCATATACTTATAAGAGGAAAATTCACAAAATACTAGAAGAAGCGACAGGAAAAAAAGCATCTGCAAACACAAAGATTATACCTAATAGAATTCTGGAAAACCTGAAATTCTTATTTTATCAATTTCTACTAGAATAAAAGAGCAGATCTAAAGACCTGTCCTTAAAAGACAGAAAAAAAGTTTTGGAGGTAGTGTGGAGGCTGATTTTCTTTTAAAATTTTTAAAATTTTGAAATTTTACATTGCTACTGAGACTGAAATTTTATGTTGTCGCTGCTGAGATTTTACTGTATCATTAAAGCATTAGGGCAAGTAGACATCTGGGCAAATGTCAAAGCAGTAGTTAAATGATACTGAATCCCTTAAATATTAAATTCATCATTAAAGAATATTCCTCTATGCCTATAACATTTTTGAGCCATAAGTCTAATAACAAATAGATAATTACTAACTGTATACTCATTTTTTGTTTCAGTACAATCAAATACCACTTTTAAACATCACACATATTTCAACTAACCTAGATGTGCTCCAGTTCAGTTTATCTCAGCATATGGCTTGTTCTCACCACATGCCATAGATTTCCAAATCTAACTATGATTAATAGGATATGTCAAATAACTGTTGAAGGAAATCCAGCTTCAAAAAGTGAGGCTGATTAACATATTGATTTAGACATTAACTTCTAAGCACTTTTTTTTTTTCCTATTATTCGAAGTTTTAGGAAGATCAGGGATATCAGCAGTGCTTTACTCAAAAAAAGGCATTGTGAAACCTAAATTCAGTCTAACCTTAAGGATAATACAACAATTAAAAAAATCCCTTGTTCTTAAAATAGTTCACTACATTTATTCGGATATTATAAAAATATTCTGCAAAAGTTACAGAATGTCCACAAATACATATATATTTTCGAGGCAATTACTTTCTAAAATTATTAAAATATAATTCATAGCAGAAGAGAAATCCAGTTTAACTGTCCCCACACCTTTGGTAAATGACAGGATGTAGTAGTAGTAAGTACAAATGATAAATTACATTTTTATTTGATTATAGTCACATTCAGAAAACTTACACTATAGTGAGGTTTTAAATAGTTCAAATAACCAATGGAAATTGGTAATAGATTCTTAACTGCTAATCATTCTTATGAAGGAAGAAAGAGCGATTTTTAAAGGCCAACCTTCAAATGCTATTAAAATGTTAAAGCTTTTTTCCTTATTACTCTCACATGTTCTTTACTTAAAGGATTCCAAAGTTGGCAATTGTACAGAAGGACTTAAAAGGGTAAATCTTTGGAAAGGAAGGATGACTTCTGTAAAGCAGACCGTGCTGTCTCTCCATAAATCAAAGAAGCATTTTTGATCATTCAGGATGAAAAAAGAAAAGTATAAATGGAGAGTTACTCCCTAAACATCAAAAATAACACAAAGACATAAAATTTTCTTATAGAATCAGTTAGGCCACTGGCACTGGAATCCCCTCCCATGGCATTTTAAATGAAACTAGAATTTCATGAAGGACAAATGAAGTCCTTGTGAACTGCTTTGTGGAGTTAGTACATTTACTTGACCATGGACATATTTTAAAGTGTTTGGGAGATAGATTACTTCTGAAAATTACACTAAGCACTAAAACCATTTAAAAACTTAGTTATGTAGTCATGTATATTTCATTTGCAGACTCTTCTCTATTGCAAAAACATTTCTTGAGATTTCAATGATTTCTTAATATCCTGAGTACTGACAGCTACAATGCAGTAAGATCACGTTATACATATTTATCTGTTTGTCAGATTTCCATCAGCTGTATATATTTATAATGCATACATTATTGTTTCTTGAAGGCTGGGACAGGTTAAGTGCATACATTTGCAAGAATAAGCAACCATACCTCATATCAGGTATAAAACCATAGAGGAACTAGAGGACCTCCATGAGAGGTATCTTAGTAATTTCTCAAGAGCCTCCTAGCACCACTTAGGACCCACACAGGATTTTCCTGATAGTTACTAACTCAGATGCCAGCTTTACCCAAATGCCCTAGCAGCATTATAGATTCTTCTATTTCCACAGTCCCTTCACGATCACATCCTACTTAGTTAATCTTGATGAAGTACAGGACATGTGGATAAACATGATTTTCAGCTTAAGCTCAGAAAGAAAAGTCTATTCAATACCTGTGTGAAGACACTGTTGTAGCACAGTAAGTTGTTGGTCTTCTGCAATACTATGGCATATGCATAAGGTAGAATTTGTGCTGCTTTTGGTCTTGAATTATGTAGGTATTATGTCAAATGGTTTTCTGTCTCTGTGATTCATGTCATGTATTTTTTTGGCAAAGCACGGCTGCCTGTGGACAAAACAAGGATTTGGGGTCTAGTGTTCAAATGTTTTTCAGTATTTTTAGCTATCTATGGGGTAAAATGGTAAAAAAGGGATTTATTTCTTCTACCAGACTCAGCCAAACAAACCCAGAGTTACGCTTACTCATAATTACAGCTGTCAGATATGATGCTCTGTGATCTGCCATGCTCATTCTCTCTAGATTAAAGGGCAAGGAACAGTGAGTACATGTTTCAGTTCAAAGGCATAGTGCGTAGAAGATAAGGACCTAGTATAGTAGTGATGTTACTTAATTCCATATAGATTAAATGGAAAAAAAGACTAGAAGTGTATAGTTGTAATGAAAGCAGACTTATTAGTGCAGTGTAAGGGAAATATTTCATTACTCAGTTAAAGCACAAATGTACGTTTAAGAGAAAGGAGTGGAAAAAGAGAAAAACTAGTCTAAGACAAATAAAATAGAGGTATAACACAAGCAGAGCATTTTCCAATACTAGCCAATAAAATCTACATTTTACTTGGAAAATAAAGTTAATTGCATGGGGTTTTTTTGTGCCACACCTAGGACACTTTGCACTTTTGTTTTGGTGTCTTCTCTCTTCTGCTGTTGCTAAAAAGAACCACCAAGAGATACGAATAAAACTATAGGCACAAACTTTTGGAAAAAGTCTAATATTAATGAACATTATAGTTTATTGAAAAACTGTATTAAAATGAGAAATGAAGAAGTCATCTGTGGATGGTATATTCAAAAGGAACATGATTTTTTCCAGATTTAAAGCTAATTGTATTAGCACTTTGATCTGTGACAGTGAAAAACAGTTCACCATCTGGGGACATAGTAACTGGAAAGAGAAATACTTACACTTTTTCTTCAAAACCCCTGTTGAATATAATCTGGGACTGTCAACAACAATAGAAAGTGACAGCAGCTCCTTGGCTTGCACAGAGCTGTAACAAAGCCAGTCACTTCTGTGTTACTGCTCAAAATTTTGTACTACTCAAATGACAGGAAAGCAACAATATTATTTACAGGCAATGAAATGAAACTGAATGTTGATAGAATCATTAAAGATGACAAAAGGGGAAAATTTAATCAATTTTTTCCCCTAAGATTTGTTCCAGGATTTCACTATTGATTCAGTTTTGAGTACTTTGCTACTTGATTCTGTTTTGTAATTGGTTATTTTCATCTAACATTGTTACATTTTCCAGGATTTAAACCATTAGGAAATGTCACTTTATATCACTAACATTTTTATTTATTGTCAAAATAAATAAATCAAAATATGCAAATTGTGTGGTAACAGAAAATATTACATGTATGTAATAATCTTCACAAAATCCATTTAAAAACTTGTTAAAACTTGAAGATCTTTTAAGAGCTTAAACGTTCAATTCCAATCATATGTCATGAGATTTATATTTTCAGATTCAACCTTATTTACAAATTACATTTTGCATTCGGTGGTCATTCCTCTTTCTCTTGAGCACTATGTACTATGAGACTTTTAATTCTCTTGCTTGTCCATCTTTCTTTCCACATTTGCATGCACTCAGAGTACCAACAAGAAGTCTCAGTGAGCAAAGCATTTAAGTTCTCACTGAATCTACTCCTTCCTTGATGTTTCCTGCATGATAAGCATTCTATTTTCAATGTTATTTCCTGTTCACTGTGCACATTACTACTCTGACTTACCTGACTTAAATGCATTACTGCTGTGCATTACATTTTTTTTGTGCTTAATACTGATTTGTTTGAAAATATGCAATGAAAAGATGGGTCCATAAAACGTTGCATGTTAATAATATTAGGTATTGCAGAGTAGTATCTTCATCACATCTTACAATTAGTTGTGATGCATGCTCTCTGTGTTGGGGCACTTAAAGACCTTAGAACCAGCCTCCAAATATGTTCTAGATATTTGACAACAGTGTGCTTGATTTTAGAATTAGGAAGAGAGGGAAGAGGGAGGCCAAATCTCACTCAACAGCCTTTGCAAAGATTGGACTCCCATGTACTCATTTGTTTGGAACTCAGACTGTTACTACATCTGTGCAAAGAAAGGTTCCCAATTCATCCACAAAGATCTATTTAGATGAAGCATTTCTAAGGAAAACCCAGAACTAACTCTGGAATAATAATAAAAAGAAGTAATATGTCTAATAATTAATATATTTTAAAATAATTTTATTTTGAAAACTTATTTTTCTCCTGAATTAATAAAAGCTCTCTAATGTCTTTTGTAATGTCTGACTAATGTATTTTTAATATACATTAAGGATATATCAAAACTGACTACTTAAGGTTTGATGTTAAGTGTCCCACTGGGATTTTTAGAACTATGACAACTCAATTTGTGACTTAAAATGATTTTTCTAGGTGCCTCAGCTATGATCCAGAAGTCAGTCTGAGCTGTTTTCATGTTATGTATCAGTTCAGAAACAGACTACAAAGCTGAATCAAGCCTCAGTTATATCATCTCACAATAATGCCTTCAAAAGCTTTGGTAAATATACAAATCAGACTGTGTAATTTTTAATGTTAGCTGGGATTCTCTGCTGGCACATTCTTATCCCAAAAGATTTTTCTTGAAAGAGCAAAGTCTATTCCCTGGCCTAAATTTAGACCATCAAATTTTAAAATCTTTTATTTATAATTTCCTAGTTCCAATACAATCCTGCTTACATCTTCAGGTTACATAATTTTTCTTAAAATGTGATGAGAATTATAAACCATTTTCATTATGAAGGTGCTTCTTACAATTTATTTAATAGGCAACTTGTTTTTTCTTTTTTTTTTTTTAACTTGCACAAACTGATGTGAAAGACCTACTCTGCAACATTATATTTTGGTTTTTTTCTCTAATTTTCAAAAAATGCAGTCCTATAGTACTTAGCCAGACTCACTGAAACTGAAAACTGAGTAAGTACTGGGGGACTGGCCCCCTGTTAAAAAGGCCCAAGGCACATGGTGCTGAGATTAACAAAACAAAGTAAAGCAGCTATGACTTGGCACAAAGTTTGACAAGCTGCAGAAAAGCAAATGTTTAAATAACTGAAGTGGTACTGATTTTCTATTCACAACCTTTTCTCTTCTAAACAGTATCATATTCTTTTCCAGCACATTTAGATTGCAAGTCAAGCTGTGTTTTATTTTTTATTATAATAAACCCAGTCAGTTTACTGTAACAAAGACATACTAGTGGTGATCAGTGTGAAAGCCAGTACGAAATCAGGCTAGGAAAGAAAAAAAAAAAGTCAAATGGTAAAATAAAGGACCAGCCGTCTGGAAAGTTCCTGGATCATGTAAAAAGAAAATAAAAGGCAGTGTTCTTATGAGACTAATGCAGAATACAAAAATATTTTAAGACAAAACTCTGCATCATCGCCTATAACACTTGTAAACAGCAGCAGCAAATCCTTTCAAATAATGTTGCATTTATTAAATAATTTCCAAGTCCTTCTAAAAAAAAATAAAATGGTGTTTTCTTAAAAAAATATTTCTAGTAGCATTGTTTACATCTGTTCCACTCAAAATACGGTAAGAACAAAATTAAACTGTACTGTATTTTTACTATCTTTTTTCATATGTAAAACAACTTCCCTACTTAAAAAATAAGTTTACTGAATCTATGGGCTATTAAAAGGTTTTTGCATATTTTATTAATTTGCAGTATTTGATGGTTTGCAAAAAATAATGTATGCTTAAATATCTTACCAGATTTTTATCTAATGGTCTTTCATTTTCAAGTTCTGCCTTCATTTGTTCTTGCATTTCAATCAACTAAAATATAAACATGTGAGAATTAATGTTGAATTTCATATCACAAACAGGCATAATTCTCTAAAAATCCTTTTAAGTACAGTCTCCCTGATCAACAGACTACATGTAGATGTATGCATATTTTTGTATTATAACTGATAACAGATAGACATCTTCACTTTGAGCTAGATAATTTCTTGTGGATTTTAATAATGTCACAAGAGTCACACATGCAAAGTTCTTTTGACATAAGCAGAGTTGAGTGTGATGTCACAGGAGGCAGGAATTTTTCTTCCATTAGAAACAGAAACTTCAGTGACCTAAACTCTCAGGAAAATGGATATTTGTGGAAAGCTGTTATAGTCAAACAGCAGTGGGAGTTTGGAACCATAGAAGCAATGCCACTGTTCTGTTGTAAATTTGTAGAAAGAAGGGCAGACGTCTATATTATCTGCAGCAAGTTCTAATGTATCCTTGTGAGGCAAACATTGTCAGGCAAATTACACATCTAGTCTCACAGAGGACAAAGGATCATGCCTAAAGAGCATTTTAAGCAGAATTCTTTTAAGAATTCTTTAGAAATTTCAGAATCAAGCTCCCTTAAACAGTTACATTGCATGGCAAAGCTTCCTTGATTCTAATGGGTTTGAGCTGTCTGGGACTTCAGTCAGAGCTACTGTCACTAGAGTTGTAAGTTAAACATCTATATTTCTCAGTGTCATCAGGAGCAGAGTTTGTTACTTACCAAATTTGCATTTTGAACATATTTAAAACCAGGCAATGTTGAGTACAACACTGACATACATTTTCTTTCATAAAAATGGAGAAATGCTTCCCTTCAGCATAATAACCTAGAAGCTAGAATGCTCAGCCACAAATCAGGGCAGCCAACATTGTATGCCGCTGGGAGTTTTATGGGGCTTGATTACAATATCCGAAGTCATGGAAAAGTAGCCTAACTACCCCTCTATGATGAGAATAAGCCACCAGTTCTGTTCAAGCTGTGCCATTGGACACAAAGAATATGAAATTCATGAGACTAGATACAGAATACTCATGCATGAGCTTGATGACATACCAAAGCTGTGACTGCATGAGAAAGGGACAACCTTGTGTTTTGACTTGCTAGTTCATTTATGCATTTTACATTAGACTACGAATTACAAGAAAAAAATATACAAAACATGCCTCCCCCACCCCCAAATATAGCAAAAATACTCAGCAAAAATCTGAAGAATAAGAACGAATCTATAGAAACATTCCTTCCTCTATGCTCAGCATCCTAACATGCAGCCTAGAAATTATGGCTCTTATATGCTTGCTCTCCCTGTATCCAGCTTTAAAGAGAATATTTTCCCACCAGAACACAGTGTAAACTAGCAATTAAGTCATTGGTATATGGAGCTACAGGTTTGAAGGTCCTCAAGTTCAGAGATCAGAACCCTGGGAAATTGTTCCAGTCCTTATGAAAAACTCAGTCCTTGTCATCCCTTATGATGCTTTGAGAGAAATTAGAGAGATCACAGGTAGGGCACATCTTGGCTGCCTGGGCACAGGAGGAAGATCCAGTCCCACCTACAAGAAACCAATCTAATTTCTAGTTAGTCCATGTAAGAGACAGTGCTTTCAACATGTTTCACCATCATTTACTACTGACCGTGGCTGCTCTGAATCCCATTTTTAAGTGTTAACTTTTCCTTATTCAGTGTATGTTAGATACTGGTGTCTGTATCAACTTTGTGAACTCCACTTCGCACTACAGCAGTGTGTGCTTTCATGCCCAGCTCCTCTTTGTAAAGATCAAAGCTTTTTAACCAAAGAATTTAAGAAATTCTGGCTATCAAGAGAACGTCTTTCAGTGGGATGGAAGGGGGCAGGAGGGAAAGAAAATCAATGTAGTTACTCTTTTAGAATCATAGGTTTTCTTTCAGGAATGGAAATACAATTAGACTAATTATCAGAATTAGTATGAGAAGAGAAGGAGTGCTCCAAAGATTTCTCACAGCACTTCTGTCCTACAATTTAGCTCATCTGTCAGACTGCAGTGACTGTGACTGGTTACCTATACAGGTAGCTGTACTGGAGGCAGTTTGGCAGGAAGGGGCATGATTCAAACTGACACAAATGTAGCACTTCCTAATCATCTGAGAGACATACAGAAACAGAAAAGGGTTCCTGTGCTGATGCTCAAATCCACTGACTGAGGTCATACCTATGGGCAGATACGAGATGTAAGACAACATCCTCCATTATATGGAGATGAAGGGAAGGAAAGGAAAATATAGAGTAAGTTTCAGGAAAATTTTCCTGTGAGTGAAAAGATGAACAAAATGTATCATTAAAAATATTCTTTGAACTTTGCAAATGAACTAAGAAGAAATGTTCAGTACAGGAACAGATGACTGGCCCTTTCTTTCCTGCATAATGAGACTTCAAATTTAAGTGGGATTCTTGAGCATTGCCAGACCTAGATAGAAAAAGAGAAAAACTAACAGAAGACACATCCCTTCTTTGATAGACTACTGCATTAGACAGACCAATTAATATTCCACTTCTGATTTTGGATTTCATGTACTGAATCCTAATGAACTTACCCTTTCAATGCTCCTGTAAAGATAAGTAGGTATCACGATTTTCAGAGTGGAAAACTTGGTCATAGAAGAGAGATTCATCTAAGGTCACAAGGAAAGGCAATGAAAGGGATAATGTGAGAAATCCAGTGCCTCAGACCCCACAAAAAATATATATACTTTTTAAGAATATGAATTTACATGAGAATTTAGTAATTATGTAATAGCTTATAGAAGCATCACTATCTCTTCCCTTATATTTCACCACAAATAAGGAAGTTACCTACAAAACATTTTGGAAATAGGTCACAGAAGGAATGCTTGTTATAGGGAGTTCTGTGTCTATTTCTTAATTTTCAGAATGAGAACTATACACTGTAGAAAAAAGTCATTTGAGAACTATCACAAGATAGGAAGCCCACTGGAAAGACACCCAGATGTTACCCTGGGAAAACACTGAGGGCTGTCAACCTTTTGTTGAGATAATTTATTAGTTAACAAACATTGGTGTTGAAGAGTTTTTTTAAGAAGTTGACTTTATACCTTGTTCAGCTATTGTTTTGCTCAGAGAGCATATAAATAATAATTCACATACACTAACAGCTCTACCCAGGAATAGTGGAATATTTAATAAGTCACAGGTTACAAAAAATAACAATTTTCTTTTCTGAAGTCATTAGCTATTCACCTATACAAATCTTTCTCTGCCCTCAGAAGCTTAATGAATGTGTTACTTTTTTTAGTAAAGTATTCAATCATTATACTGTGGCTTACCAAGGTTCAGAATTTTCACTGTGTTTTAACAACATTATGAAATATGGCAGGATGAGAAAATCAAAATCACTATATTCATTAAAGGAATACCAATCCATTATTACTCTACAGTGAGTTATACTACCATAAACCAAAATGTAACGTAATTCAAGTTAAAGTCTGTTTTCTAACATTATTTGGACTATACACTGCCATCATCACCGTTCTACCCAGAGTGCAGCTTACAAAAGTAAAAATTACCGTACCTTTTGAACAGTTGCTCATCTGTTTCCATTTTTGATTGCATTCTTTGAACTTGCTTATCTAAAAACAAGAGGGGAAAGAGAAAACCCATGAAATTACGTGCCTACATTAATGTATTCAAAATGTTTGCTTCAGCTCAGTATCTAAACCCAGTGGAATGCACCAGGGATGAGAGTCCTGGCAGAACTGTGACCTTCACCACCGCCCTTGACATTCACAGCCTTCTTCCTGCTGTTCAGCCGGCTGGTCAGATAGAGATGAAGAAGTAAGTTCAAGAGCCAAGTGTGACCGAGCACCCACAGCTTTTCATTAATACTAATACTGGACATCCTTGCTGTTAGCCACAGCCAATACAAAGTGTTTTAGCAGGTGGTTCTTTATTGCTCATGCAAACCTACCAAAAGATAAGAAACACCATTGAACCAGATGATAAATAGGAATCGGGAATACTGTCTGTGTCAAATTCATCTCGCCACTGTTAAAGGTGATACTGGGTCTAATCTATATGGACACACAACAAAGCTGAATAACCAAATTCTACTCTATTGCCATAGTTGCTAGTCCTCCATTAAATATTTCATTCTGGCAATATATGAGAAGTAAGCTGCAGGTAAAGACTGTACACTGTACTTAACACAACCCCCCTCTCCTTTTAAGAACTGTAATAAAGCACAGGTATTAAAACTAGTGATGGCTTATTTGAGAGAAACTGATCCCATTAGAAACTTTCACAAAAACACAAAACTAACTATAGGAAGAAATGCACATTCAGATATTTTGCAGAAGCTCAAAAACTACTAGAGAGAGAGAGTAGGTTTTAATAAAGTTCCTTTAAGGTAAAATAGTAGATCATAATTTAAAAATACAACCATCTACATATGACACTTTTCTATTTCAGTAACTTTACAGTATGTATCTGTCACAAAATATGAACCCTAGCCACATTGTTAGGCAATATTAGAAGTCTCAAAAGCCGCAGCAAATATTCCTTTGTCATAAATTAAAAATATGTAAATATATGCATTAAAATTATAATAAATATGTATGAATTTCTCTACAAATACATACAAAATTAGCATTCAATACCAGAAAAAGACAACAGTCCAGAAATAAGTCGCCATCCTTCTGAAGCCTGTTAATAATTCCAAGTGACATTTCTTCCACGCTGCATTTAAACAAATCATCTTGATCTAACATCAGTTTAAAGCTTTACCTAATAAATAGTTCCTTTTTCCAGAGCGTTTCAGAGCATTTTCGAGATGCAAAATCTCATTGTGCAGTTTAAAAACCTCTTCTTTGAAATCCTCATTCTCTTTTTCAAACATTTTTTTTTTCATGGTCATCATCTTCAAAGACAACCTGAAAGATTGCTATGCCTTGAATTTATAAGTAAGGA
Organism: Microhierax caerulescens; assembly: GCA_035590215.1. Classification (NCBI taxonomy): domain Eukaryota; kingdom Metazoa; phylum Chordata; class Aves; order Falconiformes; family Falconidae; genus Microhierax; species Microhierax caerulescens. The sequence continues at coordinate 69,946,845 of JAVJGJ010000047.1, read as the reverse complement.
ATCGGGGATTTAAATATGTTGTACTGGTATAATATTATACAACACGGTATCATACAATTTCTGAACTCTATTACAGAGTCATAATATGAATAGAAAAAAGTCGAGACTCTAAATAGGTCCCTGCTAGAAGAAAGGCTGCAGTACATTATATACAAAGACCATAACACATGGGGACATTTTATTGACAGGAATAATGCATATCATACTGTTTGTGTGCCCTCATCATTCAGGTCAATTTATTATGGAGGCTGTGTCCAGGAAGGCAGCTGGGGCCTATCCACCCACACTTCCCCCCGTGTTTATGAAGTGCTGTCCGTAACTAGGCAGGCAGGAGAGACTGTGGACAGGCAACACCAGGGGGTTGCAAAGTGCATGGCTAAGGAGGGGGGCTTGTTGCCTTTGTGCCATTTCTCAGTGACAGTGCTGCCAGTGTCATGAGGAGCACATCACATGTCAAAGCGGTGAAGTTTTCAGGCTGGGAGCCGCATGGAGTCCATCAGGCCTTCTGATATCAACACAGTTGGTTTTCTACTTGGTGTCGGAGCCACCCAGAGGCAATTCATATTCTGAACATTAACATGGCTTTGCATGCCTGTCACACATAGACCGTGCAGGGGTTTAATGCTATTGAAGACTACGGTTTAAATCTCTATGCAAACAGTGATTACCTTGTAAGAAGGTTCCAGGATAACATGCAACAAAAGACTTTAAAGTTATAGTTTTAGTAAAGCAAACTCATTTACATTTTTATTATGCGTGTCCTTTGTTTAAATCTTGCCACGTCCATTATGGAAAAGACTTCTTATGCAACTGAAGCTTATTGGGACAGCTACTCTTTTTTTCTTGTTGGTTTCAAAGCTATTGAAAACATTTGAATATATTGTCTTATGGCTGTCTAGATTTTACTGCCACATATTTCTTTTAAAATTATAGAAAAGCTTTCAGAGCTGGCACAGATCTTTATAGTAATACCAGAATATTAAGTAACTCCTGAAACCATTTAAAATATTAACACAAAAGACAAGATTCAGACAGCAGTTTCTTTGCTTACTAAAGAAAATCTAGGATATTATTTGCTTTGCTTAGAAAAAATATTAACTTTTTTTTTTTTTAAAAAACCTTCAAAATAAAAATGTTCAAGAGCTTCAAAAATAAAATTCCATGGTTTTCAAATGGCACGTAAACTTAAACTACAATGTAATAATGGGTAAAATTTAGTCCATAACTATTTGCTTTCCTCAAAAGAGACATTTGTGATCTTCAATTTACCAGAACAAATTATCAATGTGCATAAAATTTTGGCCAGAACGTTTTCACTGATAAGAAATCATGTAAATAAAATGCCAAGTGCACTGGAAAGTAATCATATTAGTTTGTGGTTCCTCTTCCTTTACTGGAGAAACAGTAGCAGTTTACATAAAGATCAAGTATGATTAACAAAAACGTTACTTTTAATAATGGAAATTTTTAATAAAATCTAATGACATACTTCAATAGTATTTAATTTTAAACATTCTTTATGCAGTAACAGATTTAAAATTAATCCCCTGAGATAATTAGTAGAGTGTGTGCTGTTACTGAAAACTTTTACCAAATCCTGTGAGCAGAGGAGTACACTGTAGGGAAAACAATAGTGTTAAGAAAACAGTGTATGCGATATTTAAGTAATTAGCTAACACTCCGCTCTGGCAGTGGTCGACTCTAAACCACTGCAAAACAAACTCAGAATTTCTAAAGACCTTTTAAGTAACTGTTTCAGCTCTTAATAGGCTTAAGTATTTGTTCCTTTGCTCTGGCTGCATTTGAGCATCAACAGCTGATGCACAAAGAAGAACTTTTAGATAAAATAAAAAGATTTTAATTAATCCTGTGGCTAAGTTTTAAATGGTATCTCAAAACCAAGTGTAATCACAACCTTTTACTGTGCTAAGGAAAGGATATAAAAAACCACAAAAGACATTTTTTTCCACAAAAGTGTGCTTTGCACAATACTTAGCTAACCTTTAGCTCTAGCGCCACCATCTGCCAAGACCAGGAACTGCAAGTAATTAACTATTCAGTCTCCTGCTGCAATGAGGACACTCATTAGCAAAATGAACAAAGGGACAATTTTCTGTAGCTACAGTCATCTGTTACACTTTGAGTGGCAGGTTTTGTAGCAGTGTTCTCTCTACCATCTGCCCACAGCGGCAGCGTTTGGCTTGCTTAAACTAGGGAACTTTTAAGTTGTAAGAAAAAAGGGTTAGAGGTTGGAAGGCAATTATAACATGGCTTATATAGGAGGCTTCAATATTTTTCACCTCTTCTGTTTTATTGCCTTCATTCTAACAGTTTTGTTACTTTAAGTAAAAAATATGCACATTTTAGTTTTAATAAATTCTACTATGTATTTGCTAAGGTTATGTATTGTAGACTTAAAATTACTTTTCTAATAATACTAGACAGATACACATACATAATTTTGGAATATAACAAATGTCAACTAGATTCATCCACCTATACTCATAGTATACCTGCCAAATAGGTAAAGGTGAGAGAATATAGCTATTTATTATGCAGATGAGAAGTAAGCATTTCTGTTTGGTACCCTGCAGTATTTAATATACACTCAAAATAATCAATTGGCCTTTTGAATAACAGCTATGATTTTTGCACTCTTATTGCAAAGAAATATGATGCCCATTACTGATGCTCTCCTATGACATGAAAGAAGAAAATATCTGAGCATATTCTAGTTATAATTATGAAGTTACTGTTGTTGATTTATTGGCAATTTGCCTTGAAAACAAATCCACCCAAAAATCTGTCACCCAAATTACTATGCACCTTTCCATTTCTAAGCTGTACTTTAGGTATTTAAAGTCCCCATTATGTGTACCACAAGAGGGTGCAATTGTACAAGCTGTCATGAAAAATGCTCACTAATACGAGTTTTTAGCTGTAAGGGAAATTATAATTTTGATATCTATATTTATTGTTATTATCCATAATGTTACATTTATTTGTTTGGAATTTTAATTCTTCCACAGTTTGTATCTGTACATTTCAAAGAAATGCAGTTTAAGGTTGAACATGGGAACCTCTAGTAAGGCCACTGGTTGAATACAAGCATTTACTTCTCAGTCAACCACCGTTATTATATCCGTATCTTCAATTCAGCTCATGCATATAGGGTTTCCAGTCCTGAAGATTTCAGGAGATCAAGATGTCATCAATCCTTTGACAATATGTTCTAATCACCAGTCATTTTCATAGTGGTTTGATATTGTAGCTGCTGTATTTGATTTTGTCATCTATGGAGGTCTTTCAAATGTAACAAAATGTAGACACCAGCCAGGCAGGGAACTGGGAAGTTGCTACTAGCCCAAATAGCTCCATTTTACCTTTCAAGGCATTTCAGAGCCTGAAAAAAGATTAAGGACAGCATAGCTTTTGGAGGGAAAATAGGCATTTCATTGCAAATTCTCTGCCAGCAGAAAACAGCGAATGTTTGTTTCTGTTTTGTATAAAGGCAGAATTCTGGGAGAAGCAGCTGATGATGAAAAACTTTTGCTGTATGGATCAGCTAAAGATTGCATAGATACCGAAGTAGTCCTTGAAGTGAAGTCTGAGGATGAAGGGTTAGCAGCCAGTTTAATGCTAATTTTTTATTGCAACCAACCTTCTCTACTTTCCCCTTTTTCATCCATTCATAAACATGTATCGGGCAAAGATGAATTAGAGGAGTTCTGTGAATTGTTGTTGAAATGCTTCTTCTGACCCGGACAGAAACTAAAGTTTTTGTGTACAGTACTTCTTAAAAGAATGCTGTATAGTTCCCAAACCCTAGACAAATATCCCTAAGCCCTCTCCTTGGCAAGGTATCCAGTTTCTGTAATCAAGTTATCTCAAACTATTTGGTAAACAGATTTAAGCTGCATTTTTCAATTTAGGGTATTGCTTCTTAAAAATGTTTTGACACTTTCTTGTTTACTTCCCTAACTGTGCAGGCTAGCACTAGTACTCACAAGATTCCAGAGGTTAAGTCCAATAATTGAAGGATTCTATCAACCCTTTAAAAAACTATTGCAAACTATGAGTCTGTGTTCAGTTGCCAGTGTACTCCAACCCACCCTACCTACACCCACCCCACTCTTTTTTTCCCTAGATACTGAAGCTAGCTTCCCATTCTAGGTATGAGCTGCATTCCTTGCTTCTAGAGGTATAACTAAGAATTTGTTTCAACAGACCCAGTGCATGACAGGTTGCGACAACTGCCATGTACTTCATTACTTACTTATCACTCTGTGTTGCCTACAAGTTTAATCAACAGTGTTTTACATTAATTCCAGGTCACTGATGAATAATGTGGAACCTTTATTAATTATTACAGAACTTTACTAAACAAAGAAGCAAACAAGACTTAACCAATGTTGATTCCTCATGTACAGGTATTTTTTTAAATATTTCATTGTTGAACAGGAGCTTTGTCCAAGGAAAATGTCTTTATCTGGTTCATAAATTATACAGAGTGCAAGATCTGGACAGCATCCCATCTTACCGTAGTTAAAAGGACAAATGGCAATAGCAGATATTTATTCTACAAGCTCCATAGTCTATGTAATGTAACTTTGACTGAAGTTCTTGAACTGAAGTGAACACTGCTGTGCCTCCTGGTTTTGCCCTGTAGGCAAAAAGCCTACCTCTACCCAAGGTCTGCAACTACAGACTTTTAGGAGCTTCCAACCCCTTTAGTGGAAGATCAAACCACTAATTTTAAGGCATGACATATCTTACCATAGCAAAATAAATACTGTATTTTAAACAGTGTGCTATTAAATCAAACACCTTGCAAAAGTCTTGTCTTTACAGGTACCATTCAACTAAACTTGTATTCTACTGAAATGATGAAATCAACTTTGTTGGAAAAGATCTATTCTGTATAAAACTTTTAGTGCCATTAGGAAAACCCATATTAAGTTTTCTATTATGTTAACATATCTAACACAAACAGGGCAGCAGTCTCTGGGGAACCTGGGATCTAAGCTATCTTGGTTTTCTCATCTAGAAATATGTACTCTGTAAACTTATAAAATCTTTTCTGGAGGTTAATGAATCAGAAAGTAGATGTTAACCTGGGATACAAAAGCACCTTGTTTTACCTCCTCCTATATACTGGACATTCTTTTTTAAATTGCCCCCAAGATTTTCACTTCATTAACGATTCTACAATTTTTACCTAAGAGTAAGCTCATACAATTGCAGACGCTTTCTCTGCTCCCAATACATTATTTTATTCCTAATGGTGCCATTTATTGTTCTTGCCTTGATACACTGTCCATTTTATACCCTTCAAACTCTTCTAATTATATTAACAGCTATATTTTTTCCACATTTGTTGTATGTTGCTCTAATTTATGTCATTTGCTAATGTCATCCTGCCATGGAACTAAACCAGAACTTTAATAAAAGCTGTTGTCTTTCTTGATTATGAGACTATGGCTTTTTGATCACATAATACTGTTTTCTATAGAGATTTCAGCTTTTTTGTTTGTATTATTGTGTTCAGATTGTAAGCCTTCATCAGTTTTCCTCACCAATGTAAATCAAGCTTTTGAAATATTGCATGTATGTGTATAAAACACCAGCAGCACACACAAATGTGTTCATATACTTGCGGCACAAGCCATTAACTTATCTTTAACCTTGGGCTCACCCTGAGTACTGTGTGCTGTTTTGGGCCCCACAGTTTAAGACTCGAATGCATCCAGAGGAAGGGAATAAAGCTGGTGGAAGGGCTGGAAAGAACATCCTGTGAGGAATGGTTAAGGACTGTGTGTTTGCCTAGCTTGGAGAAAAGGAGGCTGAGGGGAGACCTCATTGCTCTCTACAGCTTCCTGTGGAGGGGAGTTGGAGAGGGAGGTGCTGAGCTCTTCTCCTCGGTATCCCATGATAGGATGCATGGGAACAGTTCAAAGGTGCACCAGGGGAGGTTCAGACTGGACATTAGGAAGCATTTCTTTACTGATAGGGTAGTTAAACACTGGAAAAAGCTTTCTAGAGAGGAGGTCAATGCTCCAAGCCTGTGAGCATCTTAAGAGGCATCTGGACAATGCCCTTAATAACATGCTTTAACTTCTGGTCAGCCCTGAAGTGGTCAGGCAGTTGGACTAGATGATCACTGTAGGTCCCTTCCAACTGAAAATTATTCTATTCTATTCTATCAATTCCTTAGAAAACTATTATCAGCAATAAATAAGAAGGTTGAGAGCAGCATTTAGTTACGCTAATTTAAATAGTTTTGATAGAAAACTCTCATTTCCTAAACCTACCTCAGGAAGAAAAAATTCTAACATTACCACCTGTCTCTTCACATGACATGAAGAAGCGCTTCAAGAGTTACTCATCCTCTTCTCCAGCTTGCTGCTTGTATAGGAACCTGACATGTGAGTTATGCTAGCAAAGTTCAGGATAACGAAAGTCTTAATGTACACTTACCAACAGTTTAAAAACCAAATTGTTCTTTGATGTTGAATACCATTCCTCTCATTTTTAATTTTTTTAAACTACTTCATCTTTTCTCTAAAGCTGTTTTAGCCAAAGATTTCAACTTTACAGGTACAGTTCTACCATATTTCAGCACGTCCCTTACAACACATTTCTTGATGGGAGTATGACTATGGCTGTATCTCCTCCCTCTTACTTAAATCCTTTAATAGTACAGAGTCGGTTAACATTTTGCTTCTCTCCACATTCTCTATCATTTCAAACTAGTATCATTTGCTTGTAACATAAAAAGCTGGAATACTATTTAGCTTCTCAGTTTATGTTATTAATGAGAATCTACAAGTATGATTTTTTTTTCAAGGCAGAACTCAATGTTTTAGATACAATGCACGCATATATATAAGTATACTGTATCTGGCTCCAGAGTGACCATCAGGTGATAGTTTGGGTGTCTTTACAGTGGGTTTCAAAGCCACTACAGTGGGTATACACATGCCATTCGGTCAAGAGGCAGAGTCCAAAATATGCATCAAAATCCCTGATGATGTACTAAAGAATTCTGCATTACAGCACTAAAATCTACAGCCACTTCAACTTGAACCCCTAAAAGCTGCAAGACAGTTTAAATACTGCTGCCAAACTATTTTGAACCCTAACAGCAACAAAATGTTTAACATCTAATTTTCAGTGGAAGTTACAACTGTTTCTTCACAAGCTGCTTTCTGATCCAGCTAGGTGTTCTGAAAGTAATCCTACCAACTCAGAACTTTTAAAAGATAGTGAGGAGGTGACTCTGTACCCCTAGAATTCCACAGCCTACTATGATAATGACAACCCTTGTTCACATCTAGCCTCCTCTTTTGAAGAAGAAATCCGAGTGATAAAGAATACAATGACAACCTCGGTATATTCACATGGGAGCCTGGCCTGCAGCCTCCATTACAGAGAACACTTAAATACACATATTTTCATAAAGTAAAACAGCCTCCCTGGGACTTATCCAAATGAAGCAAAAGAGAAATAAGCCATATCACTGTTGACTGTTGTAGCCAACAGGCTGTTGCAAGATGGAATTACTATCACTTCGTTCCTACATAGGAATGACTGACCTGGCTTAACAATGCAGTTCTGGAGCAGGTTGCATAGCTATGAGTTCCAGCTGGGGAGAAACAGCTAGTTTCCTCAGAGGGTACATCTAATGCTAGCACAGTTAGATGGCATTTTCAGATATCATTAGTACTACACATCTCAATGATGCGTAGAGAGCAGAGATGAAAAAGCAATCCAGTATCAGGCTTGGCTAGAACCTCTTTAGAGCCTGTGACTGCTTTTTATCAACCTAAAGCATATGTGAAGTTTGAAAAAGCATTACAGATTTCTTATGCTTCAGTGAACTGCAAACGAATACAGTTAATTTGGGTAGAAGAAGGATATGTTTATGTTTCAGAAGAGATACAAAGATGATATATGGACATATGCGACTGAAGTACGTTTCCCATTTGAAGACTACAGACTGAGTAAGTAGGAGAGTTCGTAGCCATTATAACTAGTTATTTACATCTGTATTTGGGTGAGGAAAAAGATTCATAATTGAAAAGGGCTTCTTGTGTCTATTAATGGCTGTACTCAAGTACCTGTCATACTCCATGAACTTCTATTGCAGGAGTTAAGAAAAAAAAAGAGGGATTCTGTATCTAATTTTTGTATTTTAAATTAAGATAATCTTCAGTGCATACTCAAAATGCTGATTTAAATGATTAACACCACAATTCTGAGGAAAAAAAGAAAGTATTTATTTTAGGAGTTATTTAGAGAGAGTAGGAATGAAGAGAAACATGAGAAGATGCAACGTATGTAATTTTCTAAGTAGCAGTAGAAAAGAGGTGAACCTTCCTGGAACTAAGACGTTAATGCATGGAATAAGAATAGCATTGAGAGTAATATTTTATAAAAGTTTTAGAAAACTTTTTGAGTTTATTTTTTGGGATGTTTCTGTTAAGTTTTTACAAAAATATTTTATAAAATATTTTAATTTTACTGAAAAAGAAAGATCAAATAAGGTAGTACAACTGCCAACTCGCCAGCTCTTGGCCAGACTATCACTGGTATAAATTTGTGTGATGTTAATAGAATACTATGTATTATTTCAGACAAAATACTTCAAATAGCGCAGGATAATTCCAAATTGCATTCCAGTACCTTCCCAACCTAATGCTTCCTATAAAAATAAATGCACTAGAAATACACTATATTAAATATGTTTAAAGCTTTCCACATTTGAATAATGAGTTTATGATCTTTTACAAAAACATACCATTTTAGTCCTTTTTTTTCCATCTTCCTGCAATTTTCTCTCCAGATCTTCAATTTTGCACTCTCCCTCATGTAGCTAGTTAGGTAAAAGCTTCAAAAGTTTTTCTGGTAAACACGTTGTGTCTTCTCCATTTATGTTGTAATACTTCTATTACAAGAAAAGATTCTTCAGTGAGACTCTTGCATAAACTCCATAACCCTTTCTGAAAGTTACAGAATATTTTTTTGTAATTTGGACACATCGTAATGCATATTTTACATTCAAAAGTTCTGTTCCAGTATCAAAAATAAAATTTTACTGTATCTGACATTTCAAATGCTTAAACAAAAGGTGTATTCTATCTCATACATAATCTGTAATACTAGAGAATTCAAACACACAACAAAGAAAAAGGAAATGTGGAAAAATTTTCCATATCCTATGTACTTTAAAACTTTCAAAGAAAGTATTTAAAAATGTAAGAAATAAAATAAGGAGAAAATACAGCATAAGTGGAAAATATACAGCATAAGTGGAGAATAAACAAACTATTAAAACATTAACTGCCTTACTGGTATTTATTTGTGCACCTTCTTGATCGCACAAGCAAAGTGTTTAATCGCATTAAAGGATAAAAGAAGAGCCCCTACAACCATGATTTACTTGTCATGTAGTCAAAAAAATAAAAATAATACTTTCAAAGAAAAACAGTATGTGCAGTCTCCCAGTATACAGAAATGTCTCTCAAAGGTGGCAGACTGCCAACAGCCAGCTAGTCGGAAACACTAAGCTCAAAAGTGTGTTTGAGCTCTTCCTTCAGGAGCACCTAGATACCTAGTTCAAATTTCCAAGGTTAGATGATTAAATATTGGTTAAGTTCTTTAAAATATTAGTATTAGCAGGAAATACTCTCTCTTGTATAATACATTAACATTTGTAGCACTTGCTGACGAAGTGAAAGATGTAGGGTTCAATTATTCCTCAGCCACAGTGGAGTCAAACTCAGTTCTCCTTTCCCAGAGCACCCTACCTACTATACCAAAACTATACACAGGCCTGGGATGGGGCCAGTTTCTACCTGGTTGCTGAATCTGGACCAGAAGTATCCAAAAGTAATGCAAGATCTTCCAATGACAAAGCAAAGCAAAGGGAACCTGACTCCTACAAACCCCTGGTGAGAACACTGCTACCATATGCTCCATGAAATTCATATGCATTTTTTACCATGGAGTAATCACATGAGCTGAATTGGGAAAGAAAACTTATCACACACAAAATTAAGTTTGCATTATTCTAGATGGTCTGTGCAGAAGTACTTGACCACATGTAGACATTCACGTTTTAGCTAGTAACACTTTGCTTTTTTAATAGTCTGTGGAGATTTGGTTCATTCGGATGAGTCCAGAGGACAACTCAATTCACCCTTAAGTAGGTATCTAAAATTGATCAGATGAACCGTGTTCTAAAAAATACCCATTTCTCTGCCTTGACTATCAAGACAAGGTCAGCACAGCTGCATCATAAACATGTGTACAGCAGTGATTAAATGTTACAGGAGACAAATGCCACTCTCCTAATTTTTCTCAGAAGTGACTAGTTCCCAAAAAGGAGTGTTTCACTATCTAATTTCAAAAGGGAACATAGTTCTTCTTCAAAGAGTCTATATAATCTACAGTGCTCTTTTAAATCAACTCTGTTTAAAACATTAAAGTAATTGCTAGGAAGATTCCATAATTCTAATGGGAAAATCCCTATTTTACACTTGGGTTTGGAGCACAATTTCTTTCTTCAAGTGATGGTGCTACATATCATTATTCAGGAATGAAGAAGAACAAACATATAAAATTAACTTTTTTCATTCTCTGTAAAGTCTTAATAAATCTTGTAGCTTCTTTCTTTACAAAGGCTACCCTTTCCTTCACTGTTAAAACCTAACTTTTGCCTTCTAATTGCCCACTTTAAGCCATGCAACATTCTTGAAATGCGTATCATCTGTTACTTGCTCAGTGTTTTCAGCATTCTGATTTCCTCTCACATCTTTTTAAAATTCCTCAGCCTCACAGTTCCTCACATCTTTTCTGTGAACTTTTCTCCTTTGCTTCACATTTCCCTATCCTATTCTCTGAAACATCCACATGATTAATGCTGGTTTGAACTCATTCACAAGTGCACCTGTTCTCCTGTCCCTTCACATGTCTAGGAGATCATTCATTCTGTAGAAACACATTCTTTTCTCCTTCCAGGGTTCTCTATGATTTTCTATGTACTGTATTATACATCAGATGCTATTAATACACTGTACATACTTCCCACTATATATCTCCACTTGACTGTGCTATGTATAAACAACAGTAGAATAATTACAGCTAAATATTTTTACCCATCATGTTCTCCACAAAGTGAAGCTTTTTATTATTATTCTTTTTAATACTGACTTTGTTTAGTCAGGAAGTAAAAATTGCATGCTCCATTTGCATGTGGGGGAAGAAAGATGAAATTTATGTCCATACTTTCTAATTTGGATTATTTTCACTGTTCCAATTACATCCTGAAATCTGTTAATTAAGAACATTTGTAGCACAGTCCCTAGGGGGCAACAGAAAGCCACCTGGAGTGCCCACGATTGCTCACCATTCTGTATTTCGTAACCCGAGTTCAACTACTGAATTTATCAAGACATTTTCATTTTTTATTGAACTAAACAGCAATTTATGTGACTACTATGCTTCTGCCTTCTAACAGACCCAATCACAGAATCTTCATTAAAGCAAGTTCCCTTCTTTTGCTGCAAATTAAAAAAAGTTCATCCCTTCATTGGATTTGACTACCCTCAGGAAGACAGAAAAGTAAGCACTGACTGCGTATTTGGGTCTAATCCTATGCTGCTTGAGTATTTTGTGGTCAAATGTTATTCAATTGTCAGGAAATTAAAACCTGTGATTTTTGCTTTATCCCACTGGTATCTACTACTAACATACCTCAAACACACCTCATTCATATTATAGTAACTATGATGTTACTAATCTAAAACTATACTCAAGTATGTTAAACTGCATAAGGGGGGAAAAAGGATATCTGTAAAAGCAATTATATTTTTGTGTCAATTATTTTGTTTCTATTCAATATAGTTTAAATGCTTAGTCTTCACGAAAAATTCAAATACACCCTTCTCCAGGTTTTGAAGTGAAAAGCTATTCTCTGTAATTAGTTTATAACATACTAATACTCAGGACAGCAGTCTACTATCACATTAATGATTAACACCCACCTCAATGCTCTGTGAAGAGCCCATGCATCACATTGTAGCTCTGTTGATTTTGGACCTCCTTCTGCAATGGAATTTCTAACATTGCTGACAACTTTCATGTGCAATAAAAGGACAGAAGCAACTACAAAACCAAACCAAACCAAACAACTCTTATGTAATATTTCTTTTTCATTTAAGAAAATTAAACGCTATCCAAACTCTTGGACTTAAAAACAATTGTAAGCTCATGTTACTTTTCTATCACTTTTTTTTGCTGCATTGACTTTTTTAGTATTTTTTTTAATGTTCATATCAGAAGCTTGAAAATTACTGAGGCTTTATGCATATTTCTCCCTCGTAGTAAGTGCTCACTAGTTGCAACATGATTGCCTAGGAGTGTTAATGCTGGCATGGGCTGTGAGTTACTACCTAAAGAACACTGGCTATATATTTGCAAAGAAATAAATGGGAAAAGAACTGTAAATAATTTATGCACACCAGAAGTGTACTATGTTTCTTGCTTATTAAAATTTTGTCATAAAGTATTTTACTAGAAATAACCACATTTCAATTCAACTTTTCCTAGATATGGTTGTTAATATGCCAAGTACAATGTAATCCATGTTCTGTTAATTGCAAATTTGCAAAGATACTTTGGATAGGTGCTTTTAAATCTATATTAGCACTTTTTAAAATGTTCTTACTTTCAATACTTCTGTGGATTACTTTTCATTAAGCAAAATATTGTCTTACTTTGCAGAAAGAGGGCATGTGAACGAGAACTGGCATCTAGTGAAGATTAACATGTAAGTGAATAACAATTTTTCTCTTTACCCATCTGTGTAAAAACTCAATGTCAGTTGATCATTTACGTATTTACAAAGATTTGAAGCCTGCTCTTCAATTTTTTCTTCATATTGTGCTTGAATGATGCTTTCGTAGATAAACAAATCTTGCTGGAAGGACTGAATGAGCTAAAAATTGAAATCTTGGTATTACTTTTCCATTATTTTTAGTGGACTTTAGATGATTCCACTACTCTGTTCAAGATGCTGAGGGCTAGATACATTCATCTAAACACAAGCATCTAATGCATTTCTATTCCCTGTGGCAGGGCTCCTCAAACTTTTTAACCAGAGGGCTGGCACACGGATTAAGTGGCAGGCAGTCATTGGTGGCTGCTTGGTTTCCCCACACAACCCCCAGCAGGGGGGAGCGGGGTGTGTGTCTGTAAATACTGGGGGGCCGGACTGAGGATCCTGGGGGGCTGTATCCGGCCCACTGGCCGTAGTTTGAGGAGCCCTGCTCTATGGTATCCTCTTTGGTCTTAAAACAGCCACTTGGGCATAGGTCATGAAACTGTCAGAACTCAGAGTTTCACATCCATGCTTTGGACATCTTAAGATGTCAGCAGGAGTTTCCATCTGCAGAGTAAACCACCTAAATTTAGGTGTCTACATAAGAACTAGGTAAGTTTCTGTTAAAAGCAATGAAGTCAATGGAACTTGACCCAGTTGCTCATGCACACGAGTAGTGTTTACTTAGTGTTTACTTAGTGCCACAAGAAATGTGGTATGAAAGACATTTTATGCAGGGCTGGCATATGTGATACAGGGCTAAAGGAAACCTGTCCCTCTCTGAAACCAGAGACAGGGCGAGTAGCATACTTTTAGATATCTCAACTGACAACAAAGACAGATCTGCACTAACTATATGGGAAGTTTAGATGACCAGCTCAGATAAAGATACCCCCACGAGGCACCTACAATGTAGGTTTCTTAATCTGTGAGCTGATTCTCACCCCAAATAACAAGTGCAAGCACTACTCCATTGATTCACCCCTGTGGATATATAAATTTAAAACTGACGTTAAGACAACTGCAGCTCATGAAATGGAAGATCTGGATATACAATATTAAGCAAGTATTTCAGTAGTCCCAGGCAAGGAAAGCATCTGTTAAACTAAAACCCCTTCCTCCAAACTTCCGGTACTGTAATTTTTAAAGACACTTTGATTCAGTATTTGACGGACAGAGAATATTTATGCAGGAATGATATTTAGCTTTCTCAAAAAATAACTAATTTAGGAACATTAAAGTATCTGCCAGACAGGAACTAGCCCGATTCTACAAAGGAAACCCATACATGTGTATCAACACAGGCATCAAAATGTAAGCCCAGAAAGTGGTCAAAACTTGTTTATAAATCCTAATTCAACATTCTGTAAAGTATTATATGGTAAAAAGCATAAAAATGTCTGTATTTTAGCAAGAACTGAGAGAGGAATTTTTAAAGGAAACGCATTTTGCTTGCCAGTGGCTCAGATGAGCAAAATACTCTGAAGTCTTTCAGTGATGTGAGGTAGAATGAGATATTGCTTCCAAAAATAGTACCAAACACATTTATTTTTAGTTCTACATAAGGACTAAAAAGAAAAGTTTTTTTTTTTTCCTAGGAAATTCACCCTTTTGTGCATATAATTATTTTATATCCTAAAGCACTTCCTTTGTAATTTCTTACACAGTAAAGGGGCAGATAGAAACACCTCATTTTGACAGAACATATTTCCCTCTGCAGGTCTCTAGAGGCACCCGTTTTCCATCAGTAATTGCTAAGGCATTTGTGTTAAGCAAATGGTACTGTGACTCTTTTTGTACTGTACCCTCCCTCCCAAGTCTAAACACCAAATTTCAGTGAGATGCTGCTTAAAATACACATATAATTGTACAAAAGTTGGATCTTCTTTCTAATTTTGCTTTTATATGTGATTCGCAGAAGCACTGCAATGTTTTATTTAATCTCCTTAATCTGATATCCTTAGCAAGACTCATAACTGATACCAGGCAAGTATCAATGGAACTGACAGGCCCACATTTATTTCCAGACTCTTAGCCACTATTAGATAGGTTTAAACCCTCAGAATTTTCACTTATCTTTTTTTGTACATCAAACAATGTTAATCCCTACGTAATTTTCTCTGATTCAGATAGCCAAGTAATCCAGTCTCTAATTCATCTATCAATAGTTGTACATTATTCTATTTTGAAAACAGAAATATATATAACTTAGTTGAAATAGGTATATGAAGACAGAAGAAAAGCCAAAACAGATTCCTTAAGAATTACACAAAACAGAGATGACAGCGACAAAAGCACATGTTCTACAGCTTGAGGAAGACTCTGTTATGATACTTTTGTAATTTACCTTGATTAAAGCTTGTATAGCAATAGCTAGCTCCTTTAATTCTGCTATTTCTTTGATATCTAGTTGCGTAGCATGATCTGTGCTGTAATGCCCTATTTTTAAGTAATCTGAAATGCACGGCCTACAAAACCAGACAGAATTGAAATAAACACTTGCAATATTACAGTACGTGCATTAATCAAATTAATCAATCTTCTATAATTATGGAAATTCAGAGGCAAAGTGCCTATATATTTTTTTAATCATTTCACTTGTCTGACTTTTTAAGATAGAGGGGAATTTAAAAGCATGTAATAAACATTTGTTTCTGTTTCATGAAGACAAGGTTTTTATTCAAATAACGGGTCAAGAAACACCAAACATTGTGCTAAAGAACATAAAAAAAAAAAAACCTAAAGAAAATAATGTCTTTTGTCAGTAAATAGTTTACTTCCAGCATTCTGCACAGAACTATATCAGTCCAGGAGTTCTAGATTTGGTTAGGAGCTGGATTTTCTGTCTCACTGATTATTTGGATACTATTAGCATAATCTAAAAGCCACAACATTGTTACATTTTTAATAAAAAATTAGAACATTGAATCATTAAAAGTACATTTTGACTTTGTCAAAATTCCTTTCTGTTAGAAATGGATGGCATCAGAAAATTCTTGCCCTGGTCTACCTAATAAACAGGTCATCCCAACTGGGCAAAGAAGTTTAAAATTTTAATAGCATTCAACTGGAGCTGTTCCAAAGAAAGGCCAATAGAGTTTGGGTTGTGCAGCCTGGAGGAGAAGGCTCTGGGGAGACCTTATTGCATCCTTCCAGTACTTTAAAGGGGGCTTGCAAGAAAGATGGGAATAGACTTCTTAACAGGGCCTGTTGCAATAGAACAAGGGGCAATGGTTTTAAACTAAAATAAGGCAGATTTAGACCAGATATAAGGAAGAAATTCTTTACAAAGAAGGTGGAACACTGGAACAGGTTGCCCAGAGAAGTGGTAGATGCCTCATCCCTGAAAACATTCAAGGCCAGGTTGGACAGGGCTCTGAGCAACCTGATCTAGTTGAAGATATCCCTGCTCGATGCAGGGTGGTGGTGTGGGTGACCTTTAAGGTCCCTTCCAAACCAAGCTATTCCATGATTCTGTGTGAAACTCCTCACTGATGCAGTTGTGATCCCAGCTGTAAGGCTGCCCTCTAAGACGCACAGCACAACCAACTCTGAATTACCATGGGCTATGTTAACTTTAATTTAGTGCACAAATAGATTGCTTACAATCAAAAGTACAAGTAGATTCTTCCAACACAGAAGAGAGAAGTGTATACAAGATAGAGCCTTGTTCTTGTCAGTCTCTGGAACAGCAGCAAAATACAGGGAATGTTGTTAAATAGGTAAGACAGGTATTTAGGTGAAAGTTCCGTGTATAATTGTGGAGTGGCTGGAAGACAATGGACATATTATGAGCAATCCAGAGCAAGTGGCCTCATTGTAACAGTAGGCCACAGCTGTTGTGAAGGTCATATGCAAGGCCAAGAGAGACAAAGAAACTGTGTACTGGCAGAAAAGTCGGACTATTAAGGAACTGTACGTGGGAAAGAGGTAAAGGAGCTGGACTGAAAAATAAGAAAATAGAATGTCAAAATAGAATGTAGGTGAGGAACATGGATACCACGCCATAACCAGTCATAGAGTGCAGGAGAGTAAACAGACAAGCAGCTTCAGCCTATTAGGAAGTAAGAAGTAACGTGTGTGCTTCGTGCTAGTGTATAAATTGCTGTGCATCCCCTAATAAAGTGGCACTAACTTATCACGTTGGTCGTGTAAGTTGTGTCTGAGACTTCCGCGTCATGTAATCGCTTCAGGAGCATTACCAAGAGCAAAATTTAGGTGCGTTCGGTTTCATGCTCGAAAGACCCGTAAAACAGGGCCGTTAACGACGCCTGGCATCACCCGAGACCGATCGGGAACCGCCCTCCAGCTGTAAAAATGCAACTTCACATTCCTGCAGTTGTACAGCCAGGTGGGATCTCCACAGAAAGCAACCGTACCCATACCAGCCCGGGCTCAGACAGCAACCCGCCTCCGCCGAGGGCTGCCTGCGGCGCCGCGGGACGCCGGGCCCGGCCCTGGGCCCCGAGCCCCGCCGCCCGCCG
>JAVJGJ010000047.1:69916129-69929378 GCA_035590215.1 Microhierax caerulescens | reverse complement strand
ACTGCCCCGCCCCCCGGTACTCTCCCGGCCCTCGGTACTGCCCCAGCCCCACGGTACTGCCCCGCGTCCCCCATGATGTCCCGGGCGCCCTGTATTGCCCCGGCCCCTGGTACTGCCCCAGCCGCCGGTACTGCCCCGGCCCCTCCAGTACCGCCCCCGATACCCCGGCCCCCCTTGGTGCCCCGGCCCCTCCATGATGTCCCGGGCCACCGGTACTGCCCTGGCTCTCCCATGATGCCCTGGCCCTCCCAATACTGTCCCGGCCCCTGGTACTGTCCTGCCCCAGTCCCAGCACTGCCCCAGGGCCCACCACCACCCTGCTCACCTCCTTCATCCCCCTTCACCTCGGGTCATCTGCACCCCCTTGGTACTCCCTGCCCCACCTCAGTCCCCCTGCTCCTGCTCTGGTGTCCCCTGCCCATGCCAGACCCCTGCCCTGGTCCCCCATGCCCCATGCCAGATCCCTGTCCTGGTCCTCCCTGCACCTTCCCCAGTGTCACCTGCACCACCCTGGTGCCTCTGCACCTGCCCCCATGTCCCTTGACCCATGCCAGTCCCCCCTGCACCAACCCTGGTGCCCCTTGCCTCTGCCTCAGTGCCCCCTGCCCCACACCAGTCCCCTGGCACCTGCCCAGTGCCCCCTGCATCCCCCTGGTCCCTTGCGCCCTCCCTTGGTGCCTTTGCTCTGCCCAGGTCACCTCGCCCTGTCCCAGTCCTCCTGCACCCACTAATCTCCCCACCCACCCCCCAATCTCTCTCCCAGCCCAGCCCCTTCTGCTGCCAGCCAAGACCACTCACCCCTGCCCCAGATGCTGCCTGAATACCATCCTGGGAGCACCCCAGGGGCACCCCTATGGTTTCTAGGTCCCCCTCACTTCCCCAGCCCCTCTCAGAAACCCCTAAAAGCTTCCACTTGCCCACTGACCCTGGGCCATCCCCCATGCCCCAGGAGGTGCCCTGTCTCCCACGTTCCATCCCTGTGACTCCCAGATCCAGGGCCCTGTGTCCTGGGGAGGGCAGCAAGGGATGCCCAGGCAGCAGGGGTGCCAGGCAGAGCCCGCTGGCCCAGGAGAAACAGACTGCAGAACACCCCCACGGCAGTGTCACCCATTCCCAGCGTTCCGACCTGGTACAAATGTGCAGCGAGCGTTTGCTGGAAGCGTTTGCTGGTGGAAAAAAATGGCTGGGGAAAGCAGCCTGCTGCTGCCACCCCTGCCAGCCAGCTCCTGCCAGGAAAGGCAGTGCAGGAATGGCTTTGCAAGGGCTGCCGCCAGGAAAAGCCTGCCTCCTGCTCCCCTTTTAAGTTGACAAAGGTGTAAACACCCCCCTTTGCTTTGCCTCCCCCAGGCTGGTCATGCCTTGCCGCCATGGCCTCTTGGACCCAGCCTGTGCAATGGCTTGGGTGTCTCTGTGGAGCTCCCCCCGACTCTGCTCACACTTTGCTCCCACTGGGAGCCCAGGCCAGAGCCAGAAGCGAGTAGAAGGCTCGCTGCTTGCCCCTCCATTGCACTGGGCCATCAGCACTGCCCAGGCCATCATCAGAAAGAAAAATTTCTTTTGCCATGCTGGATTGTGCTCAGCATGCCCAGAAATGCTTCATGCTAAGTCCAAGAGCCATGAGACCTTCCCATGAGCCTAGTCCCATCCTCAGTGCAGCCAAAATCCCCCCCGGGTCTTCCCAGGGGTCCTGGCTCTCCTTTGTGTGCTCCTTTCCAAGCCCACTGTAGCTGTGATGATGAACACTACATGACCCATCTTGGACCATTGTTAGCACCAGCCCCGGCCTTGCAGGCACTGAGCTGTCCCACTGCTGGGTGGTGCTGCTGCACCCCCAGCGCCGCGCTGCCCGGGGCAGGGCAGCTCCTCCCTCCGCCGCCGGCCCCGCCGCCAGCCCCCGCCCTTCCGCGGCCCCCAGCGGCGCTGCTGCCGGCAGCAGTTGCTGAGAGGCCACCCGCCCCGGGGTCATGCCCAGCTGTCCGGTTCAGCCTGGGAAACTTGCCCTTGGGGAGCAGACTGGAGCGTCCCAGTGGCCGGGAGGCAGAACGCTTTTCACAGATTGCTATGTGCTGCCAGGCAGCTGTTCCTGCACAAAGAATCTCACTCACTCCTCAAATGTTTTTCTCGTTCAATGCGCATTAACCTACTACAGTAATCCCTTCCCCACCCTCAGCCAACCTCCTCACTATTACAAGCATCTGGCTAACTCAAGCCTATTTAGGCTAAAAGTGCTGATAAGTTGGAAATGCCCATGGTTAGGTGCTCACTGGAGGTTAATTATCCGAGGAAGGTTCATGTGCTCCATGTAAATCGTTAGGGCAAGAAAGGTTTTCCCCACATTATGGCATGTTTCAGAGAATATTGCATATAATGAGGCGCCCAAATGCAGTGATTCCCACCACACATTGACCATCGTGACCTTCACCCACCTCTCCCTCATCCAGTCTGTTTGAAAACAGAAGTGAGGAGTTCAGATGGGCTGTTGAAGCTACACAAGAATAAGAACATGTGGAGGAAACAGAACAGCAGTTTGGGTGCTGGAGGTAGAAGAAGAGGTCTGAGGCAGTTGATGACTGCAGGCCAGAAGAAGGTGACATCAGACATGAGTATAAGCCATTATGAGTGGCCGGCCTGTGTGCTTTCATTGTAATAACAAACTTAGGCTTTGACATTCCAGTTTTCACGTGGTTAGGAGACAACAGTGCAATATCCAAAAGCTAAGCATAATTTTCTTATAACTGCCCCTTGACAGAAAACCATCAGAGAGTCTGAACTAGCTGGAAAAACTATAAAGTTATGATTCTGTCTTTGAGTACACTACTTGATGTGTAGTGCTCTTTCAGCTCAATAGTTATTAGCATTTACACTAAAAATCACTTCAGTGTTGCTTGAACTCAACTTACAGCTAGAGAGATGGCAAGCATTTAAAATCAAACATCACATCAACATGGCACAACTCTATAAATATAGAAGCAAAATAATGTCTTATCTAATAGAAACTGTCAGGAGTTTTAAACAGGATGATTGCTTCTAATGGAATTGAATTTTGCTAGGATTAACACCTGTGTCTGTTCAGTGTGATACATAATTTTATGGACCAGGTTACAGACACAGTTTCCTTTATCCAAAAGAGTAAAAGACCATTTGCAGTATTTGGAGTGATAGTATGGGTAAAACCATTCCAATTTTGTGAATCCACAGAAGTGTCAGGGATTCATGTGGCTTACAGAAAAAAGCAGGCCTTTATTTTCATGAATGAAAGTAATTTTATTAATTGAACCTTTTCTGCATGCTTTAGGTGCTATCTCATTTAATCCAAAGAAGAAATGAGGAAAGCGATACAAACTGCCAAGATAAAATTAAATGCCAGATTTGTTTTATTCCTTGAGCTCAAGCTGAAAAAGGGATAAACCAGCTATCTCTCTATATTAGTGAAATGTAATTGGTAAGAAGTTTAAGAAGTTAGATATACTGCAGGAGATAAGTCATCAAGACATTCACAAATATTACCTAAATGACTATTAAAAGGGTGATTTCATTATTAAGTCACATGTGCTGAGTAATAGTTTAAACTGATCCTTGTAACTCAGGTACTCTTTTAAGACATTTTATTTTGGTTAGAAAAATGGTAAGGGTAATTGAGTGAAAGGCAGAAATTGGCATAAACACACTATTTGTAAAACCTCTCTTTTATGTCACCTTTCAACAATGATAATGTAGAGAAGAGTGCATTTTGGTTTGGGAAAAGGTCTAATTTGCTATTGGAAACAGAGAAAAAGTTTATGGACGTTGGCTGTAGTGTGATGTGGCAAAAACTGCCAAAAAATTGCATAAAAAATTTTATGACATGTAGGGATCAGATTACAGAAGACTCATTTTCTAAAATCCATATATTGCTTTGATACATATGAAAGGAACAAGCTGTATCCATTAGAGAATCTGATCAGAAGATTCACATTTATTTATAAACACCAGAAAACACTGAAAAAATCAACACTTTGTTTATGATATATTTAATTCTGTGTAGGTTGCTTTCTTATTTGTTATTAGAGTCTGGTCATAACTATTCTAACTACTATCTTCATGTTAAGTAGCTCCATGCTTCACACCCTAATTACCTACTGCAGTCATAATAACCTTGTTTATTTAGAAATGTCTTTACTGTGTAGCCTGGGCAAGGCCAGCTATTGATTCTTTTGAGATAATAATCAAAAGTTACTTGTTTATAGTTTTAATTTACCAAATTCCCTGAAATGGATTTTATAATTTTTAACTCAGTTAGGAGCTGCTGAAAATGGATTTGGAATAGTTTGGGTGCCACATCTTACAGAATAGTATTTATGGCATGATAGAATACTGGTTTTAACTCTGCAAAATTAGTTTAGTTGTAATCTTTGAAAACAAGATCCTACTTGCCTCTGATTGGTGTCTTGTCTGTCCAGGAGCATTGCTGTTTTGCTGGCCAGGGCTTCTGCTTTTCATGCAGGGAAGTGTGGCACCACAAGCAACCACAAGGAAGAGACTGGTCTTCTGCATCAGCACGTCTTTCTCACCAGGGGTTCCCATTCAGCTTAGGTGAACTTGACCACTAAGGAACTGATGTTTACATTTGCACATAACATCTTTTTAAAACAAGATACCCTTTTATTGCTTAATCAAACCACAGTACTGAGGGTCTGTTAAGTTGGAATGGAACAACAAAGCTTATGTGGCTGTTGTGTCTCTTCATCTCTTTGGCCTGAAATATTCTGTTTCAGGGACAGTACATAACAGGCAACACACAGTAAAGCTCTTCCTTTCCAGCTCTTAGGTTTTTGCTTCAGATTCTAATTGTGATCATTTTACACATTCAGTCGCCTTTGACAGAAGTCATCAAGAGTTAATGTTGGCTCACTAACTTCTGACCAAGTCTACAAGGTAACCAGGTTCATGTACTAACAGTTGTTGATCTTTTTTCTTGCAACCCAGAATCTCTTAGTCCTGTATTTCAGAGAAACAATTTTCTAAGTTAGAGTGGGTCACAATACAAGTATGACAATTATATACATACACATTTCCTATTTTTCCTCATTATCTAAGCCACATATCTGAGACCTAAGAGTAATACAATGTATCTATTTTATTATCACTGGCTTTGTTGGAAAAAATGAACAGATCTTTGGGCATATAGATCCTTCTGCAAGTCTCATAAAGCAGCAGCAAACTTCATAAGAGAGAGTTGCTCTTTGTTTAAACTACATTAATTCCTTGGACAATTTCGTGGAAGAAAAAAGTGTAGCAACATTTTCAGAAGAGAGCTGTATTTGCAGGGGGAAAGAATGACAGATTATAAAACCCAAGGAAAGAGAGATACATGGAACAAAGAAGTAGAACAAGATTTGATTGCATATTAAGGTCAAAGTCTTTAACAAGTGGTTGCCCTACTGTTATCATTAAACCATAATGGTCCTCACATTCATAGGCCATCCTGATTTCACCATGCTGCTGCTAGTATTTTGTTACCAGGATCCTTTCATAAAGTTACTTGCAATTATGTCATATCTGAAAGCCAAGGCTGTGAGTCAAGACTAAATTTATTCTTTGTCAGTTTGTATCCATTTCTTTTTGGCCAACACTGTCCTTTAACTTAACAAGCTCTTCTTACTGTCTAGCATTTCATCTGTGATGTATTTACAGAGATCCCTTCTCGACCTTCCTTAGCTAATGCAAGCCAAGAACAGTTAGTCTTCTCTTGTTAGACAGTCACTGGTGCCCTGATCATTTTACTTCCCCTTTGCTCATGTTCCAGTCAAAATTCAGCATCCTTAAGCAATGTTGACCAGAAATGCGTATGTATGCCAGACGAAGCCTCACAAGTCCTTTCTACAAGAAATGCTTATTTATTTTAGATATGTTCTCACCTTCTGTGTTCTAGGATCCTATTTGTCCATTTGAAAGCTGCATCACATCAGAAACTGCAGTGATTCTCCAGTTGAATAGCATGTGTGGGTCCTCCTGTCCTGATGGTCTCTCACAGATGAGATTCTGCTAATAACAGATATACTGACCTGCCACCAGGTGGATGCTCTTTCATTTTGCACTGTTGAATTTCATCTAGTCACATAACCAGTTCTTTCTCTAGTCTTCAAAAGTTTCCCATATGATGCTTCAAAAATCCTCTTTCTTGTAAAAATCCTGCTCAGCTACTGTGAAAATCAGTAGTGCATTAAGTGCTGGTGTAATTAATGAAAATACTAAAGTCAGTCCCAAGATGGGTATTTGAAGAACTCCACTAGCAAGTTTCTTTCAGTACAACTATTGCTTTAAATTATTGTCAGTTGTCTCTCCCCTAGCTACACCCATTGCCACCTTTTATTTCCTGTTCTAATCCCTATCTTCATTGGTTTGGTAATGCCTTGTACTATTCAGTATCAGAAACTTTATTTACATACAGCAAGAGGAGAGATACTAAATTTCCTACAGTAACTTTCTACCAGATAGATTCAGATAGCCATGAACAAAAACCTCTGTCCAGTTGAAGGGCCCTGGTCTAATATCGTAACCTGATTATATTTAGGATTCTGAGTCTCAATTTCTAATTAATGCTTAATTTGCATGAAATTGTGCTTCCATATAAATGACAGCTTGAAGAACGTTTATATTTCCATGTACAGATAATGTAACTCTCACAACTAGTGATCCTTTGTAACAATTTTAATGTTTCGATTACACTTGAATGAGTACTGAAACTCTCAAATTACTAAAACATGATTTTAAAATTTCTAAATATACTCACTCAAAGCATCAGGAACACTACTTTGTATTTCTGGCTAACTAAACTGAGTTAAGATTCCGTTCTAATTGGAGTTTTTTATATAAATCCACTAACTGTAGTGTAGCTGTTTTTGACTTCTTCCAGTGAAAATTACTTCAGATTTGGGATCATTGTTATAAATGCTCTTTTAAATTATCTCTTGCTGTATTAGAACTTGGAAAATTTCAAATCAGAAAAACAATTCTGTATTGTAGATTTAGCTATGGAAAACTAGGTTAGGAAATATTTTGATTATTTGCACAGAGTAGGACATCAGTCAGGATGAATTGATGTCATCTCTGCTCTCTAATGGCTCTACCTGCGTTATTTTTTCTTGTTAGACAGTGGAGTTACATAGCTGTGATCTGACCTTGCCCTAACAGTTAGCTCTGTGCTACACAGATAGAAGCAGAGCAGGTTTTTAATTGTGGTGAGGTGAATTGTCTCCCTATATTTCATCAGGGCTAGGACATGACTTGCTGAGCTGGTTATGTAGTACGTAACCACAGCCCTTTCTCACAGGAGGGACTCGGCAGTGGAACAACAAAGCTGGTTAATGGAATTATGTGCTGTTCCATGACTCTCAGAGCACGAATGATGAAATGTGGTTTTCTGTGACACTGACCTCTCTGTGTGAAGTGATGATTCTTCCTTTTGCTGCTTATTGATGGCAGAAAGGTGGGGAAAGGTGTGCCTTGCAAGGTTGTGGAGAACAGAGGAGATGACACTTCCCGTTGAATCAGTCTGTTTCCAAAGCCTTTCCATTGCGAGGCCACACGTAGAAGTGCTGGCTGCTTTCTATCTCACTGGAGTATTTTTTCACTTCAAGAGTAGGCAATATTGCACCTTCTTTTCTACCACAGTTATTCTATGCTTACAGTTTTTATCAAGATTAATCTAATAATATTTCCTGTAATTGTGAGTGATTTCCTGCTTCTGGTATTTCTGTATTGCCCACTTTGCCTACCTCCTTCACAATCTGTCCTCATCAGAACCCTGTTCTGCTCTTGGTATTAGCCAAAATATCTACTTTCCACAACCCTAAATTTGCCATTAACCAACATGAAAGGGAGAGAAAGTGACTATTTAATTTCCTATAACTGATAATAAAATATAGACATTGCAAACACTTTTATATCTTGTAAGGTTTGTTAAAATAGGGAAGATTACCCTTTCTAAATGTCATATACATTATAAGACTTGTTTATATCACATTATTACCACTAGGTTTTTGTTTTGTTTTGTTTTTCAGAGGAAACAGCATTGTAGATCCCTTTTTTTCCCCTGGTTGCACCTTAAGGTTCTATGCACAATGACCACCACAAATGCAGTCTACACTTCTGAGTAGAAATGAGAGACTTGACCTGCGTCACTGCTCACATTTAGAGACTCACTTACCAAGTGGGATACCACCCGACACCTTGAGATATGAGCAAATATCTATATTTATCACTAACAGCCCTTTTTCCACAAACTCTTGCCACATGATGTCACAGTGTGGGTTACATCTCTAATGACTGGTGCACCCATACAGCGAATAAGATTTTAATAAGATTTTAACATGACAGTGTAGCAGAAGCTGCAGAACAAAAATGTGAGGCACAGCTCTCTGTGACACAGCCCTTGTTTTATGCAGCATATTCACACCTCAGAAGTAAGTGGGGATACACATTCTCTCCTTTTTGTGTTACTGGTACACTCAGAGTTGCACAAAGTAAGTAGTCGATACCAACACTTAAGCCATCGCAAAGCAGCTGGCATCAGGAAAAGAAAAAAGAGACTGGGAGTGGGGAAGAATTGTTCCTTTTGGCAGTGCTCGTTGGCTGACAGGTCAGTTGGCTCCTGACATCTTTACAGGTTCGTGAACTATACCCTGAATAAGTTATCTATAACTTGGTAATTTTATTAAAGAAATTACATGATATGATGTGATCACCTGCAGGCAACAGAGAGTAAAAGTGATGATACAGGAAGTTCCTTCTAGTTCCAACTTATGTGTATTTCTTCCCTGTACTGGAAGATCATTGATACATATTTCTATTTTCTATTTTTTAATTTTGTCCTTGATACACCACTTCAAATTATTAATTAAATAAATTAAATAAAAATTAAACATTTCATTTTCCAATTATCTACAAAGAGCTATTAATTAATTAAGTACTTCAGCCAGAAACATCTTTGGCTGAAGCACCGTTATGCTGGCATAAAAAAAAAAGGCAGTGGAAATGCTTATTCAGTGTCATTCAATACATCATTTAAGCTAACTTCTCCCTTCCTTGCTAACAAATGTTCCTGGTGATGTAATTAATTTGTTCCCTCTATGTCAATCATTTATCTACTACACATTAAAGTTAAAAGTAGTTCCACTCTCAGGCATCTAGTTTTACGTCAGTGAATACCACTGCTGTTCTGCAGCTGTTTCTGTGATCATGGTTTGCCTTCTAAACAATCTAAACAATTCCTGGAATGTGCAGTGTAACCAGTGATAACAGTCCCGTCAGGGGAATCTTTAACCACAGAAGAAGTTATTGCTTTATTACTACACAGATTGTTTCAAGATCTATTCTGTATTAGCAAAGGACTGTGCATTACCCTATAACGAGTGAACCAGAAGCCAGGAACATTACCTGTGGAAGAAAGGCTTCTCCATACTGTGTTCCCCTTGCTTTCCAAACCCCTCTACTGCCTGTGAGGCCACAACATGCATGCAAAAGTAACAGAAGTGGCAAATGCAGGAATATTCTGGAAGCAATCAATCTATGTGTTGTGTTTTATCCATGCCACACTGAAGCAAAGTTTAGCTTTTCCCTGGAATCAACAGCAGTTCTATATGCAGCTCAGGGAAACAGCAAACCCCCATCTTAGGGTAGCAAAAGGCCCTAAAGACACAACCACATGCCCCTGACTTTTACGGATATCCTTGCAATGAAGACAGTCAAATTCTTCCTTGAATTGCTTTTTTTTCCCCAAGAACTGGATTCATAGTGCTTGTCCATTGCTCTCTGGAGTAGGCCATGGTTTAGGACATTACTGTTAAAACCAGGTGGCAGACATCTAAGAAAATGACCTTTTAGATAAGTGCTGATTTCTGGTAACTCCTAGTACGAAAGCTGAAAACTAACCATGAGATGCTTGTGCTGCAGCAGTTCAATGGGATTTTTGTCATTAATTGTCCAGAGAGACTGGACTCCCCCCAGGTCAAGTGTGTGTGACTAACTCTGGGTGCTCAGTTATGGAAAATGTTGGTTATGTTACATTGTCAGTATTTAATAACACCACAGGTAAAACACATCAGGGTGAGTTTCTCTTTCCATCTACTTCACATGGGAGGTAATAAATATGTTAATAGTAATATACTACTAACACTAAGGCAGCAGTATAAATGTTTGTTGTCTCTCAGTTACCTAGTAACAGATTTTGTTACCTAGTAACAGATTGTGATTGTATTTTAACCTTATTAGCAATCTTACTGTGTGCATTTCAACTGAAAATATAGGAAAAACATTGTATCTATTAATAAATGAAAACAGAATACAAGAACAAACTATCTGCTACCATTAGGAAAAACTGTGGGCATATTTAGCATGTATTTCAGGATACTCTTTGGATTTTTGTTCAGAGGTAAACAAGTGTTTTGTCCAGAATATGCTATAGTAGAGAATCAGAATACTAACATGATGGTAATTTGGGTGCACAAAATAAATCTGTTTCTTTCCTCAAATGAAGCACCACAAGCATTGTACCTCATTAGAGCTAACAATCAGAATTAAACAGCTG
This sequence comes from Microhierax caerulescens, assembly GCA_035590215.1. NCBI lineage: Eukaryota > Metazoa > Chordata > Aves > Falconiformes > Falconidae > Microhierax > Microhierax caerulescens. The sequence goes on along the minus strand of JAVJGJ010000047.1, from coordinate 69,918,811 downwards.
CCCATCTGTTAATGTACCACTGTTCCAAATAACCTATGGTTTTGGAGAGGCAGAACAGTCATTAGTGGGAGCTGCTGTAATATCCTAGAAGAAAGAAAATTGTGGTACTGAGTATTCAAAATGCAGCACTCACTTATGACAGAAGTGCTCTTAGTCTGTTGGATCCATTTACTATTCTCTAGCAGAAAGAGCTGCTTCTCCCCCACCCCCACCTCCCTTTTACCAGACTATTTAAGACTTTGAACCCACCATCCTGTAGTCAGCTCTGGCATTTACTAGTAGAGAGAGAAAATCACTATGCAAACCCACAGAGATACCCTTTTAAAACTAAAAAAATAGTAGGTAGAATGGATAGTGAGCATGAAGTAGTGTACATCTTTATTGTAATAACAATGAACACACCCCAAATGAACACTGGCACATTTAAAACCCCCTAGGAGGGGGCAACTTTCAGAGATTTTACATTAAATTAATGATGAATACACTACAACATATTTTAACTTGGAAATATACCTTGTCAAGTTTTTACTAAGAAATACAACTAGACAGGAATCTTTCTTCTGCTCCAAGCCTTCATTTCAAGGAAAGAAGATTTCAATTTACCACCATTTGATCAATATATATTGTCTCTAAGCAATGATTAGTCCAGAAATAGACTCACTGACTGATCTCACAAGCTATATTTAAAACAAAGTTCTGAACATTCTGAAATACACGAGTCACACTGTAATTTCAGAGCAGTTGTAATACCTTATTCCCCTGTTACAGGCTGCCAGAAATGCTCCTGGCTTACGCCTATCACCACTTGTTCTAAAGATACCAACTTTCTCACTGTAGCAGGTAAGTCAGGACATTTGGGCTTTGATTCATGTCTGATACACCTTTTACATTCAAGCTTTGGAGGCAATAATTTTGGATATATATTGACTTTGTAAATTTTTATTAAGAGGTTCCCAATAATGCACAGAATTAGCTGCCATGATATACAGAATAAAAAAGGTAGACATGAAAACTGTTGTCATTAATATCCACAGTTTCTAGCCTGAAGGATTTCAGCATCTTCGGCATGCAAGTTAGTTGAAGGGATCAGAACATGTTTTCTGGGTAAAGAGAATGAAATTCTGTATTGTGTTGCTGGTAGCCGTGGAATCAGCTGCAATTGAAGGCTGGAAATAGACACCTGGGCGTGGATCCAAAAGACAACCAAGGCTCCAAAGAAACAATAATTTTGGCATTGCAGTCTGTTGCAGGTGTCTCTTAGTTCTGTCTTTTTAATTAACGTAAATTAACCAAGGAAAAGAAAATTTTTGGAATATTCAAATCAAGGGGTTTTGTTCAGTTGGTTTTTTAAAGTTCTGCAATCTGCTTGGAATACTAAAGCTTTTCTGAAGATATTTTGAGACTGTGGGATAGAACCCAGCAAATTTTTAAAACATCACTTTGAAATTACATACATTGATACCTTTTTCCCCATTTTGGTAGGAATGAAAAGCTGTGTTAATGTTTAATCATAGTGTAAACTGGTGTTCCTTGGTCAGCATGCCTGTCACAACATAATCAAATCCAGCGTGTACAGATAACATCATCATTCATGGTCAAAGGGTTAGATACAACTTTATTTATAACACAGCTAAGGCTAAAAGGTGTGGCTTGATGTTTAGACACTACAGGCATTAATAACCAATTAACGATGATCTTTACGAGACCTATATTTTAAATCTGGTCTCTCCTGTGATTATATGATGATTTATATTGTACTTCTAATGTATGCATGCACTACATTTTCCGAAGTAGGATGGCAGGTGGAGAAATAGCAGCTTGTGTCGGTGACTGTCACAAAACTAATGAATATTATTCCTACCCCAGCTGCAAATTATGAATCACGACACTGATTGTATGTAGGCAGAAGTATCGTTTCTTTTCAACAATAACATGGGTACAACGTAGCATCAGTCAGCTGAGGCAGAACATCCCCAATAATTTGTACTCGATGGTCAAGTCTAAAAATCAAGCTGCTTGGCTGACCCACTGTCGCGAGATACGGCTTTCACTGCCTTCTGTGGCGAGCCCCAGCCCGGCCGCCGGGAACACCCAGCGCAGCGTTCCCCTCCCGGAAGGTTCTGCACCACTTCCCGCTATCAAACGCTTTCACAGCCGGTACCCAGCGCCGCGGAGCAGAGGTTTGGCACCGCCAGCGCGGCACGGGACACTGGCATTTCCCCCGAAACGCTCCTCTGGCCCAGCCCCCGCTTCCCTCAGCCTCTCCGCGCCGCTCCCCCAGCACCGCCGGCCAGGCGGCGGGCTGAGGCGCACCACGGAAGCCGGCCCCCGATGCGAGAGGCCAGGCCAGCCCAGCCCAGGAGGGCCCACCACACACTGCTCGGCTCGGCTCGGCCCTGCCCAGGGACAGGGGACAGGGGAGAGGACGTCCCTCAGACCCAGACCCCCCAGGGCACAGGGCGGCACGGCCACCCAACACCCAGGCCGCTGCTAAGGTGCCAGTAGCCCCGCCCCGCCCCGCCCCTTCGCGCCACTTCCCCTTCCGCCGGGGGCGGGTCCTGGGGGGCGGGGCGCGCGGCCAGGCCCCGCCCCCCCCCCGCGCATTCCAACGTGACTTGGCCCTGAAGTAAACACGGGCGCGGCCCCGCCCCCGGGCCCGGCCTCCAGCAGCTTCCAGAAGGG
>JAVJGJ010000047.1:69885318-69915287 GCA_035590215.1 Microhierax caerulescens | reverse complement strand
GCGGCGGCCGCCGGCACCCAGCCCGGGCTGCTCCCCGGCTGTCGCCCCGCGGAGAGGAGCGGCAGGCAGGCGCTGCCAGCCGCCGGCCCCCCACCGGCGGAGGAGGAGGACGGAGCGGGCCCCGAGCTGCGCCGGGAGGCGGGCGGGCGGCCGGAGCGCAGCGAAAAGCTGGCGCTATACCTGGCCGAGGTGGAGAAGCAGGACAAGTACCTGCGGCAGAAGGGCCGGTTCCGCTTCCACATCATCCCCGACGGGAACTGCCTCTACCGCGCCGTCTGCAAGGCGGTGTACGGGGACCAGGGGCTGCACAGCGAGCTCCGCGAGCAGACCGTGCACTACATCGCCGACCACCTGGACCACTTCAATCCCATCATCGAGGGCGACGTGGGAGAGTTCCTCATCGGTGCCGCCCAGGACGGGGCCTGGGCCGGCTACCCGGAGCTGCTGGCCATGGGGCAGATGCTGAACGTGAACATCCACCTCACCACGGGCGGCCGGCCTGAGAGCCCCACCGTTTCCACCATGGTTCACTACCTGGGGCCCGAGGACCCCACGCGGCCCAGTATCTGGCTGAGCTGGCTTAGCAACGGGCACTACGATGCTGTGCTGGACCGCGTGTGCCCCAACCCCGAGTACGAGGCGTGGTGCAGACAGACTCAGGTACAGCGCAGACGGGATGAGGAGCTGGCCAAGTCCATGGCGGTGTCCTTGTCCAAGATGTACATCGAGCAGAATGCCTGCTCGTGAGACCACCTGGGCTGCAGGCTGGGAGTTTAGCTGCAGGGACTGAGATGGACAGAAGGTGTGCTGGCTGTGATGGTGATGCCTTAATCCTTAATGAAGCAGCAGCAGCACCCCAGACCGAGAAGGACTGTAGATTTTGGGGGATAAATACAAACGTGTTTGTAATATTTTGTTGTAAAAACTTAGCCTCGGATTATTTGCAAGCAGATGCTCCCATCTATGTCTCCCCTCCCCACTGGCTCTGTTTTCTATAAGAATGTATTTTTTTGCACAATATTTTTAAACTGTTACCTCCATCTTCTACATCTTACATTGGTATCTGGCTTTCAGCTGTACAGCCAAAAACATTTGTAAACAGTTTTTGTAAATAAGGCTTATGATGTAACAGCTATTTTTGGCTGTGTTTTTTTACCCATAAACCTTATATTTCTACAAAGTGAAGTTGGTGTCAAACTGACCCTCCCTAATTTGATGAAAGCATTGTGGGTATTTTCTTGCAAAACTAAAACAATGGTTTTTGTAAAAGTGCAGCAAAGTATGAACAGACTGCTTTTCAGAACAGTTGCTTTCTCTGCCTGGAGCACAGAACAGGTCTTTTTTGAGCCAGTTGGAATGCAGCTACACATGAACAGTACAGGGAGCAATTGACTCTTCTGTATTTAATTACTGTTTTGAGTAAACTGGCCTCTTGTTGCCTGGTTGGCTCGCCCTCTGCTCCATTTATATTATTTATCTGTAATAACAGAACATTAACTTGCAATAGAATGTTGTGACTGGATAATAGTCTCCTGCTTTGGCAATAATTGCCTTGGCTGCACCTCAGTGTTTGTGTTCTTGTTTCTGGGGTTATGGTGTCTTTTGTGTAAGCCCTGCTTCTTTTTTGGCACTGGTGTTGCACCAACGAATCATTATCTGATCACAACATTTTATTCACTTGATGTTATTTTCTAATCAAGAAATCAGGAATGGTATTCTACATTGTGGTTTAAAAGAATAAAAGTATTTAAACTGAGGTTTGTATGGTTTGCTGGGTCAAACGTTTAAATGTTTCCAATCTGAATTCTCTCTTCTACTTCCTGATTAACTTGTTAGATATATTTATTAAGTAATGCAGTTTGTACTTTTTTATTTTGTAATATATTGTGATTTTGGAATTTATACTGTTATTTGTATAATAGGACTATTCACAGCTAAAATGGAATGAATAAAGACTATAATTTTACTTGTGCTCTTTCTTGTCCACCCTTTGCATTCCTGGTGTGGTGAGGAACTGCGAGTGCATTCCCAAGACCCTTTATTTAGCTTCTCTGCCTTGGTTTACCCAATTAAGAGGCAGGAAGAAGGGGCATGGTACTTGTGTGAACCACTGACAATTGTTCTGTCTGAATATGTGGAAGAAGTGCAAGCGCTGAAAGACAAAGGAATATCTGTAATTCTTTTGTAACTAAGAGATATTAGTATATCTCTTTGCCAGTAAGGAACAGTTTTGTATGTTAATATACCTTCGGAGAGAGGTTCTCAAGCGTAGTACCTGGGCTGGTAGTACCAGTGGTTGTAGTGAACCAACCAGGTGTCTGCTGGGCTCTGGACACTTGGGCTTGGACTTTGGTAATTGGGAATCTCTGTTCTGCAGCCAGTCCCAAACTTGTTTCACATTTGTGCTGTCACCAGAGCTACCTCGGCAACCTTCTTCTTACTACTGGAAGAGAGGTAACGTCACCAGGAAATAACAGCTTTTTGCTCCCCTTACGAGATGGAAATGCCTTGCAAGTTGTTAGACAGTACTCTGCGTGTGTGTGGGCACGCGTGTGTTTACAAAACTACCCCTAATCTCAAAATACTAGGTCATCCTTCAATGACATAAGGGTACTGGGTTAAAGTTGGGGTTAAAAATGAACTAAATAGCTGAAATGCAGCAGTCTTAATTGAGCATACTTGTAATAAAGAGCTGCAGAATTTATTGTGTGTATGTTTGATATGTGATGCAGAGAGTAGATTTAATGAAGTTTATTATGTTATTTCCAAAATACTTGTAAATGCAGGCTACACACATGATCATGCTTTTCCCTTAATTTAAAGGTCAAATAATAGTGGGAAAGACCAGTCTTGCCAGTCCACCTGTTGCTCAACTTTACTGAATCTCTGGAAAGCTGAGTTCTGAGGTGAGAGCAAGGCAGAGATGCAGACATGGATGTGTTCATGAGGAACAGAGATAGCTGACGATGAGAACAGCTGCTCAGGTGGCTGTAAGCACAAAAATATTAATACAGAATCACTAAATATCAGCGATGTGCTTGACTGATTAAAAGCTTTGTATCCAGACTGCTGAGGTTTCAGGTTAGACATGATGAATTAATTCAAAGTTGTCAATATCTCAAACTTTAAACTTTTAGGTCTTCTAAAATTAACATTTTCAGCTGTATCATGAATTGTGCTTACAAATTTTGTGTTTTGTGGCACAAACCTTAGAAACACTTATAGGGTAAGCTAAGCAAAGAAGGATTGAAATAGTAAAGTGTTCGCTCTGTAAGATATAATTTATATTAAAATATCAACAAAAAAGTAGTTTTAAAAATGAACAGTGCAGAACCCTGAGATAAGTTCTCACAGGATTGCTTAGCAATTCTGATGCTACTGTATGAGTCACAGGGGCATGCAGGTAACTTTAAGGAACTTGAAAAAAATAGGTTACTTGTTGAACTAGTTTGCAAAGACATTGAGGATGTATTGCTGAAGCGTTTAACAAGGCAATTGCTTTTGCAGCTTGCATTACACACTGTGTTTATTCTAAAATGAAATGACAAAAATGGCACGTCAGATGTTTCAGGCACGTGGAAAGTGAGAACTTTTTTTACAGTTCTGGTGGTTAAAGTTTAGCTGAGATTTAAGTTCAGATGCAAGCTAGTGGTGTCTTGCCTGAGTAACAGTAGAGGCTGTTTTATGCAGTGATCCCAATGTGGACAAAGCTTTGCCAAACTGCTTGTAACATTGTTAATTGCCACCAGCAAAAGCACAAGTAGATGCAACTTTTCCTTTGCTGTTCCCTGTTCAAAAATTCCAGTAACAAGGGAAGGACAAATGTTGTCCTTGCTCATTATTTCAGTACCCAAATATTTTAACCTTGGCTAATCACTTGCATAACCCAGCTAATCCTTAGACTTGTCTGGGGACTTTGGTCAACAGACTATTATTGTCAACAGGCAATAAGTGAGGAGAGCTTGATTTTCCATGTTTGGTTGTATGGTCCTTTAAGTCAGGTAGAAAACACTTTAATTATAAACTGAGCAAATGTGAACTGGAGTCTGAGGGAGCATAAGCTTTGCAATGCCATCTTTGCTTGTATTTTATAATACAATTGTGAATTAATTGACAGGTTGGATGCTTTATTTCAGGAGTTTCTTAGGTTGCCAAGACTGCCATCCTGTCACTAAATGTGCAATGGATATGTCAGAATTTTCAGGTGTATTGAACAGACTGTTACACAAGGCAAGGTTTGCAAGAACCAAGTTGGTTTGTATGCACAATGAATGCATCCCAAAATAAGGGTGGTGGGCAAGTGGGAAAGGGAAGATTTCTCTAAGTGGTGTTGTTTTGTTGTTGATGACTCTTTGTGCTTAGTAACTTATTTAGTTGCATAAAAGTTGCCTAATGCCAGCTTACTGCGTTTATCTGTCTTTTTGTACTTGGCTGGTACGTTACATGTGTACAAGATAAATGTTACATTAATGTCACTTGCAAATGGAAGTGTATTTCAGTACTCCTTGTACATGTACAAAACCATATGCATCCAAATATTTTTTCTGTCTGCTTTTGCTTTTATTGTGTTGGAATTAGTTGATAGAATTTTTGAGGGTAAAATTCTGATTTTGGTTTAGTGGTTTGTCAGTGTGCACATACATGGCTTCTGAATCCACGCAAAAAATGATGACGGGTATCTTACCACAGGGACAAACACCTGACATTAACCATTTTTTACTTATTTTTTTGCTTATACTCTTGCATACATATTTAGCAGTTTATTGATATCCATTGATAAGTGTTCCTAAGATGTTGGTGCAAAATGAAAAAAAAAAACACATCAGCTTTGGTTTTAAAAAGATTGTTACATTTCTGAGTGGCGTGGTTGTATGGAAGTGCGCAGCATGCAGAAAGGTTGTGAGTAATGGTCTGAAAGGACAACAGCTCTGCCAAATGCAATTCTGTAGTCATCAGGACTTTTTTAAAGAAGTAGAAAAATTTTAACTTTGAATTTTTTACTAATATACAGGCTGATTTATGACATGTACACATGCATTTTAGTTGAAAAAAAGTGGCTTTGATATTTCCTGTTCAATTTTAATTTATAATTTGTCTTTTTTAAAAGCAAGTTTGTAGTATTAATGGATAGAAAGATATAGCAATGCAGTAATATATTGTACTTCAGTCATATTTTTCCGGAGTTAGTATTTAAAATTCTTTTAATACTAGGAAACCCATTCATGGTGTTCAGACTGCAAGTTGATAGAAATAAAACACTGGTCATTTCCAGGATTCTGTTGCATGAGTGATTATTATTCCATCTCCTCATACATTTGTCCTAGTTACTGAATAAAATCAGGCTTCCCTGGAGAAGATGTGAGCATGCAATTGTAGTGTTATGATGCACATACACATGTAGAACTGATCTTTCCTGTGTGATCTTAAATTTGGCATTTCCTGCATATTTCGAGTGTATTTTTAAATCATTGTGCTTTTAATGCATATTTTATTTCCTACAGTTTTGGTTTTTTTTTTTTACTGGAAGTTGTAGAAAACAAACTGTTATGTCCTTCCTACAAGACATGGTTAATACTGTTTGAACCCTCAGCACTGTAGCACAGTTAAGCTGTGTGAAAGGCGGCATCTGCAGTGAAGAAGACTGTTGTAGGAGGGGAGGGTAGCAGGGAGGAAGGCTGGAGCTGGGAGATGGTTGTGAAGGAGCCTGGGTCATCTTCTATCCTTTTATCTCCCATGTTCACCGACATCCCAAGCGTGGGGAGATCCCAGCTCGCTGAGATGGGCAGTGGGCCTGTGCTGCTGGGCCAGTGACAGCGTGCATCAGGCTCACTGTGGTTGCTCAGAGGTCCTTAGCCGCGAAGTTCTTACCCTGCCAAGCAGCTGGGGGGTGGCAAGTGAAAGAAAGGATAAAGCATTCTGTCTCAGAAAACACTGAACAAAATGTCACAGGCAAAGACACTGCATTTTTTATTGCCTGTGAACTTTTGTTGCTAAGTATCAATGAGCTAAAGTGTGGTTGAATATCAAAATGGTTTGCAAGGACCAATATAATTAAAAAAATTACATAAAGCATGTTAGCAGCTTTTTGCGACTCCACTAATGCTTGAGATACCTTTTTTAAAATTAATCCATAATTTACTTATCTAGACCACATTATTTTCACAGGTACAAGGATCCAGCATTTTTCCTTCATAAAACTTCTTTTTTTTTTCTGAGTATAAAACTTCATTTTTCAGCTATTCAACTAACCAACATTTCTGGGAAAGAAAACCCATGGTTTCAGATCTCTGGGTGGGATTTGGAACTTAGGTAAGTTCTGCCAATTTAACCTAATATGGCTAAAAGCAATACTTCTTCCCATTGCTGATGCTGTACTCAAGTTTAGATGGCTGCTTTCAGAAATAATGTGATCTTTGGAACTCCAGCTGAGCTTCTTTTGATATTTTTTCAGAGATAGCCTGTCGTCTAAATGTACTTATTTTGTAAATAAATAATACAGTACATTTTATACCTAAATTGCCTGTCTTCCATATGACTTAAAGATTGAGCTTTGACTAAGCAATTAAGCAATTAACTAATGTGTTTATATGACTTGTTTGCTTTCCTACCAAACTTCAGCTCCACTGGATTAGGTTACCCACAGGGACTGACCTTGCCTTTTGTGTCTTAAGGTAGGAGTGATGACAAAATTATTGTCTCATTAATTATTGGCACAATTCCTATTACTCCTGCAAAACCCTATCTTCAATCTTTTGATTTCTTTTCATTTAAATTTTTGTTGATTGTCTATTATTTACCCGTTCAAGTTCAACCTTGGGAACTAGTTGTGCTGTAACCCAAAACCTAATTAAATAAGACATTTGAATGAGTTTAGGAGTTGACAGCTGTTTTGCTGCTCATGTATAATTGAGGGAAAGGTGGTACCCAAAATGAAGAGGTTGTGAAATGACTTGTTTTTCTCTGAAAGATGGTTATATCAGCTTATAGATCAGCATTGTGACTGCTGATCTAAAAGCTTTCCTGCACTTGCATTTATTATTTCTTTATGAAGAAATAATGTTATCTTACAACATGTTGCATTTTTGCTAAACTGAGAGTGGAGGCCACAAGAGACTAATACTGGTAGATTAAAAAAGAAAGTAATGTTTTGCTATTAGAAGCCAGGAAATAATTACTTTTTTTCATTTATTTCCCACCAGGTCTAGTATCCAGTGAAAGAAATATTTGGCTTTAGGTAAGGAATGTTTGTGCATGTGGCCTGCATCCTTCCTGAACCTGTAAGTTGAATATATGTAGAATAACACCTTTTACTTCAGATTTATCCTTATAAAAGAGATGAATAGGAAGCTTCCTTGGCTAAACAACTCTTTTCTGCACTGTAGAGCATTTAGCACAACAAAGCTGCAATCCCACAATCCCACTGGGACTTTGATGAGAAACAGTATTACTAACAGCACAGTCTTTGCAGGTATCTGAAAACCTCATCTTTTTTTTTTTTTTTTTTTTTTTTTAATTGGCATGCAGCTTATCTTACTTATTAGGAAGTAAATATTTATGGATGCTTTCTCAATTAGGTAGCTGTCCTTTTGTATATACTCACAATAATTCATGTAAAACATTTACGTGAATGTGATTCCTAGTAGATTTCCATTTTTCAGCTAGTATTTTACAGCGGTTGCCCTGAAGAGGTCCTGTAACATCTGAAATTGCTAGAAATGGTATCAAATAGTAAAAAATCTAGTTATTTGGTTATTTATTTGATAGCATTTGTGTAGTCACTCTGATCTCCTTGTAGAAGAGTTTTATATAAATCTGGCCAGAGGCAAACGTGTTGCAAAATGGACAAATAGGACAAATCTGGGCTCTGTTAGGTAAATTAAAGAATCTTTTAATGAGAAATTGTGGAAAACTTCACCAAATATCTTATTGCAAAGGGGACTGTTGGGATACCCCAGTACTTATATTCTTCAAAACACTTCATTGTCACACCAAAATTGTTTTGACAAAACCCTAAAAGAACATCATCTTTTAGAACAAAATGTTACCTAAAATGACTGGACAGGATTGCAATGATTCTTCAACTGTTCTATTCTGTATGGCATTGTCACAACAAATTTCCTGCTATATTTGTTTCCAGGAGTCCTTCAAATTGTCACTTAAGTGATAATTAACACATAGGATAACATTTTTCTTTAACCTTGGCAGGCTTGGTGTGGAAGTGAGGGGGCAATATGATTCCTGAACTGAGTAGCGCTCATCTGCCCATTCATTAGCTTTCTCCAGCTAGCACGACAGCACAGTCTGCATTAACTGCTGCCCAAAAGCTCAGTGACATTTAGGTTTATATGCCTATCACAACAGCCTCTGTAATTTCAATTAAGAAACTTGGCAGAGATGCATGGCTAGACCAGAACACCGCCTAACTGAGGCAGGTTATACACCACATTTATATTAGTTGGATGCTAACACTTGGAAGTTGTAACGTGTACCTGAAATACACTTTGGTTGCATAGAGGAATTACAGCATTTGTCTGTGCAGCTGTGTCTTGGGTGACCTCCGATTCCTTTGGGCTGGTTTGACCCATGTTGTCTGGCCAAGCTGCTGTCCCTTGGAGCAGCCAGGCACGTGCCCCCCAGGAGCTGGTGTCCGAGCCCAGCATCTGCTGGCTTAGCGGCTGGGATGGGACAGCTCGGAGAAGGAGCGGGGTCAGCAAGCCCTGAACTCGGTGGGTCAACACCACTCCTTGAATTCCCCTTTGAAACTGCTGATTTCTGTGGTATTAGTGAGTAAATAGCAGAGAAAATCTGTTTTTTGTTTTTACCTGGAAGCACACATGATGTATTGCAGTAGACCCACCCCCACGTAACAAAAGAGAAATGGCTCCAGGTAGGCTGTATTTGTAAGCAACCATCATCCCAGAGACATGAACCTTGGCAGTGGCCTCAGCCTTAACATCTACAGGAAATCATTCTGCCAACTTGGCTTCAAGCCTGTGAGACCAAGTAGGTAATAGTACATGCTCTACTTCAGTCAAGGGATTGAGTTAATCTTTGCTAAGACTTTTGGTGCTTCCTCAAGCCTTTGAGCTTTATTTCAGTGCTCTCTGGATTGAGCTTTAGCCAGCCAGCAGCTATATCAAATCTCTTTTGGTCGCTTGATATTGATAGAGGAGGTAGACAAGAAGCAAGTCCTGTCACAGTGTAGAGAAACTTGGGCTCTAGCATCTCTCATTGGTTCTCCTAACAGTGTCCTGTATCACTCCTGTCTTGTATGAAGTGTGAGGAAAAAGAAATTATACACCACTGGAACATGGAATCAGTTGTCTCTCACTACTCACTTAAGATCTCTCAGACGAAAAACTTCAAACCTGTGCCAAGCCAGTTATACTTACTTTTTTCCCTATGAACTATAAATATGTATCACTAGGAGTTTATAGCTAGCCATGGAGCCATTTTACAGCTCTGAAAATACTGGAGACATTTGGTCACCTGGAGATATTTAGTGGGATACAAATAGATTTTCTACGAAGTTCAACCCTGGATCCAGATCTATCTGCTGCTCAGGTATTTGTTTCAGTCTGTTTACTACCACCGTTATGTATTTGATCCCCTCATAAACTTTAAGAGTTTATTCCCATAGCATGTTGGGGATTTCCAGTGATAGTGAGTACTATCAAAGCTAGAAAGGAGGGGAGAATAGCACTTTATCATAGGGAATGTTCCATGACTGCTTAAACCCAAGAAAACAGCTCCCTGAAATTAATTCTTGACATGGACCTTTTAACTTCCAGTCTTCTTTTTCTTTAAGTGAAGTTGTGACATGAAGCCAGATCTTGTGTATAGATCCCTTTTCCGTGCAGGTATCTGCAGTGATAGTGGATGAGGAAAGAAAAACACGAGAAAATAAACAGACAAAAAAACATTAGGAATGGATTTCTATCCTCTCATTACTGAAAAGACTGACACTTGGAAAAAAATCATTTCAGACTGAAAGCCTTCTTTAGAGACCCTTATTCTTGCTAAACTGCCCTTACATTGTGTGCATGTTTATGCATTTGCTAAATGCTCTGAAGAGAGTATCAGGACTATGCCGACAAGAACGGCCGTGACGGGTCTGTCCCTGAGGTTACAGCGCGGTGTGCAGGGAAGGTTTGCTTTTCCTTGGCCTGCCCTGTGGGCTTTGCACCTCTCTTATAACTTTGCCTTCATTTCCTTGGCACAAAAAATGCTTTTCACATTTTTTTTTGCAAAACTTTACTGTTTCCAAGACAGAAATTAAATATGAGTAGAGATCTTGGCTCTTGGGAGTCAAATATATTTTAGAAATTTTATATCTGATAAGGTTTGATTTATGTGTTGTTTTCAATTTCACAAGCTTTATGGTGTAATTCAAGCACACAGTTGTGAAAAGTAGGTTTGTAAGGAAGTCTTAATTCCACCTTTACAGACTTTTAAAGTAAGTGTTCACAGCTGTGTTAAGTTTGATAAATCGTAAGGGAATTCTGAACAGGAAATACTATGTGAATAGGGTGTTAGAAAATCTGTCATTTCTTGTTCTTATGTCCTTCATTGTAGATTTCCAAATTTAATTGCTTAGGGGGAAAACAAGACTTGAGAATGGAGCTTATTTGGGCTCTTTGCTGCTGTGCTGATGGGCCAGCTTGTTCCAGCAGAACCCTGAACCTTGTCACCTGCCTGAAAGAAAAGCCTTTGCTTCTAGTTTTTGCAGACAGGGAATTAAATGCAGAGTCTGTTTACACAGATACTTGAAAGAAAATCTTTGAAGGGGAGAATGTAATAGCCACAGCTCTACGGAAGATCAGCATCATCACCTGTACAGTATTGGAAACGCCGTTTCCTGACTTCCTTCCTCTATGCTACCCAGTGAGATGAAGAAAGAAAATTACTCTGCTAGTCTTTTTGGGGCATGGTATGTCTGCACTGCAAAGCAGTCCTGGTGGAGATGCCTGCTGAGCTCAGCAGAGGCAGCAGCATTGCAATGGCAGCACAGCACTCGTTAGGTGGAAGGAAAAAGCAGGTCTCTGTAGGAGGTTAGTAGGATCCTGAGCCACACGATTGTTTTGCTGTCTCTCCTGGCACACACACAGGGTTCTGGGCACTCTGGTGAGGTTCAGTGTCAACACTCTAGGTCAGCCTTAAGGTATTCAACTCTATGGACTAGATTTCAAGGTATTTTTAATTTCTGCAGAGCTACCATGCAACAATCTTGCAATAGCAAGCTGCAATAATTCTATGAGGAGTATGTAGCCCAAAGAGAGTGTTGAAGATACTGTATTACAGACATAAAACTTCCACATATAACAAAATCACCATTTAATAGGAAGCTGTGGTGACTACAAGCAGGAAAATGGCATAGCAGTTATAAATAACATAAACCACTTCTCAGCAGTTCTTGTGGAGAGAGAATTACATGACAACGGCTCATTTCCAACCTCAAGCTAATATGACTTAGCTGCTTTGCTAGTCTTTGGGACTTCAAGGTCTGAATTGCTACCTCCCAACCCTTCTTGGACCATGCTTACAAGTGCTACGCTACAGCTGCATAGCTAAAAAGGGTGGCTTAGGATAATGAGATGTCCTACAGTCATATTTCTGTGAAAAATTTAAACTTTGTTCTGTTTTTTCTGAAGGTTTAGGAGGAAGTTGCCTGTTCCTAAATCAGTCCTAAACCTGTTTCCTAAAGGTCAAAATGCAGCCCCCGATGCACATGCAAAAAAAGTTTCTTTGCTCTGGCTACTTGAAAAATATGGTTTTTGCTCCCCATCATCCCAGGCAGGTCTGTCACTACCCCACCAGTTTGTATTCCCATCTCTGTCTCCTGCATTACCTTCAACTTTGCTCTTACCCTCGCAGTCCCTTCTCCCTATCCTTCTGCTAACCTATCACCGTCCTCTGATCCCAATGCCTCTGCACTCTCCCTTGCAGCATGCATCACCCACAGTGGTGATGACCACTTTCCACAGCATCTATCCTAGTAACATTGGATCTACCCCCCCTGACCCAGAGTGGCAGCTATTTTTCGAGAGAGCAAAGCAACACTGCTTGTATTAACAGCAACCCCAGTTTTTACTGGCAATATCCTAATAGGAACTAGTTCTCTTATTAATGATGGGATCTAGTGGCCATTTGGAACAAGGCAGTCTTCCTCTTGTTTTCCTGAGGAGGTTAAACAAATTTCAAGTTTGAATGCAACCACAAGCCTTTGCAGCCCTGCAAATCTTGGAGCTGCTGGCAGCAAGGCTGTTGTGGAGGGCAGGGAGTGGGGCAGAGTGGAGGAGCCGCTGGGGACAGGGCTGGTTCTGCACAGGCCCTGGCAAAGCTCAGCTCTGTCCTGATCCAGGGACCCGGAGGCTTAGGCAGCAGCAGAACAGTCTGAAGACTGTTCTTATTGCAGAACCTGCATTTTCTAAAACTTCTTAGTTCTAAATAACTTCAGTTCATTGCACAGTCGCTGGTAACTGCCAAGAGCTGTAACAGAGGCTATTTTACCATGGCACCCTGCTCCGCTTGCATTGCCAGAGAGAGCAGGGCTGTAGACATTGCAGACGAATCAGCCCACTGAGAAGGCCACCAGCTATCCCGACGGACCAGATCCCACAGCTTGGTCTGAAAGCAGGAGAGTGAGGCACCTGAGAGAGCAGAGCACGTGGTCAGCCTGCTCGTCCCTTAGCTATCGCTCCTGGGAAACAAACGGTCTGACAGGCGATGGTACATCCCCACTCTTCGAAAACATCGTGTTCTGTGAAGTCTGTATTACTTTATGGTTTTGAAAAGCTGTGTTAGCTGCAAATTCTTCTGTGTTTGGGCTATCTTGTATTCTACACAGCACCCTATAAAACTGTCACCCTGACTGGGAACTGTAAGTCAAAATCCCTGCGGCAGCACAGCTTTACCCACAGCTTCATCAGTGGCCGTGGCTGTGACAGTCGTGCAGCTGCTCTTGCTCAATTTCTGCATATCAGAGATGCAAGGAGCAACTTTCTCACAGCGTTAGCACGCCATGAGCTACAACTAACAGGCTTTAAACAAAAGAAAGTACAATAGAGCTGCTATGAGTCATGGTAAATTTGATACATGCACATTTTTCCCTCTTATTTTTCTCTGCTTGTAAATTGCTAGTTCATGATAGATGTGATTTAAATATTTGACATTTCTCGTTTTCCATTTTGTTAGGCTCCTTTCTCTGTTTTCCTTTAGACTGTAACCTTTTTCTGGCAAACCTGCTTTGTGTTTGTTTTCGAGTAGGTACATGCGCGTATGTCTATTTATATTCTAAAATATAACATTTATTCTCAACATTTTGGTAGGAGAGAAATACAGAATTTACTCCTGCTCTGTAAGTATTTGCAGATTAAACAGAAAATTCACACAACAGAACCAGTTATTAACAGCTCTGCTAAAAACAGTCTTTATAAAAACCAAAAGAAGTATCTTATGTTCAAATACATAACAATTAAAATCTGTTTCTGAGAGTAACATTGTAATGCTAGTCTTCCCTTTAAACACAATGATGTCTCTGACAAAATTTCTGTTTAAAAAGAATATCTACATTTCATACATTTATCATTGAAAACACATTTATTTCAGTGGCATTCACAACTTTCAAAGTGAGAGTCTCACCATCCATTTCTTTGCATGTACAGCCCTGGTAGGACCAGTAATGCTGTTTGTACTTTGGCCAAGGCAGAAGACTGTGCCAGCTCTTTGATTAACAGTAATTTGCAAAATAAGTTTCCTTCTCTCAGGCTATTTCATATCACTAATTTGTTTTAATTTGCTCTATGAAAGATTTTATCTCTATACCAAGCATGATTAGGGATAGAAACATGGTTACAAAGCTTTTTGTCCCTAAATTTATGTGTTGTTTATTGTAGTATCTTTTCAATGCCTTTAAAACCCCTAAGATTAAAAATCTCAGTATGTTATATTGTACTGACAGATGAGATTGAGTCTTTTTTGTCTTGCATAACTGGATGAACAGTTTTGTAGGAAAATAGCATTACCATCATATGTTCTTCTCTTAAGCAGTAGGAACATAAATAATCTTCAACAGAAATGCCTTTAAAAATAGAAAGGGAGAAGTGAGTTGTGCTGTGTACCTTTGGCTTTCAGTTCTACCACTCCAGATACATATTGAAATGCTGAGATGCTGTGCTATTTTAACCCTGCAGAAAAATTGGTCCCCTGTAAATAAGTGTCATGCATATGACTGTGTATCATTGTAATAATAATTTGTGCTTACTTTTCCAATGTTCAGAACTCTTGTTCCTTGCAGTACTGAACCTGTAAATAAGTGAATCAGACACCTAAATAATGGGAATGAGAATAATAGTGATGTTGTTCGTGATGTGTCTCATGTTTCATTACCCTTTGCTGTTTCTCACAGGTTTTAGTCAAGCAGAAGTCTAGCTCAATTGTAAAAGCCAGTGTGAGCTAAGCGTGCTTTTGGCTAAACTTCATTACCTTCCTTTTTCATTGCTTGCAGTGAGCACACCAGAAAAGTTCACCGATCTTGAAAAGAGACACCATCTTAATTTGTTACATATGTCACTACACACAGATGCTTATGATGGAGGAATTCTGTAGCTGCATAAAGAGATTAACAGCTTACATTACAGTTTGAAGTGAGCATTATTAGAGGATTAGAAACCTCTCTTAACAACTAAGATTAAAAGCACTAGCAATCTAAGGTGTTACATTGCTTGATTTGCAAAGATATAGGTAGTGTGGGCGTGCACTTTCTAACCATATGCATAGATGTGTTTTTGGCTGATGTGGAAAGCGTTATTTGTGCCAGAATCTTAAACACACCCAGAACATTTACTATAAACACACCGAGAGCTCCTACTATTGCTGATAGAGAGGGAGAGAATCAAAGTTTAGGTTTACAACACACGGAAAAAATCCCACTGATGTGGTGAACTGTTTTTAAGTACAATGCTTATTTCAACAAAAACAGGAATCTACATGGAAAATGTTTTTAAAGTTATTTTCAATTGTATGTTAATTAAAGAATGCAATAGGCTTATTGAACAGTGTGTTTTTAATACCATATGTATGGTGTAATTCTTAAAGGTCATGAATTTGTTAAAGTTATATGAAAGTGCTTCTTGTAAAGTTTGTAAAGTAAAAATTACATCATAATGTAAGGCTTGTAATGTTTTCAAACTTCTTATTTATACAGTTAAGACCAAGCAACTCCATTCCTCTCCTGATGGGCAAATGTGTACAGATAATGGCAGTTGTTGTGGCAGTGCATGCAAAAGTTATTGCAACAGCAATCACTCTGAAGAAACCTAACCAGTTTGCAGTGTAAAGCTGGGCCCTTGCACCCAAGTGAGTGGTATTTGAGCTCAACACTTTCAATAATCAGTTCTACAATGTAAAAAAATTTTTACCCCATAACAACGCCTCCCTGAAATGATTGTATTTTTCAGACCTATGGTTTCAGTACAAAACTGCACCCCTAACAATTGTATGCTCTTGGTAGCTTGGAACCTGTTCAGAAATATATAAGGTTTATTACCTATATCAGAAAAAAATAATTTCCAGAATTTTTTCCTGTCTTTCCAAGAATTGCCCCTTCAGCTTCCAACATGTCTGTGTCACTTACTTGCCATTAGGAAAAAAGAATTACCTGCAGTGGATAAGTCCAGACTATGCCTCAGAAAAAAAAAAAAAAAAGTCGCACACCTCTATGGCTGTGATAGTCAGGATCCTACATCTGCATTTTGTAAAATAAGAATAGAGGAACAGCAGAATAAGAATATAGGAATAACAGAAAAAGAATACAGGAGCAGCTGTATTGATTCAGCGTGAGGGGTCAGCAGCTCCTGGTGCTGTCTCTTCTGTAGCAGCTAAAAGCAGACACCTGGAGGAGGACTAAGAACAAGCTGAGCAATGTGATATTTCCCCCTAAAATTTGCCCTGCGCCTGCCTAAGCACAGCTAAGGTGGGTGTCTGCTGGGTTGGTCTGTTTGGTAACCCCGTCTCTTGCAAGCATGTGTACCCCAAGCAAAGGGCAATCTCCCATGAGGTTACTTGCACCTCCAGCTCCCTTTGGCCATGCAGGGCACCCTTCGCGCGTCTTCTGTCTCACACCATGCACCACATGTCCTCAGGAACGCTGCTTGGTGCAGCTGAACCCAGCTGCCTGTCACCAGCACTCCACGCTACCAGCCGCTGCCTTCCTGGACCTCTCAGGCCTGATCAAGAAAACCTGTTAAAAAGATGAAGCTGAACCTTCAGAAGAGCAACTACAACTGTCAATGTAAACAGAGAAAAAGGCTTTCCTTCAGGTTCCGCAGGTGATAAATGACCCGTCACCCTCGTGTCACTGTAGGAGTTAAACATGTCACCACCTGGCCTTGCCAACGCTGTCCTAGAGATGGCAGTTACCTTTTATTTCAGATCATTAGCCTACCTGACTAAACTCAGAGGAATTTCTTCAGCTTGTATTTAGCTTTGAACATCACTGCTCTGTTTGAGGAGAGGCTCACATGGCTGCAAGCTTTCCCCTGCCCTGTATCAGTTGGTCTGTGGGAGATTTCCCCCTTCCCACCAGCTCACCCTTTCTCGTGCCCTTGGACATTCACGGTGGTAACAACTCCTGCCAAGGCAATGGCTGTCAAGGGAGTGGTATTGTTTGAATTACTGCTCGCTCTTGGTTTTATTTTTAGGTTGTATTTAGTGTCAGTAGCAAAGTCTGCAGCTTTACTAGCACTGAATCCCGAGCGTAGCGGAAGTCAAGGCTGTAAGGCTGGGATAACTGGGTAAGTAGGCCAATAAGTAATTACGATAAGAAGGTTAGGATAATTAGTAGCAGCAATAAATGGCCAAAGTTATCCTACGTGAGTTCTCTGTTCTACATTTTGTCAGTCATCGTTTTCTTAGGACTATTTATGAGAAACAGCAATAACTTGTTAAACACTGTTGCAATCATTGAAGTTAAAGTTAAATGACAGCGATGGGGAGGGATAACTGTTGTTTGACATAAAAAGGATAATGTAACTGGTGTCGGTAAA
The DNA here is from genome assembly GCA_035590215.1 of Microhierax caerulescens. Classification (NCBI taxonomy): domain Eukaryota; kingdom Metazoa; phylum Chordata; class Aves; order Falconiformes; family Falconidae; genus Microhierax; species Microhierax caerulescens. The sequence goes on along the minus strand of JAVJGJ010000047.1, from coordinate 69,898,242 downwards.
GTGGAATATTTTACACTGAGTTATACAATAGGTGGACATTAATGAGCAGTCCAAACCTGATGCAAACAGAAAGATAAGACAGGTTTAATCAGCAACACATTTAAAGTGACATAAAGAGAACATATCACAGCTGCATATTCTGCTTTCTTGCTATTGCTGATGTTTTCTTTTTCTGTCTATATTATTGTAGAAATTAAAGTCAAAAGTAAAGGCTATATCCTTGTGCCAGAGATTCCTGTCTGAAGAACTTGTAGCCTGAATTACAGTCTCGTAGCCTGGCAGCTTTTGTTTTCACCTATGTTCATACAAGTCACTAAGCAAGGATTATACTGTAACATTTTCTTAAAAGATAAGGAAAATAGTGATTACTGAGTGTGTTACTACATACATGTCTTTCTGAATATGCTTTAACAAGTTCACTTGCAGCAGGGAAGAGAGGACCAGAGGAGAGAATATTATTGTAATGTGCCCCTCAGCATCTCCTGACTTTGCAGAAATGCACAATTTTTTTCCCTGAATGAAACAACCAGCTTCTGAGATGGGTCTAAATTTAAAGTTTGCAGCCTGGAGGAGGAATTGAGAAATTTTCCTTGATGAAAGGGAAAGTACTGGTGACAAACTGGTGACACAGCACTTCCTCATACTTCACTCTTTGGTCCCCTGTGATACAGTCATAGTCAAGGCTTGGGGAAGTCCACATTCTTCCTAACATATTCTTAGTCCTGTTTATTTAAAAGACTTTCTTCTTTTCTTGTGATATAATCTGCACAAGAATATATCACTTTATAGGTGCTGGGGATGTGTGGAAGCTTTCAGGAACTGAACAGTGCACTTTCTGCAGTTCTTTGTGGAACTTCTGACAGGGCAGGGTAACACTCTGATGATCCAGATGCATTACTTGGATTATGGGGGGCCCCTCTGATTTTTATCTTCCTCTCTCCAAAACTATCTAGTTATGGAAGGCTGCATTTCTACATCTGGTCTCACTGACATCCATTGGGGTTTCCTTGAACGATAAATGTTGGGCTTCAACTTGGAAACCAAAACTGCACATGCTAGGTTGATTTCAGTAAATGTTCTTTGTTGGGTTTTTTTTTCTTCTTTTCATAAAACAGAAACTGCAGGATATATCCAGTTCTCAGGGGATAATATTTCCAAGAAAAAAATTATTCAAACCACAGGTCTTACTGAATACCTTTTATTTTGCAAGTGTATTTTTCTCTTTGAGAAGACAAATACAAACTCCGCAGGGATATTAGACCTGCCAGAGTAGGAGTAGGCCTGATCTGAATGGTGCATGTCTACTTGGGAACAGTTTTCCATAATTTCAGTTTGGCTACAGTCAGAGTTCATCAAGACCTGCAGGGAAGTGTATATGTATGCCTAAACATGACCTCAAATAAATTGGTGGTTTGCATGCCTATACATACTATGTATAGTAATAACATCGGCACTCCTGACAAAGACTGTGTTAAGCACTGTATAAACAGATAACAGTCAGTCTGTGCTTTACAGAGCTTGCACAAATGCAAAACAAGTTGTTGCAGATGGATGAAGTAAGCCAGATGATTTTTCTGTGTTCTGATAAGATTAGAATAATGAAATGAATAGTTTAGTCAAAGAACCAGCCTGCTGCTTTGGGATGCGCTTTATAGCTGATGTTGTGGCATCCAGACTGGTGAAAACAAAGCCTGTAAGTAATACGTATCATAAGACGTTTATCCAGGATAATAGCACAAATGTGTCCATGCATACACACATATTCATACACGCTCATGCACAAATACTCAGGTGCTTATCATAGGTCAAAATCACTGACAGTAATTACAAGTTCAGAAATAGCATTACGTTTTTTTAACTTAATAGATCCATAAGCAAAATGAAATACAAGCTTTATATGATATTTCCTTTTGCCAGATCTCATATTTTTCTCAAGTTTCATCTTAAAAATTCTTCATGTCTTCTGCTTTGTCATGAATCAAAACGTATCCTGCGTGACTAGTTAAGGAGTGATTCACCTGATTTTTTCATGCCTTATGGACTACAAAGGATTCAGCAGTGAAATATATTTTACTCAGCTAACTCTTACCTCTGAGGTTCATTAAGAGGCTGGTGGGTTTCCAACAAGGCTTGTAAGTTTGCAACATGAACTTGAATTGTGCATCCATAAGGTGTCTTGGCACTTCAGTCTCCCTTGTGCTGTCCTCGCTTCAAAAGTTGGGGTTAGGACCTTTGGCTTCTCCGATGAAAGCTTCTCTTATGCTCCCATTTAGAATTTTTTTGAGAAAAAAAACTTTTAAAAGAAAGTGTTGGGGAAAACATCTACTTTTTTTAAAGAAAGTTTTTTCTTCCTTTAAATGAAAAAAGGTAGAGAATACTAAATTAAATTACATGTTAAATGCTGCCACTCCTTTTTGTAAATAATAAGCAGCATGGTGGTCATCCTGAACAGTCTAGATGAGGTTTCCAAAATTATTTGAGCCTGCTAGGGAGGAAAGGTAATTAATAAACCTAAGTACTGGTGCTGTTGCTTGCACAGACTCTGCATCTTGCTGGGTGGTTCTGCATGTCACTATGGAAATAAACTGTTATAATGGCAGTCTTGTGTACTGTTTGGATGACACCTCTCTCAGAGACTTGTAATCTTTAAGTAGTGGGATGCTTCACTAGCACAAGAGATGAACACAAGGCAAATCAGCCAGTGATGGAAGGCAGACTCATATAGTTTATCATACTTCTGTTTTCAAAAGGTGTTTTTAAAATCTTCAATTCTCTGAATGGAGAAATGACAACCAGCAGCTGTAATTCTTCCCCTAATGTAGTGTGAACGTCATATTTTCCAAGCTGTCCTTAAGCCTGATTCTGCCGACTGTCCCAGTGCCAGCAATACTTTGTTCCATGTACCCACTATACATTTTTGCAGTTCAAAGTCACTGTTTTGTGGCTTTGAAAAGTACAGACAATGGCTGTACGTATTTTAAGCTTCCCTTCCGTGGCCGATCCTTCCTGCATATGCAGATAAGTTCCTGTATGCCACTGAAGGAAGAGATGTTTGAGTATGTGATGGATAGCTGTTAGAACATTAAAGAGCTGGGGCAGTGGTACCGTGGTGGCAGTGGTACTGCAGGGGCGGTGGTACCATAGGTGGAACAGAAGGGAAATGTTGGTGAAACCCAAACAGTAGGAACAGGTCTAGACGAACCTGTGTGCAGACCAATCTTCTGTGTACAGTACTCTTGTGTTACAAGCAGTGCTCATTTCTGTGAAGGCTTTTTCTCTCACTTCTTTGTTATTTTCTTTCCTGTGTTCAGGCTTGCCTTTCGTGCCGTGCCCTGGCCCAGCGCAGCCCACCCCATTGCTGGCCAGAGTGGCTGTGCTCGTGGCCAGGCAGCGCGGAGCGTGGCTCTGCCCGCTGCGCTGGCGCTGGCAGTGGTGCTCCCTGTGTGGCAGCTCCTGCCTGTGCTGTAGCTGCTGCCTGCTTGAGGCAGTGGGGCTCCCAAGCTCCATGGGGCAAATGGTGACATGGAAGCAAATCCTAGGGGATGGATGAGTTGTCAGGAACCCTTGGGAGCTGCCCTGTCACCCAGATGTGCAGGTCTGGGCTTGTACTGAGGCTGGCAAAAAGGGGGGTGCTGCAAACATTGCAAGTGTGATGCCTGGAGCAGCTGCAGAAGCACAGCCATGGTGGGTCCAGGCAGGGCAGCGGGAAAGAGGAATGGGATTGTCCAGGTCCAGTGCTCAGTGTAGTCATTTGAATCCTGTTGTACATTGACCTGGGTGACCGTGGAGAGTGGGGAGCGGTTAGGAGGGGTAGCTGGGGATGGTATCCCCTTGCTTGGCTGCCCCATGTCCCAGCACACGAACGCTGTTCCAATCCGAGCACTGTAGCTGAGGTGGGCAAGAAAAAAGAAAGAAGAGTAGCAGAAAAACCAGGGGAAACAATACTCTCCTTTTGCTGCTCTCTTCTGACTCCGTGATTGATGTTGCCTCTGGGAAACCTGTGACTGACTGAAGCCATGTGTTGGGCTGAGCAGATCAACCATAGTCAGTGGCTGGGCACTGTGCAATGCAAGTGTAATACTGACTGCTTTGTGAATTAAACTTGCTTCTTAGAAAGTTTTTTCTTAATGTTGCCAGAAGCGATCAAATGAATCATATTTACCACACCCACACACCACACCACACCCCAAAAAAACCCCAACAAACCAGCAACCTGGACCTAAGCTAACCATAAAAAAATAATAATTTCTTTATTTATTTTATTGTGCTTACATATCAAGGGAGGCTAACCCTGATGGGACAGGTGAGGTTTTGGCATGTCTGTTCCATTTAGAGGACTCTGAACTGAAACCTGTGCATATCTGCAGACTGAACAAGAATGAAATACTAATCTGGTAATAAAGCCTCTTCTTCTAATATGTACACAAGAGTCACAGTAAAGGTCTGATTACAGAAGGTAGAAGTGTTAAAGTAACATATGATTTAAAATAAAGAAATAGGTTGTTGTATTTACTAGATTTTGCACAGGGAACAGAAATTACACAAAGCATATTGTGTGTGAATCTTAATTTGATGGAGGATGATTTCAGGCTGTACTCTTCAACATGGCCAAGTGTATTTCAATATTTGTGGCATTGCTAACTACTAAAGTTATGATTTGGAGTTTAAAGTTGATGAGTATAAGAGGGAGTTTAAGAAGTACATTATAAAAGATCCATCCATGCAAAGTATTTTAATAATCAACAACATTGTGAGAGGAAAATAATATGTATGACAACTTAATGTGATTTTTGTAACCCAATTACATTTTTAAAGTTTGCATAATGCAGTGAGAGCTCTGCCATCTGCCTCTGCTCAAAAGGTTGCTCAACTCATTATCATCACCATTTTTTCAGTAATAACAATAAAACATTTGCCTTCTATGTACAAAGTGCTGGTGAAAATTGTTGTTGCTACCAAGTGTATATGGAAATGAGATTAGTTTGTTTTTATGTGGTTATGGGCAAATATAAACAAAAATTTTGAACCATAAATGTCAGTATTAACCTTTAGCTTGAAGGTCTCTCCCAGCCTGGAGGGAATGTTGAATAGAAGAGAAAGAAAATTGAAGTAGAATAGAAATTCTTAATAAAATGTCATTTTTAATGTAATAATATTATAATTTAAGACACTATCAAAGTCGTACAAATAAATTCATATTAACATTAAAGGTCTCTCAAACTTAGCTGCTTAAACAAAAGGCCATTGCAGACACACGGAAGGGCTGCATGATGAATTAACATTAAGAAAACTAAGGTCAGTGTCTCAGATTCAGCCGGTCGCTTTCTCCCTTAAAACAAAACCACTCAATAAGCACAACGAGAACCAAAATAAATCAGTAAACAGAGAACTCAAATTTAGGAAGATATAAGAGGAAACATTTTTTTTTCCACAAAGAAACAACTCCGTCTGCAAAAGAAGGCAAACTGTTACACTGCCAGCCTTATTAGCTGTCCATCAGTGCATTATCATCATGCTTAAGAATCCTGCTCCTAGAATCATTCAGCTACCATAGAGACTTTATTTCTGGACATTCTTAAGCTGTATGAATCATTAAGCATTGCATTTTAAATCCGCAAAATAAAAAAAAAATACTATTTGAGTTAATTTTTTAATGGGACAGTCAAGGCCTATTAAAGTTACGAGCTTTTAGGGTAATGTCAAATGCTCTTTAATAAGCCACAGCGCATTGTGACTCCCTGTTTCATCTGTATTACTTAATGGTCTTAGGTCTTGCTACCATTAGGCTAAATTGAACAAATGATTGGAAACTTTGTTAATTGGGAGGAAAGGGGGAAATGACAATCATTAATCATTAATGATTTTACTTTTCATATTTGTCTTTACAAAAGCACTAGCAGAGCGTATTGGACGCTAAGTATCTTTTAATTAGAACAGAGATAAAGCCATAGCATCATGTTGAAAGAGAGGTGTTTTACCTTGACTTTTGTGAACTTAAGAGTAACAGGGCGTTAAGACAATTTGTGTTAGGAGGACCCTTCTAAAGCTAATATTCTTAAGGCTTTCAGCTGATCAGCAGTTGTCGTGTGTGAATACTTGCACCAAATTTAATGCCAGCTTGCTTGAGATGAAGAACTTAGCATTAAATGCAAAAATACTACAATGTCTATAAAACTTAATCAGTTACCCTTCTTGCAAAAAAGCAGCTTCACTGTGTTTCCTCAACTGATTAAATACGTGAGGCTTCCCGGGTTCCTGTAGTAGCTTTAGCTCATGGCAGATGGTAGAAAAAATGGAGGTTGTAACAGAGGTTCAGGAAGGGGAGATTTTGCAACACAACTGATACTGCAAACACTGCTGTGTATAGTGTTGCATGCACACCAAAGTATTATCAGGATCTGGTTATAGTGATAAAAATCCATCCCCAGTCAATGTCCTGTCTTTTATTGCCTCTCCCAGCAGCGGAGCTGTGCTCTGCCAAACCGTGTGCAGAGAATGGCTGCTGTAGAAAGCAGAACAAAGTGTTCAGTAGGAAATGAATGACGGAAAATAAATTTCTTCTTGTTCTTAATGATTATTCATTCTTGAGTGCCTTGATTTGGCAGCCTGCCTACTCGTTGTTATTCCCCAAGAATGCTGTGTGCTCTGCTCTGTGGGATGGGATAGGGCAGGGTGGGGTGAGGTGGGATGTGGTATGGTGGGATGGGTGTTGGAATGGACTTTCTCATCTAGGAGTGCTGTTCTACTCGCTCTGACGGCAGCTGCTTTCTACTGCCCACTGCTGTGAGAAGGCAACTTGTGATGTCCAGCTAGATGTCCTGTGGTGGGCTGTCACATTACTTGTGTGATCAGTCATTTAATTTTCCTTGTTTCATATTTCAGCAATGAGACAATACTAGAAAACTTGTACTGTAATCACCACCTGAGTATTTAGACATCAAGACAGTGGTTCGAACACCTTTCCACTCCAGGAGATGGATCCTCAAATGACAAATGTTAAAATACATGTTTTTATTCATGGCCACTTCCCTGAGAAATGTGCAGTTTGCATGTCTTTCTCAAGAAGTACTGAGCCTGAGAATCAAGTGTAATGTTGTTTTTAATAGAAAGGTCAGTGATGGCTGGCTGTATTTCAGAAATTCCTATGAGAAAGGACTCGGCCTGTCTCTCAACAGAGCCACAGATGAGCAATGATCCAAGCACAAGAGAGGTCAGTTCAGCTGCCCACGGGGATCAAGATGGCTCAGATAGTAACAGGGATTTGTGAAAAAAAAATGAGCTGTGGCTTTCTAGAGATCAGTCAGCCAGGCCTGCTGTCTGTGGAGAAAAAAAGAGCATTATTCAGAGTCTGAGGTTTGGCCGTGAATTTTCTTTAATGGTCATCATTTTTCAGCTACTCGTGAGCACCAGCTGCTGCACTGGCGCTTCATCCACACCTTGATCTCTGCAAGCACTGTTTCAGTCCATCTCTGCTTCACCTGTTGGTCACCAGCAAACTGAAAACCTCAGCTTAGATTTGGTTTCAATTCACTCTGAATTTGCTGTGATACTGTTTATAAATCTTCTTATCCAAACAAATACCCTCAGCTCAGTCCACGTTTTCAGTTGAGGAGTATTTTTAGTCCACTTTTTGATTACCTCCACTTATTAGAGGTCTTTTCCCAGCATTTCCTAGTTTATCCTTTGGGGGACAGGCATCATATTGCCTCACTCCAGAAGGAAGGTATCAGATAGGGGGGAATCTCCTCCTGGGCGGAGGTCTTTGATATGTTTTGTTCAGATTAATCCTGCCAACCTCCCACCTTCCCTGCTGTTGCAATATCCTGTTTTGGATTCTAGGCATTAAAGGAACAACATTAGTTTCAAGTGTTTTGTTCCCAGAAAGGTTTAGATGAACACAAGGGCATGCAAGGTTATGACCTTGCATGTGGTCCTGAGAGGAACTGCTAGCTGAAGATGCTAAACTTGCATGGGGAGAGCAGGAACCCAGTGGGTGTTAAGAGAAAAATCTTTCCAGGGGAAAATTGGCTCTTGGAGGGTAAGCAAGTGTTAATAAACTCATCTTTTTGTGGATTACTTTCTGTTCTCCCTTCTCATTTCCCCAGCTCTGAAGAGATTTTCTTTCTCTGATTCAGTGGTCATGGAATGCTGTAGGGCAGTGGAAGATAAATCTGTTGTGCATTGAAAAGTAGCTAATACTGTATGCCAGCCAGGAGATGTTCTGTAGCGTTGGTTTGTCCTATTTGATTTGACCCAGGGACACTTCAGTCAATCAAGCAGTGCATTATCATTTCAAGCTGAGGGAGAGATACACTATTAATCTAAGTGAGCTGCAGTCAGTCTTGACAGGCAGGGGACAAATCCCTAATCAATCTTTTAATCACCCACCTGGGGTGATTTGAATGAAGTCAATTAAGGGATCTTTCATCAGCAGAAAAAGCTGCACTCAGCTGGCTGAGGAAACATATGTAAGTTCTCCTTTGTGCAGATGTCTTTAGAATAAAACTCTGTGGGTGTTTCTTCCCTTGTTCATTTAGCGGGGAGTAAGCTGGATGAGAAAGGAATGACAAGTGTAGGATAACCGTATAAAGTTCCAAAATAATATAATCACAAATACGTATTTGCAATATAAAGTTTCAAAATAATATAGTCACAAATATTTATTTGGAATGAATTTCCTCATTCTCCAGAAGTGCTACAAATATTCTAGAAAATGCCAAACTGTAAAGGAACAGAAATACTGAATATTTATTTTCATAGACCAACTCTATGCAGCATCATGGTCAAATAATTGGGTGAGGTGTTAAAAGGACTTTTGCTATTGGAGATAGTGAAGAAATATATTTTACAAAGATTGACTTTTATAACTTCCTTTTTCTCTCTTGGCTTTTCTGATATAATTTGTTACTAATATTTTGTATTATAAACTCCTGCCAGAGCTAGTGAAGCACAGGATGTCCGGAGAAAGCAGAACTTGGCTGTATATATAAAATATATATGTATATATATAAAATAAACAGAGATGTTATTTTAACTCGTTGGGATATGCCTTTAAGTTTTGAGCACAAGGTGATTCTTTTCCATTGAATTTTGAATTGTGTGATTTGTTTACTGAGAATTAATATTTACAGATCTTTGAACATGTGACCTGTTGTGCAACTGATTTGGTTCTGGAAAAGGTAGGGCCACAGTGTTGTAATCTGTAGTGTTTGTCATTCCTGTAGTCGTACAGATTTGAAGTTCAAAAGCAGCTTAATCTTAAAACCACCTGACAGTCTACCCACATCATGACCATGAAAGTGTAATTAAAACTAAAAAACACCTTCTCAGAGCATCCCTAGTGGAGCCTCTATTAGTGAGAGAATAAAATCGCCGAGGAAATTTTGAGGATAAACATGTTAAAACAACTCACCTGTTGTGGTTGATAGACTTTTTACTTGGTCTTGTTTTAAGAGCTTTGTTGGGCAATTTGTGCTCTTCGTCCTTGTTTTAATTATGTCCAGGATTAAACGTCTGTCACTTGTACATTGGGAGAGATCAAACCTCTTCAATTCTGTGATAGTGTTTTTTTTCTTTCCCAACAGAGTCGTTTTAGCACTGCATTAGAGACTTGGCGGTAAAGGTTGAGCTGACACTTAAATCATAAACCTTTATTCTTCTCTCTGATTAGATCTTAAGCTGAACAAAATCACCAGCTCCTGGTAATGTTGTCTCCCATTCTTAGCTCTGAAGAAGTCTTGAGATAAATTTCAAAAGAAACAAATAAAATCTACTTGAGAGGGACCTGAGGGAGGTGCAGGACTGTAGTGACATTTTCTGTAATCTGCTTTGGCATGCTTTTGGTACTGTCTTGTGTGAGCAGCTAAACCCACTTCCTTTCTGGGTTGCAGGTGTCATTGCAAACTGAAGCCCAGAATCGTGGGGACACTTGGGAACCTGACTTGGACACCTGAAAATGAATCACATCGCAGCTCAAGTGTGTCACACCTGTTGAATGTGAGCCACCTTTACACATCTGGGAAAAAAGAAACAGACCTCTTCTATACAATTGCACCTACATACTTGCTTTTGTGGTGGTTGCTCTGGTCTGAATTTGTGAATTTTGGAATAAGAGGTGTAATTTGCTGGTTGCTGCACATGGCCAGTGGGGCATTAGCTGCTGTTTCAGGTCTTGTTTTCCAAAGGAAGGCAGGACCCAGCATACAGGATTTAACTCTGCTTCTGTTGAAACCATAGGAGAAGACAGAGACCACCATGAAGGACAGCTCAGAAGTCCCCCACAACCAACAACACACCACAAAGCCCATGGGAGCCATTAGCTGCATGGAGGAAAGGTCAATTAAGGCTTATAAAGGCAAAGTAATTTTTCAGTTCTGGCTTAGCTGTTTCTACTTTCACTGATTTCAGACAAGTTACTTCATAATTACACCTAAGCAGGAAGAAAACCAGGAGTTTGCACAGGGGTTCATGTGTGCAGGATTTATTGACCTGGAGGAGCCGCAAAGCCAGTGTGTCTCCTCACTCAGGACCACTTTCAGCACAAAGGCTCCCTGAGTGTCCTCAAGCTGTTGGTGTGCCCTCTGCACTCCCTGCAGGGACATGTACCCCATGCCTGGGGGCGGGATGGTGGACCAAAGAGCTGGGCTCCTTTTGCTGTGCCCTGGGTGGATAATGTTCCCAGGCTGCTCCGTAGCAGTGTGACACGAAGCAGAGCAGCCCCAACCTATCTCTGAGCCTGAACTCAGGTTAGGTCAAAAGCATAATACCTGAGAGTGACTTGCAGCACCTGGGAATGCCCCTATGCCCCAGCATGTCCCAGCATCCCACTGAATGGAGATCCAAGTGTGCACTGTTCCACTGCAAGGTCTGGATTTCCACAGGAAGGTGATGGAACCCATGGGCCAAAGGGGACCTGAGCTACACCTCGCCCCCTTCCCACAGCAGTCTTCTGGGGCATCAGGACATGGGAGCTCAGATATAGCCACAGCCCTTCACTCCCTCCAGACTCGGGAGACAAAAATCATAATTTAATTTTCACAGGTGTGGTTCTTACAGTCAGAACCCCAACAGGCAAAACCAAGCACCTCTACAATTCATATTCTCCTGTAGGGTGTTGCCACCCTCTATTTGTACAACAGCTCAGATGGCAGCTGCCTTCATGTGGGTTGGATAAAGTCACGGGAGCAAAACAGTGGCCTGATTAAACCTTTCTTCTCTTCCAGTCCACAGCAAGTTTTTGAATCCTGATGAGATGATAATTAATGCAACTCTTTAAATAGCTATTTGAGAAAAGCAATCCAGGTTGCGTGTAGCAGACACAACTTTCATAAGTATATGGAAACAGATTTACTCTTTAGAAGGAGGTTAAATTTCATTCTTAATTACAAATGTCTGTCTTTTATATAACAATTTTTTAATTACAGTTCCTTAAAGAATGAATATTCCATAAGGTTGGATAACAAGGCTATGCCTAATTTATACCATTTAGATGCAAATGATTACTCTGGTGTGTAAGTACCCAAAATCAAGCGAAAGGTAGGCAGACAATGAGGGCATGAAAAAGTAATATGAAAAAAAAATCTTATTTTTTGATTAGGGTAAAAGTTTACAGGATTTTGCCCCTCAAAGCCCTTTCTCATGCTAGTCCATTGACTTTACGAGGATGCTCTCACAAGAGCCCATGTCGCTGGGAATATTCCCATGAGAAAATGGGGTTTCAAATTAGTGTAGCTTTTCTATTCTTAAACAACAAAAATCTGAGATGATATGTGCAGCTGACCTAGGATTTTTGGAAAGCAGAATTGCAATAAAACAGTAAGATACTACATAGGAAACCAAAAGATGAAATAAACCAGGAAAATCTGAGTCAGCAGCATGTAGACTGCTTCAGAACAGTATTTTAGAAACATGGAGTAAATGTATACCACTACCAGAGAAGATTTTTTAAAGGACTGAAAGGAAAAAAAAAAATGTTGGCTTGGTCAAACATCAAGGCAGTGGAATCTACTAAATGACATCAAAGGCATCTTCTAAAATGTGGAAGTATTATCTGAACAAGGAAAACAGGAAAGATAAATTGTAGCAAGTAGAGTGTCACACTGCAATAAAAGTAGGTCAGTGGGGATTTAGAGGCTCAACCTTGTGAAGGTGTGAAAGCTGATATAAAACCTTCTTCAAAAACATCAAAGGAGGAAGCTGACCAGAAAGTCAACTGGGCCAGTAAATGGTGAAGGTGTGGAAAAGGCACCCTGTGAAGACAGGACCTTGCAGCAGAGCTAGAGGATGTGTTTCTATTAGTGCTGGTTACAGGAGAGACCAGTGAGGCTCCCACTGGAGTCATTCTTTGCGGGAGATGAGACTGAGAAACTGATCAGAATAAACCAGTAAACTAAACGTAACCAGTTTCATGCAGGAGCTTCAAGTGTATTCTGCTGTGAAAGTATGGAACCACAGCTGTCCAGTTTGAGTTACTGCTTAAAGGACTTAACGACAAAAAAATGGAAGGCTGTAAATAGGACACCGGTCTTTAAAAAAGGGATGGAGGAATAATCTGAGAAGTTATGGACTAAGAAGGCTGACATCCATAACAAAGGCACCTCTAGAAGCTATTGAAAAGGCGGTGGGAGATCGAAGGAGCAGCTTTCCCACTTGTAAGGAGGCTCTTCCCTTGGATCCTTGTTTTCATCTATGGCCCAAGACAACAAAACAAGGACCTGATAGCAAAGATACCTCTAAGCACGGGGACACCAGGGCAGCTAGGGTGAAGTGCTTCCCTCTCTCTCACAGATGTTATGCAGCTGGCCTGGGCCAGCTTTGCCACTGTCTCCTCATGCTGCTGGTAAAGAAATTTCATGGATGTAGTTTTAATGTATGCTGATGTGGGCTCTGGGCCTCAGCTCACGCTGCTGTGGGGGGGGGGGGGGG
>JAVJGJ010000047.1:69848104-69865047 GCA_035590215.1 Microhierax caerulescens | reverse complement strand
TTCCTTGGTTTGCTTTGCTTGTGCAGCTTTCACTTTACCTATTAAACTGTCTTTATCTCAACCCATGAGTTTTCTCACTTTTCTGATTCTCACCCCCATCCCACCAGGGGGGAGTGAGCGAGTGGCTGTGCGGGGCTTAGCTGCCAGCCAGGGTTGAACCATGACAGCAATATGTTTTTAACTTGTGATTTCTGCTGGAAATACACATAAAATCAAACATTTAGGTTTCTTTAAATTAACAAGTAAGGGAAAAAGATTTTTCTTAGAAGTCTGATCAATGAAAAGAGAAAATATCACTGAATGTTAAGAAGAAAAATGTTGACATACATAATCAATCTTTTTTAATCCAGCAACAACTAAAAATATCATTAATAGAATAATGAAATAAAATAAATAAAAAATATCACAGGGAAGAAATGCTTTAATATGAGGAAGAATCTTGCCATTTCATATCTGCAATACTAGAAACACTCCACTGTGTATATATGTAGTGATTCTGCAGACTATGAAAACAGTGACTCCTCTGTCATTTATGATCCATAAACTGTAAAATGAAGTCTTTCTCATTTCTCAGATGACAAGTCATATTCAATGTTTCAGTATTTCAATACCTGAGGTTGTGACCCACTGAAAAAAAGTGGAGGGACATTATGAGGACTTGGCTCATGAGGAGGTACCTGAATGAATGAATGAATTTGGAGTTCACACAAATGAATGAGGATCTTCTGAGTGTGGACCTAAATCATGGGTAGGAGGACCCAACCTACAAAGATAAAAGTGAACATCACCACTATTACAAAGATTTGAGGCAATATTAGAAATAATAGAAGACATTATAACAAATAATCCATTTACTGCTCTGAGGATGACACTGTTCTGGATCTACATAATATACCACTAACATAGTAAGTTCTTGCATGTTAATACCTGTAAGAAGTTTCTGAGAATGCTCAATCTGAACTAGCTTCTGGGAGCTTAAGTAGAGCTGGGCAAATGTCAGTAAAATTAACCAGTGGAATTTATTCTGTTCTGAAACTAACTATACATTGAAAATAAACCATAATAATAATACTACTAAAATCCCCACTAAGCTTGAGGAATGGGGAATAGGAAGTTGACTGCAGTGTCATATAAAAGCTGTGTCTGAACCCTTCAACCAGATGTGCCTGGGATGGTTCCTGGGGAAGAGGGCAGCTGACTGACCTGTCTGATAGGAACCGAGGCTGTGCTAACTCCCAAAATGTGTCTAGGGATGGTTTGAGAGAGCGGGAGCTGGCACAGGCCAGCCTTGAGCTGGAGGCAACTCTGACAGCTCCAGTGCCTGGGAATGCTCCCTTGAACTGTTTAATTTACCGATACTGACATAACGAGAGACACAGTCCTAAAATAATAGCTGACTATGGGTGTGTATGAGAACTGTTAACAAAATCTTGACGTCCAACATTTTTATTGTATTTCTAAGTAAATCCTGCAATCATTCCCTTGAACCACAGTCACCAGGGCCTGGTCCTACAGATGGGGAGGATGAAGCTCTCAAGAGCAATTAAGCAAACAGATATTTGCAGTAATCAAACAAGCAATTGTCAGCAGGCACCTCTGCTCACCATGCCAGCACGCTGGCACTGATTAAAGTCCACTCTTGATCGTACTAGTACCTATTGTCCCCAGGGACAAGATGTCAGTAGCAAACCAGTGACACACAGCTCTGTCCGTGTGTCTCCTGCCGAGGCTGCCCGGAGCCCCTGCGCTGCCCGCAGCCCACCCGCCCAGCGCTGCTCCTGCCCACCCTCAGCTCGTCCCACCGCTGCTGCCACGCTCCTGGTGCCTCTCTGGGCAGCCAGTTGCATCTCCCATCACCCACCCTCTGCCTCTGCAGCTGGCTCCTGCTCTCCTGAACTCCCCATTACTCCTCCCTCACCAATTAGTCACGTCCTTCCTCCACGGTGCTTTTTGCCACAGACCAGTTTTCCCTCTGGCTCAGCCCCAACCCTTTGGGCAGCCAGGACACTTTTAGCCTTCAGTGTTGAGCCTCAGCCTTCCCAGGATCCTCATTTCTCCCTTCTTCCTCTGGCCTTCGAGTCATCTCTGCTCCAGCACTGAGAAGCAGCAGAGCCCAGAACACCCATGAAAAACAAATCTGCCTTGGCTGGGTGTCCTGGGGGCTGTGACTCATGCCGAGGGACAGTGCCTTTCCAGTTGCCAAAGCAGCTTGAGTAAGACCAAAGAAAAAGAAATTCCTGGAAACTGTGCTGAGAAAATAAAAGTCTCCACCCAACAAGAACAAACTGCACCACACCCCCCCCCCCAGAATTTAACAACTGACAAAATCCAGGCAGATTTATCACAGGCAGAAAAAGTGAGACTCAGAAGCAGGAAAGAGCTGTTGTGTCAAAACACGGTAGCGCCAGATTTGTCTCTTCTGCTGCCAGAAGTTTTAAAACTGGTAAAACAACAGATTTCTCCAAGTCTTGTTCCCTGAAATGTTAGAAACTTTTAGGCAGTAACACTCAAAACAGACAGCCCCAATAACAAATACAGCCCAAATCAAAAACCCAGCATAGAAATGTTTTTTAACTGCATGGACACACTTCTGGAAGAAACTGAGAAAAAGCATATATCAAACCGCCAACCCAACCTGGCATATAAAACCATTCTCATAATGTAGGTTATATGAATTACCAGATCTGATCCAGTTTGATACTGAGTGGGTTAGCTGGTTCAACACTACATTTGAAACATTTATACAAATGTTGGATACTTAATAAAATTCTGTCATTTTTTTAAGCTCATTCTCCCATACCAATGCTGTAACATAGCCTAAAGCAATTGAAATGATTGACTGGCAAAACGTGCTAATAACTTTGATTAGCTTCATTTATTTGCATATAATTATTTGCTAATTTCTCTGCAGTAATTAGGACTGTGGCACATTGCTGACATGACTTTTTTAAATAAGAATGCTTTTAGTAATACTCAAACCTGTTTGTGCTTCCAAGTGATGTTTTTGATAAAGAAAAATCACCTCCAGGAAAGATATTTCTGAAACAAATATGTACTTCTAGATTTCAAGCAATCATTACAGAGGGGTTTTGCTATGATTGTAGATATTCAAAATCCAGAACACATTTCTCTTGAGGTTACATCTCAGTCAGGATAGATCACTGTTGCCAGTCAGGTAGGAGCTGTTGCCCAGGAAATATAGAAATGATCCAAAGTTCTCCACTCAAAGCCCCAAATAGGTTGGAAGAAAATACTGGCAGACAGTAATGCACTGCTGTATTACCCCAATAAATGTATTTCAATTTGCTGCTCCACCTGTGGCATTTAAGTAAATTTACTGAGGTTAGTAAATTACTTACTAATTATGCATGTTGCATTTTGGTCAGCAATTCTCCCTGCCAAACCTTTGGTCCTTTTTGGGTGCTACTTATGATCATGCTACTCTGTAAAAGTATCTAAATGATTTTTTTCTCTTTTGCCATCTCAAATTACATCTATACTGTGCACTGATGGGTAATAGGCACTGAAATCTTTTTTATAGAGCTAGTCTGGATATTAGTGTCTTATCTCTCATTAACATTAGGTTAATGTACAATTCAGAACCTGGTTTTGTGCCTATGTCCCTTCGAGACAGAAGAATAAAAGTGAAGGACAAAAAAACTGTTCTGAAAATCATGATTGGGCAAATGTAAACTTTCCTGAGTGCTTTGCCAGCCACCTGACAATTTTAAATAGAAGACAGTGAGCAGGTGAAGAAAGCAATCAAAGTCAGCATTAATGCTGCTGCCTAAACAGTTTAGCTGTCTTTGCTCCATTTCTTCCACAGCTATTGCTGACTGTGACTACAGATAAGTTGAACAAGGATGGAGGTCACCAAAACAAGAAGTGCCTTAATAATTAAGGGCTCAATATGTTTCACAAATGCACCTTCTTCTGTGTCCGCTGCCAAACAGCTGTGGGTCTGTGATATCTTGTAAAAATAAATTAAGAAACCTGAAAGGCTCTGCTGATAATCTAAATGTGGAACTGGCGATGCAGAATGAGGATGAAACTGCTAATTACTCTCCCCAAGCCCATACTTGCAACATAATCAAATCTGTCCACCGGGGCAATCTGCACTTAATCAATTGAAGTGTGATACAACTTTGCACTTCACGATAACATGAAGCTAGAACTAAAAAAAGCCCTGTCATTGTTATAAGCGTATTTCCAAGGCACTGAATTATCAGGCTTTTCTCTCCAAAACAAGCCCCTCAACTTTTAATTACCTGTAGTAATGCTGCAAACGTTTGTTAAGGTCTGTGCATAGCTTACAGCTGAGCTTGCCCATGCTAGCCAGTCCTTCCTCTGCTGTCCTGGGAATGGTTTGCTGTTGGGATACCTTGTTTCAGCATGCTTCTCTGTTGGTAAAATGTGAAGTACTCTGCTTGTTTTAATGCAAATGATGACTCGTTAAGTAGGGAAATGAAGCATGTTACATTTTCCACATTGCTGTATCTTAAAGTCTGAATAAAAGGCTAATACTGGAAGAGAAAAGTTTTTTTTTTTCCTTTTGTAACAGACTATTCTGATAGCCGAAAACAAATTTATAGTATCAGCAGCCACTTAAATGCTGTGTTTGGGCAGATAGCAAAATTTTGTTGGATATGTATTCAGATCTCAGGGGAGCTCCTCTGCCTGTCTCATCAGTTGCTGGCGGTTTGAGAGGCAGGCTTTTCCTCAAAGATTCACTTGTCCTTCAGTTGTAGGGAAGTGAAATAGCATCTGCCTGGGATTTTTTATGACTTCTACTTCCAGATGAAATGGAAATACAAGGACATGAAAAAAAGAGAAAGGTCTCAGCTTTCTGAATTTGTAACACTTTGGTTAGGAAATTCAGTGAAGAGTCTGTGTCAGCTCTTGTTTATTCAGATGTGCATATGCTGCCCTCATAACCAGTATTCCTACTCTAGGTCCATTTCCATATTCCTTCCCAATCGGCATTTGAAACAGTCAAAATATTGGCAGAAAACACTTTGCTTTTGTTTGCCATTTCATTTAAAAAATTATTTAAGTCCCAAACTTAGATTTGGAAATGCTAAGCAAAGAAAAAAAAAATCATAACAATGCTCTATTTTGAAATTCCCAAAACAGAGTTTAAGGATCATTCCTCTCCCTAAAGAGGCTGATAAAGTGGCTGTTTGTTCTGTTCAAAGATCGAAAAGAGAGATCAGACTGGGGCTGCAGGAGGTTGCCTGTTTATGGAAGGTCTCCTGGCCTAATGCTTGCAAGTTCCCATCACTCAGGACAGCTGTGGTGTCACCAACTTGCTTCCCTCTGCTGGGTGCCTGATTTTTCTCCATTTTGGCTCTGGACACCACCCACTGTGGTCATGGCTGTTATTTTGACAAGCTCCGAAGAACAACTTACTTGTGTGTTACTGGCATTTCATCACTCTGAGGGATTCTTTGATACGTATTTGTGTTGGTTCTTCATACTGCATCTTTGGTTACACACCTTGGGTTCTGAAGAGAGGAGCTAATCTGGTAGTGTCAGTGGTGGAGAAATGAGGGCTCTGGCAAGAGGAGCAGCTTGGATTGAACCCGCTGTATTTTGCAGAAGGCAAAGTGTGCTGGATGAGTCTTCATCTGCTGTTCCAGGCAGGTAATTACTTGCACCTGTGTAAAGCCAGGGCACAAGCCCCAGTTCTCCTGCTGTACTGCGTCCTGCTCCACATGAACGTACATTACTGCATAAAATGCAAGAGGGAGTATTTGGCCTAATGACTGTGTTTCTGCTGAAAACAAAATCTGTCAAGTGATAAAGACAAAACACTGTACTGAAAAACCTTCACATTTTCTGCATCTGTTCATTGTGAAGTCTGTCTCATAATGGAAGGAAGGCCACCAGTACATCGCTGCAGAAATGAGCAAACTACACGTGTCAGCCAAGTCCAACACAGCCTGTGCTCTCAGAAAAATATTCTACCGGTAAGCAAAACGTGAACACAAAAACATGACACAAAAAAACCTTTTCTCCCTCCTATTTTGTCCTATCACCTCCTGTCAATCTTCAGACAAGTGAAACAATCTTTGCAATTTTTTTTTAAAAATATAACTCCTTGTGTGCTTCCTCCCATCGATCAGGAGGATATTAGAGGAGGTCAGCTGGCTCCTTGACTTTTTGTCAGCAAACAAAGAACATCAGAATTACAAAAATGTCCATACTCAATCAAGTGTTCATTAGCATTCTGGGGAGTCAGTTCAATTAAAGAAAACTCTTATTTTGTCTGCCTCACTAGAGAAATGCAGACTAAAATTGGAATGTAAATGTGGCTGTATTTTATAATGATTTAATGTGACAATCTTCCTATTTGCAAATGGCCCAGCAAAGGGTCACAGTTTAACATCAATTCATAGAGTAAAATGCAAGTGCAAAAACATGCCAGAACAATTTTCAGGATGTTTTTCAATTATCTAGCAAAGGACACATGGCGATTTCTTATATTATTTCATTTTCCTGTGAGACTTTATGTGCTGCCAGTTCTGAACCACTAGTTGTTTGAACTCTTAAATTCCTGTTTGGGAAGTTTGCTAAAGTGCTAGCAAGAAGCTCTAGTGAAGTTCCCCTTGATTTCCAAACCACTCTAGTGTCTTCCCACTGATGGGATAAATGCGCTGAGTGTTTTCAGCTGCATCTCAGATAAAGCTAACCAAAATCAAGCCCTTAAGGCTTTGATTTTCAGAGTGCTTAACACTGTAGCTGAAGGTAAAGGAGCTGCTGGGGCACTGTATCCCTGAAAACTTGAAACAATGCTGTCCTTGTGATGAGGATGGTCCTTGGATTGTCAAACCTGCCTGAAGAAGGGAACGAGGTAGGATGACTTGGCACATGCTGCTTAGAGCAGGTTTATGCTTTAATTCTGTCCGGAATTCGGCTGATCACAGTTGAATGGGCTGTGCACCTCCTCTGTGCAGTCAGGGTTAAGAAGGTGCTCTAGATACCCAGTGAATAGATACAGAGGTTCTGCCCCCCGTGGGGAGGTGCCTGGCAGCTGGCTGGGTAGCAGCCTGATTGCTGGCGTCCCCCCTTGCTTGGGGATGGGCTCCTGCATGCACACATGCGTGTGTGCCAGGCTCCTGTGTGCACAAGGGTCCTGACCGTGTGGCACTGCACGTCTCCCAGTCCGGCCCCGCGTGCCCACTTGTAAGGAAAGCAGCACCTGCTCCATCATGCACCATGCAGGGAGCAACAGAAGCAAAGCAAAGCCAGGGATGTTTTGTAGCTCTTAATTTTGTCTCTGGGAAGATACTGAGAAGTGGTATTCCTGAGGTCTCTTTTTGTTGTTTTGCTTGTAAACCCCTCTAGATTACCCTGTCTTTATCAGCTCCCAGGACAACACGTATGGAGTTTTTGCCAAGTTCCAATGTAGCCTGGTCTGTTTAATGGCAAAATCTCAGGCTTGCTGTACCTCTACTATTGATGTGCCTATTCACAAACACTTTGTTTCTCCCACCTGGGGTTCCAGGAAAGGACCAGGACTCACTGGTATCAATGCCAGCAATTACTACCACCCAGTATCACTGAAGTCAGTGGTAGCTCTATAAGTGGCAGTCTGTGGTTCTGCAAAGTGACAAACCAAGACTTAAACCACCACCTTGGTACTTGATGTAGATAAAACTGAGGAGTATTGTGACTAAGATAAACTTCGTTTGCATCTAAATTAGTATGCCAGGGTCAACATAGCTGGCTGTCTTCAGCTGCCATGAAGGCTTCAAGACATGCTATGGTTAGACCTCCTGTTGAAGCTCCTGTGTCAATTTGTTCACTTATTTCTTTCATAGCTGATCTTGCAGCTTTCAAGTATGAAACTTCAAGGTGTCACTGAAAAAATATCATCATTTTCATAGTCCAGTGGGGCTCTGTGCTCAGTATGTGTCACTATGTCCCGTACCAAGTAAGATTTATTTTAGTAGAATAAAAACTGGAAGTTTTTTATTATCTGTCAGTCTTAGAAGCTGGTATTGATTAAGCACATGATAAAGTCTAAGCCTGTGCAGCCAAAATATTCACCCAATCTATTATCTTCTCTCTGATAGCAACCAACTGTTGATGCACAGTACAAAGCCAGGGAAGCCATAAACCCCTTCCCCAGCATAATGTCGCAGCTTCTGGTGACCCACAGTTCCTGGGCTACACATTTTTCTTCATATTTAATCTTAGTCTTCATATTTAATAGAGCTGGATGGATTTTTTTTTTCTTACCTTGATTTGATTAATCACTGTCTGAAGCCAAGGAAACTCTGGTGAAAGCCTATGGGAAGACTCTTCACATCTGTCTGTGTGTTTTATTTGTGCTTTGTTTTGAATTTGCCATCTTCCAACTTCCTTTGATACTTTCTGGTTCCTGCATTAGAAAACAATGAACACAAGGGCCTTAGTTATGTTCCCTATACGCTTGTGGTTTCATAGACCTTTCTTATAGCCTTGTTCAATCATCTCTTTTCAGACTGAAAAAGCCTAAAGCCTGATTATTTAATCACTTCTGATGCAGAAGCCATTTGATACCTCTGCCATTCTGATATTCCACCTCAGAACCCTTTTTTCAGACCTGCTATATGCTTTGGGGATGGGTGGACCAGAACTGCCCACACAGTATTCAAGGTGAGGGTGCCCCAAATCTGTGGAGTGTGTGATGACATTCTCTTCCGTTTTGTCTTTTCCTTTCCTAATAACTCCTAACACTCAATTCACTTTTTTATTACTCCTGAGCATTGAGCTGACACTTTCATAGACTGCCTATTATATTTCCAAGATCTTATTCCTGAATGATAATGCTAATTCAAAGACTGTCACTGTGTATGTAAAGTTAGGATTGTTTTTCTCATGCATGCTACTTTACATTTATCTGCTTTGAATTTCATCTACCACTTAATCATCCAGTCTGCTTCCTGCAGTTCTCTCTCTCTCTTCTTTCTTTTTTAATGATTACACTGAAGAAACTCTTATCAACAGAAAACATTGCCATCTTAATATTCACCTCCTTTTCCAGGTAATTTAGAAGTCTGTCGGACAGGGCAGACCTATCACATACCCCAATAAGACTCTACTGGTACTGCCCCTGCACTGAGAAAATTGGTTGTTCATTCCTACCCCTCATTTCCTAAACCTTAACTCTTTATTTATCCCTGAAAGGAATCCCTTTTCTACCCTGTGGTAACACGGGTTTTTGAAGAGTTTTTGGTGAAGGATGTTGTCAAATGCTTTTCAGGAATTCTAGCAGATTAAATCCCAATTATTATGTGCAGGATGGGGTGGGAATTGCTCGTTCACTGGATCTTCTTGTACATGAGCTAGGGTACATTGAAGGATACTACCAGAAGGCATTCTTAGAACAAAACCAGCAGAGTGAATCTTCATGCAATGTGTAGTTAAGTTTCAAAATTCATCGCCATGTGTAATGTGGATAGTATTTGTGGATTTGAGGGACAGACTGGGCCAGTTCATAGGTGACAAATCCATTGCAGGTTACTAAATGCATAGAAACAAAGGTTGCCTAAGGAGTCCATGAAACTCAAAATGCTTGGGAGCCCTGTACTCATGAGGAGCATTCTGTATATCTGCCCTGGTCATCTTCGCTTTCCCAGGCATTCACTTTTGGAGACAGGTTTCTTAGCAAACCCAGCACAGCCGTTCTTTTGCTTTTTTGTGCACATGTTTTTAATTGGATTTCTTCTCGGATGCCTTCAAGAGCTCTGCCTGGTTTGCAAGGCGTGACTCCCCTTTTTGAAAGCTGCTTCTCCAGGGTACTTACACTTCCCCGGTATCTGCTGATTTAGTTCCTACCAATTCCTCCAATACAGTTGTCAAACTAGTAAGTGCTACAGCTCCTAGACTGTAGCTCTCCAGATACACCTTGCAACTGCTAAAAATCTGTCATCACATTTGCCATCCTCCATTCCTGCAGTGCAGTGGCAGCTCTAAATGCCTTGCAGCTTTCTTTAGTAGGTCAGCTTTTAAATCATCTGGGCCTGACAATTTGTTACCTTAATTTTGACAATTTCTTCTATAGATTCTTCTAATGAACTCTCTCTACAATAGTTCTTCTGACTTAACCCCTCTGATGTATGAAGAAGGGTTCCAGCCCAGAAATTTCCCTAAATGCCTTCAAGGCTGCAATAAATAATTTAATTTTCCTCCTTTGCTTTATCTTCTCTGAGAATTCCTTTCGTATTTTCATCAATTAATGGGCCTACAAACTCTATAGCTTCCTGCTCCTGATGTGTTTGAAGAAATGATTAATTATGAGGGTTTTATGCCTTCTGAAAACTGTTCTTCAAACTCTTTTCTACTGCCTGAAACCAGGAACAAGGGAAGTTTTGCTGAAGGCATTCATTTTGATCTTTTTTTGGTATTTGTACTTCAGTAAAGAAAGGAAAATTCTTATTGATTTTCATAATCATGCACATATATGGATTTGTAACTGCATATAATTTTACACCAAATTTGTTACTCTTTTGGCCCTATATATGTATTTATTCCAGCAGTTACATACCACTACCTGCTGTTTTCTGTAACAACGTTTTTACATTTTCTCTAAGACATCAGTATACACCAAATAACTAGATACCTTTTTTCCTTGTGATTGTGCCAAATTGATTCTGGATGGAAAGTGGATTTCAATTTAAATTGCACAGAAGCAGTATTTTAGTGCTCTCTTTCTTCAGCCAAATAAAACTATTCTGATGCCTTTCCATTCATCTGCTTATGCCTGGCTGATTTGCAGCTCACTTTATGCTTAAGCCAGTTGGTTGCTCCACTGTTCTTCTGCAGACACTTTTCCACCTCTGTATTGGCTTCTGTCTGCTATTTGCTGTTGAACCTTATGTACTTCTGATTTGGTACTTGCTCGGTGCCTGGTCAGTATGACTATTTCTGGTCATTAGTATCTCCTTTTTTCGTTCACGTGTTTCTATGTTTGTAAATTTGCCACTCTGTTCAACTTTTAATATAGAGGATGTTGTGAATTAAGATAATTTCTTGACTCTTGTTCTGTCTAAGGATCATGTTGTGATTGGGCTTCTGTTCTGCCTGCTGATGGCAATAGTTCTGTGTTGTTGTAGAGCTTCACCTTTGTACATGTTGCTTCCTGCCTTACCTGAAATATTTATATTCCCAGAAACTTTCCCTGTTCATACCTTTATTTCTGCTAATTTCTTGTTATTCACAATGTAGCTAAGTTTCCCAGAATTCCATATTTGCTTTTGGTTATTTGCAGACATTGAAATGTTGCTAAAGCTGGTCTTACTGTTAAAGGATGTTGTCTTCCCTATTACTCCAGGCTTGGGAGGTTTATCTGTATGTGCACAGAAACCGGGAGGAGGGTTAAGTCAGTAGCAAAACACAGGTCTTCATACTTCAGTGAAGGAACTTCACCTTTCAGTGCCAGGAACGTCACAGTGCCCTCTGCCCAGGGCTGCCTTACGGGCCTGTCCATAGGCAGCCCATAAAGCTCTGGTAATAGCACATAAACTTGCTACTTTTCACTCCTGTACACTCCTTTGTTGACTTCTGACTTTTTCCTGGCTGCCAGCATCTTCCTCCTCACTAGAGGATTACTACTTCTAGCTAATTCTATCTTTTGAGATCCATGTTCCATGGAGTGTCTTGTAAATGACTATATTGGAGGCCTTGTGCATTTCCAGGATTCTTAATGACATACGTTTTTGTGAAGTATATGATTTCCCTTCTCTGAAACCTGCTTGCTCTTAACTACTTGCCTTTGTCTGATTTCATTCACTGTAATATCACCTGCATTAACATTTTCTGGCACTGACACTAACAAATACTCTATTTCTTGTCTTTCAGATTGCCATTCTTTTGGCAGTTTGACAGTAAAACCAGCTTTAACATTAGCAGAAGTAAGGTACCTGGCCTGTTGGGTACATCTAAAATTTTCACCATAATTCTGTAGTTTTAATTGCCTAAATGTATCTAAGACTTTGGCCCCTACATTTTTTTGAATTAATGAATTCCATATCCTCCCATCTGGTTTTATTTACTTCATTAGAAGGAGAAAACACTAAGCCATTTTTTTTTTGTCTTAAAAGCAAATACATCTAATGTAAATAATGAATACCCACATTTTCAATTAAACAATTATGTATTTCCCAATAAAACCCCCCAAACAACTGTGTTAGAAATTAAGCATGGAACTGAGTATCAGAATGAGATTTCTAACTTTTTTATAGCCACTGGCTGTTGGGATTCTTTTGAACTTCAAGGTTCCTGAGTCAAGATGTTTCTAAAAATAAATTTGGAGAAGTTTAGGAGTGTGCTTTGAAATGCGTGACAACAGAACGCACTGAAGAAGCATTAAATATACTGCCCTTAATCCTTCCCTTCTACTGCCCCTGGATGTGTTATGCAGAGCTCAGGAGACCTGTGCTTCTATAAAATGACAGGGGGAGATACTGCCCATACAATGGTCCAAACATCATTCTGTATGGTCTGAGAATCTCTGCTGGCTGCCTCTTAGGGCTAAGCATGTTTGCTCCTTTGCCTTTGTAACTCTGGCTACAGAGGAGTATTTTTGCTTTGCTCAGTTGGTAAGCCTAGCAGTGCCTATGCCTGGCAGTAAAAAACTCCCACAATAAACAAAACCTGTTTGAAGGAACTAGCTTTAGTGCTTATCCATTGAGTGTTGATTCAAAAGCAAACCAAACTGGTGTAAAACACAATCATCACCTCTGCAAGGCAGAGGTTTCAAGGTCAGTTCCTTATCTGAAGCAGGAGATGTGCTGCTGATCTCTGTCTCTCAGAGATGCAGCCCACTTTCATACTGGCTTGTTGTCCAGCCCCTCTTTTAGTGCTCCTTTCCCCTTTGGAAATCTTTGGCTGGCTCCTGGAGTGCCAACTGTCAGAGTGGCTCAGTCTCAGCTGGGAGACATCTCCTCCTGCCAAGCCCCCGCTCAGCATAATGTTTTCTGACAGGGGGAAGCTGGTCATGACTCCCTCCAGACTTAGCCATGCTGTTCTGCTCATCTGCATAGAGCATCCCATGCAGTCATTTTCAGATTATTAGTTAGCTATTCCTACAGCATGATCATTCTTGGACTGTGGATGAGCTTTCTTTTATTGCTTTGTTCTTCAGTGTGTGTGATGCAGCCTGACAGGTCCAGGGTCCTGTTAACCTGGGATTTGTACAAATCTTTCATGAGAGGCAGTTCCCTGCTACGCAGTTTACCATCTGCAAACGTCTTATGATATATGATGAAAACCGCTCTACAGAGTATAAGCAAAGGGATTTAATTGAATGTCATATTTGCAAAAGCCAAAGGGCAAAATCCTGGCTTCATGGAAATCACTGGACAAGCTCCCGTTGGCTTCAGCAGTGCCAGGCTTTTACCAAGAATCTTTGCGGTGCAGGCGTTTGTATTCTGCTCATGTTGACCTATTTCAGGTTGAAATTCTGTTTAGCGCTGCTCACTAAGCCATAGGGTTTGCTGGTAAACCTTAACATGTTTCACCAATGCAAGCTGACAAGGGCACGACATCATTAGCCAAGTTTCACATCCTGCTGACCTTGCCATCATGGCTTAATCTGCTGGGGTCTGTCATCCCTAATGGTTTGGTCTGACAGTGCTTCACTGCACTTGTGTATTCACCTCCTACAGTCTGTTAAGAAAATGTGGATATGCAGAAGGTGTTCTATGTATCCTAAGACACATGAATTATAACAAAGTTTAATGATACTTTAGGTAGTTTGCTGGACTAGCATATTGGCAGCTCTGCTTTCTCGTGTTTTCTGGAATTTGAATTATAGATTTTCAAAGCCTGATATTATGTGAATTGTGGCACACTGAAATAACCAGGTTGTGAGAAAACTTGGTATTTCCACTCAAGAGGGTGATTTATTATATTTCCACATCTATTGTGTTTGTCTTCCAAATTTTCACACCATTTTATAGGCATCATTACCCTGATATTTAATTTTGAGGGACAGAAACAATGTTTCACACTGACAGATTTGACCAGAAACCATTGTCTTCACTGGTTCAGCCCCCCTATGCCATGAGAAGGAAGAGTGAGTGCCACGTTTCCATTACAGAGCTGAAGTATTGCAGGACTTCTGCAGATGAAGCCCCAGCAGCTTACCTTCCACTAGGAAAAACAGGAGCAAGTACCATAAATTCCAGAGCATCACGTGTACTCTTCTCTACATCCCATAAAAAGTTAAAAACAAACCAAACCAACCAACCAAAGAAAAACAGAAAAGATAAGGATCAGCACCACCTAAGCTAAATGATTTGGGCAGCTGGGGGAAAAGAGGGAACATATGGATCTGTACCTCAGGTACTTGGATTTGAAACATCTCTCCACATTCCAAGGTATCCCCTCTAGTCCTGCCCAACAAGCTACATTGTGGGAAGGAGAGTGAGCATTTTACTGCATAAAAGAAGAACTAAGCTTTACAGCTCTTTTGCTGAACATAAATTTATTTCATTAAGAAATGGTCTATGTGGGGGAGTTATTGCAGAATAAATTTTGGGGGTGAATTTAAAATGCAACGTCCAGTCTGTACTTGTTCCTAGTGTGGATTAAGTTAAACAAACAGAGACCCTTTCACTATGGATTAAGAATGTCCGCCTGAAGAGTTAGTATGCAATAATTATTCCAAGCTATTTCCCCAGGTAGACAAGCCTAAACATCTGATAAATAGGCCTATTACTTTTTTCTCTTAACCAATTAAGTACTTATTTTAGAAGGATAAAATGAATTATCACATAACTATTTCACTTCAATATGTCTTACTTAGTACATTAATGTCAGAAAAGGCAAACTACTGTCCACAGGTTAGAAAGAAAGGTATGAGTGTTTTGCATATACAAGCTTAGAGATGTCTTTTGACCTTATTATCTTTTGGGTGAGGATTATGATGCATTGTTGTTTTTCCAACACTTCACATTTATTTCACAAAATAAATCACATAATGGACTGTCATAATAGCCCCAGTAGCATGACAGGAAAAAAGAATTGGTAGAGCTACACTTCAGTGCACAGTGAAATAGCTAACAATTTGTTAAATATCCCATGAGTGGATTAAATAGGCATATGATCAGTTATGTGGCTGCCAAGCCACAGCAGGAACCAA
Source organism: Microhierax caerulescens (assembly GCA_035590215.1). NCBI lineage: Eukaryota > Metazoa > Chordata > Aves > Falconiformes > Falconidae > Microhierax > Microhierax caerulescens. Next base: position 69,849,914 of record JAVJGJ010000047.1, on the reverse strand, counting down.
TTAGAATTCACCAAAAATAATTTAGATGAAAACTGATGAATCTATCAAAACCTAATTAAATTTATGGAAAAAAGCAAACATCTCATTGACAGATGATGCAACCAACACAGCCTGCAAAGGATGGCCGCTGAAAGCAGCACTGCGCAGTTTGATCCCGTTTGGAGAGCACTGGGTCCTGTAACGTTTAATCTCCCTGTACCAGCTTTGGGTAAATAGGTCCCATAGAAGGGAGTCGGTCACACGTGAAGTCATCCAGCAACTTGTAACTATTGTTAATTATTTCATGGCCTGTCTTACGTGAAACATGTAGGAGGCTGGGGAGAAGGGATCTGAACGGAGAAGAGAAATGCTGTAGATGGGGAGCTCTTTAAGGATTGATTTTTTTAATCGGGAACTAGAGAAGCTGGGGAATACAGTTGTTACAGGTAGAACTCTTTAATCTGGAGGCGTATTCTACCATGTAATTTGGGGGCAGGGGATTGTTTTTATTGGGTATTAAGACAGCAAATAGTGAAGCAAGCCTATGGGGGAATGAGCACAGAGATACCAGTAACAGACCCCAGGAGGCATCGAGGCAAGATGCCCCTAAGTCAGAGCTTTCAGCTGCAGTAAATAGACAGGCTGTCTTCAGAACAGAGAGACGTGGACTTGAATGGTTATTCACATTGAAACCCTGCAATGAATTTGCCAGAAACAGGGCTGCTGATCATCTTACCCCAGCAATGTCAGGACAGATATTTCTAAAATGTCCCTTACACTCCAATTGTTTCTCAGATTCCTGCGCTGTTCATTCTCCCACAAAACTGTTGTACACTGTGGCCTATAACCTGAGGTTTCTTTTAACTTCAGTTTTCCTAGTTCACCGATGCTTTTGTGCCATATGTGTTTTGTATGACTGATCAATACAACAAAGATACAGCTGAATATTACTTACGATGTGGATCCACCCCCCCACCCCCCCTCCAGTATTCAGAAATAAAGCTTTCAGCTGCCAACAGAAGAAAGGTGATACATACTTCTCTGTGCCTGTGCTTCTTTTTGGTGGCCACCTGGGAAAGTGCTAGGGCAATGTCTGATTCATCTCTCTTGAAACTGGGAAGTTAGCAATGACTTTCCTTTTTTCTTTTCCCCAAATTGAAGACAAGTGACCTTAATACAAGTAATATTTTTCCAACGCAAAAAGTCTGAATATTTACAGGCTAGGTATCTAAAAATATCAAAATACAGAAGAGTTTATGTTCTGTCATGACCGCTTTAATGTTAACGTTAGCCATATTCTTGCATTACATACAGATGTCTGAATTACCTTGTATAAAAATATTCTTACAGTCTAAGGAGACATTTTAAAATGAGCCTGTCTTACTGCATAGATTCATGATACAAAGATCTGTTTACTTTCTTTGAAAAGAAGCAGTCATGTGCCTCATTTTTCTGATGTTTCTCCCTTAATATTTAAGTTATTCTTTGAAATGAGGCAAAACTAGAATTGGATGGTAAGATCTGAAGTAATTTAGGTTTTTGAATTAACTTTAATTAAACTAAAGTTTAAAAAATAATAAAAAAAAGGCAAATGGGGAAAATCCCCAACTGCAGATGGGGATCAGGATGGTTTATTCAATCCACTGTTCTGTTTCCTCTAGGACAGGGGTCCTCAAACTCTTTAACCAGGTGGGCCGGCACGTGGATTAAGTGTCAGGCAGTCATCTGCGGCTGCTTGGTTCCCCCCCCCAACACCCCGGTGGGGGGGCAGGGGGGGTCTGTAAATACCGGGGGGCTGGATTGCGGACCCGGGGGGGCCGTATCTGGCCTA
>JAVJGJ010000047.1:69811449-69834229 GCA_035590215.1 Microhierax caerulescens | reverse complement strand
GTAGTCAGAAGCTTTCCGCAACAGAATTAGTGTGCTCTTTGGCGGGGAACAGCACCACCACAAACACACCCCCCCCCTCAGCCCTTAAGAACGTGCCGTTTGAGCCCTGCGGCCGAACGCGCTGCTCCCCAGGGACCTCAGGTGCAGGGTTCCCAAGCCTGGACCCCCTGCCCCGCTCGCAGAGACCCGGTGAGGGTGGAGGATGCTTAGTGGGGTGTTTTGTGTGTGTCTTTTTTTTTTTTTTTTTTTTTTTTTTTTTTTTTCCCCGTGTGTGTGCCCTGAGGTATGATGTGCTGTCAGCTGAGGGCCAACTTTTGCTGCTGCTTCTGGAGTTAAAGCAAAACTATTGTTAACTTCCAGAACAGCAGAATTTGGCTTGTCGGTGTTTGGCAAAGTTCAGCCCCTGCACGCAGTGTTGGTGAGCATGGTGATGTAAGTTTCTTTGAACATTTAAATGTCATCTTTAGTGGTGGCTGGCTGGGTGTTTTTTTTTTTGTTTTTTTTTTTTGTGTGTGAGTGTGCTGCTGTTTAAAGTCGGTCATTCTTAATTTGCTTTCATTTCTTGTTCTTTTTCTGCCCTGATACGTTGAAAATACTTGTGTGGAGCTCTGCAGATAAGCATTGCGTACTGCCCAGGGAAATCACCCGCAGACTGTTTGCGTGTCTTGGGTTACTCGGGCTGCATGGACAGTAGCTTTTTCTTATTGTAAAAGCATAGTTAGGCTATTAGACAAAGCAGTGCCTAATATCAAACATTAAGATGTAATTTTGTAGACTTTTAGTAAACTGACTTTCTGCAAGTTAGAGAGGAAAATCAAAACCAATTTATTTTTTTCTTCTGACCTTGTGAACTGTGTGAAGCAAGGCGCAGCGAGTATGCAGTGCGTAGAAGTCTGTATCATCTAACAATGATGTTTTTACACAGTGACTAAGCTAGAAGGTTTCTGACTACATATAACCAGGGCTTGCTTTCTTAACTGTATGTTTTACAAGAAATATAACCTAACCTTGAATTCCTTTGAAAGCACCCAAACTAATGCATGTGGGAAGTTCTGTGCACTTAGCTGGGCTTGCTGTATGTACCATGTCCAGGGTGCAGCGCTAATAGTGCACAACTCTTTCTGCAGCCAGAAACTTCTTCTGACTTCATACTGTGTGTACCTGGAGCTCTGACTGATGTGCACAGGCCCAAAGATTTTTATGTAATGTCATAGTTCAGGCTTGCGGGTTTTAGAGAACCTTTATCCACAGATCACTGCAAAATCAGAGGACGTTTAGTACTTAGTATTTTTAATGCTTCTGTGCCTGGAACTATACTGTTTTTTCCTGTATGGCAGATGAACTACTGTTTTGACAATTTGCTATAGTTTAGACCGGCTGTGTTTTCTGAAGCATTCAATGTACAACAATAAAACTACTGCATTTAGTTTTTTTTTTTTCCCCTGGAATATGCTTCCCCCCTCCTCTGTAGAAGCATTGCCTTTGTATTCCTATTCATCATGGGTTTTGTGTGGGTTTTTTGTTTGTTTTTGTTTGGTTTGGGCTTTTTTTTTTTTTTGGAACAGATAGATGTTCTGAATAGCTAACTTGCTGCCTACCCACTTACGCTATTTGAAATCGTAGTCTCCTGTTTATTGCTTTGTGATAAATTACTGTTATTTAACACATATAACTCTGCTGTTACTCCATACACGTAGCTTTGGGCTTAGGCTATAGGAAGAGGTGGGAAAAGTTAGCTTGCCTTTTTTCTGACATATTCCTAAGGAAGCCAGTGCTCTGGTATGGCAGAATTATTTCTTGGGAGAATAGATTCATTCCTCTTCGCTGAAGGTTAAAGCTTGGCAGCTCTCTAGTGTGGAGTCTTGTGTAATAGCTGCTGTCTGGGCAGTGGTTTTGTTGGGGCGAATATGACGTCTAGGCTGCTGTTGGTAATAGTTTGGATTTTGTAAGGTTGCCCTTAATTGAACAGCTCTCTTGTGTTTGACATTTACTGTGACCTCTTGCTGTAAGCAAAGGGAGACAGTTAATAATTTTGAAGCTTGTCTTTCACTCAGAGTTGAAAATGAGATGTTTAGTTCTAGTTCCTGTTCTAACTCTCAGCCGTGGTTGAATTTTGACTTTTTTTGTTGTCCTATTGCATCCCTATTCCACTTGAGATTTTTATATACATCCGGAAAAATTTATGCATGTACTGAGAATCTAGGTTCTTGAAGGCTGTTTTATAGATACAGAAATCTTAAAGATAACAATTATAAAAATAAATGAGTCTTATGGTCTTATGTTGATTAATCAGTTAGTGTTTGCAGAGGACTAATAGAAGTTAGAATCAGTGAAGAAAATGAGGAGAAAGTAGAATATAGGTGGCAAATATGGGACTAAGAAAAAGGACAACAAACTGAAGCAAGAAGCAGAGAAAGCAAGCTGAAAGCGAGGGTACTGAAGAAATAGCTGGGAAAGTGGGGTGGAACTAATGCTAACTGGCAGGGAAAGAGGTAAAATGTGGACTTTCTTTTTCTATTTGATCCATCACTTACATTAAATTGTAATGAGTTAACAATCTGATGGAGGATGAAAGGTTATTTTTACTTACCACTCCTTATGCTGAATCTGTTTGGCACTGTTGTGGTGGGCAGAAGCTCAAGCCTGTAGAGAGGTACTGTATTGCAGACCAGCTAGTTATCTTAGTCCACTTCTGATAACTGAGTAATCAGTTTTGCGTACTACCTCAGTCCTGGGCTTTTCTGCTCAAGCAGTCCATGTGACTGGTTTGTCATGGTATCTGTAGGTGTTTGCACCCCGGCAATGGTACCAAAACTGGCAACTTGTGCATTCAAAGGGTGGTTGGTGGTAACTGCTTTCCCTCATAAATAGCTTGGCTGGAATGCAAATTGCTGACCTGGGGTGAAGGCCTTTCCAGTCCATTGCAATTACTTGAGCCTTTGGACCTCTTCCAAAACAGTGCTTTCCTGCTAGGCATTGCTGATTATTTAATTCTGCAAAAAATAAATTGCTTTTCCTTGAATGTGTTGTGCTGTGGTGCAAAGGGATTTTCTTCTGTCATACCAAACATCTAAATCCTCCTGACTGAAAAAGATGAGTTCCTTGGTCTTGATCCAGTGAAGATGTGCACATAATGCTTGACATGAAGTTTATCTGTAAGTCTCTCTAGATTTGTATTTGTAGATTTGGATTCACTAAAGATGTCTGGGAACTTGTATACATAGTTTATATATGCAAGACTGTTCCTATTTTTTTTTCTTGACATAGTTGAATAATAGTGTTTCTTCCATTTTTCATCTAATATAAGCTGGAATTTGCTATATTCTTGAATGCCTCAGAATTCATTAAATAATGGGATGATAGTTTTCCAAGCCAGCATGAAATGAAGTAACTATAAACACGTACATAAAAATCAAGAAAAACACTGAGGTATTTGTTGCTAACGCTGAGGTATGCTGCTCGGTCTTGGTGTAGTAACATTATTTGTGCCAGGTTGGTGGGTCATGCCAGAAGTAACAGGTTCTGTGTCAGGGACAGAATGGACTGGGGCAGTGCAGTGCTCCCTCCAGAAATATCCCTTGATGGTAAAGTTTATGTTTTTTTGATTAAGAGGATATTAAAATGATCAGTTGTCAGCCCTTTTGTTCCAGTTTCTTTAGGTGGGGGAAGCGGAACAAACTCTCTTTTAGCTCCCCATTGGAAACCTCTCAGGAAACCCTTGTCTGATTCATTGGAGTATCTCCAAATCACTTAATACGGTGTTTGAGTTTGTGCAATTTAATGGTAAGTCTGTAAAATCTTGTGGACCCTGGGTGGTTTTTTAGTACAGTGTAGCTTTTGTATTTGTTACTGTATAGTTTCTTTCCTTGTTATCTCTTCCTTCTTCCTTGTAGTGTTCTGCATCTTTTTACTTCAGGCTCCAAACTGCCCCTTTCTAAAGTACAATTTGTATGTTGCCTTTTTCTTTTTTCTTTTTATGCAGTAGAGGCTAAAATCAGTTTGTAGATGTTATGAGGTGCAGGGGAAGCTGTTACTTTTCCATGTCCCTTTTTAGAGCATGGTGAGATGTGAAATGGTGCCTATGTGCAAATCAGTAGGGATTTGGTTGAGAGCACCATGGGATGGTTGAGGTTGTCAGGGATCGCTGGAGGTAATCTTGTTGAGCCTCCCTGTTCAAGCAGGATCATCTGGAGCTGGTTTTGTCCAGGTGGCTTCTGAACATCTTCAAGGATGCAGACTCCAGAGACTCTCTGGGCACCTTGTGCCATGTACCAATGCTCAGTCAGTATTGCTAAAAAAGATATGGGTTTCTTTGATGTGGAATTTTAATGGAGTCCTTACAACTTTTGTGACTGGGAATGAGAATTATGAAGGATGAAATTTAATCTAACAAAAACCATCACAACAAGAAACTTGTGGGGTTTGCTTGTTGCTAAGATGATATATACATCTTGTGCTGCTCAAACTCACAAAAGTTGGCATTTTACTCTTCAGCTTGCCTACCTGGTGCTTCCCTTTCATTCAGTCTCCCATGATCTATATCCCAAAGGAGAATTTTGGTGTTTCTTGTGCTTATGCTCGTTTCCTTCATAAGGATGGAGCAGGAAGCCCTGCCTGCACTACTGGCTAAAGGATCCCTTAACTCTGGAAGAATGAAATTTAGTCTTGTTAGATTTAGGAGTTATGGACAACATGCGTCCCAACATACGTGCATCCCTCCTGCTTCTTTTCTCTCCAGGTGTGATGCTAGGGCTCACCCAGCTCACGCTGGTGTATGCTCCATCTTGCTGTTCCCACATCTGGATATGCAGTTCAGACAGACCTCTCTCCCTAGCTGGAGTCCCAAGTCTCACAGGAGATTTTCTGGGGAGCAAACAAAATATGTATTTATTTATTAATTTGCAGTTTGTGATGTGTTCTTAGAATTTGAAAAAATGTTACAGGTTGTGAAATGTGTCACTGCATGACTAATGTTGCTACCTTACTCTGTACTTTCCTTAGAATTCACTGAAATTATGTTGCATAAATCCAGTCTTGCTGCATAACTAGGGTGTAACGTATGGCATCATATGCATGACTACTTATAATTAGACATTTACTAATTGTTTTAAAAACTAATTGTGCATAGCTTTCAACCTAGGAAGGTTCTTAGAAGTGAAATGTATAGTATTAACTTTTTCTTACAATTGGCTTCCTAGTTCCTGTTTAAACCAACTTTTTCTTGTAGTATTGCATAAAGCAGAACAATAGAAGATGCTCTACCAGCATGCCAGAGTTCAGCATTACGTTGTTGGATATTGGGATGCCAATGGAGGAAAGCTACAGGGTTCTCTTGGGGTCACATAGAACAGAACATGGACAGTCAAGACAGTTAAAACTGCGTATTGCTTTAGTAGTGATGAGTCCTACCTTGGAAACTGCATTCTGTTTGGCAAGAGGTCTAAATTCTGTGCTTAGGAAATATCTTCTGTCCTTTATTGCTATGACTTTGTATGGGGGTTACTTGGAAGTGTTTGCTGGAAAAAGTTTTGTGGAATTATTTGTCTTCATTTTGAAATCCGTAAGGATGGATTATACGTGTTTGTCATTTAGTCATAGAGTACGCAATTAGTACTTTGGCTGAACACATATTATGCATTTAGCGCAGAAATGCTTTCCATTGTAACATTTATTCTAATAAACCACATTTTAGTATGGATAATTCACTTTTAACATAATTGGAATATGGAGCTAATACTTAGACATCTTCAGTTCTGAGACTGATAGCTGTAGTACGCTACCGCAATATCAGTGAAGCAGACTTGGAAATAAGTGTGAAGGAGTCGTGTATTATAAGCATAACTGTAAGATTTTTGTACACCATCCAGTCCCATTTCTAGCAGTCTCATATGTGGTGGCATAGTCATTATAAAGGCTTTAATTGGCTAAAAGCTTGCCAGCTTGCACTTGCCAACTATGCTGATATCATGGCCAAACTTTTCAAGAGCATGTAGTAATCTGCAGTTGGCTGAGAACAGCGGATATAAATAGATGATATGGTGCTGAATTACAATTAATTATTGAAATTCAGATAGTATGTACTAGATAGCCATAAAAAGGCAACATTGTTTCCCTAATATGGGACTTCAAGTGAATGCAGTCTCTTTTTTTTTTATTTAGCAAAGTTAATGTTTGTCATAAAATCTAGTTTATAGTTTTGTGACTTGTTGCAAACAAAATTATTTTTCTGTTCTTAAAAAGAAAAGAGTTGTGGTCTATTATCTGGTTGGTTTCCAGTAGAAACAGTTCATTTTTTTATTTTAGGGTTAGGCAAAAGTTGGATGAAGACAGTGTATTTTATACATAAATTGCTTTTCAAGCATCTTGCTGCAGAAATCATGTTGGAGAACAGCAGTATCTAGCTGATAGTCCTTTCAAAATTATTTGCATTGCCTCCTCCTCCCAGTAATAAAGAATATTCTGGAACTTTAAAAATGGTAAACCACAAAGTCTTATTAATTGAATCAGTTTTGCTAATCTGTGTTTAGCTCCATAATAGTGCCTTTCAGAGATTAGACTAACATCGAGATCCAATTGCATGATATGTTGTGGCATGTATTGTAAGGATTCATGGGATAAATCAGGCTGGAAGGGACCTCAGAAGATCTCTAGAGCAGCCCAGTGCTCACAGCAGGGGCAGCTGTGGTATCAGACCAGGTTGCTCAGAGCTTGATCTGGTCACGTCTTGAAAAAATGTAAGGATGGAGCCTGCGCAGCCTCTCGGGGCAAGCTGTGCTGCTCCTTGACTCTCCTCACAGGGAAAATAGCTTTATGGGGTGCATGTTTCTCCAGCCTGTATGATTGGTGTGTGCTTCTGCATTAGATCTTATCTTCATTGTGTTGCCTAACGGGAGGTTTTGCAGTTTGAATTTGGAAGAAGAGGGTCAGTTCCCTGACGTTGGTGTTCGACCTATGTGCTTGGGCTGTTTCTTCTGCATGCAGAGAAGTTGGGTGCCTCAGAATCCAAGCTAAAACCGGCTTCCTGGGGCAGGAGGCGCAGAGAGTGAGGAAATGCTGCGTATGGGTTATGTCTGATACCTAAGCTCCATGGAGACAGGCTCTCTGAGGCAATGCCAAGTATTGGGTGTGCAAGCAGTCCAAAGTCTAGCATTTGCAAAGCAGTATGTGAGGCTGAGATAATGACCTAGTTCCTGAAGCTTTGTGGCTGTGTGTTGTGCAGCTAGAAAAGCCACGGTTTAGTTGTTGACTTACCTCTGCTCCTTTGAAACTCGGGAACTGATTATGAATAGTTTGGGTAATTTTTAGGTCAAAGATGAGCAGGTTAGTAGGAAGTACTTTCAGTAGTGTTTCAAGTTACTTTGTACATTGCTGCCTTTCAAACTAGCAGTTCTTCTGTAGTAGGTGTCATGTGAGTGGTGAACTGGAGCACCTAGTTCGCACTTCCAGCATCACTTGGCACAAAAATGGGAAAGATGCTCAGCAATGCCTCAGTCTAGGTAGGTTTAAACCCGCATCCCCTACCCTAGTATCTTAAGTTGCTGAGAGCTATTTATGTGTCTTCTGCTGTCACTCTGCAGCTGGATGGACAAACTTTAACATTCATGGGGGCGGGAAACTATAAAGCTATTTCTGATTTTTAGTGAGATGGTGATGATGAGGAACAGGGGTCAATGAGTGCTGACACTGCCGAGCTAGTGCTCACCATTTGCAGATGCAGTCTCTCAGGCTTTATCTGTGCTGCTGTGAAGTTTCTCGCTGCTGCTGTATTCACTAATGGTATTAATGATGGATACATCAGCTGTCAGCATGTTAATAAGCATCATTAACTGTCCTCAAAGCAGCTAAATGACACAGCTGTTGAAAAGGCAGGGGTTGCACATAGCCTTGTGTCTGAGCAACTCTCTCAGCTCTGATGGATGGAGCTCACAGAGGGAAAAACTTGGGGGCAAAAACTTGGAGGCAGATGAGTCTGTGCGAGATTCTTCCTTTTGAAGTTTGCTTTAATGTTAACAGAACACCAGTGTGCACTGGAGTTGTTTGACTGGCGTATTGTTTTGGTGTTTCTGATGTTAGTATTGAAATTGCAATATGACATCTAAAAGTTTCCAAACTATGCAGTGAGCATATTAATTCTGTTTTAACTTGTTTTAACTTTAAAAAGTGTATACCTACCATGATAAATGTTTCTTCTGTGTCTACCTGACAAAGGTGTCTTCCTTGGTTACTTGTAGGTGCAGATTTACTGGTATGTCAACTCATATTTTACTGGTTTCAAGGTGCTGTCTTGTTAATGCTAAATGTTACAACTTTTCTTGTTAAACAATTGCCTCTATGGGTAGGTATTAAGTTCCTATTACTGTACTTTAGTAATTTCATAATCCAAGTCTTGTAACCAGTTCTTTTATGGGATTCTCTTTATGGTCTCTGGCACAGAACTTGGTCTGTAGATTGCTCAATAAAGACCAGACCTCTGAATGCTTTATATCATTCACAATAAATTAGACCGTTCACTAGGATCCAGCACAAGAATTAACTGCTGAGTTTGTTTTGTTTTGTTTTTTTCCTAGGAAGGAGCAAATCCTGCTCTTGTTTTTGGGAGGCCTGAGAAGCAGCATGCTTCTGCTGGGCGGCTGCCGTTACAGGGCAGTGGGGGCTGCGGGTCTGTGGGGTGGGCGGGGAGGTCAGCATCGCTGCCCCTTCCTAGACACGGCGTGCGTGGGCTAGGAGTGGGCTGGGCGGCTGCCGAGGCCTCGGCCACGGGGGGCTCTGCCCCAGGGTGGCGGGATGGGGGCTCTGCCCCATGCCCGGCTGCTCCCCTTGTCACCCTCGGCTGAGCGCACAAGACGGGACTTGTCCTTGGCAGGACATCTGTGCCGTAGGCTGTCGCTTGCGGGGCCGTGGGATCAATGCTATTGTATGTGTCCAGCAGGGTTGCAGAGGTTCGGTGGGGCGTTGTGCGCAGGGCAAGAACAAGGGTCCCTTTCTTACACAGGCTGCGGGCATGGAGCAGGCTTCTGGGGTTGTTGGCAACTTTTAACGAGCGATGAAGTTTTACTTTTTTCTTACTAGCTTTGTTTTTATGGCTGACATTTTAAAAATTCTGAACTAATATCTGTAAAGGGCACCGAGGAAGCTGAAAATTATTAAGATTTAAATATATGAAGTAAGGTGATGTAAATATTTGAAATTTAATAAAATTTTTAAAAAATCTCGTGTATTCTTTCCCTCCTTTGGTAGATTGTTCTAGTTGGAGGCAATCCTGAATGGGGTTCTGTTGCTCACCCCCACGAAGGGAACTCCCATTTTTTGCAAGTGTTTAACTGCTTGTCTGCTCCATCTTACACAAGAGGAATTCAGTACAGGTGTTCTTTATCCCAAAGAATTTCAAAGAACAGCAGAGACCTAAACCCTATAAATTTATAATAGCTTTATGGCTTATCTGTTTGCTGAAAACAGTTCTTTTCTTGACTAGATTTCTGATTTCAAGGCACCTAGCTAAGTGCAGATGTTCTTGTGCACAGCAACTGATGTACCACGTGTGTACGTGTGTGTGTGTATGCGACCTGCCCATCTGCCTGGGGTGTTAAGTCTCTGGGCTTACACCTGAAGTGATGTCAAGGGTGCAGAGATGTGCAAGGAACAGCATTTGGATGCTTTCACGTAGCCAAAATGGAAGCTGTTCTGCTTTACTCTTCCATTTGCTGGAATTAATTTCAAGTGGAAAGTATGTTAAGAGCAACTTCTGTTTACAGAAGCACGCATCATTGCTGAAGAGACCTGGAAGCATTTTAATCTGCTTGTGTTTTTGCATTAAGTGGATGATTTCTGGTGTTTGTATTCCTCTGCCTTTTCCCTGTTGCTACTGCATCTGTTTCTGCAGTTTTCTCATCGTGTTCCCCCTGTCTGTCCCAGGAAGTCCGTTCCTGCCTGCCTGGGTAGCTTACGGCATGCCCTGTGTTTTGTTCTGCAGCTATTGGCATCCTCTCTGCTTGGCCCGCGGATGGGAGGGGAAATGGGCTCTTCCCAACTCACGTTGTGCCATGCAGTTCAGTTGTTACAGATCACATAGCTTAATGCGCCATAACTTGCCCCTCGGCCGAGTCCCCTTCTCTCAGGGCAGTTCTTGGACCTGCCCCTTGCATGTGCAGGTGGCAGATTTTTGCATCATTTGCCCCTTGTGTGAATTCTTGTACTTCAGGGAAGGGGAAGCAAAGAGGGAAAAACACACTTTAAATTTTTTTTTTTCCTTTTCCCCGTGCTTATTGTGGTGGTGAGGAATCTTCTCCAGATCCCAAATATTAAAACAAAAGCCGGCATCTGGCCCAGACCAAAATCCCGTTCTGATGCTGGGAAGAGCAGGGCGGGAGGTGATAGCTGGGGCACGTGGGGGCTCACTGAGCATCCTGACTGCAACATGGTGGGGGTCTGCTGGCCTCTCCACCTGGCTGCCATGCTCAAACCCTTGCACTTTCCAGGGCTTTGCGTGGAGGATGGTATGTTCCCTTCAGGGAGCCTTGATCTGAGTCTTAAAAATGCATATGAGCTGACAGGGCAAGAGAGTGAAAAGCAAAATGTGTGAAAGCATTGCAGAGCCATGGAAGAACTGAGCAGTTCATGTTTTCTGAGGTGCACAAAAAAGCTTTAACATTTAGAATTTAATTTTTTTTTATAATCTCCTTATTCACCATTAAATTAGTCTTCAGGTATTTTGACCTGTGTTGTTCATCACCTTTCTTTGCTTTCTACATCAATTCATTTAGGAGCAGAGTGTGCTGCCCAGTCACAGGAGTATCTTGGGCTGGCTTCTGCCTTTTTTTAAAAGCAAAATCCTGAAATACATTAGTGCTTTTAATGCAAATTTAAAATAGCTGGATTTTTATTTTTCTTTTGCTTTTTTTAAAATATACTTAAATCTCATATAGTTAAATCTCTATATACTTAAATTTTGACCGCAAATTCTCTTACTTGAATTTTCTGATTTCTGTCTGCCTGTTTGTTGGCTGTATCAGGAAGTGCTATGATCTAAACAACTGAAGTTAAGAGGTCTTTTACCAAAAGACTGGTGTTTCAGGTAGGAAACACATAGCTTTAAAAACCACAGTTTGATAAATATTTGAGGGGAAAAGCTTCTAGACCTTTTTGAAGGTGAGTGTCTTAGAGGGGAATCAGATGCAGAATGAAAGAGTAATAGGAAGTATATATTATAAATTAAAAAATGTGGGCATGTATTTTTTTCCTAAATGAAGAGTTTAATTATAAAAATTACTATGGAGATTCAGAATACAGCGTTTTACTCCATTTCATTTTGAGACTTATAATTTGTAGTCTTGAAGTTCCAGCACAAGGAGCCACGTCATGTAAGAATTTGAATTATTAAGAAATATTTTTGTCCAGTGGAAAGGTCTTCAAATACAAATCATATATTCAGTGAATGTCCCAAACAGAACATGAAAAGATTCTAAGATGATATTTTAAGAGACAGTAGTCTTCCAGATCAAACTCCTTTTTCTGTAGGTAAAGAGATAATTTATGGCTTGTTGATATTAAAGGGATTTATGGTAATCGGTGTTCCTCACATAAAAGAATGTATGAGCAACATCAACTAATAATGCAGGTCTTTGATTGCCATCTGTAGCTTTACTTTAAACGTTATGAGCATTGCTATTTAGCCAGTCTGGGATTAAATTAAATCTATGAGCTAATTTAAAAACAAACAAACAAAAACCCCCACAAAAATCTAGAACTGTGGACTGAACATAAATTTGGCAGTGCAACGGTTTCTTGTCATATGGTATTTGAGAAAGCTGAGTTTTCCCAAAGTTGAATCTTTACATGGTATCGTGTTCCTTTGAAAACTTATTAGGAATGTAAATTAGGTGCATTGCTCAGAATTTTGCACAAGGGGCTCACCAGAAAAGTAATTCTCAAACCTTAGTAGAGTTAGTCTGAAATACTGGGGGTGGTAGACATGTGGCTGGATTTTTTTTCTTTTGCTATTCAGGATCCTTTAAAGAGTCGCTCTGTAATAGTCACCAAATCAGACCAATAAATGTTGGTGTTTGAGCTTGTAATCCTTCACTTCAGTAATTTCATTATTACAGTTCTCTTTTTTTCTTTAATGTCAGAAGCACTGTCTCTGCAAAGACAGGATTCCATGATAATTTATAAACAGAATGTGTGTGTGTGTATATGTTTGTAAATGTGTGTGTATACATATGTATGTAAAATTGAGCTATATGGGTATATATTTCATTTTGTATTTTAATACAAATATATTGACACTTTAAAAATTTCTTTTGGATTAACAGTCTAGTCATTCAAAAGTGCAGTTATAAGACATAATGAACAAGTAGTTTGAAGGTACAGAAACTTTTTTATTTTTAGGAACTAAATTAAGAATAGCAAGGCTGTAAGAAAGAGTTGAACAATCCCTCCATCCTCAGCTCCCTCTGCTTTAGTCCCCTTGAATCTCCTTCGAAAGAGAGCTCGCTGCCTGCAGCACCTTCCCAGCCCAAAGTTAACTGCTTCTTCCTTATGGTGGTGGTGAGAAATCTTGGTGAGGTCATTTGGGGAGCAAGTCAAGATCCCTGAAGTTGGTTTGTGGAAGACTGCTTGAGCTCCCACCACTGGGGATTGAAGGGTACCCTCAGATCCCTCTGCCTGAGAGCATATAGGTGGTTCCGTTCACGTAGTATGTGACTTCTCTACTTTAAAGTTGAAACTGAGTTCATGTTTATTCCTTTGAATGTTTCATATTTAAAAATGAAGAGTGATTATCTGTAGTGGCACACTAAATAAACTGCTTTTTTCCTCTTCAGAAACACTTTCCCCCTGGAGTATTCAGCAGCAGCAGTATAAGGCAGTCGCTGTGTTCAGATAATATGATTTCTTTCCTGGCCCTGCTTTCTTGCTGAACTTTTATCTTGCTAAAATGAATATTTTACGATTAAGAACACTTGGTCACATCTGGTACTTCTTGAAAATGGTTGCTTTTCCAAGAATAGCATGCAACACAAAATTGGAATCGCAAGCAGATGTTTGCTAATATGGCCATAGATAACCTTTCAGCTTCATGCTTAATTTTCATAAATAACCATCTGTAAAGAATGCAGATTAATGGAGAACAGAGATAATCTCTGTCAGTGTTAATATGTTAACTTCACTGTGTTGCTGATGTTGTACTTGTTACTATAAAATAGCATTATTTATTGTATGAAATCGTCAACTGCTGTTTTCAGAAAAGTGACATTTTGTCATTGCTTTTTTACAACCTGGAAAAGCTTGCCTGTTTTTTTTTTTTTTTTTAAAGAACACAAGGTGACTACCTGGGTCAACGAGATTGCTAATTATTTCTTAATTCTTCCACCCATCTATATGGTGTTTTGTCAGAGTTCTGCAGAATGGAGGAATTTCTGGCTTTTTGTTTGTCTTTGCATTTTCAGTGAGCTTGGTGTGGCTTTTGCAGCAGAGCTGGTAAAAGAAGGCATTGGCTTCCTTGACTGTTGGCCTCAAAGCAGCACATTTAAGCTTATTTAAAATAAATAAAAATAAATCTGTTCATAAGGCAGGCCAGTATCCTTTGGTTCTCTCCTTATATTATTCCCTTTTAAAATTATATTTAATAGTTTTGGATAGGTCAGCTTGGGTTTCCTTCACTGAAAGGTCTGCTGGTCACCGCTGGAGCGGGAGGCCGAGGTGTAAGCTGTGCTGCCCACTGCCTGTGCCCTTCTGGAAGGGTCCTTGTAACAGTGGGACCTCAGTCAGGGGCAGAACGTAGTCAGATGCCGTCAGAGGGAAGGCATGACATGGGGCAATGTCAGAAGTGACACTTAAACAGTAGGAGCCATAGTGTCTGGATGCTGTAAGCAGGAGGCAACTGCCACCTGCGTTCTGCTGAGGCACCTGGTACGTCGTGTCTTTAGTGCTGCTCTGGGTGGTGGGTTGGGAATTCAGGATGGGGGTAACTACTCGTGCAGCTGAAAAATAAGTGTTGGCAGAGGCAAGTTTGGAGAGGAATGTGAATTACCAAATCTGCTTGCCCAAAGGATGAACCTTGTAAAGGAGAGGTGTGAAGCACATTGGTGTGGTGCTGCCTGGGCTGTGCCACTGGCTGAATCCTGGACATTTTAGTTTAGAAATGTTGGAACCTCTCACTTGGTAAGAATATTGACATTCCTCAGAAACAGAGCTGCACACAAGCATAGAAACTACCTCTCAGCTTCCAAATTTGTAGATGATGTAAAAAACTGTTTTGGGAAAAATAACACAGAGCTGAGAATTCATTAGTGTTGCTCGCATTATAGTTGAAATACCTTCAAAGAGAAGCTAACAATTAAAATAAGTTCAGAAGCAGAGGAGCCTTGCAGGCATTAGAGAAGGGGTGGGTAGAGGTTTATGTGTTAACAAAATATCCCCAGCTAGAATATTATTTTACATCTCCTGTTCTCTGGTTAGTTCCCTTGGTAATTTACAATTGAAAAATAAAATTTACAATTATAGCTGATTAGATATTATGAGTTCTCAACAAAGCATGTTTGTGTTCTGTATGCAATTATTACAGAGTTGCTGGGCACAACTTGGTAGTTGAATTTGAGTTATCTTTTGTGTTCAAGCAATTTAGCCTCTTCTGTTTTGTATGAAGAATGAACTGTGTTGTCCTCAAACTACAGCAGTCTTTGGATAAATGATATTTTATGTGATTTTTTTAAAAAGCAGTTATTCTTTTTCAGCTTTATAATGAAAATTAACCTAATTTAGTCAAGTATAGTCTATACAAAATATTTTGATTATGCCAGTGGAGATTGTGTAGACTGCATTCAGGTTTAAATAAGCAGTGCTGCTCTTCTCCATTCAGAAGGCATAAACCCGGCAACACTTTCTGGCTCCTCTTCCTTCTGCCAGTTCACTTACCTGTATGTGTTCAAGTTCAGTCCTTTTAAACATAGATGTGAATCTGTGGTGGTTCTTAATGGATTGCCTGGGCTTGTTCTGAAAAATGCTACTTGTGCATCTTGATGTGGATGTTGGAGGCAATAATATAGCATCTTTCCAGCGCAGTGCTCTTTCCCTGGGAAACTGAAGCAAGGGGAGGCAGAGGCACTGGGATTCTGCCTTTTGCTTTCTGTTTGAGTTCTTTGAGACTTTGAGACAGTGGCTAATGCAGCCACTGGATTTCAGATGTGACCAGAGATTCCCTACTGTTAAGCAATGTTCCTAAAACTACTTTTGCTTTGAAGTTTTGAGAGAGCATAGGCTGCAACCATCAACCTACCAGACTTTGTGAATATGGACTGTTTGCCTTAAGCTTAGGAAATATCACTTAAATCACTGTCAGATGCAAGTTAAAGAGCACATTGCATGATTATATCTCAGCCTTCTGGTAGATTCGCATTAATTGGTGTACTTTCGATAATGCTTATTGTTTTAAAGTATTATCACCTTGGACCTAAATCACATCAGTTGCATAATCTTTAAACCCATTATTCTTGAATGATTGTAAATAATGATACTGTTCTTTTAAACTTCCTTGCTTCTAGGTATAACTTTTTATTTGAAATGACTAAAAGTAACTTGCCCATTTCCAAGATTCATTCATTTGTTTTGGTGAAACAAAGCTGATAGTATTACAAATGCAGGGAGCTCACAATTTCTTCAGGCATATGTCAGCTCTGCCTTGTGATGAGACACTAAAGGGTAGCTGATGCTTTAAAATTCGGATCGTCTGTTTGCTAACAACTGCTGCAGGGGGATTGCTGCTGGGTTAAAAACGTTTGGTTTTGAGATCAGTGGGTTATTTTCTGGTGTGTGTAGCTGTTAAATTGCTCATACTCCCAGCTTTAATTGCATTTTAATGAACAATGTTTGGTTAGTCAACCTTGATGTGTTTTGCAGGGTTTTCAGCTGTGGTGATGCCACAGCTGTGTGTGCCGGTTTCAAAAGGGGCTTCAGCACATTCACTCTTGACTCACTTTTTTCCTATTTTAGGTTTCCTGAAGCCACAGCTTGCTGACAGCCACTGTGCTGGGATGCCCCGGCATGCCTCATGGCAGAGCTACCCGGCCGCCCCGCTGGAGCATGGCGCTCCCCTGTAGGGAGCTGGGTAAGTGTGAAATCTCATCCCTGGTGTAGAAAACACTGCCTGCATCTCTCCTGTGTTCAGACCCAGTGGTATCTGTGACATACCTGGCGACATGGGTTGCTTTCATCGGCCCCTTCTAGTGCATCTTACCATGCTCTCCTGGCTTCATGTACATCAGAAGAAGGTCTGCTGGCTAGTGATGGAGGCATGCGTGTTTTCTTTTATTTCTGATGTGCTTGGGAGACAGCTTCCTCTGGAGAGGTGGTTAGGTGTTTGATAGATGGGGAGGGTATAGAGGCAGAGTTAACAGGGGTTGGAAATGTTCACTAAGATGTGAGTTGTCCCTTCGTTGTCCCTTTTTTTTTTCATATACAAAAGGTAAACATTGGGGCAGGGAAGATAGGTTAGAGGAGGGGCATCTGAAACATCCTCCAGCTCCCCTCTTTTAAAAATAACAAGTTTCTGGAAGTCCGTTGTGTTTTTTCTGGTTTTTCTGCCATGAACTGTGTTGATTTGTTTCACGCACTGTGAGCCCCATCACATCTTCCATGCACTGCTAAAATTTGTTAGGGGCTGCTACCTGTTATAAATAATTACTCTCTATGTGGTACTCCAGTTGAATCATTTCCCCTCTGCCAAACTAAGGTGTAGTGGGTAGCTGGGGCCTCCTGTCTGACCCTCTAAGAGAGGCATTTGGCTGTGTTTGTTGTCTGAATTGGAACAGGGTCATTTTTATGATTTTATCAGCGTATAGATCAGTATGTCTGCTAGGGAGTCTTGCTGAGCCACAGCAAACGTGGCTTACAGTTCTCATCTTTGGGCATAAATCTAGATATTTATGTGTCCAGTGGTTGTGGGTTTATGGATGGTTATCAGCTGTTAGACACAATTGTGGACTTCCAGACCTGGATCTTTATCCTGATAGTCCTGACAAGGAGTCCCAAGGGTCTAAGGGGAGTCTCTAGGAATTAATCCATCTGTGCTGTGTGTCCAAGGGGGGAAGACAATTAAACTACTGATTGGCATCTGAAAGTTTGCTTTAACTGCATGTATGGGCAGGAAGGAGAGATGTATTTGAAACTAAGAAATATTAAATATGGTTTTGTACAACAAAACCCAGTCCAACTGAATCCTTGTGAGCAGTCTGGAGCCTGAACACAGCAGGCAGAGCTGAGAAGAAAGTGCCCTGTTTTATGTAGAGAATGCAGGCCAATGCTGGGATGGTTCCTCAGACTCTTGGTTTAGGAAGCTTGTAGATTACTGATGGACTGTTGCCCTTTGGATTTAATTTAGACTCTGACAAGAATTTATTTTGATTCTCTGAATTCCCTGAGGCCAAATACTTGCTTTTTTGGTCTACTACTGTAGCTGCTTTACTAAGTGCCAACACATTTATGCAGTGATTGTCATCTATTGTCAGTGTCTGAATTAATGGGGGGAGATGCTGCTGGTTTTGAAAAATAGTCTGATTCTTGGGAAATGATCTTTTGAAGTCATGCTATTAACCAGTTATTTCCCTTCTTGTTTGGAAGAATGTGATTGAGAGGGAGAGGCTTTTCTGCCTAGAAGCCCATGAATTCAGAGGGCAGTCTGTTGAGCTTGTTCTGCTTTCCCCTGGAATGGAGAGTGTATGGGCAAGGAGTCTGTCTGCACAATCAGAGCTAATACGTTATTTTGTTGAACTGGACCACTTTGGTAGATCTTGATAACGCAGACTGTGACTGGTTGTTCTGGTGCCAGAGGGGTGGTGCGCTGGGGCAGCTCCTTTGGGAGGACTTGCAGCGGTGGCAGGTGATTGCTGTTGCTGTGAAGCAACATGAATTGTTGGGCCACCCATGTTGAAGTGAAGCAGCTCGTGAAATCATTGTCAGCAGAGCACCACCAATATGCTGGTAACAGTCACTTTAACTTCTGGTCATGTCTTGTTCAGGGAATAACCATGCTGAGGGCCACATTTGCGCTCTTTGCCCCCAGAGGGATTGTGCTCTTACTTGCCTCTTGGGTAGGTGGTGGTAGCAACCCCTGCTCTTCTCATCTTGAGATCTGATTGATGGAGTTGCCTTGTCACTGGGTTTTATGAGACTAAACTGTCATCATTATCGCAAGTGCTTGAAGCTGTTTCACTTCATCATGCTTTGCCCCTGTTATTGGCTGCCTTTAGATAGACTGTTTAAATTCACCTTACTGCCATCGCTGTAGATGTGGGGGCCAGGCAGGAGTCAACGCAAGACATCTTGCTTGAATCTGAAGTACTGCTATTTTTTTTTAAGTAGGTTTAGTACTTAGTCACACAAGTGACCTCCCATTTGGATTTTTGCTATTAACTCAAGCTGGGAGACAGTAAAGCTTTGAAGTGGAGTCTGGCAAGGTGGTGTCTCAGTCTTTCCCTTTAAATCTGATTAATGCTACTCCAACCTTTAGTATCTGCTTTAAGCACATCTTTTTCATTTTTTTTAAACGCTTTCCACAGTTGATTGTTCATTTATTTTATTTAAAATAGGGTGGGTTTAATTCAGTAGAAATTTGCCTTATGATTGTTTTTAATGGTGCTGTTACATGTGAGCACTTACCAGCAGTAGACTTTTTTTTTTTTTGGGGGTGTGGGGTTGTGTGTCAGTTGATTTCCATCCAGCCAAGACTGGCATTCATGGCAGGTTGATTCTTGATTATACGAATAAGTGGGTTTTAACTAGTTTGGCTATACCAAATGAAAGGGATATGCTTTAGGCAACCTAATTTCACAATGGAACCAAGTTAACGTGGCTGGGTGGAGCTGCAGCATACAGTTTGAAGTTCAGTTTGAAGTACCCCAGCCTCAGCTGTGTGTGTTCCCAGCGCTAAGCTGGAGTTTTGCTGCAGCCCAGTACGGTGATTTTTAGGAAAAGAAGCCACTGCAGTAGCTGGGTGGCTGGGGGTGAAAACTTGAGCCGCTCAAGTTTTGTCAACTTGGCACTGCTCTACCTCTCCATCCACCACGCTGCTTCCAGGCTTGTATTTGGAGAACCCTGTAAAAATGAGGAAGTTAAAGGGAATCTTGTGATTGTTTTTTGCTATTTATTGCTGTTACCTTTGCTGCTAGGGATATTCACTACATGTATTTGGCCAGCTGCACTAAATGCTCATCAGTTACCAAACCTGCATGTTCAGAAGATGGTTTTGCTTTCACTGCTGTTTTTCAGATTTATTGTTTTTCCTGGGGACGGTGGGGAATGTGTGTGTGTTCCTGGGTCACGTCGTATTTTTCACTTCATGTTTTCCTTCTGAATCCTTGTCTCTGCATATGTATTCATGTTGGGTGTTTGTTTTGGAATTGCCCAGCTTGGAAAAGGGCTTTCCTTGACAGTGTTCATAAAGGCACTTGCACCCTGCCTTTCTTATGCCAGTGTGCAAAGGTACCTGATACATAATTTTCACTTTCTCTCAGTGATTTGAATGAGTCAGAATTATTTTAATTTACAGATTCGGCCTTTGCTAGTGTGTTGTTCTCAGAACTGCTTTCTCTCTGTGTTCTTTTGTGTGTGTCTGGGTGTGTGTGGTTTCTGCATTTCTTTTCTGCTTTCACCTTCTTTGGATGTTAATCAAGAGGGAACATCCTAGTCGTATGGCATCCCTCTATCAGCCCTTCCCTCCTTTTTATTATTTTTTTTTTCTAGGATGACTATAACCTTTGCCCATCCTGTCATGGGATACTTATATTGCAGATATTCTTGTGGGGTGATTGTACTGCATGGGAGGAAACTGCATGCTGAGGAAATGCTCAGTTTTCTGACCTTTTAAGCTCTACCCCGTTTCTTAAAACATTAATAGAAAAGTATTTTTATGTGCAAGCTTGGTCAGTCTGGTTTCCTTCACAGACCTGGCAAGTGAAGAGACTTGGCACTGAGAGCATTTCCCTATCTCTGCAGGCATTTTAAAATATATATATATATATATGTAATTTTTTAAAAAATAAAATCTGCAACATTATTCTTCTGAAGACTGCAAGATCCTGAGAGAGGCAGATGGTCTTTAAAAAGAGTACCACAAGACCCCTTAATACCTTCTTCTGTCCTCCAAGAGGTAGTTCTTAGGAGCTCCTGGATCCTGACATGCCGGACACAGCTGTGATTAAGAGTCCCTATATTCTTCCTTATTTTTTCCATGCTGGAACATGAAAAGCATTTACCACTTACTGTAGCCTCAGTTCTGTAGCCCTTAGCACTGCCCTGGTACGTTTTTGGTGAGAACATAAAGATGTCTATTTTAATTGGAGGCTTAAATGTGTCTGGTCTCTGAGATGATAGTTCTACACCCTCCTCCCCAAGCTGTGGAAATGCTGTGTCTTCTACTGAAATCCCAGTAAGGAAGCTCTCTACCATCCTGTTGTCCTGAGAGGCTGGCCTCCACACTTACTGTGGGCATGACTTGGGCAACATCCATACAATAAATGCATGGTGCCTCATGGTGAGTCCCAGAGCATCATGTTTCTTCTTAGGCAATGAACCTGTACCCATTTTCAAGGCAGGTGCATCTTAGGATAAATACTGCCCAAGCCATGTAGCCGGAGAAGCTGGGGTCTCATCCAGCTGGGGGTTGATTCCTACCACCTTGCCAAGAGCTGCAGAGATGTTGTCTTCTTTTTTCCCTTGTTTTTTTCAGGAGGACTTACAGGACCCTTTGTGGAAGAGAAGAACATTCTCTTTAACACTGCCAATCCTCCACTGGGGTAGTATCTTGAGGAACTGCTTGATTTCTTCATCTTTGTTCCTCATTAGCTGCAAAACTTATCTTTAACTCTGACCACCTGATTGTTCCTTCCAAGAAGGATATTTATTTTCCTTTGGAATGGGAGAGGGTGAATTTTGGGCCCTTGTGAACTTGAGGAGGATAGATAATTCTTCTAGTAAGATCTGTAGAAGATCATGTGTTCTTAGCAGTGGGGAGCTTGGCTAGGGAAAAAGAGTGGGCTTTTCCATAACCTGAAGCTTAAGTATGTTCTATTATTGTAAGGACATGAGGGCTGAACCCTGTATCAGGATAGAGAGTTCTTATTGCTTCTGTGGAGAAGTTTTATTTGCTCAGCATCCACCAGCTGATGATCAGTTGGCGTTTGCTGTCCCTGCAGGGCTGAGATTTGTGAGAGCCTGTTGTGTTTGGTGATGTCATGTGTCAGTTGCTGCAGCTGGGGACCAGCTTCTCACTTCTACGTTTGTCTTCTGAGGGTTTATAGTTCTCCTCTCATCTATCACCGTTTTTAGGGGAATGGGGAACAGGGACACCCTGTCCCACATGGCTGACCCTCTTCTGCAGTGTTTATCCCTAGCAAAGTCTCTTCATTCTCCCTCAAAGCTCCCTCCCAGTTTTCTGTCAGCACACCAGCTTCTTTCTGGGTTTTCTGTTTGTTTTGGGGTTTTGGGTTTTTTTGTTTTATTTTTTTTTACTCCTAAGATTTTCACCTGCCTCTGGGCTGAAATATTCCTGCAGCTTTTGGGTTTTTAGGAGGGCCCAGGGACCTGCTATCAAGCTGCTAATGGGTTTTCCATTGCTGGCAACAGCTTGGGAGAGATCAGCAGCATCGCTTCACCTCTGCTGATCACTGGGAGTTTCTGCCATGAACTGAGCTGTTGCTGAGGGATCTAGAGGTTATTTGGCCTTTGAGTGTTGGGGGTGAGCAATTATTTTTAACTTTTTTCTTTAAATTGTCTGGCAAGGTGCAAGGGCTGGAATGCAGGGCTGTCAGTGCTGCTTGGGTGCAGGAGAGCATGTGGTGGAGCAGAGTTATGCACAGGCAGGCAACATGTTGTAAAAGGCAGCAGGTATCAGTCAGCAACCTCTGTGGGTGTTTTTTTTAAAACTAACCTTTGGCATATCCCAGCATTCAAAAAGAGGGAAAAAAAAAAAAAGATTCAGTGCTGGAATTTTGATGATGAGACTTATATTGTGGGGAAAATACTACAGCAGTGAAGCTTGTCAGTGCTGTTCAAATACTTTTCTCTGTACCACTTGTACTGCTGACTTAAATTGTTCCTGTGGTATACATCATGGCTACTTTGGATCCAGTATGACGTTAGGAGAAATGTCTTCAATACAGAAATTCCTTCTGGCCTACTCTTTTTTTTTTTTTTTTTTTTTTCTTTTTTTTTTTCTGTTAGATTAATCGAGGTTTAAAAAGAATGTGTGAAATATGGTCATTGCTCCAAAGTACAACAAAGTGGATGTGAACGTTGAACAATCATGGCTGTGCTAGAAAATTCTTGTGTAGGTAAAAAGTGCTTTCTTGGTTTTAGTGTGGGTTTTTTTTTTTAGTGTTATTTAAAAAAGAAAACACCAAAAAAACACTAACATCCCAAATCAGGTAGTTTTAGAAGGCTTGGCAGCATCTAGATTATGTACTGATTATGAGGAGCAGATTATTATATTTGCTCTGAGGAGAATGTGGTTAGTAGGGACTTTGTCTTGAAAATCATTTTTTAACATGATGAAAAATGCCTCAGCTATGTGTCACTCTTCCCTGACTGTTATTTGTGATCTTTCATTCCTTTTATTAGTAAATGAGAGGGGAAAACGTGAATAACATCAGGAAATAGATGAAGGCACACTAAACAGTAGTATGAGAACAGTAAGTTAAGCATCTGCGTTTGGGTTTTCTGGTAAATCAAGAAGGAACTGGAACAAAAAACCCGTTAGATTTGGGGGGGGGGGGGGGGGGGGGGGGGGGGGGGG
>JAVJGJ010000047.1:69793758-69807103 GCA_035590215.1 Microhierax caerulescens | reverse complement strand
TGGCCTTGGCCCATGGGCCCGGCCTGCCCAGACCCCCTGCAGAGCCTCCTGCCCCCAGCAGATCAACACTCCCCCCGCTTGGTTTATACATGTATATGTTAACAGATAACTTGCATTTGCTTATTGTCTGTTTTATTGCACCAATATTACATTTGTTTAAATGTTCAGTGTTAAGATTGATCTTTTTCCTCTTTGGGATGCTTGTACATGTTGAGCTGCTGTGCTGTTTCTTGTAGTGATTCTTTTCTGCTTCGTAGTGGGCAGATGAGTTGCAGCTGCCCAGGTTACTGCTGCAACACTCAGTTGTGTGACAAGGGCATACTGGGTTTTGTTGAGGACCAGATAATCGGAGAAGCTTGTCTTCTGCCAGGATAGAGCAGCATCCTCCATCTCCTTTGGCTTTGCTGCTAGGAAGTCACCGCTGTAGGGTGTGAGGGCAGTGAGCCCCGTAACGCTGCTGTGGGATGCAGGGGTCAGCCCCGGACAGGCGGTGTAACGCTGGCGTGGCCCCTCTTCCTGGATGCGGACCCTTATCCTTTAGTCACGTCCTTGGCACCCTGCGACAGTGCTTATGCCGAGCAGTGAAGCTACTGAATTCAGAGCACATAGCTGCTGTGATTTGAAAATCACCTCTCTGTCAATCCAGTGTGCTGGTATAAACGGTGCTGTAAGAAGCTGGTTTATTTCTGTACAACTCTGGGAGTGCCTTTAGATTGTGTTTCAGTGTTGTATTTTTTGTGGTTAGTGAGAATGCATTGTGTTTATCAAAACTAATTTATTCAGATCCGCTAATGGATTAGAGAAGAAAATAATTTTGAAGTTCTGTGCCTGTTTTAGGCTGATTTATTAACAAGTTTGAATCCAGCTCCCTGTCTGTAGTTGTTCACACTGCTCAGAGGTGCCTTTGTCAGGCTGTTGATGCAGAAATTTCTTAAAAATATTAGTGGAGAAACGGAGTTTGAAGGGAAGATCAGGCTTATACCTGATATAAGGCTTGAATTTTGAAGATCTGTAAAAAGGATTTGGTAAAAGCAGGGTGTCTGAGGACCACAGCCCCTGAAGGACCCCATCTCTCATTCTAATTTCTCCATAATATACATTATATTTAAGATCTTTCTGTGTTAAGGGGTCTTTGATGCATCCAAGAGAAATTTTTAGCTGCTAAGGAATTAACACAGTGACTATTTTTCAGAATGTAGTGCTGTTTAGAAATTTTACATCTCTAATATATTTTATAAGGACACCCTTATAGTAAGTATTCAGTATAAGTTAAATTATGGATTGGGAAATCAGATCCTGCATTAGCAAGCCAAAATTCTGCAAGCTCACGCTTGGCTAAGCCCCAGGCTTTCATGCAAAAGGCAGTTGAAATGGGAGAAAACAAAACCTGTGGCTGTCTTACAGCAGTGGATTAAAATTATCCCACCCTGGTCTGGGGAGCAGTGTGGCCATAAGGGAAAGGGTGATAACTTCAGGTGACTTTAATTTGCCAGAAGCCATCCTGCCCTCTCTTTTAATATTAGCTGTTGGAGAGCTGTGATTAAGTGTTCTCCTTCCTGATACCAGCTCACTGAAAAGTGGCTGACAGGTGGAAACAGCAGCCAAGCTGCTGCATGCTTTAGAAGGTGTTTGCTGATGCACAGGCATCCCTTGTCAGTGCTGCTGATAAGCTCTAATGCAAACTGCCACCCAGAATTTCTTTGGCATCCCAGTGAACAGCCAGATGAATTGTGCTATGCACAATGTGCTAATTGCCACAAATTGGCTACACTTGGATGGGAATGACAGGGTGACTGTGTATGGTGTTTTTTGGTTTTTTTATAATCTAGTTCTTATATACAAAGCTTGTACCATTTTTGTTCTGAGAACAGGCATTTAGACCTTTCTGGTACATTGGCAGCAAAGGGAATTTTCGTTAACCTCAGAAATACTGTGGATTAACTACAACACTATATTAAAAGCAATTTTATTTAAAACTAATTGCAAAGTACAAGAAAATGTTCTGGATTACAATATGAAGACCTTTTATATTGTTGAAGTGTTTTTAAAATATTATAGCAAATCTTTAATTTTCCTATCAAAGACCTTGTAAAGTCGTAAGTACCTTCTACATAGCCAAAAAAGAGCTGGCTTGCGAAAGTTCACAACAGTGTCCCTTTGCATCCCCTCAGGGATGGGTAGGATATCTTCTCATCTTTCTTCTCAATGGGCAGTGTGTATTGTTTTTTCTTTTCTACCCTCCCCCATCCACATGAAGATATTTATTTAACTGTTAGAGCAGTTCAAGCCCACAAGATGGGGGTATAAGGTATCATATACAGAAATGGGGAGGAGAGTGAGTGTGTGTGTCCCCTACATGAAGGTATTTAGGAGAATTAAGTCCTGTTTAAGGGCAGAGCTGGGTCACTGTTGAGCTATCTTCAGCGGTGGATGGAGATGCTACGGTTTCCCTGATGTGGAGGTTACCCCGTGGTACCTTCAGCGTGGTGGTGGCATTGGTGTGGTACCACCCGGCAGCTGCTACCATGTGATGCTACCAGCGATGGTGGTGACCCATGAGACTTTGACAACATTCACCTTTAGGCTGCAGGGCAGCTGCTTCTGAACCTATCTTTTCATAGTCTGGACCCATAAGGCATGTCTAACACTTGTCCAGAGAGGCAGGAATGGAGAAAGGAGACTTGGTTGCAGCTCTTGTACAGCATATAAGCCTCCTGGCGCAAAACAGGTTGCTTCTGCTTGTCCCAAACTGAGGACACATAAGAAGTGCAGGTTCACGCTAGCATCTGCCTGCCCTTTCCCAGCCAATTTATGATGTTGATCCTAGGACTGTGCTAGGTCCACTCATTTCTTTTTGAAATACAAAGCTGTTACCTTTCTGTCTTGCTCCAGCCTCAATTTGGAAGGAAGAATGAGGGAGGTACATAGGTACAGGAGTTGTGAATACAGATGTGATGGCAAGAACATTTCATGGTATTATTATTTGCTATGGTATATCAAACAATTAAGTGCTCAGTAGTCGTAACACCACGTATTCACTGTGCTGGAGGAACTGGCAAAGTCTGAGAGAAGAATCCATATTAAGAGGGAACAGTATGTTGGCATACTTGGTTTCTGTCCAGGTGCCTCAGTAACTGAGGAGAGTGAATAAATATCAGGGAGAAGTTCCTGTATAGACTGTTAGTCAAATTGGGCTGAAATGCCTTGTCAAATGAAACAGGAAAGTGAACAGAGAGGGCAGGACGTTCGGAGGGATTTGAACAGCACCTAAGGCAGGAAACAGAGAAAGATGTTTAGAGACTGAAAGCTTTGGTGTTTTGTTTTTTTTTGTTTTAGTGTTTGGGTTTGTTTTTTTTTTTTAACTTATTGTTATCATTTATATTCCCCACAGTAATATCCTGGATTGCTCTTTCATCCAGCAGAAGTGATGGTTTCCACTGTAATACTGTGTGAAGCATGAGATAAATGAGAAAACAGTCTGAAGGAAAGAGTATGTTTATTCTGATTAAGAAAATCAGTGGACTGATTGCCATTCAACTTCCTGAAGCAGAGCTGCATGCACTGCTTATTTACTTTTTTTTTTTTAAAAAAATGTTTTTTATAGGAGTGTATTAAATGTCAGGAAATAATCGTTATATAATCCTTGAAGAGTTACGCTCTTTAGAGTTATTGAACTTTTTAGATTTCATCTGTTTTAAATCACAATGAAACCTTAGGTGAGTGCATGAAAGTACTTTCACAGATATCCCTGGCTTTCTTATTTAATTAGTTTGGTTTTTTTTCTTAATGCAGACTTCCCTTTTTTGGTTTTCGACTGGGGTTCAACATAAATAACACAGATATCGGAGATGCACTCTTAGAATAAACCTGTTTATCAGCTTTCTGGGCTGCTTGATTCTGAATTAACCCTCTGTGGCCTTTTCTTGCAAACGCTGCTGAGATGGCTCTGCAAGGTCAGTAGCTGTGGCCATCCTTTCATGAGCAGTGGGTTGCTCTGTGGGCTGCGATCTGAGCCCCTGCGCATCCTCCTGTGCTCTGACGGACCACGGAGAGAACTGAACCACTTGTGTTTCCACAGTGTGCTTATATCCCTCTCAGCTCTGTGCTCGGTGCCTGTGAGTGGTTCTTGTGCATGTGGATTTAGCTGCCCAAGTCAGGATTTAATGCAGCTGAGATACTGTTGGCCAAATATATTGGAGTTGGGGTTCTAGCTGGTTTTCTTTTTTTTTTTTTTTCCCTCAGAAGCTACAGAAGTTCCCCTCAGCACCAGAGGAGATGCTCTGGGGGGCAGTCAAAGCTTGGAGGCTCTACAGAGAGATCTGGTTTGGGGAAGATGTGGCATTTTTTACTCACATGGTCATAAGATTTGGACATTAGAGGGAATTTGCTTTTCCCCTCCAAATTTAGGTATCTTGGTCCATGTGGTATCCAAAAGCCGGTATCTTGGTCATGTGCTGGGTCTCTGGTCATAGCTTCTCCGTTCTCCATCATGTTACAGCATCAGTGGCCGTCTGTGTAGTACAGGGATTTCACCTGTAGGACAAATATTTTCTGACATGTCTTAAAGAGTCATTGGGCTTGAAGTGGGATTGAGGGAGAAATGTAATGTTTGGTGAAATGTAGGTGATGGGACTAGAGATGATTGAATAGTCCCTTCTGGCCTTAACCCCTATGAAATAGTAGAGCTGTTTTACTGAGGGCGTGACTGAGGACTGATTTAGCACCGTGCCCCACAGAAGGATATGGCATGCTTCGGAGGCATTTTCCAGGCCAACCAGAAAGATGGAATAATTACCAGTTGCACAAATCATTAGAGGCCTTCTGTGGTATTCAGAGAATACTAAAATAGATGGAATAAAATGGGTCTTGTCCTTTTGTAGCTGCTGAAAGATTGCCAGGAGACTTCCTGAAATAAAACATACACACACACACCCCCCCGCATCCGTCTTTTCTGCAGCTTTAACTTGTAGATTTATGTTGTCAAAGCTATACATCACTTTTCATTTTTGATGAGATTATTTGCTGCTGTTACAATATATCTATATATTTTAAAAGATTATGGAGGGTTCCAAATTGTTGTACTTTGATCAGATGCCAGAAGTTATTAACGATAACTTGCTGCTACTTTACTGTAAAACTAACAAATGCAGGAAGTAATAAATTTTATGTCTGAAATTTCACATTAGCTGGTTAAATTTCACATTAGCAATGAAGTGCACATTCATTGCAGTGTCCTTCAAAGTGCAATACAGAGTAAACTGCTTCAAAGCAAAACCAGTATGAAGCGAGGCTTGAATGTAAGTGAACCCTTCTCCCTTCCTTCTAACGTATGGGGTGATGATGTATTCTGTGTTCTGGGTGTCTGGTGGGAGCTACAAACTCCTGTCCTAATGGTTCTCACATAAAACCAGTACTGCTTCCTTAGTTGGAGTGCAGGTACAAAAATTCAGGTTTAGGTTAAGTTTGGTAATTAACAGTGGTTTAAAATGCTTTTTCTCTCAGTGCTGTTTCAGACACAATTTTGCAAGACCATTTCAATATTTTGCTGGTTTTCTTTCAAAAGGTTATATTCAGGTCTCATTTAAAAAAAATCTTCTGAATAGAGCCCTCTGTGCAATAATATTTACATCTTAAACTGTACAAAAATTTCTACTTCCACATTGAAGAAAAGGAGAAAGTGCAGATCACTAGAAAAAAGGACTGAATTTTATAGGCTTGCTTTATCCTGACGTAAGTCTGCAGAAATCGAATAGCTGCATCAGGCAAAACCAGTTTTTAGTGGAACTGAAGACTTAGACTCAGTCTGCAGGAGTTTTTGGTTGTGTGTGGTTTTTTGTTGTGTTTTTTTTTTACTTCCTAATGTTCTGCATCTTGCATTGTTTAAGTCAACCACAAATTTTGCAGGCCTTCTGTTTTCCTGGCTTTGTTCTGTCTTTTTGTCTCTCTCTGTCTGCCTGTCTTTTTATTTTTCCTTTTCCTGCTCATCTCCTGTGCTGTTCCCAGATGCAACAGAAAGGACATGTCTTCCTGCTCTTCTGCTGGTTACTGTAACCTGAAACAACAGCTGGCCCATTGCTTGGGACCCATGGAGGGAGAGGTGGTGGTGAAGTTCGCTTGCTGCTGCATGGAGCAGTGACTCTGCAAAGGAGCGTGGTATCACCTGCAGGTGGCTGCTGGGAATGGCTGTGATGGGGATCTTGAAATGCTTTGTTTGGTATTTTTTTGTTTGGTTTTTTTTTTGGTAGCTATTGAGATTTTATCCAGTTGCCTTGTGTTACTATCTGCAGCTTCATCTCCAAGTCTTGTGATTGTGGGACATGCAGCCTTAGTTCTTCAAATCCTAGTAATCCCTTGCCTTTGTCATTATTGCAGAAAAACAAGATGATGTGAACCATGAAGAGTGAAATCTCTAAGATCAAAAAATAAAAACCCTCTGAATTTCCTTCTGTAATAACCATGAATCATCTTTTTCTTGGGTCGTGATTTTTTTCCTAATGCTTAGGGTTGGGAGCACTGTTCAAAGTCAGTGAACAGCATAAAAGTGCTGTGGTGTGCGCTTATTTTGTGACTTGGAAACCTGACTCCTTTAATTTGCAGTGAATAAATAGGTTTATGTAATGAAACTGCATAATAGGAGCTTTTTTCCCACTTCATGGGAAACCATTTTTGTTCCTTCTTGTTGTAGTTGTGATTCTAGCAGAGTCTCAAATGTACATTTTGTATTCAATTTATAACTCTACTTTTAAATGATCTAGTTCAGGTACTCTAAAATAATGTAAGTAGAAAATAGGACGTGTATCAAGTGTATTATTATGTAAAGGATAAAATAATCTTCTGTGCCATACATCAGTTTTGTGGTCTTGCACCCTACACATGCCAGATCTCAAAGTAAATATTATGAGGTCTGGTCATAATTTTGTTCACATTCTCAAAATGTGTCTGCAGTTTGAACTTTAAGTATGCATTCTGAAATGATGTTTTTCCAAAGACAGTTTCATTTGCAAGCTCTCTAACGTGATAAAGACAGGCCTAGTGTAAGTTTTGAGAGAAACAAGGTGAAGCAAATTGCTGAAAATTGCTCTGGAAATTACTGTAAATGCAATGTAAATGTTATGCAATTCTTTGAACTTTCAATGATCCTGGTCAGCAGATTATCTTTTGATAAAAAGTATCTACTACACTAAAACTGTTTTAAACCCACCAAATTTTTTTAAAAAAGTGTAGTTTATGTGAAACTATTAGTCTTGTAATTACTTCTTGTTGCCTAATCTCTCCTTAACTTAGGTGCTATGAAGCGCAAGTAATAAGAAGCATGGCTGTATGTCACAGTGTAAAGGGCTCTGCTGTTGGTGTGTGTGCCAGAGTGAAATGGGAGAGCATGTACCAGTGTTGTCCCTTTCCTCCTTTTTTTAAATGCATTGGTGGGGGGCACATGTAGCACATGCTCTGTCTTGCTGTGGCATGAACTAACTTCTGGTTAGCCAAATTCCACGCTGATACGCAGTGACAGGAGTTCATCATTAGATCTGTCAGTCTCCTTACCCAGAGCTGATCTTGACCTGATTTCTCTGTGCAATCAATTCATATAAAACCAGATGCCAACAATCTGTATTAACTGTGAATTAAATTCTTATCAAAATGGATTGCCCCAGTTTGTGGTGAAACAAACAGCCCATGTCTCTTTTTCCAAAAAATGCACCATCTGGCTGATAAAGCTGATTATCCAGAAGTGTTACTAAAAATGTCTGCATGTCTACACAGAGGAGCAAATAATTGGCCTTTAGGAAGAAAAAAAATTCCTGCTGTTACTTCTGATAGTTATGCTGATTGATATGGTGATTTGTTGTCCCAGAATGCCTGAAGATGAGGAATTGGTGGGGGGCAGGGGGAGGTTGTTTATGGGGTGGGATTTCTTCTCCTGCGGGTATGAGGAGGACTGCGTTATGAACCTTGTGTGCTCACTGTACTCCTAGTTCTCTTGCATTCCAGCAATACTAACTTTTATAACCATAAAACATAATTATCCCTAAGACATGTCTGATACTGTTGTGGGAGCAATTCTGAAGCAAAATGACTATAATATAGTTGAATGAGGAACTCAGATGGTTTCTCTTAAAATTGCAGGGCAGATCATGTTCAAAAAAGAATTAAGTATTAAATGAGGGGGAAATACACTGGAGCAGAGCCCAGATTCTAAAAGTAAATTGTTGAAGACTATAACCTGGTTTCCTCAATGAGTATTAATCCAAATTGTGTATAGCAGATATGGTGGTGAGTAATAGTAGTTAAGCTAAGGATCAAGAGTCCAATTTCCTTCACTTCTTTCTAGGAAATATAAGACCTAGTGTTGCATAGCAACAGTCGAAGGTATAACAGTATTTGCACTTGAAAATGTTTAGTGCTTTGGGAAGCGTTGGATGGCTGATGAGATAGGTAGTGAGAAAATGGTATTATTCTCACTTAGGGTACTGGTTTAAATTCAGTCTTGGTTGTAGTAGCTGAAGATCATTAAGATCTGAATAAGTAGCTAGAGGTAGCTAAAATGAGTGATTGGTCTCAGTCCAGTTTTCAGAGCACCCATATTCACATTTCAAAACCTGTTCCTGTAATTGGCAATGTTGGCGTGCTCTGAAGGCAAAGCAGATATGAATAGCTGTGGAGGCAGCCACAGAGCTCCCTGCTTCACAACACTTCTGCCCCATCTTACAGAGCTCCCTGCTCTGGTGCTGTGGCCAAAGAAGTTTCTGCTCCTCCT
This sequence comes from Microhierax caerulescens, assembly GCA_035590215.1. Lineage (NCBI taxonomy): Eukaryota > Metazoa > Chordata > Aves > Falconiformes > Falconidae > Microhierax > Microhierax caerulescens. Next base: position 69,798,348 of record JAVJGJ010000047.1, on the reverse strand, counting down.
AGTTTATGACTTTCCCTACAGCTGTGTGGTAAACTTGAAACCACATTCTTTACATTTCATAGGATCTCAGTATTTTCTTTGCATTTTGTGTTAACTAAGTGTTTTGAACAGAAGATGCTGGCTAGGACTTTTTCAGTCTTCTGAGATCCTTCTAAATTATTTGATTCTGAAAAAATCTAAATGTCAAATGTGAATTCCCATTGAAGGTAAAGAGTTTTCCAGAAATCTGCAATCTCTGTGACACCAGTTTTCAGAAGATCTGGGTTATTCTTGCCTTGCACACCGGGAAGTACTTGGTCTGAAAACCGGGAGAGCATGAGAAGAAGCAGAGGAGTATAGCTGCTGGAACCACATGACAAGAATTTGGAATGCCTTAAATGCAATTTGGTGGTGCTGTTCCTACATTAGCTGTTTATTGCTCAAAATTTAGCAGCCCTTTGTCAGAACAACTTGTCAGATGCTCAGGAATCACCTGAGTGCATGCTGTAGCAGGGCTAAGGGTTGTCTGTGCTAGAGTATGAGCAAAAGGTGTAAAAACTGGCATCTAACAGCATATGACAATCATAAGACTAGTTGCTAGATTTTTTGTGAGCATCTAGTTTTACCCTATTTTACTAGTATTTAATACGCTTTAAAGGATGGGTGTGTAGTAGATGATCTCCAGGGTAAATCCAGTCTAGTAGAGAAGTGTGGAAGGGTTTGAGGATGTTCTTTACCACATGCAAATCTCAGTGCCGGTGCTGACTCTTGATTTTCTTAATTGCCTAAGGTAAGCTTGGTAATGATCTCCATAAGCACGTTTATAACGAGAGAGGTCCAGATTTAAGATCTACTGATCTTTAAATAATCACCTAAGAAAGTATTCTTTCATTGACTCCAGTTCATTGCTTTAATATGGGAGACCTCAGGACATACCTAAATTAAAGGAGTAACAGATTTTCAGAACATCTTAAACTATTTTTTCTGTAAATGTATCTTTGATTCTTACAGTAATTTTAAAAAATTGTAGCCATTTCTTGATAAAAAAGGTCTGTAACAATTCTGTTTCTGTTGCATTTCCTAAAGGTGAGAAATTATGCTCATGGGATTTCACTGTTAAGGTAGTAGCAGGGGTGAGAGAAACTGTTTATTAGTGAGGTTACTCGTATTAGCAAAGTAAAGAAAGGAAAAGAAAACCCACTCGACACTGGTCACGAGGCTAAATCCTGTGTAATAGGGAGTTTTGAAGATCTTTGGTAGAAAGCTATTCACCGTTCTTGAGCTTACCTGCAGTACCTGAACACTATGCCGGCATGTTCAGAAGGTCAGAGGTTTCTGCCTGCTTATATGTGAAGGGGAAGGTTAACATTCCTTACACAAATCCGGGAATATAGCAGCAGATCCAAAATAGTTTGGAGACTGCACCACCTTAAATATAGTCTCATGATTTTTCCTTATTTTCTCTGGGTACAGCACAAACCATGTGCTTGTGCGGATGTGTTATCAACCTGTTAATTTTAAAATACATGGATTTAAAATTGCATGGAGCAGAAAAGTTCATTTTTCTATCAATAACCTGAGGTTATTTTAAAAGATAGTTCCTTCTTTTTTACCTCATAAGAGCCCAATGGCACTTTTAAAAATCCTTTCTTCCCTGAATATTTTATTTTTCTCACATTTTAAATTCATGCAGCAGACACAAGTGAAACGTGTTTTGCTGGCAGTGCATGAGAGAGTAATGTGGGGCTGGGACAGATGGACTGTGAGTGGAAGCAGGTGGTGTCCATAGTTTTAGTTCCTTCCTAAGGAATTCTGCAACAGCCTGTTTTAAAATACATGAATGATTGTGAACTTACTAATATTTTATGGTACTTGGAACCTAAACAACTTGCCATGTATTCTTAAGTATGTTATTTTTTCCAGAGCTTCTGCTGGGGTTTGTTTTTTTTTTCCTTTGGACTGTAAAACCTTTTATGGTGCATGGTTTTAAATATGCTTTGTTCACCTATTAAATGCGAGACAAGGCAAATTTCAGCTGTGATTTTTAAGAGGGAAGTGATGCCTAAAAAAGAATTTTATAAAATGCTGGAAATTATTTCCCATCCAAAATGTGTGCTTTTTCTTGTGAAGGAAATCTAAGCTTAATCCAAGAGATTGTGGAATTTCTATTACTTTAGTGACGCTTGTATCCCCATCAAAATGGTAAATTGTGATCTGATTTTAAATCTCAGGATCTGGTTCAGTTTTCCTTTTTATTTCAGGACCATTCATATGAAAACTGGAAATGGAAAGGAATATACCTAATGTACAGTTAGGGTCAGCATCAGCATGTAAATGCTGAAGGGAGCACCTCTTATTACATGTCGGTGTTTTTGTTTAAAATGTATTAACCTCTGTGATGAGAATTTTGCATCCCCCCTATATTTGAAATACTAGTCATGTTTACATATATTCCTAGATACAGTATTGATTTAAGTACTTATTTTAGGTACCTTTGGGCTTGACCTCTAAGTAAACTAGGTCCAAAAAGAGACTGAATATTCTGTGTGCCAGTATAGCGTCTTGTATACAAAGCAGGTAAGGTAGTGCATGAATCGCTTTTTTGTTTTTAACCTTGGCTGAAGAAATTTGGTAGGGCTCCATGACATTTACAACAAAAACTGTTAGAAATATTTGCAAAAACCTGAGGAGATTGATAAACCACTTTGTTTCTTGGCTGCTACTGTACTTCAGTTGTATTTTCATGAAGTACCCTAACTGAATTAATTTGGAAGTCAGCTATTTGAAGGTAGTATTTTTAGGTTTCATGTCTTTTCACCTTTTTCTATCAGTTTTGTAGCAGAAGTAGTTCTTGTTTGCCCAGTGTATGCCAAGTATTATTTTGTGCCTTATATATACACACACATATATACTTAATTTAACTTTCTATATATAAATGTAACTCAAGTTCTGTTATTTGTAAGGAGAATTTGGTTGTGCATCAATGTATCTGTACGTGGCTTTCCTGTATGGGACTAGTGCTTAAGTACTTAACTCTAGGTCTTCTGAGTTCACAGAGTGAAAGGAAGATATTTTCACTGAAATGAGCTACTTCTAAAAACTAAACAATCCCCCACTTCTTAGTGCATTAAGCCTACTTGTGAGCTTTAGCACGGAAATAATATTTTTCTTTTTTTTTTTACATTCTAAAAAAATAGGTAAAAAGTGATGATAACTGTCCCTTTCTAATTTTGCATGAGTTTTCATGTGATTCTATCACAGAAAAGAAAAAAACTTTTGTTTTGCTTTGAAATATGTGCTTATGTTGTTTTTGAAAAATTAAATGCACATATATCAGATGAAAAATACATTTAATCTATTTGGTTGTGCAGAATATCAATGAAGTCCTACTCTCAGAAAGATTGTAAGATAAAACATGGTTTTCTTGGTTTACAATTTCTATTAGCAATCAGCTGAAGAACACCCCCCACTCCTCCCACCTCCCAAAAAACCCCCACCACCCAAACCCTAAACTCCAAACAACCAAAACCAACAGGAATTTTTATGTAATTTTGTTGATCTTTAGCTCATTATACAGATTATTAACAACATCTTAATGAAAGATTAGACACATAAAGACCTTGCTAAGCAGTGACCAGTATTTTAGGGCCCAGCACTGCAAAAGCAGAAGGATGCTTCTTTGGTATACCGCATTTCCATTGTGAATTAAAGAGTGTGTGGGACAGAGGGAAGTTTTAAATCTTGTGCATATGAAGTAATCTGTACAAAACACACTAACGAAGGCATTATAACATATTCTGAAAGGTTCTTGACTTGATACATCTCTTGATGCTTCATATCATTGGATATATTGAAATGACTGAAGTGCAGATTATGGAAAAGCTTTGCCTGAGAGAGATTTAGGACCCAAAATACACACTCATGAGCTCTTGGTTGTGTTTCTCAGTATAGATCTACCTGCCGCCTTGAGGTGTCTGCCACCAATTCAATGACTGGGGTTTGTGTGTACATACATACACGAGGCTGTTAATGTGAAGGTTTATCTAGGATTGTGCTTCTAAGAACATCTTCCTCAAAATGAGCTGGGAGTTTTCAGCACTATGTTGTATGTGATTTATTGGTCTTCCCCTTCTGTAAAGGAGCACAGAAATAGGGAAGATTGAGAAAAGAAACCTCACTTTGAGGTCTACAGGATCATACAGTTGGTTCTGACAGTTCTCTGGGGGCGCAAAAGTGGGTAAAGTAGCATGTGAGGCTACTACGAAGTGGTCTGGATCCCTACTGCCTTCCAACAGCTGGGTCATGCTCTTTCTCCAGTGATGGCATTTTGAATCTGCATGATAAAAAATTTCTGTATGAACCAAACCTGCTTCCGAAGCCCAGCGTGGATCTGTGCTCATCAAAGCATGGTGCCACCTGCAGCCTGGGCTCCTGGGGCTGGTTCTGCTTTTGGGACTGGGTTCCATGAATGCAAATGAGAGGGAGTTGTTGGTATTTTGGAGTCCTTTAGCATTATAGGGAGCTTACAGAAACATGCAAAGCCTTTGAGGCCCTGTCAGGACCCGGTCCTGTGAAACCCAAGAGAATTGGTTCCCCCTGTGAACTGGTGGG
>JAVJGJ010000047.1:69750550-69792957 GCA_035590215.1 Microhierax caerulescens | reverse complement strand
GGGGAAACCAAGCAGCTGCAGATGACTGCCTGACACTTAATCCACGCGCCGGCCTCCTGGTTAAAAAGTTTGATGACCCCTGCTCTATGGCTTCTTGCTATAGCTTTCCTTCTGGTTGTGGTTGGCTGCAAAGCAGTGCTCTAGCTGGGTCGCCCTGGCTGGGTACACCACTTAACTTGCTAATATCCTCTCCTCATCAGTTTTCTGCTTGGCATAGTGCTTGCTCTCTCCCCAAGCGTGACTGCAGAGATGCTGATTTGGGGCAGATTTTCTGCCTGACTCCTCCTGGTTTTCAAACCAGCAAAGAAAACCAAAAAAGAAAAAATGGGAAAAAAAATTGTTGGTAGAATGATGTCACAGTTTTGAAGTGAATCCCTGTCTCTGTAGACATCAGAACAAGGCAGTTGCGTGAGTGTAGGCAGGGCTCATCCCAGCCGCTGAGGAGGTGGGGCAGAGGCAGCTCACGTGGGGCAGAGCCTGATGACTTTTTCATTGCTCTGACCTCCGCAGTCTGACTTCAAATGAGTATTTTGTTACCAGATGTTGCAAATAATTAACTGTATATAACAAACTACTTGTGGGATTCATAGGAGCATCTGCTTTATTTAAGAGCACTGCAAGTGCAGGAGTGGGTATGGGAATGCAGAGGGGGATGGTGTGATCCAGGATAGTGCTAATGAGTCAAATGAAACTGTTTGGTAGCTCCTTACGTTGACCAGAAACTTCCATCATTGTGATACCTCTGTGAGACTTCCTTTGTTTATACTTCAGTTTGCATTTTGGTGAACAGCTGACCATATCACACAACCTGACAAAATTAGAAACCTTTAGCACCCTCTTCAGATGCTTTAAAAAAAAGTTGATAAAAGCTCTTGAAGATGGGTCTTGCAGAAGCATAGTCCAGCCTATCCCAAACAAAGGATTTAATTTTCCAGGGATCAAAAGAACAAGCTTGAATTTGGAACGGCATAGATCAGTTGGCATGGTTATACTTAGTTTGCTGATACCAGTACTGTGATTCAAAGCCAGTGGAATTGTGTGTGTGGATATGTGTCTGCAGTGTTCAGTTCTGTTTAGAGATGGGTTGAAAAGGCTTCCTGGAGAAAAAAAGAACCTGGATTCCCTGAAGTAGAGGTGCTTAAATGGCTTGTTGGGGGAAGGAGGGTCCTGTGGGTGACTTTCTTGTTTTTGTTTTTACAATGGGAGACCCATGGTGGAGGTGAAGCTCAGGGCTGTGTTTGGGGGGGACCACTGACAGTCATGGATATGGGAGGCAGAATACCAGGGCAGTCTCAACTGGCAGCTCTGGAGCAGCTGTTTGTGTCAGCTGTGCTTGGTGAACAGAGCTGGTTATATACATGTCCAGCACTGGACTGTGCCCTAAATCGGGTAATGTTTCCATGGATAAAGGCAAAGGGTGAACCATTTCAAATGCGATTTGGCACTAGGTAATGTCTTTCAGCTGCGGCAGCACAGTACCTCTTAATTTGCAGATGAGGGGCCAGCTACTCTTTCCAGTCTGAAGGTGAGTTTCTGCTGACACTGGCTGCCGTTGTGATCGCAGAAGAAACTGCTTAATTTACTAACTCAGATTTGTCTGCCTGGTGCTGGAATTTTGTCTTTTCCTGTATCTTTAATCCTTTGAGTAGCTGAGTCGACTGCTTTGAACAAGAGTGGCACACATCCTACAGCTGGAGGGCCAAGGCACCACCGATAATTTTTTCCATCACTTCGCATGCAGAACAATTGCTTTCCTTCAGCTTGTTGTTTGCCTGTGACTCGAAAATCATTAAACTCTCATTTAGAACCTAAATGGCTTTCAGTTCGTCCTAATATACATGCTGTCTTTTTTAATGGACTGTATTACATGCACTGAGTGCTTTTTAATATTTTTTCCCCCAGATATTTTGAGTACTGTTTCTTGCTCCCTTTGGAGCTATGTGCTATGCACGTGGCTCTAGCACTTGATCTTCTTCTGACATTCAGTAATTTTTACTGCAGTAGTACTTTTACTAAGTACCAAGTACAAAGTTCTCAGCCATTGCGATTCCTTGTTTCAATCAAACCAGGACCACTTCTGTCACTGTTGCAAATATGTGTGTGTGTGTGTGTGTGTGTGCTCTCCCTCTTCTTTTTTTTTTTTTTTTTTTTAATAAGGTGAATGCATTATCTTAATGAACTTTTCTTTCCTCCATAGTAGCTTGATGAGATAAAATGTATTTTAACTCATCCAAGGTCATATTTTATCTTACTTGAAACTGCTGTTTATAATAACTGTTATATACATAGTTATAATAACTGTAGAATCATATGAAGAGTCATTGAGAACTTTACTAAACATTTGTATTTATGCTGCTGGAAAGGTTTTTTTTTTTTAGCTAATGTTTCACTTTAGTTTCTTTCTGTGAATAGGGAAACACATTTGTGACACTGGTTTTCCATGCTGCTGAAAATAAATATGACTGGTTACTACCCTGTCTTTCCACAAATCTAAACCATAATTCATTTTAATTGTTATTCTAGGAGGGAATATCGTAAATTTAAAATTACTTGGAACATTTCTGTGAGGTTTTTTGTTCCTTTTTTCTGTTTGTAACATTTCTGGGGAACTTTAAAATGTTGGGGCAAACACCCTGTCACAGCATTTTGTCAGTATAAAATCTGGAATTTATTTATGTGGCAGGTTGACCCTGGCTGGATGCCAGGTGCCCACCAAAGCCACTCTGTCACTGCCCTCCTCAGCTGGGCAGGGGAGAAAAAATGTTACAGGTTTGTGGGTTGAGATAAGGACAGGGAGTGATCACTTACCAGCTACCATCACAGGCAAAGCAGACCTGACTTGGGGAAATTATTTTGATTTATTACCAATCAAATCAGAGTAGAGTAGTGAGAAATAAAACCTAAATCTTAAAACACCTTCCCCACATCCCTCCTTTCTTCCTAGGCTCAGCTTCACTCCTGATTTCTCTACCTACTCCTGCTGAGCAGCACAGGGGGATGAGGAAGGGGTGTTACTGTCAGTCCATCACAGGCTGTCTCTGCTGCTCCTTCCCCCTCAGGGGGGAGGGCTCCTCATATTCTTTCCCTGCTCCAGCATGGCATCTCTCCCATGGGATACAGCCCTCTATGAACTTCTCCAGTGTGAGTCCTTCCCACGTGCTGCTGTTCTTCACTAACAGCTCCAGCATGAGTCTTTCCACAGGGTCACAAGCCCTGCCAGGAAACCTGCTCCAGCCTGGGCTCCTGTCTCCATGGGTCCCCAGGTCCTGCTGGGAGCCTGCTCCAGCACAGGATTCCCGTGGGGTCACAGCCTCCTTCAGGCATCCACCTACTCTGGTGTGGGATCCTTCCTGGGACTCAGGCTGGGATCTGCTCCACCGTGAACCTCCCTGGCTGAGGGCACAGCTGCCTCACCAGGGGCTGCCGGGGAATCTCTGCTCCTGGAGCTGCTCCTGCCTCCTCCTGCTCTGACCTGGTGTCTGCAGAGCTCTTGCTCTCACATCTCTTAAATATGTTATCCCAGAGGCACTACCACCGTTGCTGATGGGCTCAGCCATGCCGTGACCAGCAGTGGGTCCATCTTGGAGCCGGCTGGCATTGGGTCTGCTGGACACAGGGGGAAGCTTCTAGCAGCTTCTCACTGAAGCTATCCTTGTAGCCCCCCCTACCAAAACCTTGCAATGCAAACCAAATAAATTAAAAAAAAAATAAAATAATAGAACTGTGACAGCTTAATTAACGAGAGACAATAAATAACATCTTTTTTTATCCCAGGAATATTGATCAGTTTATTCTTTTTTTAATTAATACTTGTTATTATCTGGCCTGTCCTGTAGGCTCCTCTTTATGAAGTTACATCACCAGGAAACGGCAGGACATTTGTACATGCTGATGGTAATTTCCAAAGGAGTATAAATTGGAAACCACTCAACTGTTACCAGCATAAGTCTGTCTGGCATGTCGCTTGTGGAGTTTCAGAGATACAAGTGCTAGGAGGGTACAGATAAGTTTGGAGCTTAATTTGAAAATAAATGTTCTGTGTCAACTGAAGTGCTTTCCTTTTAGCCTGGTGTAAAAGGAAGAATTTGATTATAAGGAATTATTGGTACTGGCACTTGAATGAGTTCAGTATTTAAATTAGAATTTTTGGGGTGTTACTGTTTGTTCAGTATCCTTGAACAGATCCCTTGCAAGAGCTAGGAAGCAGAAGCAATGTTGACTAGGATTCATTTCTGCATATAATATCCTTCTGCATTCACTGAAGGAAATCCAGTGGAGACAGACAGTCTGTTTTTATAAGTAAATTTTATTTGTGTATTCAATTTTGAAAATTTATTCACAGACTGATTTTTGTAAATTAAGGACACTTTAAAATGTCTGTGCAGGCAAATTGCTGTCCATTAAATAGTGATTTCCCACCCCCCCACCCGTTTTCCCATGCAGTATATGTTTTCCTGTGTATGGTGAAAGTACCTTTGTTCCAGGTGGCATGTTCCATCACAGATTACAGCAAAATAACTTCTTCCAAGCACAGCTTGCAACCTTGTGCCTGCTGTCTTCCACACATGGATCTTCTCCGAGGAAAGCTGTTTTAGAAGTGTGGCTCTGTGATTTTGCTAGTGGATGTTGATGGGGCAGAGAGGGAAACACAGACTTCTAGTACTATGAAAAAACTTCTACAGTGTCCTCCAGTTGCATAGGTGAGTAGAGAATCAGCTGTAACTCTCCTTTCTTTATTAGGAAAACAGTAAGCAAACTAAGTAACATCCTGCCATGGAGTAATTCAGTCTGACTCCTTACAAAAATGATTGAGGTACTTATTAACAGTTTGGGTCTAAGTATGTAGTTTTGCGTCAGCGTAAACCTGTTAACAACAGTTAATTACTTATGTTTTCTGTAACCTTACAAGATATATGTAGTGCTATGTAATTTAGTTGTCATAATTGTGTTAAATTTCTTGACGTTATCTGTCATAAGACTTTGCAGCAAGCCGAGACATAAGTAGCATTTTGCTAATGAGCTTTTGAACCTTTTCTAAGACAAGATGTGCGAAAAATCCTAAAAAGGTAGAAATAGGAGCATGATAGAAAAGCAGCCCACAAATAAGAGCAGTAAATTCAAAGTTTGAATTCTAGCAAATGACTGAAGGCACTCTGAGAATGAAAAGTGTAAATATTACTATTTTTTTAAAAAAAGGTTAACACTACTTGGAACATGAATAGTTGATAAATATGCAAGAGACCCATGGCAAAGTTGGTGAGATGGCTGTGTAATGGGTCATAAAAACTGAGCTTTGAACTGGTGGGAACTTGAGAATATTGTAATGGGCTGGGAGCCCATTAGTGGCTCCTGGGCTGGTAGTAGAGAACGGCAGCTCCCCTCAATGTGCAGCCACTGTTGTGCAAAGCCATGTTTCTTTGTTATGGTGAGTACAACTCAGAGTAAGAGAAACTCTTAACTCCCGTCATGCATGAGAGATTTTTTTTTTAGATCATTTAATTGTTTTCATGGTTAATGGAATCTCTCTATTGATCTACCAGAAAGAAGCATCTCGCACCATAGTGGTGTTGTAGAAGATCATATATAGGACTTCAGAAATGTCATTGTTCTAAGGTAATGGGAAAAGCTTGAAGTGTCAAGCAGTTTAAAAACTGTCAGCTGAAATACTGTTCAGAGGTGAAGGAGAAATTTGGTTGTTGAAATCAGCTCAGGGTAATCGCCAATCTGTGTGTCTTGGATATAGTTTGTAATAGTTATGTGCACCTTTATAGTAGCAGTTCTGCACAGAAGCAGCGTTTCTTATTTCCTGCTCTTTTGGCTACCCCCTGCCTGATGCGTGGCTTTTTTAATGACTCATGTTGTTCTCTCCCATCCCATGTTGTGTTTTTCTTACTGCAGCGCTTTGTTACCTAACCCATCAGAATTGATGGAAATACAATGAAGGGGCCAGCAAACAGAAGGCTGCAGGGAGGCGTGTGGTGCAGATCAGGCTTTCTTGTAGACAAAGCTCAGAATAAAGCTTTTAGGCCAAACTTCTCATCATTTGGACTCCTTTTTAGTGTGATTAAGTCCAGATTATTGTTTTCTAAAAGCAGAATGGGAACAAATTGATACTGTTAAATAACTTGAACTTCCTTATTCTTATACGTAATTTTCCTTGTTTCCTAAAATATTAATTTTAGGCCTTGAATAAATAAATAAGACAAAAATCTTTCTGCCTCGGTTGAATGTCAGGGTGGGGTTCATTCTCTGCTGAAATACAGTAATAGTCACTGCAAAACAACTGGCTGCATGAAAGCAGGCACCAAAGAAGCTATTTTACCTCAGAACCATCCCATCCTGGGCTTTCCCGGAGAACTCCAGCCATTCCCATCTGTCTGCTCAAAAACCTGATTTTTTGCAGTCTTCTTGGAAAGTAAGCTAGTCAACCTCAGTTGTCAGGAAAATTAGCTTGGTCTATGAGGGAGCTTATCTTGGGGTGCTCTGTGGCCTTTCTTGCCACTCCTCTGCACTGCGGTTAGCTGGGCTGAGTGTCTCCACTTAGCTGCTGTGGTGGAAAACCACCCGTGCCCTACCTGATGGCAACATCCATCGGTTTGAGCTCTTGTTTCAGGAAGGTAACAGGCAGCAAGTGCTCTGGTGTTTGAATATACCCCGGGGGTTTTGCTTGATTTACTGCGAATTCCAAGGTTTGAGCCTGCAGGTGACAGGGTACATGTTGTAGTGGCAATGCCCATGTGTCAGCAGTCACAATGTTCTTGTTAGTGGTGGGTGGAAAGCAGGAACTCGCTGCTGTTCTTTAATCATCCGGAATTGAAGAATCCAACCAGACCTTCGTATCACTGAGACAGATAATAAAATGATAGTTAACCTTTGTCATGGGGCCTTGTAAGAGGTTCAGCCAAATCCTTTGGCAGCTTCCCTGAGCTTATTGAATGTGCGTTTGGGTAAGTAATGAGGCCACTAAAACAGCTGGCTCTAGTAAATAGACTTAGATTGAATTCTCACAAGCGAAAATGAATGGAAAGATAAGTACAAACATGCACGTAAGTAAGGTTTGGGGTTTGGAAAAGACACACTACATTAATCCAGTTCCTTAGTTTATCCATCTGTGTGTTGTGCTGCTCAAATATAGAAGTGACTTGAATATAGAAGGCTTCCCCCCACACCGCAAATTAGATATACTGCATGTCTGGAATGCATATCTGAAGCCAAGGGAGACATTTTGGAGAGAAAAGTGTTGTATTTGAGTGACATTTAGAATGGAGATAAAAAAATCTCTAAAAAAATATTGGGGGGTAGTTTTGTAATGAATGTGCCAAGGATAAAAAATGTAAGTGCTTGTAATATGGAACTCAGGGAATAAATTTAAAGGAACTAAATACGGTGCTGGAGATAAACAGGGTACTGGGTTTGGTTAGTGAGTTGTTCTTTACCCAGTTGCCGTAATTGTCTTGGCGCTGTGGCACCCCCAAGGCTTGCCTGGGCATCAGCAAAGCGGATCACACCATGAGGTACAGCTTTGTGTTAGATCAGACTGGAAAGTGGTCCCTTAGGCTACACCTGGACTAGTAAGCGGGACCAGGGCATGGGTGTGAACACCAGCAGCTGGTTAGGGTTCAGTATGGCCTGGAGCAACTAGCAGTGGCCCCTGCGGCTGACCAGTTGTTCCCAGTCAGCAAGAGGTCAACCTGTTTGGGAGATAAAGGGGCCTTACCTGCAGGTGCTGGGCTTCACCAGCTTCAGAGACAGAAGATGGTCCCTCTCGAAACTGGTGCAGGGGGAAGTGACTTGGTGTGGAGCTGCTGCCATGGTCCACAGGCTGAGTCAGGCCCGCTGGCGTGGGGCACTTACATGCTCCAGACTAACGCTGAAGAAATGTGCTGGTGTTTCCTTTCTGTCAGCCTTGCTTCTGTGGATATGTTTTTCTCTTGATGTATACAAGAGCTAATTGAGTCAATGATTTTATTAGCATTAATTGATTTTGAGTGCCTGTATCTTTGCATAACATATTGTGAGTAGTCTGATGGTATAGGAGAAAGGAAATGTTGTAGCGTAATATTCTGAGGTAATTAAATCCTTTATAGAGAACATATGTAAGATTTAAAAACCCTCCGATTTTTAATGCTTCTCTACAGCTCTACTTAGTCTGCTGCCTGCATACTGGCATCTTACGCTGCTTCTCCCCTTGTTACACCAAGCTGTATTGCAGGGGTCCTCAAACTACAGCCTGCGGGCCAGATATGGCCCCCCCAGGGTCCTCAATCCAGCCCCCCCACCGAGGGTTGGGGGTAAAACCAAGCAGCCGCAGATGACTGCCTGACACTTAATTCACGCGCCATCCCCCTGGTTAAAAAGTTTGAGGACCCCTGGTGTATTGCATCTCTTTTCGCTCTCTCTTCCCTCCCAGCCACTGAATCTCTGTGTTCTGAGTGTCCTTTAACTCTTATCTGCAAATCTATTCACCCAGGAGTCCTAGGCTCTCTAATGCTGCTCACGTGCCAGTTCAGTGTTCGTTTGGGCTTGAAGGTTGTCCTCTGCTTCTGCTCCAGCCATGGTGCCAGGGTCTGGCCCTAGAAGATGCAGTTGCCACTCCCATGGAAAGTTTAAAAGCAGGTTATAGGTTGCCCTGTGAGGTCATCTTACCTCCCATTTTTTTAAAATTCATGATATTTTTAAAACAAATGCATTTGCTTCTGTTTTTCATAGGCAAACCACTATGTATTTTTCTGGATAATTGTGTTTAATAGAAGCTGAAGGAGCAGTGGTCACACAGGCAGAGTTGACCCTGGAAACCTCCGTGTGGGTAGAACAGTAAGAAGGTTGCTGTCATTGATGTCCCTGTGAAGGACAGCATGTCAGGGGCACAGGGTAGAGGGCTGTATATTGGCTTTGATAAATGAAGAATAAGTTAAACTTGATATATGGTGTAGAGTACCATAGAGGAGGGTAAAAATAGGGGTTGATGTTCCTGATTTTTCCTGTTAGCACACTTTGTAACAGGAGTGGCAGCAGTAACCCACTTGTGTGTGGCTTTTTAGGACGCTCCTCTCGTAGTCGGTGCCTGACAGCTGTGTGCTACAATCCCATGCAGCAGGAGAGAGGTGGCTGTGGCACTGTCAGAGGCTCACTGGGATGGCTACATTACACCAGCCCCTCCTGAGGTAGATACAGACACTGTTTGCAGTAGTACAAAAATGCTTTATTATGAAGTGGCTTTTTTGCTCCTCCCTCCACCTTTCTTCTCTCTTTGAAATTTACTTGTAACAATGATTTATGAGAGTACTGTGCAAACTCTTCCTATGCTTCTTTTGGAGCAGGAGAAGCAAGTAACTTTTATTTTCTTCTCAGCTATCTGTTTTACAATAGTTAATTCTAAAAATGTATAAAATCACAAACAAACAAAAAAATGTTGATAAGAATGCCTGATAAAGTAATGCTGTCCATCTGCTCCCAGATAGTCTGGCTCCATAAGTATCTCTGTCTTGTACATGGACTTTTAAAAATAAAGCTGAATGACTTCTTCATTTGAGCCTGTAACTCACTTGCTTGGCAGTGAGTTATAAAGTAATAATGAAATACCCTCAGATGTAGCTCCTAAGCAATCCTGAAATGTAAAGCCATTCGCAGATTCCTAAGGAACTGCTCGCTAAGGCTGGGCACCTCACGGGGAAAGCTGCAAGGGAAGAAGTAACCATCTGAGGAATGAAAAAGCAGAGATCAGAAGACACTCCAAAGCAAGAGTTGGGAAATAAAGGAAATAAGGAAGGGAAGAGGCAGAGCTACACCTGAAAAGAAAAAAAAAAAAAGAACCAAAGAACAGGAGCAGTAACAGGAGAGGGATACTGTGAGAATGACTTTCCTAACCACTCTTCCATAGAAAGAAGAGGTGAATTAGTTTATGTGCAAGGAATTATTTCCTAATGATCACTAAAAAGTTGGAAAGACCATTCTATCAGCATCATAAGTATACAGTAATGATACTTTCTTGTGTTTTTATAATAGAAACTAGTCAGATGTTTATGTAATTCACACTTGTACTGAATTCAGTGTGTTGGGAAGGAATAACTGTGATTTGTTACTGTTCAGAGGTAAGGTAATGCATTATCAGTCTTATGTAGTAGTCTATCAATCACCCTAATTTTGATTCACGTTTTCAAAGTGGTAAAACACGAATATTCAGTCTTTGATTTTTTTAAATTTTTTTTTAAGCTTTTAACCTTTAAGCTTTATTTAATTGGATATTTTTTCTCCTTCTTCTTCTAACCTTTTTTTACCTGACATTACTATCATTTTTATTTGTGGAGTGGGGAAGACAATATGTTTTTAAATAAGTGTGCTTGTTCCAACATTCATTTTATATTGTATTGTTACTTGTGTTACACAAGTCATTTGGATTTACGAGTTTTTTTTTAAACTTTGATACAGTCTTTATGAGATAGTTATTCTTTTTTTGTCTTACACAGTAATTAATATCCTAGTTGGCAAGGGTTGGAAAGAAGTTTTAAAATATGTATGTTCTTCTCACAGCACACTGTCTCCTATTTTTCCATGTTTTTTCTTGTTGGGTACAGTTCTGCCTCTTCCCTTTTTTGCCTTTCTTTCTTGGACCTTTTACTTGATGATTGCTCTCTCTTATGAGCAATCCTATCTTCTGGCTATCTTTTCATTCCCAGGTGGTTACTTCTTCCTTTTCATTTTCCTTATGAATTTAATTTTGTCTGGAATATAGGAAACGTTAAACAATTTGCTTTCTGGGAGAATTGAGAAATTGGGGTTTTTTTTTTGAATGATGAGATGGCTGTGAGGCTGTGGGCTAGTAGAATGGAAGCTTGGTATCCCCATACACTTACCTTTTGTTGGAAAAAGCACTGTTTGTTAGCCGTCCGTGGGCAGGAGGGGATTCAGATGGCAGCAAGTCAGTCTCTTCAAATGAGAGCTTCTTGCAGCAGCACCTTTCAGAGTGCACCATCCTCATTACTTCCTGTAATTCAGAAGTTGGCTGTAAGAGGTGAAGCTAAATTAAAAAAAAACAAAACAAAACAAAACAAAAAAAAAATCGCCTTCTGCTTATTTGACGTTATAACTTTTACTTTGCCTGATGTGGGGTGGGGGACAGCAATATAGCTGCTCCATGTGTGGGGCTCTCCCCAGTGGAAGAGCCTGGCTCTGGTTTGTTACGCGTTCCTACCACCCCGGTGAGCTTTCTCCTGGTCACCCCCAGAAGGTCTCCAGGGTGTCCCTGTTTTGCTGGTCCTGCCCTCTCCCTTCTCTTTTGCACCAGATTTTGTGTTTCAGCTGTGGCCTGTTTTCAGTTTCTCCCTGTGCTGTAGAACATGCTCAGTAGTATTTTGTGACATAGTATTTTGTGCCACTTCTAATTTATTCAGTTGTTTCTGATTATTAGTCAGTGGGAAATGAATCTGTTTCTGCTTTAGATCATGTACTTCAAATTTTTTCAACAGCGTATAGACTTAACATCCTATTCAGCACTGAATATTGCTTAAAATGTCAGTAGGATTTAATGGTTGTTGTGTCTTAATGGTTTCTATATTAATCTGTGCCTAGGTTAAAAATAAGTGAGGATTATGATTTTTCTCTTTTTGATTCTTGTTATTTATTCCACACTCCTCAAATTCATTCAGTGATCCAAGAGTCAAGCTGAGTTCATTCCTTCTCATTCAAGAAGGCAAACATTTCTGAAGAAATGATGTCTTAATTAATAATTGTGTCATACCCAAGTCTTATCAGGTCCTCAGTGGTAACAGTGCAGACCATCTGAGACTAATTCTTAAAAAAGAGTAAGTGTTGAAATTTGTGTAGCAGTTCTGATAGTTTCCTTCCCCCTTCTGCAGCTCACACCATCACAGCTCTGAGGAGAGGGATGGAGTGCTGTGCCGTGCCGTGCCAACAAGGCTGAGGGTCAGAGAAAGCTGAATTTGTCATGTTGGGTCCCCATTAGAAGATTCCTGAGTAAGCTGTTTATTCATAGTTGCAGCTTCAAAACACAATAGCACTTCAGTTGTGAGCTGAAACAGGGCTGACCAAACCTTAGGTCTTTTTGCACTCTTTTGGACTTCCTATTTTTTTCCTTTCTTTTTTTTTTTTTTTCCTTTTTTCCTGGGATTACTTTGATTTTTTTTCTAGTTGAAGTAATAAACTGGCACACATAATTTTTAAGGCAATTCACTGGGTAATAGGATTTCAGGGTTACTGCTTTTATCCTCCTGGAGAACCAGTGTGCACACATCCTGGGTTGAATTAAAGCTTTGTAAGTTATGCAGTTTGGTTTTCCTATAAACCAATCCTCTCTGTTGGAAGGGAAGAGAATTGCAACTGAAACTCAGAGAAATACTGTTCACTGCATGTATATTTACTAATAATTTAGAGTTACATGTCCTACATATCCCACACCATCTAGTGGAAATTTTTTGCATCAGCAGCGTGAGGTCAGGGACCTGAAGGAATCCAGAGATTTGTGATGTGAGATACTCTGGAGAGTGTGAATATGCTTTCCCGCAGATGCTATATTAAAAGTGTCACATGCATTAATGATGGATTTTTGCTCCATCTCCTTGAAAAACACTTGTGATGGCTCATAATTCCAGAAGAGGGAACCTACTGATGAATATTTACCGTTAACATTAAACAGCAATCCTTGTTGAAGCCCTCATGGACAAACATAAACTGGAAAAGATAGGGGTGGGGAGAAGAGGCAGGCAAAAGGTTAGAGCCTGTTGTCTTTAAAACCCTGTGAAGTTTGGGTGGGGATTGGCCATGCTGTATCTTCTGATGTCTTGTGATAATTCTTCCGAAGTCTTCAAACCATTTTTATCACACAAGAGGAATGCTGATATGCACGTACTGCAGAATTCATGTAGATGGGCTTGCTGCTGCGCAGCATCGCCGGCTGATGCTCCAGTGTAATAACTCAGGACAGCTGGCAACATGCACTGCGTTGTTGTCTTGCAGAACTACTTAGGGGAATATTATTTCATCAGCAATAATATAGCTGGTGATTTTTATGAAACCATCACTGGGTTTCTGGCTCAAAGCGATGGCTAAGTACTTTTCAGTATGTAGGCATCTTAATTTAATGTGGATTTTATCTGAGCAGTCATATTGTTTACTCCATAGGCAGTGCAGAGAGCACAAGTTGAGGGTTGTTTCATTACATCTGATGCAGTAGAGTATCCTGCCATAGGGGTAGCTACAGTGATACGTATTAGAAATACAGTCACATTTTTCTTATGTAATAATGGGTTTTTTTGGTTTTAATTTAAAAAAATGTAAAAGAATTTACGTTCTGAATTTTGTGACACATTTCTGATACACTTTTCACCTGTAAAGGTGAAGTGGTTTTATCAATCTGTGTTGCTGTCAGAATGTAGAAGATGGGCTACTCACTGTGAGGACTGCAAACACTCAATTCCCTCTGTCCTCCTGAAATTTGGAAGTGTAGTTTGACTTCAGATTGTTTTCTGAAAATTTAATCTTCCTATAAACAGTATGCAGAGAGAAAAATATAATATACTCAATTTGTGGAAAGAAGAGGAGTGACTGGATCTAGACTGCTCTGTTTTGTGCAGTACGGGAGATGTGGGATAGGCACTTGGTGGTTGTGGATCAGCGATGCTCTGATTCATGCTTTTGTCATAACAGTATAGTTTCTCTTCATGTATCTTCTGTTAAAGTAAGTGTATTAAGTTATTAAAGTAAGTGTAGAGTTGCTAGTGGTCTGAAAAGTAGCTTATGTATTTGTTGCTGTTTTGACACACAGCTTTATTTCTTGTGATGGCAGTATGTGTGCATTTTATTAGCTAAGCATTAAGCGAGAATGTTTTGGATGACCGCAAGTGAATTTTGGCCGCATAAGGAGGATGTAGATCAAAATCACTGTTCCCTGACAAATGCCAGAAATACGAAAAGAGCTGACCGAGCTGAAATGAAGGAGTTGTCCTGCTTGTGCATTATCGTGTGGCTGCAGTGTTTTCTCTCTTGCTCCATGCCAAAGCAGGATGCTGCTGGAAATGTGCAATGCAATGACCTTGGTCTTCTGGCTTGAGAAGACATGTAGCCCCTTGAGGCATTTGGAGGTTACTGTGTCAAACACTTCCCTGTCCTGTCATGTTAGGTCCTACCAGTGGATTCAGCATTCCTGTGCCATCCTGCCATGTGGCTGGATGTGCAAGTGCAAGGGAATACCTGTGTATTTGTTCTTATACTATGGAAATCTTTGGCTGGATGTTGAGCCTGGGTTAGTTGTTCTAGGGACTACATCCAGCCTGGGTACGTGTAATGGTGCAGCAGGGATACAGTGATGAATGCTGTCCTGCGCTTCATCCCAGGACAAAAGACAGAAACACTTTTGCTTTGCCAGCCGCAGCCAGCTGGTATGGTGGCATTGGTTAGGAGGGGGCGACTCCTGAGAAAGCTTTTTGGGAGGTCTCTGATTCAAGCATAGAGCTGCTCTCTGGCCAGCAGTAATGGTGACCCTTCACATCCGACTTTAGGAGGCCACTTCTCTCTTGAATAATCACTTTGTCATCATTGGATATAACTTACACAGGCAGCGGGACTTAGCTGCAATTGCAAAAGTAGCAATGAGAGCTGGCTTTGTATGGAGAAGAAAGGAGGAACAGTGACACTCAGACTGAGTTTAAGATCAGATGTTATAATCTAGGAATTTCTGATTTTTTCAAATTGACTTTTACTTTGTTGTGCTTTGGAACATGGATTGCTCTTTATCATTTAATATCACCTAAGTGAGCATTTTAACTTACGAAATTCCTGTTGCTGGTAATGTTCTTCATGAGTGATACCTTTGGTGGTTCTTCCTGTGTGTTGTAGCTTAGACTTGTAGCATTTTTTGGTTGTAGGTCCTGGGTTTGCCATAGTGTTTGGAGCACAAAGTATACGTGCTTTGAGTTAGGTGTGTGAGTAGGTGGTGTGTGACCTCCTCATGGCTGGACATGTGGGCTGCTTGAGATGGACTTAGTAGCTCAAGTAGTCTCTTCTAATGGTAGGATATGGTCATATTGGACTCCACGCTGCAGAGTGGGCTTTGTTGTTAAGTCTACTTGTGTGTGTAGTTCAGAGAAAGATGAACTACCTTTTTTATAGCTCTGTATTAGAAAGCCTGTTTTCTTACATGGCTAGTATGAAGGTGAGCCATGTGGAAAAGACCAAGAAAACAAAACGATCAATTCAACAGTAAACCAGTTAGGTATTTCCAAAATGTGAAATACAGTTTATTAAGCAGGGGTTTTATACCATCTGTGGGTTTAACAGGCTCTGTTTTAATACACTTTAAGACAATGTGTCCGATTGGCAAGGTGTGCTGACTTTTAGGGTCTGCAAGTTGGTGTCTGCCAGTGCTTATTTGAAGATGCAACTTTCTGATATTGAGAGAGAAGACACTGATTTGCAGGAAGGGCAGTCCCTGGTAAGCAATTGCTAAAACGGAGACCTGCCTGAAGTGGTGGAGGCTGTAACAAGTATAATCTGCTGGACATACCTAGATACATCTTCCCAAGTGTTGTACACCACTGGTAGAGAAATAGCGGTGAGGACTAACACTCATGTAGACATTACACTACAGACATTACCCGTCCTCAAATTTGGATTTTGTTTTGAGGAAGAGTCCTTTCTGCTCTGAACAGCTTGAGCTGAGAATGGAAAAAGAAATATAAAAATAAAGTGGTAGTTGCAACTTGATCGTTCTCCAAATAACAACTGTTGTCTATTCCCGTAGCACTAGCAGAATTAATTTGTAGAAGAGAAGCCCAGCTATAAGCCAAGTCTGTGTATAAATATTAGCTTCAAGAATAGGAAAAGCTTTAGGTTAGGAAGGGGTCTCACATGCACTGGCTGTGGCAGAAAATCTACAGGACACTACAATGAAAACACTGATGTTAGGATTGAGGGATGTGGGGATAAGGCAGGTAGAAACTTGCACTTATACTATATTTTTGGTTTATGAGGTGGAAAAATGGGTTTACACTTTTTCTTTACTCTCTGAACTAAAAGATTTTGAGTCCTATAACTAGGAGAATGAACAACCCTGAATGTAAGTTTCAAATTTGTTACTTTTTTAAAAAAAAAAAAAAAAATATATAGAGACACACACACACTTTTTATGTATATATAAATTTACCTGGCAGCATGTCTGTGGACTACGTTTTCTTTTTCTAAATAAGACTTGTACTTCCTAGAGAATTCTCTATTTTGCCATGTATTTTCTCAACAGAGGTTTCTGAAGAAAATTAGTGTTGGGAAAAATGTGCTAACCACAGGCTTCAAAATGCAGCAGCTTGGTGGAAATGAAGCCTGTACTTTGATTTCCATACCTGAACTTGTGCTCTGGATGTGGAATTGTCATCTTCTGGAGACAGAGTGATTTAGTGGGGTGAGTACATGGGGGAAGGGGTTTCTTTTTCATGTTTTTTCCCCTTTAGAAACATAGCTTAGTTCCTGAGAGTTATTAATCTCATTCCTCGCAAAAGAAGAATGGGGTTTATCCCATGGTTTTTCTAAGCGTGGCTCATTTTTTCCTCTGATAATGTTGACAACAGACCTGCAATTTAATATTTGTAATGGTAAGCTAAGCTGTGTTTTGCTGTGTACTACCTATTTCTTCTGTCACCAAATAGAGATGAAGATCTATTTCTTTTTGAAGAAGTTGATAGTATCAGTATAAGGAACTTTTTTTCTGACTTGCATCAAAATCTCAGAAAACTGTTTTTCAGGAGATTTTATTTTGCTTGTTTCTGTCTCTCTCAAATCACTGTCACACAAGCACAAGTGTAAACTTTTCTACATTTACATTTTGTAGC
The DNA here is from genome assembly GCA_035590215.1 of Microhierax caerulescens. Taxonomy (NCBI): domain Eukaryota; kingdom Metazoa; phylum Chordata; class Aves; order Falconiformes; family Falconidae; genus Microhierax; species Microhierax caerulescens. Next base: position 69,776,122 of record JAVJGJ010000047.1, on the reverse strand, counting down.
ACTCCTAAACATGCTTTTTTCCTCCTCACGCAACCACCTGCCATTCCCCACTGAAGGCTAAATTAATCTCTGCTTTGTATACTGTGATGTCTCTGAGCATCTGCAGGATGGAAAAGGTCTGTCAAACGATGGAGTAGATTGGTCTCAAAGGGCTCGGAGCTTTCCGCCTCCAGCACGTTCTCCTGGTAATGCATTGGCCAAGGCTGGCCATAGCCGTGTGTCCCACACCGCAGGCAGGGAGCTAGGCCGTGCTCTGGGGTTTTTAATCTGGTGTTGGAAGGTTCCTGTGTAAAACAATCACATTCTTCAGCATTTATTAGTCCTTTCTGAACATGTAATAATAAACTCATGCTTAGTTTTTATTTGGCACCTCTTGCTATAGATCTAAAATGACCTGCAAATTTGAAACTGAGAATGGTGCTTTCATGTGGTGACACTAATTTCTAGCAGAGGTCTGGCTGCTGTAGCCTGTGACTGCTGGCTGCAATGTCTGTTCCCTGAATTCTGAAACATCCATGTGGGGGTTTCCCAGTGCCTTGGGGGCTGCTACTGGGCAGGGAACTTTGGAAAGTTTGGTTTGGCTGTCTGCAGGCTGGCAAAGACTTGTGAGACCTGCATGTTTTAACAGTCCTAGCTAGTGAGATTTGTTGTTAATATGGACATTGATCCACTCAATAGCTACTTTTGTTTCATAATAAACTGCAGTTAAAAAGTCAGTGTTTAGTGATGGAGGAGGGAAGAGTCTGAGGGAGAAATTCAGAAGCATGAAGTCCTTCTGAAGGTGAGTAGCTGGATGTCCCTGTTAATAGCCTCATTTTAGACTGATTTCCAGTTTCAATATATGTTACCTCGAAACATATCATACTTTTCTGCCACTTCAGGGAATACACAAATTGTGAATCTGTAGGTACTGATTTACAGGGAGTGAATGCTGTGCATTTGTTATACAACCTTGGTGTCTCACACATTCATCTATGGAGGGAAAAGCAATTGACTTCTCATTTCCCGTGTTTCACATTCTTTTATGAAGCAGAAAGAAGCTTGTGATGAACTGTTACAACATCTTGTTTAATGCATATATAAAATCATTTTGCTGAAAGTTTAGGCCAGTAAGTGTTTCAAGGATGGTTAGCTACAAGTTGTGTCGGCATCAGTCAGTAGTTTTGTGACACACAGAAATATTTTTGACCTCGATGATGGGCGTAAGAGACTTTACCATTATTTTAGCTTCCTGGGCTTTTTCACCAGGTTCAGTAGTTGTTTGGGAGCTGATCAATCCGCACAGGACTGCTAACAAGTGAAAGTAAAAGTTGGATTGCTTCTCTGGAGAGAGCTATTTATACATGCAGGTATGGCTGTACCTCAGCTTGCTCAGATCAGATTACTTGCTGGATAACTCTGGCTTTGCAAAACAAAATTGTTGGAGGTCAAGGTGGATGAGAGTGATTTACTGTAGGTAGGGAGTGATGGTGATGTATGCTATCTGTTCTGTCCACATCGCAGCTTGTGTCATGCCTGGTGATTCCACTGCCTGTAATAGCTGGGGGCTGTACTTGTATTCTTTGCAGGATCATTTCTCCTAGTTCTATCTTCACATGCTTTCTCTGCAGGAAAGGCACAGAATAAAAGATTTCTGAGTGAGTTAATACATTGCATGGATAGCTGAAATTAAATCCTTTGTTGTAAAGCCTGTTTTGTTGTTGTGCTCTTCCTCTGACCCTTTGATACATCTAATGTGTCTCTACCTTGTTGATTTCTGAGCAAATATAGATTTAATTTATGTTGTGGATCTAGTTATGGACATGTATCTCTTTTTGCTGCTTATAAGCCCAGGTGTGCCACCTCCTTGGCCTGAGTTGAATCACTCAGCTGCAGGACATCCTATAGTGAACTCAGTGGGAAACATACATTTTATATGAGAAGTTGTCTGTTAAATATTTTAAATAATTAATGTGCAGGAAAAATGCTGAAAAGAGTTGTGCATGCTAGTGATCAGGGCAGGCATAGGAGAACCAGGGATGCTTGCTCCCTGGGTTCAGGAAGGGAGATGAGCTTGTTTCCTGCAGACCGCAAGGGTGCTGCAGCCACTGAGCAGCCACCCACAAAGGATGGAGACAGGGCGGTTGTTGTGGATGCTGCTGTGGTCTCCTGCTCGCTGCTGCTCCGGGACCAGTAGTCCAGTGGATGAGCTTGACAGGGCCTCCTGCTTTGGGCTCTGTAGGGATGGTTATGGAGCAAGTCTGCATTTGGGAATTTGTCCAGCACTTGGGAGAGAGGGCTCTGAGCAGCTCTGCAGCCAGGAGGCTGTCCTGGTGGTTGAGTGAAATGGCAAGGGGGCTTCACTTATTTCTCTGCTTGTCAGTAATTACTTACCTAGGGCTTTCATTGCTGGCCAGTGTTAATTATTTTTGTGCTGGAGCTCTGTGTCAGTGGTTGTCTTTCCTCGCTGGGTATTTTCCAGCAACCTTTTTAACAATTGTAGTTGGTTTTCATTTTCTTCTTCCCATTAATTTATTAGTTCAAACTAAAGTATGAATAAATAAATACCAGCAGTTAATCAACTGCTAGTTCATTGTTAACATTTGAGAACATTTACATGGAAGATGGAAATATGTATCCCTCTACCAACAGGAAAAAAACTGATAGAGCTCCTGCTGTGAAAGAAAGAAATAACTGGGGAGAAAAGTGTTAAAGCTTACTAGTCATAGTAATTAGGTCAAAGAATCCTCCTGTAGTGCGTTAAGTTATCTGTTACCTTCTTAATAGAATTTAATATGAAAAAAATTAAGAATAGGAAACATTAGAACCTTCGTCCATTCAAAGAGTAAGGAAATCAATTGGATATAAAAAAATAGTTTGGACAAATTTAATTTAATCTGTAATCTTATGAAAAGAAGCAATACTGTTCTGGTAGTTATAATGCAAATAGTTGTGGATTTTGTCTCAAGGGAATATTTTTCTCTTTAAAATATTTGTGAGCGTTAATGTTTTGTTTCTACGTTTGTGATCTTTTAATTGCATTATACAACAGCATTAATGTTTCATCAATGTCCACTTTGAATCAGTTGTGTTCTAATGGAGAAAGGATTCTACTGCATATATGAAAACTAAACTAAATATCATAATTTAATTTTAAGAACCAAACAGTTAACTCTTGAATGATGTTAGCTATAGCTAAGTTTGGCATACAGTCGAGAACAGTAACCTAAGGAAAATAAAACCTCGAAGTATGAAGTGCAGAAATACCTAATTTGTCTAATTACCACGTCTGTATTACTCAACCTGTCTTCTGCTAAAAATGATACATTATCACTGAATTTATGAAAAATAGTATTTATTCCTACAGTTTACCTCCATTTTATTAATGTAAGTTGAAGTAATCTTACATGGGACAAAAATTGTGGCTGTTTAGGGCTAGAATTCATATTTCATTTACTATGTTTTGCTATTTCTGTTTCCTAAAAGCAGAAAAGATAATTTTAAGTGTGATTCTGCACTGTACCTGAAGAAGTAATGTTAATTCTCACTTAGTGATTTTATTGACCTCAGTAGGTTTAAATATATGGCAAAGGATGCGTTTTGGCTTTGCAAAACAAATATGGCCATGGAGTTCTATTCATTACTATAGTACAAATCTGGAATTTGTAGGTTAGAATTATACTGATGCTCTTTGGAGCTAGATGGGATCTTGGCTGTTAATTTGGTTTATGACTGACTGGAATCCAGCTCAGTTGTCTGTCTTGATGTGGTACAAAGTTATAGAAATGCCTTTTTCATCAAAGTTAGGAGATAAATGCAGGAAACAGATGGAAGATTGTCATGTGCTTGTTGCAGGGTTTTGGAAAAGAACAGATATTATTAATCACACAGGATTTCTGTGTTTGTGGAATTCACAGCAGCACTACATAGAAACCTCAGAGTGTGGGTCTTCTGCTCAGCTCCAACTCTGGGCAGTTTTTCCAGGACATCACCAGTCCCTGCTTGCTGCAAAGAGGTGTGCCTGGGAGCTGGCTCATGCGAAGTCAGAGCCCACTCAGAAGAAGCAGTGCTAACCCTTGTCTGAAGAGGTTGTTCTTGAGGGAGCTAGTGCAAGTCTTCCAGCTCAGGCAAGATGCAGTATGCCCTTGAATGGATTTCTTCTGTTACCTTGAGTGACCTCTGTTGGCACGGTCATCTTAGGTCATATTCAGGCTTTACATCAATAGAGAACTTTGAAGTGTTTGGTGGTCATGCACTGCCTTAAAAGCATAAGGAGTTGCAAGTGTGGTCCTGGTGAAAGTGGGTGCTGCATAATCTCCTAATTTAACCAAGAAATACACAAGAGCACCTGACAGCAGCTGCAGCTATCTTTAACAGCAGTATTTTCATTCCTACCAGAATTCTAACCCCAAATTATCTCTTGATTGTAGTTGTCAATAATTTTACAAATCTTAATGTTAAATGGCCAGACTCTCTCCCAGGTACAGCAAGTCTGGCCAGCAGTTGTGGTTCACCCTGTTATTTTTGAAATAAATACGCAAATTCAGTGAAAAACAGATGCAGGAGGCAGTTTTCTTTTTTTTTTTTTTATTAAGTATTCTTGTACTATATGTCAAAGAAGCAATTCCCATTTTTATCAGTTTGTAAAGAAGATAAAAATGAAGGCAAAATAACCCTGCTGAACTAGTTGTATTACATAAAAACATTCAGTTCCCTTTTGACACCCAGATGTTCAGTGTAATTCTGCAATGCGTTTTCTGGGAGGGGAAGAAAAAAAAGTGCATAGCTTTTTTGTGGTTGCAGATTTCTTTCCCTTACTGAAGCAGAGAGACATGTAATGGCTGTCATTTTTTAATAAGATGATGCTGAATAAGAGTAAAAGAAATTGAAAAAAATTACTCCTGTAAAACTTTATATAATTTTATAATTAATGTGACAAAATGCAATTATTTTTCATTTCTGAAATGGTTTACAATAATCTTAGTGGAGGTGGAGTGTTAGACAGTTTAAATATATAATAACGGAGAAGGTCCTTCCTAATAGCAATTTAGGAAAGTGCTTAGGGAAAAAAGTGTTCAGGGAAGGTGTTACAAAAATTAATGATAGAACATTTGGAGAAAAGCACTGGTTTTCTACAAATGAAAAGGAGCGATGACTTTGTTAGTTGTGGAAAGTATATGGAGGAAAGATAATGCCAAATAGGAAAAATATAAAAGCACCTTCCCTCCATGGATATTATGCACCCGAACAACTAGGAAAACTCTTTAAGAGCCCCTAAGGAGCACTGTAGATAACATTTTAAACCTTGCTTAACCTTATCCCTAAGACTTGTCAGGGTGGTGACACAGTTTAGGAAGCTGCCTCAGGACATCCTAGGAGAATTACAGGCATTCAGTTGTAAACTAAACTGTTAAAAACGGTTTTAACTTGTTAAGTGGGGGAACACTTAGGCACCCCCAGCTTTGTTAAGTGTGGTGGCTAGGTTAGGCAAAAGAAGTGGTGTTTTAGCTAGGGGCAGGGAGGTGGAAGAGCAGTTGCTAATGTAATTTAAAAAAATAATTATTTTTGATAGGAAATAATAATGAATTATTAGGAAGTTTTCAACATAGCAGAACACCCCTGTGATTTCTTTTTAAGATATTCCAGTTGGCTTTTGTTTTTCTTAGGAAATTATACCTGCCAGAACTGTCAGATGGCTACACTGTTTACAGTGTATATCTGGGCAGAGGAAAATTTCACTTTCCCCTCCAGAAGCAGAAACCTGGAGTAGGCGTATACGAAAATTTTTATGTGCTTGTCAACCGTTGCAGCTTATACTGCTCTGAAAAACAAAGTTGATGTGTTTATGATTGACAGAAGTCACTTACAAATGAATGAATGAGAGTTTTAATATTTAATATGAGGGTATTTTCTAACAGGAATATAATTATAAATTAGAATCCTAATCAAAAGATGCTGGGTGCATTTTGTGCTCTCGTAGTTCATGGCCAACTGCTAAAGAAGGGGGAAAGCACCACTGGTAGCTGTTTTGGAGGGTAAAGAAATTATATTTAAAGGGTGACAGTGAACTTGAAAGGTAATGTTTTTTTTAGAAAAGCAACTAGAAGTAAAGATTAACCCATTTCCTGTGTCTGAGTCTTTTTGCCTGCTTTGAGTTTGTAATAATGTTTTATTGATGATATATATGTGTAGGTATTTTTTTCTGTATCAAAATATCTCACCATTAGTGAAGTGTGCATAAATTCCAGTTTACAGTGTAAAAGAACCAAACCCATTAAAAAAAAAAGAAGAGGGAAAACTACATCAATTCCAGTGAGCCCTGAAGTCTAACTTTTGAATATTCAAGCAGATTGGATGTTATGAAGAGCTGTCAGTACTTCACAGCTATGGATGCCAAAGCAATTATGTTTGCAAACCTTGAGATGCATCAGTCTGTTTTTTTACCCTCTGACTTGGGAGCAGGGAAGCAATTTGGCTGAATATTTAGGCAATTAATGTTGAAATTAGCTCCAACTTTTGAATTTTAAGAGGTTTATAAAACTATAACCAGATATAAATGAACTTTCTGGCACTTTTGAAAGAATCCCATTTTCTGAATCGGGCATTAACTTCCAATCGGCAGAAGTTGGACTACAAAATGGGGGTGAAAATAAGAGCAGGGCTCTGACAATCCTGCCCCTGCCTGAGCTCAGAGCTGTTGTGAGGCATGAAATTCTGAAGCTCCTGCCCCAAAGTCCTGCTGACAGCACGTGGGACCTTACACCTTAGGGACAAAGTGAGTGGTAGGGTCCAGGGGAGATGGCTTGGGAGATGGAAATTTTCTGACCTGTATTCACTTTGCTTCTTACTCTGCCCTCCCTTTGGAAATAAAGTGCTCTCTCCTAGGTGGCCTCTCCGATGTTGACATGGGTTGTTTTGAGTTAAAGTTTTGTAGGAGCATCCCATCTGTTGGCCTCCTTTGTCCTCCAGAAAGTGGAATCAGGTGCCGTGGGGGGGTGGGGTTGGGCTGGATCTCACTAGAGAGGGGAGATGGCAAGGCATGACTGTAGGAAGGGGCTTGTGTTCAGTCATGTCAAAATGCTTCTAGTATTTTATTTTGAGAATGAACTGAAGGTTTGTAAAAGTTTACATCTCCCAGAACCTAGAAGGAAAAGTCGCAACGTGACAGAAGGTGTTACATCTACAGTCAAGACTTTGTTATTGTTGAATTTCAAAGCCCTACTGCACGCAACAGAGAGGCAGGGTCTTTAGTGAAAGGTTAAAATATTTGTGTAGGTAGAATTTTAGCCAAAAAACCAAAATATGAGCTGCTACTCATTCTGGCTTTACCATAATGGTGTAAACGGTGAGGTCCTGCAAGGGTGTCTCAGTCAGTTTCCTAGTTATGAATTGCATTCTCAGTTTTTTTTCAGTCTGATGATGAATTGATGTCCAGGAACAATGTAAAAATAATTACTGTGACATTAAAAATTGAATTAATTTGATGGTTGACTTCCAGTCAGTTGCAGCAAGGAGCTATTGCATCTTTACAGAAGACAAAGATCTTGTCAGAATGGTTATTACTCTCAAAATTTCAGATTCTCTGTTATTGAAAAGGTGCTCCCCTCCCATGCAGGTTTTTAAGTTGGAAACACTTGAAAGCTCCATTCAGCACTTGCTCACCTAACATTTGTCTTATAAATGATTGTATGGCAAGAGAAACCTTTACTAAGCTTGCTGAGGAGTTTGCTGTCAATACAGGCTGCCTTAGATGCTGGGTAGCAGACTGGGTGTGAATAGGTTAAGCAGAGGTTGATGGAAAGCAGCTTAATTCAAGTGTCATCTCTGATTTCCACCGAAACAAGAAGGCTGTAAGTGGGAGTAATTTGCACATTGGGGAGAGCAGAAGGAAGAACATCTACTGAGCCTAGACAGATCCTCACACTCATTTTCCTCCTCTTGAGTATCCCATAACACGACCAGCATCAGCTGAGGTGATGTGTTTAAGATAGTCACGCACAGCAAGTTGTATGGCCGCCTTGAGCCATACAGCCGAGCAGTCAGGGTGTCGCAGGAGGAACGGTGGGGCAGGTCAGGCTCCTGCACCAACACCCCGTGGTAGGTCAAGGCTGTGAGCTGCCTTGGGGCACTCTCTGGTGTGCTCTAAACCACCAAGGTCTGGGAATGCATTCACCCAAAGCTAGAAAGGGGTGTTCATCCTCACTAGTATTCCTGAAGTATAATCTTGATACATGGGTTAGTTGCCTGTAATGTTGAAACCCCAGTAAGCAACCAAGTACCATGTAGCCTCTCACACTTCCCACCCTCCCCACCTTGGTGGCATGGGGAGGAGAATTGGGAAAGGTAAAACCTGTGGGTTGACTTAAAAACAGTTTGATAACATGAATAAAGTAAAAAAAACAACAACAACAACAACAAAAACCAACAAAGAACCCCGAAACAAACAAAACGTATGTGTGTCCACCCCCACACCCCCCCAAGTAATAATTGTAATGAAGGAGGAGAGGGAAAGAGAAGAATAAAATCCAAAGGGGGAAAAACAACAAACAAGCAATGCACAGTGCAACAGCTCCCTGCTTGCTGACTGATGCCCAGCCAGTCCCCCAGCAGTGATCAGCAGCCCCCAGCCAGTTCCTCCCAGTTCATACACTGGGTTTGATGGTCTATGGTATGGAATATCCCTTTGGCTAGTTCAGGTCAGCTGTCCTGGCTGTGTCCCCTCCCTGCTTGCTGTGCAGAGCATGGGAAAGTGTAAAGTCCTTGTCTTAGTATAAGCACTGCTTGGTGACAATTAAAACATCTGTGTGTTATCAACATTATTTTCATACTAAATCCAAAACACAGCACTGCACCATTTACTAAGAAGAAAATCAACTCTATGCCAGCTGAAAGCAGGACATTGCCTTGTAATGTCCTGTGAAGGGGACTTCACATTTTCCTTGTATTGGCTTTTAATGCTGTAAGTTAGATTTTAATGTATTAGTGCTAAAGGCTTGGTAAGTAGATCTATATCTAAGGAATTAAGTATCATTTGATTGCAGAGCTTACTACTATTAAATACATGCTTTATGGTTTAGCTATTTTGGAGTTTAAATATAGATGTTCTTAGAAATAATTTCAACTCTTTATTTCTAATAGTAATTTCTCCTTTTATCATTTAGACAGTTCTGAGTGTCTGTAGTATTTTCACAACAAAGTCTAATCACATTGCTTTTAGGTATATATAGTCCCTGGTGGTTTTTGTCTTCTTTTGATTTTGTTTTCTTTTAATAGAACTAAACCAGTGCAGCACAAGTCTTATTTGCCTGCTGGCTCTTTCGGTTCAGGAGCTCCTGAAGTATGGCTGTGAATTTTTTACAGTTATGTGGAGATCTTTTGACATTGATCAGCAAGGAAGGGATTAATACTATCACGTTTATTATCATCAATGACACAAAGAATGATCTCAACCTGATCGTTCGGGCTCAGACAAGCCTTGCAGGAAACACTGCCATTCTGATCGTCTCTCATAGCGGGTTCCTAAGGTAACTCAGAAAGGTGATGATCCTCATATGAGAAACAGAGAAGGTATTTCTGCTTTTCTACTTAGCCTCACAAATCACTTAGCAGCAATTGGTGAAACATTCTGGTGTAGAGAAGCCATTCATAATTTTTGAGGGATGAAGGTTTACACAGTTCAGGCTTATATTGTTTTAACATACTGTACAGCACTGGTGAAAGTGGAGACAAATGACCATTTATTTATTGTTCTGCTTTTTCCATTATCCCACGGCCAAAGTAAACCACAGGCTCTTGTGGCTAATATGTTATTTCCTCAGTTCTAGAGCTGCAAGTCCCACGCAAGCTTTTTACATGGATATGATATGATATGATCTTCTAAGATGCCCAAGTGGGTTGTACTACTATTTAGTTGATTTTTTTTTTTTCCCTTTTAATCTTATTAGAGGCTTTTTGTTTGAAAGCAGGGTATGCAGAGCTAAAATAAACAGGCATTAATACTAGACTTGGGCTTCATAGATTTAGAGATTAGTATGTTTGAGTTTTGGAAGGATGGAGAAAATTTCAGACAAATTTTGAGTACAGGTTTTGAAAGAAGTACTTGGAAAATGTAAAAAAACTTGGACCGTTTTTAGAGAAGGGTGTTAGTATACAACGGCTCTGAACAAAGTGATTGATGATTAAAATACAGAACAAGCTGTCAGTATTAGCAAAATAGACGTATGTCTGCAAGTAAATTAGACATTATTTATGCAGTATACAATTATACTTTTCTAGTGGATTGTGACAGTAGTTTGATTTAAATTTTTCTTTTCAAATTCAAGAAAGTGAAAGTTTGACTTCTGTGCTTAAGTGAGCTCTGGTGATTTAAGGTTTTATTCCCATCTCTGCTGGGCACTTCCTGCATAACCTTGGGAAAGTAATTTCATTGTGGTGTAATTTTAGTTCCTCACTGAATTCTTAAGGGTAGTAATGTAAAATCTGTAGCTGATACCCTGTTCTGTTTAGGTGTAGGTGTTGCCTGTAGACACCTATGTATAAACATAAATTAATTATGCAATAGAAAATGGAAGTCCATTTTGGCAAATGATACTTACTGAAGAACAAGTCTGTATACATCTCATAGTTTTATATAATGATATATAATGTTATAAGTAACCTGATTGCATTTATGAGAAATACTGTGGAAGGGTATTTTGAATGTTTTTTGTTTGATTAGAAAAATTCTGATTAATCCTTATCATTGATGATAGAAATTATATGTCGAATTTGCCAGTGCTGCATGCAAAACGTACCATATAATGATTTTTTTAATATTTTAGTTTATTCCAAAATACCTGTGATCCACCAGACTATAAGCTTACAAAATCATAATTAATTTCAGTCAAGGAATAAGCACAATTTCCTTTTGCAATATTTGGCTTTACACGAGTGGGCAAATATACCTCTGAAATCTAAGAGACTGTGATTGATGTGAAGCAACAAAGAATAACATATTGAATACTGTTACATCGAGAGGTATTAATAGTGCATGTAAATCACTTGCAATTTTCTGAAGGCTCAATTCCTTTTCTATCTAGAAGGAGGGAAGGAACAGAGATGTACAGTATTGGCAGGAATAAGTGGTAGATGATGTTTGTAGGACCCTGCTCCGAGTGGAATTGCACACATGATGGATTTTGCCAATTCTGGATTTTGGGCTGATTCTGTTGCATACTGGGAACTGATCTTCAAGAAGGAAAGGGGGCTCGTTTCTAAGTAGAGGAGTACCTGGGTGATGCTGTATGGAGTTTCACGAGCAAAAAAACACATATAGAAGCACAGATTGGTGCACATGTCTCTGTCACTTGGAGCCTTTCCTGTTACCCTCCAAAAGTTCCCTTTGAGCCTCAGAAGTGAGGTGATGTTATGCGGCAAAGTGACACAGTAAGAAATCACAGATCAGGGGACAGAGTGCTGTTGGGGCTGTCTGGTGGCACCAATATAATCTGCATAGGTTTTCAGTATTATCTGAATATTGTTAGTCGCCACATATGCAGCAGCATGCTTGGAAATTGCTGCTGGTGATTTCCAAGGGATCTGTGATTTATTTCTGACCACAGCAAACTTCTGTCACCCCCGTCGCACACCATGGCTTGGTTCTGCAAAGTGCAGCATTGCAGCGATCCTGGTAGACGGTCCTTCCTAGGGGTGTGTGTTTTGAATTACCCAATGTTTTCAGTCAGTTTTGTGTGGAAAAAAGAGCAAGGACGAGACTTTTGGTCAGTGCAGCTGTGGTGCAGGAGGTCAGGGTGACATCCTGGCCTGGTAGAAGTCAGAAGAGTTTTCCGCATCTTGCTGTATGCAGTGAGGTAGGACGTGAGTTTACTTCATTGGTTTCTGGAACTGAATTAGTGATCCAAGGAATAGTACTGCTAAAAAGTTGTCTTCACAATTGTCTTATACCAACTTATACTATTTAAACTCTGTATATTATCCAAACCTGGTTATAAACAATTCATAAAGATCGAGGGATGGGAATTTTTTTTTTTTTTAAGGAGTTATGAGTGTGGATTCCTTGTAAAGGGTTTTTTTATTGCTCCATCTAAAGGGCCCTTTTATTTTCCTTCTCCTAATTTAAACCTGATTTTTTCTTATTGCAAGTGGTTTGAATGCATATTCTAATGATTTTTTTCTGGAAAAATATTGTCGTAGAACAGCCATGCATTAACAGTGCTTATTTACAACCTATAGGAGGCTAAGTGCCTGGAGGGAAAGGTTTCTTAGTTATATATTTATGATGTTTTATTTGCATCTGTGTAACAACCCCCCCCATGCAGTGTATATTTTTTGATCATATGTATTATTTAAAAACATATGGAAGCATGTTGCCACAACAGAAGCATATGATGTGCCTTCCCTTTGCTGACAAACCCTTCAAGGTACAAACCAGTTTGCTGAAGGGGCTGGGCTGTAATCGCTGGAAGTTGCTACATCCCAGTGAGGGGTGAGGCAAGAAGGAGCGTCTCTGCTTCCTCCCCTAATGTGCCCGTGCATGCTTTCTCCTATTGTTCTCTCCCTCCTTTGGATTCAGCTGATAAGAGCTGTGGAGTTTCTCTTAGGGTATCTCCAAGGGTAACATTTGAAAAGTTTTGGTAAGTGCGTGGCATGTTTCAGCCTCTTCGTGGTTAAGGTTATTTTTATCTTCTGAAATGGCAGTGGTGTCAGTAGCAATCTGGGACAATTGGGTACTCTTCTCGATAAAGGTAGGCAAAGGTGGTGGAGTAAAGATGTTTACCATGCTTTAAATTGTTGATAGGCATCAAAACTACCCAGAACTCCTCTTATTTCCTATAAGGCTCTGGGTAATAAAAGTGTGCAGGGTGGGAGGCTTATATTGCCAGGGAAAGGTGCAACTTTTCCCAGTTCCCACCAGTCTGTGAACAGATTTCCTCTGGTTTACTTAAAATACAGGAGGAGCTGTATGGAGAAATCTGTTTGTCCTTGTTAAATCAGAAGCGATACAGAGATTTATCTGCACCAGATAGGCTGTTGCTGCTACAGTACAAATACCTGCGTAATAATAATGGCTTTGTGGCGAGAAGGAACTGCGGTACTGGGATTGTTTCTTCTGCGGTAGCTGGTAACTTCTGAGGTTTTGAGCTGGCTCAGGGTTTCAAGCTAGGAGAGCTCAGGTTCTGAGCTAGCAGAGCTCAGGGTTTTGTGCAACAGAAGTTGTGTTACTGCTGGGCCTGTCATACTGGTTTTGGATGGCAACACCTGGGACTGGCTCCGGATGGACTCTGCGCTGGTCCTGGTGGGTGGCAAATGTTTTTCAGTCTGTGGATACTACTTTTGGCGGGTCTTCTGTCTGGAGTAGTTTCGATTTTGGCTTACTGTATTCTAAAACATTTGGAATTCTTGAACAGAGAAACAATAATGGTTCGTGTACTATTCTGAAGGAATTAGATGGAAAGAACCACCACACTTCCCTCTGCAAATGACTTATCATAACGTTTCCAGATGGTTTAGGTAATTTTGTCCCAGTTGGAAGCAGCAAGCTGGGAATGAAGTAAGTAAAAGGTATGCAGCATGCTTTCTGTTTGCTCTAACAGGGGATTTGTTGAAGTAGGAGAGAGGGAGTGATAGAGCTGTTGGACAAACAGCATGGCATAGTTCTTGTCAGTGCTACAGGAATAACTTTGGAGAAAGCAATAGTTCGGTGTTTTTTTTCATGCTGCTGTTTTCTCCTGGAAAATGTAATTTGGTCAAAATCATGTTTCCCTGCTGGAAAAATCAGATTTCAGTGATGCTTTGGGGATTTTTTTTTGGTAGGTAGGGGACCGGTGAGCAGGGAGACAGGAGCAGTGTCCTGTTGCACTGAAAACACCAGGTGCAAGGTGGTTTGTTTTTATATTTGTATTGACTTTTATTTTGGGTGTATGCACCTTGACTCTAAAATCAACTGAAATAAAACCTTCAGTTTTACCATACATAATTCTTTAATTTACCTGAAATCCCTATTATTCTATTTTTTGCCTCAGAAAACCCTACTTTCATTAATCCTGATTTGGAATGTTGTTGCTTTAAAAAAAAAAAAAAAGAAAATGGAATTTTCCACTGAGATGAATCTCAGTCCTAGAAAATCTTTCATCTTCTCTGTATTGTTCTAGTGTTGAAATAATTAAGTGCATGGTTGATTTATGTCTTTAGTATTATCAGGCTAAGTGCAGGCTACATTATATTCTAATAAGGTAGTAATTATCCTTTTGTATTTGTTCTGATCCCCACCTGGGATGGGCATATCAAAATGTTCCATATGACAATAATGTCATATCTAAGCCACGCCCTTTTTGAATTTTGTTTTGTGGACATGTGCCAATGGATGAAACTTGCTGATTTAGAAGTTCTTGATCCCTGCTGAAGACCTTGGAGCTGTGCATCACCCCAGTGTCAAGTGCATGTCATCAGCTGTTGGAAGGATTTATACTCAATAGGCTTATTTTGTAGGTACTGCCCCTGTCACAGTACTTTATTTGGTGGATACTTATAATGGGTCCAGATTAGTGATGCTGCAGGAGGTGTGCTGTGTTTGTGACAGCAGACCCAAACACTATTTACTTTGGATAATTTAACTCTTTTGGAGTTAATTGTCTTGTACACAGAATTCTTGGGGTTTTGGTTTTTTTGGTCTTTGGGAGGTTTCTGTGCACTGTCTTAGACCCTGGCACAACAGTGGGCCTTGTGTCCAAATACTGCCATGTTGGTTGTGGAACAGTGATTATGGATGGCAGACTGCTGAACCAGTGTTGCAGTCTGGAGCTGAGAAAAGTAGATGCTTAGACTCTTTATCTATCCCTTTCATGCTGCTGCCTGTCATTTTCTGCTGAAGAACAGCGTGAGACTAGTAGCCACGAGGCACAGATCAGATGTAGAAACACAAAGGACTGGGAAAGAGCTGTGGAAACATAAATGGTTAGTATTACAAAAGAGGCCAGAAATACCCCCTTTTTTTTTCTTTTTATTTATTTAGTTATTTAGTTAGTTATTTATTTTTCCTGGGGGCTGACAATTGCAAATTCTGCTTGGAACTGAGTTTGCTGCTGAAGTGTGGAATTTGTCCAGTTTAGGAATAAGCAATGCACTGTGCTTTGAGAACAGCACTTTAAAAACTGAAGCACTTCGCCTGTGGATCAGATGGGAATTCTGAAACTTTAGACAACTAAGGTCCAAGCCTGCGCAGTCTAAGTACCTGTGAAAAAAATACAGTCACTTGAAACTGAGGGTCTTCAGCATCTTGTGGAAAGAGATCTGAAATTAGCCACCTCTCCTCAGTGTCAGTGTAAGTCTCTCGGTAGTTTTCTTTTAAAAAAACAGAGTTCTTAAATTCATGCTGGCAACCAGCAGTCTTAAGCCAAACCATTATGGTTTCAAGTCAATGCGCAAGTATAAAAGAGTAATGATAGTTTTGCCAAATAAAACTGGGGGAAAACCCACCAGACCACTACTGAAGTAGTAATCTCACTGATGGGTAGTTAGGAGTTATGGTCATAAATTGTGTTGCTGTCCTTATCGGAGTTTTTGCCAAAGATTTTCTGAGTAAGTTTGGCCCCCTGAAAACCAGACATAGGCTGTATTTGTGTCTGGATGAATAAGAAGTGGTTTGCAGCATATCCTTGGTGTATTTGAAATGTTATACCTTGAAAATTTCTTCTTGTTAGCTTGTGCAGTCAAGACTTTTTTTGTGCACTTCCAGATTCTCCCCTCTCTCTGCCAATTTCCATTCTCTATTGATTTTCTCTTCTTTCTTGCTTCCTCTTTCTTCTCCATCGTTGCTGCTTGCGCACTCATTTTCTTTCTGCTCTTTGCTTCCCTTCCCATTAGTTCTAAGTCACATGGTTACCTAAACCAATGAAAATCTAATGTTGATGCTTTGCTCTTTTCAGTTCAGCGATACCCTTGTCTGTCTCCTGCTGGTTGTCTCTCTTCTTTGAAACCTTAGTAGCAATTTAGACCCATTTTAAGTCTACGATGATGGAAACAGTGTACCTGTGAGCCACAGCTGCTGTGTGGGGCAGCAGAGCATCCTACTCTCGTGCAGGCTTCAGTCAGCTGGTTTTGCTGTCTTTCCTCCAGAAGTTGGCCTAACAGTTTCATGCTCTTAACTCTTGCTCTGACTATATTAAAATGCTCACAGATAACATGTTAATGAACATTAGTAATTTTTCCCTCTGAATGTTTCCCATTTTCATTTAAAGCTGATGATTCACAACTACCCAAAGAGGACACTAGTGTATCCTGAATTAGCGCAATGCACAATGCTGGTGTTCTTGACCGGACAACTCATCCACTTGACTGTAGATGAATCCTATTTTCAGTCTGGCCTGTGTGTATTTTTATTTGTCATTGTGTTTATCTGTCCGTTAGCCTGTTGTGACACTGTTGATTCTGAGCAATAATTTGCTGAGCTTAAATAACCCCAGTGTTGAACTTTCTGACCAGTATTATTAAATGCTGACAGGATTGGTCAAGGAGGAAAAAACCCTGTTCTTGACAAACTGCCCTGACGCTATTGAACAGACTAAAATTAGCCCTGTCATTCTTCTTGCTTTTAGGCATCTCAGGGTAATTATAATTGGGAAAGCCAGACAAGCTATACCTTGAATAAGCTGAGGTTTTAATGCAGTTTTTTTGATGATTTGCCTTTCTCTCCAAGTGAAACAAAGACAGTAAAGATGAAGTTAGGTTGCTTTTCCTAACAGACTGCATCTCAGGTAAACAATGAACCAGTGGTAAATTAAAGGCAAATATTCATATTTGAATATGAATATTATTCATATTCAGAATAAAATAATAATAATCAAAAAGTGGAGTAGACAGCAAATGCAGATGATGCTAAGGACGGTTGGGTCTAGTCCCACTTCTGATGTTTTGGTTAGTTAAAAGCTGTGATTATGTTCCACATGAACTGCAACTTCATATATGCATTTTGCATTTATTAACTGTGTTATGAAGATGATACAGACAGAGACAAAACTGTTATGGAGGATTTGGGATGGAACAAGCATGCTAATGAGCCTATGCAAAAATGCATCTATTAGCCAGATGGTGGGTTACATTGGCATTAGCTTCTGCTTACCATCTGTTTAATCCTCAGAAAGAGGCAGGAAAGGAGCTAGAAGTGGTGTAGAGGAATATAATGGTGTAGTAACCTTCACAATATGTCCTGAATGTTGCTTTTCTTAAGTAGAGTGAACTACCAATTTCTTGTAGTGGTGGTGAGTACCAGAATACTGTGAATTCTGTAAGTTTATCCAGTGCTCAGTTCTCCCCTGCATCGCCGGCATTCTCTGTAAAGGGAAGACAAGTAGTCCCTCCTCATAAGCAAAACACCATCGTTCAAAGCAAGTTACAAGTAAAAAAATCTGCCTTTGGACAACCAAACAGTGTATATCACTGGGAGGAAAAAGATAAAGGTCCTGAGTTTGGAGAGAGAAAGACCTTAAGGTCAATAGTCCAATCACCTCCTCAAAAAAAATTTTTTTAAAAATTCAGTTTGCAGTCTTAAACTTCCCAAATGATGCTGCAACAAAGTCAGGGAAAATAATTACCAAAAGAGGTATTGGCAGAGGTCTGTATTTTAGGCTGAAACTAGAAAACTGAATTGATTAACATTGTCTTTATGCAAAGGCACTTGAATCTTAGAGTTTATTTTTGCTTGTTCACTAGAGGGTAGCAGAGAGAGCAAGTGAGAGCATTTCAGCACAGCTTGTGCTCAGTAGAAATGAAGTTTTTTGCTACCGTCTGTATTCTAGACAAATGTGGTACCCTTCAGGCTCCTTGGCAGAACAGAAAGGGTACATTTGATGCTGTAAGTGTAAACCAACAGCATAAAACTTAAGAGCATTCTTAATGCGATTTGATACAATTCTAAATAATTCCTGATTTTAGAATTGTTAATAATTGTTCGGGTTTTTTTTTAAGCTTACAAATATAAGCATTTTCAAGGTGCACATTTTTCAGGAAGAACATTTTCAGGAGGACTATATTGTTCATAGGGGACACTGTCAAATTGATGTAGGCAGGTAATTTTAAAATAATACCTGGACCTTAAAAGGTTGCTACTCTTCTAGGCTGTATTCATACACATTCCACTGAAATAAAACACCTGCGGTCCAGAATTTCCTGCTGTCACCACATTAAATACTTGACAAAACAAACTGTTATATTGTGCACCAATAATAGAGATCTTGTTGCATGTCTATGATCTGCCTGAAAGTTCAACAGATTTCGGTATGAGTTACATGTACCCTTTCTGGGTTACAGATCTCCAGCAGAATATCATGAGAAGAGTTTCAGGAAGCTGTGCTGAAGTGTAGCCATCTACTCTTAACAGCATTAGTAGACAAGGCAAAGATGTTGCCCTATAGCAATACACTCCTGCCATCAATATTTATTGCAGTGTTCACTCTCTGGCACTTGAGATAGATTTTAAAGTTATGCAGTTTTATGAGGTGGTGTTAAAAGTAATACTTAACTGGCTGAGGTTGATGTTGTTACTATGTTAGAAATAATTCTTTTTTTTTTCAAAATAATTCATATTGTGGTTTGCCTTGGTTTGCCTGTGATGATGTAAAAATTGGATCAGGAAAAACCTGCTTAATTTTTTTTGCCCATCTTTGTTGTGTGTAATCTATTGGGCATATGGTAATAAAAAGGGACATTTCATTAAGTAGTGGGACTATTTGCGAACAACAGGCACCATTTGAAGTATTGCTTATTTCCCAAATAGCACTTAAGGTCCAAAGAGATGTCTTTTTGTAATTTGTTTACATTGTGCTTGTAAAAGAAGAGTATGGACTTAAAATCTGTGTTGCCATCCTCCCTTCCTGTCCCCATACACATGCAAAGATGAGATGTCCCCTGATGTGCCCACTGCCCTTGCAACCTTTGAAGCTTTTGTGTGTGCCTTTGTGCCAGCCCTCCATTGCAGATGGAGAGGTAGAGGGTGGGGGTGGGGAGTGGGTGGAGTGAGTGTGTGTGTGTGTGGGGGCTTCTTAGGTGTTGCCCAGCTTGATGTTCCACCCATTAAGTGGTTTCTGTAGGGAAAAAAAACCACAGTATTTGAGAAACCTTTGGATGGCTCATCCCATTGCATTAAAGCCTTTCTCAGTTTCTACCCCACTTCTGGTCTGAATTCCACAAAGAGACTGAAATCCACAGAGGGGATTCATAAATGTGGTCCTTATTAAATATTATGGAAAACAAAAAAGAGAGCATGTTGATGTAGAGAACCATCCTCCTTGTTTTGCTGATTCAGATGCTTCATGATTAAACATTTAGAAACCAAAACTGAAATATGAACTCGCTTTGTATGCTGTATAAGAAATTAAATATGGTCCTTTTCATCAAATTGAATTACCACATCAGTCTTCAAAGACTTCGGAGGCTTTGGAAGCTTCATGTTGCAGCACAGCAGACAGATGTCCTGCCTAGGGTTGGAACTTTATTGTGTTTCACTTGTGTGATGGATCATGGCTATGCTCGATTCTTTTACCTCTGTTACAGAAGGCCTTTTGGACTTTGATTCATATTGGGAAGTGTAAATAATGGAACTGGTCCTGATGAGCTCCAGTGAGAGGGAGCCATCAGACAAGCAAACACCCAGATAATACCTACCTGAAATCTAGACTGGAATTAGCTGCAAACCCAGTTATATTGCCCATTTTCAATGAGTTCTTATGCATTTTTATGAATTCTTTTAAGATAACTTTTACAAAAAATTATACAAAATCATGACGTTAGTTTTTATAGATATACCACTAGGTATTTGTCTTTACTGTAAAGCTGCTCATGGGATTTGAATAGCAGTTCTGAGACTGCCACTCCACCACAGCCGTAATTAGTGCAGTGTTAAGCAACTTCTTACTACTCGTTCCTTCATCACAAGAGGCTCACATCTGCTTTTCCCCAATTGCTTTAAGTCCGTGGTTTTCAGCTGCTCCTTCTTCTCTCATCCAGCCTGCAGATTTCTGTATGGCAAATGTACAGGAACCTACCCACACTGTGTTTGCTGGTCTTCTCTGAGGGTGAGAGGAGCCTAATTCCTCCCATTAGTGTACCTGTTCAAAAAATATAAGCAGCTGTGACGTGTTGGTAACAAGCACTCACTTAGTGGGTGCTCATCTTGAATTGGGTAGGTTTAAGACTTTCCTGGTCCCTGTCTCTGCGGTCCTGTGTAGTGTTCCAATTAAAAATAACTGGTTCATATTTGTTCAGGATCCTGCTAGCGGTTGTACAATGTGTGTATGTACAAATGCTGTCTATCCCATGCCCCAAAACAGCATGAGCACCTATCTCTCCCAGTGCCAGAACTTTGATATCTCAACAACTTTGGTGTTCGGGGTTGTAGCGATTTGGGGAATCTCTGTTAGGAATATTACGACCTGGCTCTGTTCTTATTTCGTGGTCTTCCATCCATTCACTTTGTGCTTTTTGCCCAGAATTTGCTTAAAGCACCAAGCTGCTGTGTTTTGAGTCCTGTCATCTGGGTTCTTAAACCCTTCAAGTAGGCTGAAACACCCTCAATTTCTTTGGCTTTTCAGGCAGTTTTTCTACACAGAAGTTTCTTTGCATCTTTTGTTTAAGGACAACGTTTTCCAGAAGGGGCTGCAGAATACTTTGCCGTTGTTACGCATGCCACGATAATATCACTTAGATGACGTTAGTACCATTGGCCATTGGAGCTTTAAACTGCCCTGCTCCTGAGGTTTGGGATTCCCCTTTCTGTAGTGTCAGCCCTCTGGCGAGTCTGACAGTGTTTCTCCAGAAGTTTCCAACAGATGTTGTCTCAGTGTAGGGGGAAAAAGGAGCCTCACCTTCATAACCAAAGGGCAGCTCGTGTAGATAAACGGGCCAGTCTACTGTATGTATTAAATAAATTTTATGCAGTATTGAAGTACTGAACAGCGATGAAGTAGAAATGTGATGATTTCTCATCAACCTTGCTTATTTATCTCATCTGGTTTTTCCTTCTGTTGTATCCTTCTTCCCTGGCCGGTGTGCATGTGCTGTTTCTGAGATTGGGCTTGCTTGTCTATTTTATGTTAGAAAATGCCAGTCATTTTCTTGATACTATCAAATCATAAGTAATAATGGTGTGATTCAATGTGCATAGCATATGCATACCAATATTGAAGAATTTTATGAATTTTCTTACGCTGTATTTATTAGCCCCCAGAGTATTTTACATTCATTTAGGCCGCTTCAGTTCTTGTGCTTGATGTAGTTAAATTGGACTATTGAATTATTTTTTTTTTTTTAGCTAATCAACCTTGATGAGCTCTCATTAATAAAAAACTTGTTAAATGATAAATTTCTGCAAGCATGGACTTATTATTCAAGAAGCTAATGAAAATAATAGTTTGGAAGGTACAAAGCCATCTACAAATTTACAGTTTGTGTAAGCGTAGCCTAGAATATGGAAATGTTTCAGAAAAGATGGAAATGTTTTGAAAGGAGCACAACCGTGCAAAACCACACAGGGATACAAACGGCAAGTGTGCACTTTATTTCCATGAGCCGTTCGATTAATTTTTGCCCAGTGCCAAACCTTGCATCACTGTTATTTCTACCTGCAAATGTATGCTAACCTTGGTGGCTTGTTCTTGAGAAATATCTTTGCCTTCTGCTCTGCCCATTACATTGGTGACGTGGAAACACCACATCTCTCCCTTTCTGCGTATCAGTTCATCAGAGATGCACAAAGTCTGATAAAATTGCATGGTGGATTTCAGCCTCCTTTGTGATACAGTGATAGAACTGATGCCATTTGTTAAATATTTTGATGCCTGCTCCCATGATTATCCTCTGTGCATGGCTGTATACTTTACAGGGTGGAGAATGGTTTAGAGGTACAGCCAGGATTAATCCTGTCACAAGGGTGCCCAGCTCTTGCTGCTGACTTTGTGCCAGTGTGAGGCACTAGCTGTGACCCTTCTCTCCCGCCTCCATCTTTTTCTTCCCCCCAAAATTGTCTTCTGTAAACTTCCTCCGTGGCAAGGTACAAGTTACATTGGATTGTAAGGAAGAGGAAAAGAGAACCTTAGCTGCACAAACCTCTTTACCTTTCTTAGCCTTACCCACGGGAAACTACAGGAAGTTACTTTTGAAGGATGTTATGTATTTACTTGACGTGGGTAGGATCTTGTGTATATTTAATACACAGACACACATGTGTGTCCAGCCTCATGCCTGAAGTGCCTGCTCCAGCTTGCTGAAGTTCCCTTTATTTTGATTCCTTGTTACAGTGTGACTGAGTAATCTTACGATAAATTATCCAAAGCCCTGGAGTTTAAAATAGTCCCGTTGCGTTGCTTTAGGTGAGTATAGGTATGCCCTGGATATAGGCATCCTAGGGAAGCTAGGACGGTGTACTTGGTGAGTGTGTGCTTCCATGTAGTGTCTAGAAACTGGGTTTGGACATTTAATTGATATCCATAGTGTAACAGGTTATTTCAATTCTTAATCTTTAAGCATGTTAATAATAAAAACTGCATATATTGCAATCTGTGAGTGCCTTTATCATTCACTGTTAAGGCCTTTTTCTCTCTCCCCCACTTATGTTTTTGGTTAAGAAGAAAGGTGGGGTTTAAATGTAGCAGCTGATTTCATATAGTCTACATAAATCAGAGTTATGAAAGCACAGTATGTTTAGCAAGGGGAGGCCTGTGCTGACCTGCCTCCCTGAGGACAAGGAGCATTCTGGATGCCATTCCACAATCTTTCATTTTTATTGGATATTTGGAATAACTTCATTGAGAAGTTACTGGCCTTTGTTGCGGATTTTAAGGCTATGACCTATGAGGGATGGAGGCAGCATGGATTGTCCGCAGGGTGCCTGGGGGTTTTAATAATTTAAAATGTTTAATAAATCCTAGCTGTCAGGAATGTCTAGGGAAGGGAGTGCAGGGGAAGTCACCCTCACCAGCAGTGCTTTCTGTGCAGGCCTGGAAGCCCTTATTCAATGGGGATGAGAGAATATTTTGACCATTCTAGGGTTTTTAATCTTCCTGTACTTGTGCATGGGGAAAGTATATTCGGCACATTGTAAGCACTGATTTTCCCAGTAGGAAAAACAAGACAGCATCAAATGGAGCTGCACAACGGACTCCAATCCCTGGGGTTAAATCAGGAAAGTCCCCTTTGTATCTAAGGGGAAGGGGGTATTTAGGTGCAGCCTTGCCTGCTTTGTCTCAGTTGGGCATGCAAAACCATAGGATTAGCGGATGCAGTTTAAGTGGCCTCACGCTGGAAGTGGCACAATAGTTTGTTGGTGCATAACTTGTGTCTGTTGACCTGGTCGCTGGTGCCTCGGTGCTAATGCCCAGACAGAGGAGTCAGCAGTCACTTTCACTGTGTCTGCTTTGTAAGAACAGTCAGGGGAATAAAGCAAATGCCTAGCGGAGATTAAATCTATATGCATTGAGTCTTCATTTGCGAAGTCCTAACGGTAGTGGTAGAAGCAGGAGGGGGAATGACAGGTTTTTACAGAGTTATTCATCCTCTTTTGCTGAGGAAAAAGGTAAAATGCAGTCTCAGGAACTTTGCATCTTGCTGGATGGTTTCTCATTCTTACACGAATCTGGTTGATTAATAGGGAGTGTGGGCAGCGACAGCTTTTTGGTGCACCTTCTGCCTGCCAAAACCCTGATATGCGAGTACACGATGTGCAGAGCTTCCACATCAGCTCAGAGTTTCAGCAGTAATTTGTTTTCAGTATCTCAAGGTAGAGCTAAATATGTTAATGATTTTATTTTTTCCTGAATATTTCTGAATCCGGCCCTCATTTATCTTAATGATTGTTTAACCTTCGGTAAGTTTTTGAGTGACTGTGTAGATTAGAGAAGCCTCAAGAGAAGTAAGGCAGTAAACTTCATTGAAACTTCGTGGAGTTTGGACACATGAGTTATTTATGCTGCTTTGAAAGTCTAATTGGCAGCACTACTTGTTATTTTTCTGTTTTCAAAAGAAGCACAAAGTAACACTGGTAAGTTTTATGTTTTTGTGTTTTGTGCAAGATGCTGTATTGTGTGGTCTCTTGGGGTCTGTGTTGCTGCTCTGACTGCTACGCTGCAACAAAGAAACTGCTTAATAATGTTAATTCAGTGTTTTGATCGGAAATACTTTTTGTTTGTTTGTTTCCCAACAAGAACGAGCTTCTTCCTATGTTTCCTTGTAGTCCTCTTGTAGCATTACTGTCTCCTTTGTTCTTTTCTGTTCTCGCCTGGGAGCTACCCCAGTTTCAGCGGCAAGGCGGACTGCTTGCCAAGCCAGCTCCTCTTCGGCTGAGCTCTGGTACCGCGGACCAGCTTTGAGTGCGAGACGAGGGAGCTGCTGTGCGACGGCAGGCAAAGGCACGGCAAGCAGCAGGAGCAAAAGTGAACTTGTTAAGGCTGTGTTTGAAAATCTGCTATTTGAATGTGCCAGCAGATAGGATGCATCCAGAGAAGCAGCAAATATATTTTTTTAGATTATTATTCACAGTTGGCTTTAGCGGAAGGTTGTGTTCTATAGACCGTTTTCAGAGGTTACCTGTTGACACTATGGATGACTTTTATGAATAAGTACAGCGAGGGTAGGGCAAAAACAGCAGTGGTATTTAAATCATGCATTATTTTTCAGCACTTCTTATTCGAGTGGGTCCTCTTCTGTCTCCTCAGCTTTCCCGCTGCCTTCTCAGCCCCGCAGAGGCATCCCTCCTCATTGCTGCCAGCAGCAGCGGAGAGGGCAGCGACTCCAGCTACAAAGGGGATACAGCAGGGCCTTTGATCTCAGTCTGGGGGGCATAAGGAAAACATTGATGAGAAGCGTCCAAACAAAGACTTGAAAGAGGTTGCTGGCCGTAAAAAGGAGGTAGGGAGAGGAACTGTAAGAGAATTTACTCAGAAAAAGAAACACTCAGCCAGCTCTGAGCCCTTCTGTGTAACCTGGTTGCAGTGAGCTTCCCATCTGCAAGATCTCCTTCCCGTTATGAGGAGGAGATCAGAGAGTAATTAGTGAGTGTGCATGTGGGTTTTGGGGAGAGAGAGAAATAGACAGGGATCCAACCTGTTATGCTCTTCATTGCATGGGATTTTTAGACATTTAAGGGACCAATAAAATACTGTAGGCGCTGTTCAGTGTCATCATTAGTGCTCTGTGTCCTCAGTAAACCCTTGGGCAAGTCTAATCCACTCTTTTTTTTCTTTTTTCTTTTTTCTTTTTTTTTCTTTTTTCTTTTTTTATTTTTGTGATTTGTCTTTTTTTCTTTTTTGTTTTTTGTTTTTTTGTTTTTTTCTTTTTTTTTTCTTTTTTCTTTTTTCTTTTTTCTTTTTTCTTTTTTTCTTTTTTTCTTTTTTTCTTTTTTTCTTTGTTCTTTGTTCTTTGTTCTTTGTTCTTTGTTCTTTGTTCTTTGTTCTTTTTTCTTTGTTCTTTGTTCTTTGTTCTTTGTTCTTTGTTCTTTGTTCTTTGTTCTTTGTTCTTTGTTCTTTGTTCTTTGTTCTTTTTTCTTTTTTCTTTTTTCTTTTTTCTTTTTTCTTTTTTCTTTTTTCTTTTTTCTTTTTTCTTTTTTCTTTT
>JAVJGJ010000047.1:69649868-69750450 GCA_035590215.1 Microhierax caerulescens | reverse complement strand
CTTTTTTCTTTTTTCTTTTTTCTTTTTTCTTTTTTCTTTTTTCTTTTTTCTTTTTTCTTTTTTCTTTTTTCTCTTTTTTTTTAAGGCTTTAGGCATTCTCACATTTTTGTTCTTAGGAGCTGATCATTCTTATTGAACAAACTGTTTAAAATTATTTACATGCACTTTTATTTCTAATGCAAAGGGTTAAAACTTGCTTGTAAATAGTGATAACGTTATACTTCCTTTTAAGTACAACTCAGTATTTCCTATTATTTGTGCTAGGCTTACAGGAAACAAATATTTGTACCTGTTACTTGTACAAGTGCAAGAATTAGTTAAAAAAATTGACGATGGTGGACAGCAGCTTTTTTACTTTTTGAAGAGGAAAGCCTCTGATTAGTTTATTTCAGAGTAAGTCTTTCAAGAAAGCAAAAGATTTAAAGTTAAAACAAAGTGCTTTAGAAGTGTTTGACCAGATCTGGTAATCTCATGTGATGACTGCTTGGAACGCTGGGGCTGTATATCTGTGTCTATGTCTGTATCTGTGGCTATATTATTTATTCATTTTTTAAAAAAATAGTATTAATATCATTACAACAGCAGAATTCAGTAAAAATCCCTGATGCAACTGTTAAAGATATGTTAACATAGTATATATGCAGACATATTTGGCAAAGATTAATGGTGTTTCTCTAGTCTACTCCTGAAGTGCTCTTAAGTTTCGGAAAGTACTTTGTGACTGGGTTGATACCTAGTTCATGTTGTAAATTGTCACTGGAATATAGATACCAGCAATTCATGTTTATATCTTGCTGACTTGGTGTCAAAACAGTTTCAGAAAAATGTCCCTTAAAAAAAAAGAGGGGAAAAAATAGTGGTATCAGGTCAGTTGCGTGCATCAACTGTAGCAGCCTCATGTAGTCTATGCCAATAGCCCCCTGCACAGAGGCTGCTGCCTATCTTCAGGAAAGGGAAAAATGACTTCAGATAATGGATGAAAAAAGATAGCATGAGGCCTCATGAGTCCCATAAATCTTCATGTGAAAAGGCTCCCTAGCAATGGCACGGCTTTTTTAGATGCAGTTCTAAAATATTCTAAATAGGTCACCAATTGTTTATATTTTGTCACAGTTAACTGAAGGCAGTAGTTGGAGATCTTAGTTCTGCTTTTACTGATGACAGTAACAGTTCTGATAGTAAAGATAGTAAATCTTATCAAGTGAGCCTGATTTAGCAAGTGTTTAAGAACGTAAATTTTAGTTTCTACCAGCACTTTTCTTTAAAACTAAGAAAACAGTTTTAAACAACTCACTGAATCAGGATTTTTGGGTATGTTTTACTTTCAAAGTTAGACATATAGTGTTTAGTGCTCATCTCATATACCAAATGTTATCTATTTCTATGAATCCCAAGGACTGGCAATTATTCTGTTACTTTCTGAGTAAAAGAAAGTAGTGTGAAACTATTTTAAACAATGCAAAAATAATAATTAAAAAAAAAAATTACACTTGATTATGCCTTATTTGATGCTAGCCTGCCAGCAGGCTAAAATCATGTAGCAGAAGTTGAGGTCATATCAAGTGTTCACCTATGTGAAGTAAAAGCATACTTAAAAACATTAAATAACTTTGTGCATCAGGACTGAGTGGCTGAAACCTCTCTAAATTTGAGTTCTTAAGACCTCTCTGAATGGAGTTCTCATCATGAATCCCTGGGGCTGGTGAAAGTTTTATCAATGTTTTTTAGGGATTTTTGGCACCCTTGGAGTCCTGTGGTGAAGGTGCTTGATGCCAAGCATCTCGGGAGAGCAGAGTTGCAACAACATGGCCAGTTCCTTGGAAGAGACCCCAGCATTATCTGTGTTAATAAGCAGGATTCACTCTGCTGTAACGAGAAAGGAGAGTTTTTTACCCTTTTAACTTTGGATTGTAACAAAAAGTACATTTTGATTGAGGAAACTAGGAGTTGAATGCCATTTACTGAATAAAATTATACCTTCCATCTGTCTGTTCAAATATGATATACATTTTAATTTTTGATTCAAATTGCCTGGGCCAGACTCTGAGTTTGACAGAACAGAGCCATTCGGCATCTTTTGAGGATTGGTCCTGTATATTTGTCTGTCTTTTAACATAGAAATCAGAGCTGTGCCATACTGAAGTGCATAAATGGTACTTTCCATTGCTGTTAACAGTGTACTTTAATTACTGTAACGGATTGTGTCTGCATTTTCCAGTGCTAGGGTTCTTATTTGTTGTGTTTAAGCATGTATTTAATACAAGGATACAAATATTTGCAATGTATTAAGCTTTAGATTTGCAAAATATTTGGAAATGAAGGTAAATATACATAAAAGATTGCAGTATAAAGTAAATAAAAAATGAGTAAAATATGTTAAGGTTCTGCAGTGAGCTTATGCCTCATCAATGCCATTCCTGAGGCTTGGGGGACCTGCAGTGATTCCTCTCTTGCATTAGGGATACAGAACTTCTACCAGAAGAGTAAAGAAGATTAAACAGGAGATGAAGCAAGAACTCATTTTATTTTGCAACAATGTTTTTTAGCAAAAGCCTGGTTTTATCTGTGCATTGGAGAAAACTTCTTCATCTCTGCTTCTCTATGATTTGCTTTCAATAAACTGCAGATAAAAGTTGTTGCAAATAACTCAATGCATACCACTGTATGGGGGAAATGCTTCCTAGATTTTTTTTTTTCTTTTGTCCTTCAGGCATCATTCACATTCCCAATTCATGTGAATTTAATACAGGACTATTTACTTATAAATTTGTGGGATAAAGGTTTTTTAAGGTTTTTTAAGGTGTTTTATAAAACAAATACTACAGATATTGAAAGCAAGGCTTGAGTAGATGTTAGAAACCACTAGGTTTGCAGCATTGCTCTTCTCTCTCCCTCTCTAAAGAACTATTTCATGATTTGATGCAGAGTGTAATTAGTTCACCCAGAGACCTTGTCTCAGCATGTCCCACAGGGTTGGTAAAATCTTGGTCTGGTTCGTTTGGGCTGTGGGTTCAGGCTGGACCAGGCAGAGAAGGATATTTGAACCTGCCTCTCATGCCTCCTGTATGGCTCCTGGTCTGGGGCTTTGTGGTAGAGACAGGGCATCGTTGCAGATGAAATTGCTGGTGTGCATGGAGAAGAGGCTGGTGCACATGGAGGAAAGGCTTGTGTAAGCACCTCCTTTCTCTTATTTCTTATCTGCTGGCTTAGATTTGTCCCCTCTGAACACACTGGTGTCTGTGGGTTCTGCCCTTCACAAGTGGAATTTCCTCCCTTGCTGTACAGTGCCCTTAGGCTCTCCACTAGGTGTGGAGAAGACAGGTGCAGTAATGCCCAGCGCTGGGATCTCACCCTCCTCCGAAGCTAATTGTAGGGCTAATAAGCACTATGTCGTTGTGCTTTTCCCAGCAAATGAAGGAGCAGATCTGGATAACTGAAGAAGCATGTGGGAGTCTCTTGTGTTTGTTGAGTTGAATGGTGAGATTTTAAAAAAATCCCCCACTATTTACTGTTAACAGATTAGCTTTTATAATAGCTAATACTTTTGTAAGCTGCGTTGATGCTTTAGAGTTGTGTGTTAGCTCCTTATTTTAAAAAAAATATTATTCAGCAGTTCACTTGCTTATGATGAAGGTTTGTGGTTGGCTGCCATGCAAAAGGGGTTGTTGATAAGCCATTTTCTCTACCATGGGTAAATAGGTATGTGATGAACTAGTTCAGGTAGTTATTAAGACTGAGTTACTTAGGCACCGAGGCATGTGAACACAAGGTGAAAAAATGAGAATTTTGGAAAGAGTTTTCTTGGGTTTTCTTATTGAGGTGTTTTTGGGTTTTTTTTATTTGTTTGATTTTAAGATCAATGTCTATAAATTACATATTCAACACAAAAATTGAAATTCATGTATGAAGGCAGGAACTGTTATTTTGACATGACTACATTGTCTCATTAGTCCTCTTACATATTATATCCATTAGTGAGGCAAAGGGTTTTTTTGGGGGGAGGTGAAGTGAAAAATTAAACAATTTTGCTTTCCTCTTTTTGGATTTCTGTAGTTGTATATCTTGTTTTCAGTGGAAAATGTAAAAATACCTTGGCCCAATTAACTAATTGTATGCTTCTGCTCTGAAAAATCAGTCTAAAATCTGCAGTAAAAAAAAAAAATAATCCATGTTTTATATTTATAGGGATTTTAATCAACATTCTTAGTGATCTAGAAAAGGGTGCAAGCAGTCAGTTTCCGTGGCTAAAGCAGTTCAGAGGCCCTCAGTTTTAGTCTACATTTAATATATTAAAAAAATATTTCCCCACAAGACAGTTATGATATAGCACACATTAATTTCGTGTGACCAGGGTTAAATAACACTAACATCTGTTCCAGATGTTAAAATAGCTAAAATATGGGTGAGGCACAGCTGCTGTGACTCAGCTCTCCTGGGACTGCATGGGCATCCTGTGGGATGGCATCTAGTCTCTTGTTTAGGTTTATCATCTAGGCACTGCCTCACCAAAATTTTGGGTACCTTTTGAGGGGGCTGATCCACTCCCATCCAGCTCAGCATAACTACCTGCATTCCCTGGGCAGTTGTTGGAGATCTGTCTCTCTACAGACATGCAATGAGAATTGGGTCTCCTTGCCTTAGGTGTTTGCATTAATATGTCAGCTGTATGAGGAGCACAAATACCTCAAGAGTGGTCCATACAGTTTAACTTGTGTGAATGCCTGCCTGCCACATCTTGTGCAAGCATCTCAGCCAAGGGAGGGTGAAGTCGTAAGCACTGTCCGCTCCTTGAGTTGGGGCCACTCTGCAGCCAAGAACTCAACTGTCATGGAACAACCAAATGTGGAACCAGGTTCCAAAGTAGGGATTGGAGTTTTTACTTGTCTGGTCACTGTTTCTGAGACAGTTCTTGCTTTTAAAATGCTAATCCAGTCATCAAAAGTGTAAATAAAATGCGTACATGTGCTTCCATCATTGCTGCCACTACTGCAGCCTTGGCCACATCTAATTTTTCAGCATTTTTAAATGAATTAAGATGGTTGCTGGAGACTGCATGTCTTGGAGCACATCTGATCAGCAGATGCCTGTCTACTTTAGGCAGATGTGTGGATAATTAAGGTTAATGCGCAGGGAACTTTTCCTAGAAACATAAGTAAGGAGTCAACCTATTGAGTTTTAGTGCCTAGAAGATTAGGTTGTTCTGGATAATGAGTGAATTATGTCTGTCCTACAACTTAAGTAGGTTTTAAGTTTCACCTTTGTATTTTATTTCCTTGGCACTTTGTCTTTCTGTTACCTCCAGGCTCCCTGAGGAGCTCTTAGCATATGGTGACTTTGTGGCTTCACCTCTCTCACCAGCATGTTACCATCACTCCCACCTCTTCTCAGTGAAAGCTGAAATAATTGTGTGCTTCAACTGGTGTTATCTAGAGTTTTCTTAAATAAAAGGACCTTTCCTTTTTTTTTTTTTTTAATGCAGGGGATAGTCAAATGAGGCACATCTCAGAGACATTTCTGAGCAGATATTACTGGCTTCACTGGCATCTGTCAGGGAAGGGTTGGTTATGCCTTTTGTCTTGGCCTTGGCAGTGTTACCATAAGTATGTGTGGGAAGGAATGGATGGGGAAAATGGCAGGATGGGAAAAAGGGATTTTCTGTTGAGTGAGTATCAGAGCTGACAAATGGACATCGCTTGAATTGCACACAACCTGTTATGTCTCTTATCTTCTGTTCTCACCAGCATGTGCTGAGAGTGTTCAGGAAAATTAATTGCATTTCCCCATTATTAACTACTTTGTTGTCATATGGGGGCAGTCTTACCAGGTCGTGGCAAGGGAAGTAGTGGTGCTGGCAGATTTGTTTCAAGTTGGAAGAACTCAAGAAGAGAAGCAGCAGCAGAGTGTGGGTGTTCCTGCTTTGTAGATGCTTCTGGTTTTCCTGCACTGATGCCCTCAGACACTGAAACCAATGTCAGAGAGAAACGAATAAAGTGTATGTACCTCCATGCTTGTTCAGCAGCCAAGGGTGCGTGTAATACAGTCATTCAAAGTTATTTATTTTGTGATTCACTGGAAAAAAAAAAGTATTTTGTTAGTTGAAGCTAACAGTACTTGCTGTAAAATTACATTTTCAATTGTGAAACATTTATAATGTATTGACATATACGTATTAGTAAAAGTAATAGTCTGAAGCATCAGATTTTGGAGTGATACTTAGATATTGTGCCTGAAGAGTCACCTGGATTGATAATGTATTAGTTGAAACAGCAGACCCTGGTGTGTGGATCACTCTTAGGATGTGTATTTTGGTGTTAGGGTCTGTGAACCATATTAACTTATTTCCTGAAGTTTCAGCAATAACATTTCATCATTGTTAACCATGAATTGTAAAACTTATTTCAAGAGTAAGGTGTATGTTTGATCAGTTGTGTGTGCTTACTTTTTATAAATAATATTAACTTTAAAAAAAGTATAATGTAAATATATTTTATTGGGAAATAAGTTATGAGCAAAGCTAGGATCTGGTTATCAAATAGTTTTTTAGCTAGATAATATGCCAGAATATCACTCTGACAAAAAGCTGAGTAGAAAAAGTGAGATTTAGTTTGTAGAGATGTGGTTTGCAAGATTTTGTCCATCTCCAAAGAGAGGCCAGATCAGACATCAGGTCTGTGGTGATGAAGTTTTGTTCAATTCATTTGCAATCATTTCCCATTTATAGTAGCCTGGAACTAAAAAGGCTTAGGAGAGGAAAGTATTTTTAAAGAAAAATTTCATTTCAGACAAAGTGAGAAATTAGTACATAGGAACTGTGATAGGGAGGAACGGAGGGAGAAAAGGGGAGTGTTTTAAAATAGTAATAAAAAGGTAATGAAGTGAGGCCCACAAAAATACGCCATTTGAAGCACAATACTAACTAAATTATTATGGACAGAGACTGGGACAAAGGAGTAAAATTGCCACTGTTTTTTTTATATCTTAGTTAAGGAAAATAACCATAAATATCCCCAGTAGCATTACTGCCTATTTAAAACCCACTTGATATGTGCAGTAAAAAAAAAAATGCACAAATGGATTTCCATGCATTGACTCTGCAGGTGAAATTTATGGTGTAAATACATGTGGGTGTTACAGAAAACTAGTTTTGTCTTACTCAGTCTCATGAGTGAGTGTATAGAGACTGTGATGATGCTAAAGTCATAATTTCTGAGGTGTTGGCCTATCCCACTTTGGATATTGTTGGACTATTGATCTGCTACTTGTGTCATAAGAACTTTTCAAGGATGATGTAGGTATGATTGATTTACTGGTATAACAAGGTACAAATACATTATGTTTAACAAATATTCTAGGATTTCAAAATACAAAAAATGAGTAAACCAGAGAATAAAAAATCCACTCTACAAACCTTTTACCAGAGTTAGGTAAACAAGGTTATTAAGTTAATATTCTGAATTTCTGTCTTGATGCTCTCAAAAGTAGCATCTAGTGCGTCACCCTTTAGACAAACTCTCTTGGTACTGAAGTTGCTCATTAAGAGCAAGCCTTTTGCTTCTGCATTTCAAAAAGCCAGAGAATTCAGTCATTTGTTTCAGGACAGGGATATTTTTAACTTCACAGGCCAGGAGTTGCTAGCTTTGTTGGCAGGCTACAAGAAGATGCCCTAGCAGTATCAGAGCTCTGTCTGTGGATGGTGAGACGGCTCCTGCCCAAGCAGCGCAGCAGTAGCGCAGGTGGCGTCCCAGGGTGGCTCAAGCTCTGCTCCTTTGGCCGTTCACTAACATCCAGCTTTGCTGGTCCTGCTGCAGACTTTTTTCTTTAGGTATCCTAAATTATATCCACCATTATTTTGTCTTCCGATCTATTAGATTATTTGAATTCAAATTATGAAGGGAATTCCTGGGCAAATGATGGCCTCTACTTTCGAACTACATTGAAAATAATAAAACACCTCTGTAAAAACAACCTTGGGAAAAATTGCTGGCTGTATTAAAGAATCAGTTGGGTTTATTTCCCCAAACACAGGATACTTTCTTCAACCACAAGCAATTTGAAAGGGAGAGAGACTTTATTCATGGGAATGTAGGTCAGTCAGCAGTACAAAACCCTTTTTTATCCACAAAGGCCCCATATTTGACAGTCTGTGTGTAATAAATAAGTAATGATTGCATGTGGACAAAACAAGCTAAACAAGTTATAAAAATTGGAGGAAAACCAGCTAGACAGTCTAGATCCAGTGAGCGCCTCTGATTCACTTTGAGGTGGTCTCCAGAGCCTCTACTACAAAAAAGAGCGCTCGTTAGCACGCCTGCAGCATCTTCCCCTGGCTCCCAGGCCAGCGGCCAGCCATCTCACATGTTCCAGCTGTGTCTGGTCTCAGCACAGGGCAGGACCGTTCCATGGCCAAGGCGGCTGCTGAGGGGAGAGCCCAGAGGCAGCCAGCTCACGGGGCTGCGACATGAGGCAGGCGTGCTCGACTCCGATTTCCCATTTGCTCTCCATCTCTGAGAAGTAATGACTTTATCTTGATGAGGATAATGAGGCAAATCAAAGTATTTGAAGATGGCAGTGATGTGACCCAAGAGATGGGAGATGAGCTGCCACATATTTCTTGATGGCTGTTTTTTAGGAGGGGAGTGAAGGGAACTGAAAAGGTGAAGGCTGTGATAACATGGGGCAAGGCATGAATGGAATGGAAAAGGTTGTGTTAGTATCATAATTCAGCTGGCTAAACTTGTTATGTTGCTTCCAAAGGTCTGCCGTAGCCCCATGGTGCTTTTTCACGTTCTCCATGATAGATGACTCCATCCCATTAAATCTCATTTGAGTGAGCTCTTCCAGAAAGTCTCCCTCTGCTGCTTCTAAACAATGTGATTTACACCCGAAGGGCAGTGTTTTCAGAAAGACACTTTTTCTTGTAAAAATACTCTTCTCTTGGCCGGTTTTGTATGTCACTGCATTCAAATCCAGTGATTTATCCAACAATAAATAGTTATTACTGCTCTATAAAGTGTGTTGTGAAAAAGGCACAACGTAAAATGACATATAAGTCTGTATTTACACACTGTTCTGTAAACTTGAACTCATTCTGGAGTAACTTCTGGACTTAATCTAACTGGACAAGAGCTACTGTTAATGGTTCTGTGTCACATGCTGTGCCTTTTGTGACAGAATACATGCGTGATGAACTGAGATATGCCTCTAGGACTGCTGCGCTTTTCCTTAGCAGGTCACGGCAATGTCCTGTGAGCTAATGGACAACAAACAGATGAGAAAATGTATGAAACTCATGTGAATCTGCAAAGTGACAACTCTGTTCACACTACATGATCTCATACAGTATTCCCTGCTTTTCCTGATGAATTGCGCCAATTTAAAGGGCAGTTTTATGGTACTAGGATAATGTCAATGTGATGATATCTTCCATTGAAAGCTTTGGCAACAAAATCTTAACATGTCTTTAGCCAGTACTCTCCCAATGTTATGGCTGGGTTATTCCCTGCTTTTTCATTCTTTCTTTTTTCCCCTCGAATTATGTATAAATTTAAAAAAACACCTCATAAATATAATGCATTATGGCCAGTCTTCATTCATGTGTATTTCAGTGGGTCTGTTCTACTCAAGGCGAGAAATGTTACATTTCCAAAAGGTGAGCAAAATATGATAATGAAGGGAAAGAAGACCTTTTTTATTTACTCTTTGGTTAAGCTTCATCTTCTGAAAAACCTCTTAAGTACATTTGTAAATGCAAGTATGTGATGCCCAGGTGTTACTGTTGGTGATATCTAACACGTTAAGAAACATCTATTAGAAATTCATTTTTTATTATCATGTGCAACTACAATGATAGATTATAATCTATGAACAGGAGTATTATACAACCCTTTTAAATTTATGACGTCAATTACAGCAACTCTAGTCTTAGCCCATTTAAAATGTTTGATGCAATTGGTAGATCATGACTAAAGAAATTAAAGAAATGAGTGAGTTCTCTTCTCCCCCCCTTGAACTTACATGAAACAATTGCTACGTTCCCTTGCATGCCAGGCAAGGCTTTACAAGTTCTTGTAGACCATAAGTAAATGAATATGGGGCTGAGAAGATGCCTTGGGGCTAATGTTCGTGTAATGATAAACCTGAGCAAGGAACAAAGCAGCCTGTCAAAAACAGCACTCGTTGTTAGATGTTGATGCTTGAAGGCTGGGAGGGATGGGTTGCCTGAGGATTGATAAAAATGACAGTGTTTACAAGAAGACACATTAAGTAGTGTAAAATTGTAGAGGAATGAAGCTGGGTTAATTAGCATTGATAATATACAGCTGTGGGCTGTCTTCAGGGGCGGTGGGTTGGTCGATGTAGATAGGTGCAGCAGTGGCTGGTTCTGT
The DNA here is from genome assembly GCA_035590215.1 of Microhierax caerulescens. Classification (NCBI taxonomy): domain Eukaryota; kingdom Metazoa; phylum Chordata; class Aves; order Falconiformes; family Falconidae; genus Microhierax; species Microhierax caerulescens. The sequence continues at coordinate 69,740,065 of JAVJGJ010000047.1, read as the reverse complement.
TAAGGGGTTGAGAGCCAGTGAAGAGGGAGCAGCCAAAGGAGAGAGAGGAAGAAGCAGAGAGGAGACAGAGCGTACCCTGGATGAGGAGAGACTAGGAGAAGGCAGCAGAGGGACTGGCGTGAAGAGTATGCTGGTATGTGATGGTAAAAGACTTTGTTGGAGGTTGATAATTTGGAGAGTGCTGCGACATAAAATGGCTACACATTTCAATGTAGGATATTGCACTAATGCAACTTTTAAGATTGCACAGTTAAAAATTGTAACAATTCAAGGAATATTGAAGTTAAGTGTCCCACAGCAAAACCGGTTCAGCTTCTCCGTGTGCCTGTTCTATGGCCCTGTGTGTATTCAGTAGTACAAATAGTAGCCTAACCTACCCTGCATCAGGTTATGTACGAGAGGCAAAGCAGGAGTGTAAAATTATACAAGAACACAGTAGAGATAATGCCACTTTAGCAACCTTCTTTTATGTTTCTTGCCATAGCAATTAAACCATAAATGTTCTATTACTACATTAACATAGTTTTAGCTTGTCTGATATCCTGCTTCTTCTAAAGCAAAAGAATGTGATTGCTGCTTTCCAGGAAGAAGATGATTTTTTTTATTATTTTTTTTTTTTGTAAATAACAAGTGGTTGTCTCTGGGCAGTGTTCAACCATTACTGCTCCACAGTTAGTGATGGTGTTGCAGTACTGTTCTCCTGCCTACCTCATCTGAGAGGTTGCACTCCAAATTCATCTAATGATGGATTCCCTCAATATGTGCACTGTACCTGGGGGATGCCTCCTCATTTTGGTGGTCTAGACTTGCATCCTTTGTGATTGCTTCCCTTTTTGTGATGACAGAGGTGGAAGGAAAACCCGTGTCTACCTCTGGCTTTGCCTTCCAGGCTGGGAAGAGCACTGCAGGCTGAATCCTGGGCTCCTGAGGGGAGCTTGCCAGCCTCGTGGTGTGGCCAGGTTCAGCCTCTACCAATGAAGCTTTTATAGAGCAGGAGTCAGGCTTAAACTTGAATAAATCTTCCAAACTGGAGGATGACATGTCTGGAAAAACCACTGTTCTACAGACTCTGCATAGAGTTTTCTGACATAGCTTGTACTTTGATCTCCCTTTGTTTCTTTCCTACATCTGACAACTGCTGTGCCTTCATTTATTTTGTGCCCCAAAGCCACCATTTTCCTCCTGAAATATTTCTGTCCATTTGCTGTGTATTTTGAAAGCATTCAACCACTTAAATCAGGTATTTCATGTCCTACAAGGGCTTCTGGAGAACTTAATTTGTGCTTCTGCATTTTGGATGATGGAGTACAGGGCCTCTGTGAAGCCTCTGCTCCATGGATGAAGTGCAGGCTGTAGGTGATATACAAGTGATTTTCTCTACTTTCTCAGTCAACAAACACTTTCTAAACAAAAAAAATCTTCTACAAAGCTTCTCTCAAAACTCTTTCTAGTACTAAGACGTGCATCTCTCTTGAGTTGAATAAACTGTATTTGAACTATGTATTAAAAAAAAAGTTTGATTCTAATTCTTGAACAGGTTTTGATGGTTGTTTGCCGTGCTGAGAGGTAGAGTTATTTTGCTTCTATCTGAAGTTTTTCAGAAGTAGTCTGTAAATGTTTCTTTTTCTACTCAAGTGTTACACCTTCAACATAAATCATGTGTATTTGTAAATGTAATTGTTTGGGGGGATTGCTCTTGGCGAAACTGAGAGTCTCATTCTTGTGCCAGAAAGATGTCTGCTGAGATAAAACTTGGGTTGGGTAGGTATGTTAAAACTGGTTATGCATCTTTGATAAAGAAGCTGTTGTGCTCTTTTGGACTAGACAGCTCTAAGCGAACACTCCTGGATGTTGAGACAGGCAATTTTGCTTTGATCCATTTTTTTCCCCTCCCTGCAAGGCTGCTTTGAACCCAGACGCTGACCACGTCCCTATGCAGCCATGCAGGGGAGGAGGATGGCATGGGTACATGTGGCTGGCAGATGGGGACGATTGGATGGCTTCTCTCTTGGAACAAAAATGCTATGTCTATCTGTCTTTTTGATGATTCTTTTTACCTGAATGGTGTAAAATTGCAGATACACAATTTCAAATACCTGGGTAAAAGTGCTAAATGGAAATTTCATTTTCATTTAGTGCTGAAATATGAAGGTAAAGTTTAACTTCTCTAAAGACTCCTTTTTTAGGAAATTGCATATAATATCTCTTCAGTGAAAAGCAACTTTTTCTACAGTATGCTCATTTTCTTATAATGTGAAGAGGTTGATAGCATGACTTGTGTCGTGAAATTAAGTACTAATTTAATCATTTGTTCTTTGTGGCCTGTAGCTGAAATGTAGTTTAATTTCAATGACAAACTTCAGACTTCTATTTTATCCAAGGCATTTTCAATTAAATTGGAACATTCAAAGAACAGGAAGAAAAGAAATACAGGTGCTTGTCTCAATCTCATTGGCTAATAGTTTATTCTGGAAGGTTGATAGAAGCAGGCTTTTCCCAGGGTTCTGTTTGGAAAGAGACAAAGTGCTGTGGTTGATGATAGAAGCTTCTACAGATTGTCTTATCTCTCTGTTATATGTCTTTATGCCTGATTGCTTAGGAGATAAACATTATGTCTCCCATGAATAGATACATTTCACCACTTATGTCAGTTCTGGCATCTAATGTCAATACTTTCCCTCTTATACTAAGATCTATTTAGTGCCCCTTCTTTTCCCTGGTCTTTGTGTTATGAACCTGGGTTCTGCTTAATCGCGTACATAAGAGTCAAACATTTGGAGTTTGCTTTGGGTCCTTACCCTTTGATGTAATGCCTAAATTTTGTTTTTACTTGCCAAGATGCCGCAAACCCAAACATAATATTTTGCTAGAATTAGTGGGGATTGTTGACCTACTGTGTGGGATTGCTGTGGAGAAACCCCTCCCTGGAGTTTTTCACTCTTTCACCAAGTGATACACAGTTCTGGTTCTAAACCAAACATAGAGTTTTGTTCCTGAGAGGCTGTGATTGATGATAACTCCCACATCTACTTGAAGGCCACAGTTTTCCCTCCCACCCTAGGTGATCCTGGAGACACCACCAGGATGGCAGGAAAGCTGCTGCCTTTCACTGCATAGCACACTGCCCTGACTGCATCCTCTTGGGAGAAGCGTTAAGTGTCTCTAATTATAGTAGCAGGAGGTAGTAACCTCTTTCTTATGATGTTTGACTTCATGAAGCTGTGGACTGTGCTGGTGTTCAGTGGCACACAACAACCGGAGACCCTCTGCAGGTCTGGCAAGAAATAGCTGGTCGTTGCGGGGCTGTCCTTCCTAAGGAGAGGTTGCTGCTCAGCCTTGGAGGGTCTCCTGCAGCGTTAGCCCTTAATGAGTTGAAGAGCTGCAGGGGAAGCTCGTTAATGAAGTTGATGAGATGGAAGCGAGTCCCAGGTTTCTGGAAGCCCTCCATTGGTGTGGTTGTCTTCCTAGCTGCTGCTTGGAATAAACATAACGTGGCGGTGTTGTGAGTATTGCCACCCGTCCCCCTGCCCCCCTCCGAAAGGCCAGGAAGATGAATTGTTGCAACGGGTGCTGCCAAAAATTGGTATCCTGCTGTCCTGGGTGCAGAAGGGAAATGCAGGGAAGCCTGCTGGAGGAGCCAGAAATGAGGCTAGCTGATGGTGAGATGATCCTCTGGCATTCACAGGTTTGCTGCCTAATAGGGGAATGAGGAGGAGGGTGGTTTGTGTTAAATGTCACTTCATGAACACGGTGATTAAAGTGCTTACGCTGGAAGTGAGACCTTGGTGAAATGCTTTTCTTTTCCTGAGAGAATTTCAACCCACCTCCTCTAAATTAAGTGCTTTAGGAATTAAGTAATTAGGGTACTCAGAAATCAGTGGAAGAGTCAGTCTGTGCCATTCTCTGCTGCCAGGACTGCTTCTGTATTTTACATTTAATAATTAACAGACCACAAGTCTATTCCTTTATTTCACTTAAGGTTCATGAAACTTAGAATCCAGACAAGCCAAACGTGAGAGGTTTTTAAAATAAGCTAGAAATGTTCATGTACGCTATCCATCTAGATATTAATGCTATTCATATTCCTATTGTATTGGTGGCTCTGACATATATGAGTGTTTCTCGCAGCTGTGCTTCTCCATTTCATTCTGGCTGAGAAATAATGAAGGTAAGAAGGAAAGCAGTGCTGTCCATAGCGGGCAGGTTTGGAACCCTTGGTATTGATGAGTTGTCCTTGGGGCTGGTGTGAGCGTGATTGCTTGCATGGATAGGGCCTCCTCAGTCTGGGCAGCGGTTCCAGGATTTATCCCTAGAAGGTGGATGAACTTGGCTAGGAGAAGCAGTAAGTTCTGAGGGGTGTTGCAGATGAGTATAAAAGGATTTTGATATTTTATGTGCCTAGGTTAACAGATGGCAGATGCAATGGAGTACACATTAATGTAGAATAAATAATGAATCTTAGAGAAAAGAATAAGAGGAAACATCTGCTGAATTGAAACATGATGTATCATCTTGACCGAGAGAAGAAGAGCAAGTTACCATGGAGAAATTCTCAAAACAGGCAATTTGAAGAGCAAAAAGCCCTGGTACTGCAATTGTTTTGTTTTGTTAGAACACAGTGTGTTCATCTAGGGGTTTATCATTGCTGTGCAGGAACATATGTATTAGTTTACTGGTTTAAAGAGCCTCCCCTCACATGGACACAGAGTCGTAGAGCACGCACAGCTATACCCCATTGCCCACCATGGATGTATTTCTGAGAAATGTGGCAGTAATTCAACAGAGTGAAGCAACTCTTCCCCATCTGAATTAACGTAGCAAAAGTGGGATGGCGCGGGGGCTTAAGAAATACACAGCTTCATGTGTGGGGGCAGGATCTAGTAACTTGCTCTGTTGAATCCTTTTGCATGAACATATAAATGAGCTGATTTCTGGCAATGCTGCTTCGCAGTAACTGGGGAGGGACTGATTTTATTATAAGCCAGCAAATTGCTTGAGTCTTTGGTTTGGTGAAAATGTTGCTTCCTAGGGAAACAATCTTCTGGTTCCTTCCAGTGCTGCTTATTGTTGTATACGTGTTGGCAAATTTTAATTGTTTCTTGGTGTTTCTATTTTCAGATTGTGAAATGAAAGGTAGGATTGTTATGGTTGGCAGGTTCAATCCCTCTCCTTTCTATTACTGTATTTAAATCAGTGCTGTAGCTGGCTCTATGCAAGATAAGTGAAAAAGGGTCAATTTCCATCGAGCAAATCCTATGAACTAACAACAGAAATACTGGTTAAAAGCTTTTTTTATTTTTGAGCCTTAATGTTTTTTTTTGTTTTGTGTTAGGAATATTAAATACATTTAATACAATTCCATTTAATGTTAAACGTGCATGTTAGTCTGGAGAAGATATGTATAAACTCTGTATATGTATAAATGCTGTACAGCTGTATATTGCTATACAAGTTTGAGTGGTGATGTTAATTTTTAAAGAAAGTTAATATTTCAATTCTAATATTTGTCAGAAAGACACTATCAATACTTTTAACCCTGTGTCCAGAAACTGTACTTATTTGTATTTGCAGAATAAATGATCCAGAAATCAGTGAGACTGTGTTATACTGACTGTGTATATTTTATAAAGATACACTGACAGGGATTCTGAGATTCCTGTCTCAGTTTTTTTCTTTTTAAAAATAAATTGAATAATGTGACATTTCCATTAGTATACCACTAATTATTGCAGTTCCAATACTTAGGTGCTTCTGGGGAAGTACCATAGGATGGAAGGGAGGTTTCCTGGATTATTAAGTCCAGAGTGTTGCAGTGCAGGACAGCAGCAGAGTGGAGGGGTCCACGCAGCGTTCATTTGTGATACGCGTTCCCTCAGTGACAGGACCAAGTACCTACAAAACTGAATGGTGTTAAGATGATCTCAGCAAGTCAAATGAAAATATGAAGTTTTCTGGAGTGCTAAAGGTACCAAATAATTCTGGAACAGAGCTACTCTTGGCAGCAGCATTTAAAAGTGCTTGTTTTAGTGGTTCTTTCCTGCCTGCGGCTTAAAATAAACCCAGGAATTGGTTTTTAAAGAAATGAAAAATATCGCAACACCACTACAATAGCAAGAGAAATTTGCATCTCTTTGCCTAGGTCCTTTCCAGTCTGCCCCCTGGACCAGGTCAATGAGGAAACATAGTTGTTCAACAAACATATTCTTATCCTTGCCTTGGCAATTGTTGTTTTTTGGTTTTCTTTTTTCTGCTATCAGGTTTGTTTCTGACTGGTTCCCTTATGCTGAGGCAGAATTTGGATATTGCAATACTAATCTCCCTTCTAACTTGAAAGCTTAATGTAAATTAATTTCTTCATTTGGTCTTCTAGTGAAAGAAATACCACTAACTGCAAAGCTATTCACTGTTATCTCTGTAATTTTATGGGCCACTTGCCATTCTGCTATCTAATTTGACACATTTGAAAAAATAGCAACCTGGTACAAAAAAAAGGAATATGGTTTAAAAAAAAGTGAAAATTGTTGGAAAACTTGCTATTGAATCACTATGTCATGTTTACTTGTCTGTAAAGTGTCCGCTTAAAAGAAGATCAGCAAGCAAATAAATGTCTGGGATGTCATTAATAATAAACATGCATGAGCATTGGACTTACCATAAAGTGCCTACTTTCTTTAAATGCTATTTGGACAAGATAAAAAATAAATAAAACTAGAGAAACAGAATGCTTGGAGAAAGCCAAGCTAAATGCAGTGGAAACTGAAAGTTAAAAATAGTAGGCTTCTCAGTATTATGAATGTTATCATGGTTAATAAATATTCTGACAGAAATACTAGAAGGCAGTTTAGGTTCTGCTGAGAGTTGTGAAGTTTTCCTTGGAAAGCAGGATTTGAAACTTTGCGTTACGGTAAAAGTAAGAATTTTCATGGGTTACTACAGACCCCATAAAATGAGTTTCCACCAAATGTTATTCTATTTTGAACTGTTAATGTCTGTGAATTATTGGCAGCTGTGACCTAACGATTATGGCATCTTTCCTTATTTATTATTTCCTGCCTGATGTAAAATTTCAGCAGTTACTGTATATCATTTAGCCTTTTTTAGTGCTTTATATTTCACATCCAAATCACAAGAAAAATATTTAAATTGGCATTACAGAATATTCCTGTAACACAACAATGTGTGAATTTTCCTGTAACACAGTGTTTGCTGATTGAGTGTAGAGAAGACTAAGACAAAACAGTTGTTTTAAAATATCCCTCCTAATGTAAAAGACATGCGTTTACATTTTTTAAATATTGTGTTACTTGGGTAATTCATTTTGACATGTGGCTGTAAATAAGTTAGTTGAAGACCAAGTTGCTTTTGACATGGTCTGTGTGTATGTACAAAGTGTATTTTGTAAATGTATATGTGCATTGCAGCAAATGTGATAAATAGCACAAGGTATATACATGTATGGTTTTGGCAGCTTCACTTGCAGTGTTTAGGCCACTAGGCTTATTTTTCACATTCCAGCTATCAGAATAGCTTCAAAGAACTGCTGATTATAAAATAAGCCAACCTCCTGCTTGCTTTGGTAGGTATTTGAGAAATGGCTATGCACTCCTTTTCCAGAGGAGGAACCCTGTAATTTGAAGTACCTGAGCTGGTGCGGCAGGTTGGCGGCAGACCCAGGAACGGGGGTTTGTTGTGCCCTGGTCACTGGTGCCAAGGCCAAGCTGCCCATGGGGCATGGGCTGCAAGTACAGCCCCCTGCCCTGGCCTCTGTAGGCATGGAATGCACTGAAGCCAGGATTATTTATTCCAGCAGCAGCCACTTATTCTCAGTCACCATCTTTTTCCAGAGATTCTCCTTCATCATCTGCAGCAAATTCAAAAATTTTGTTCATGTAATGGGAGTCAGGCTGTGGCTGCCTGAATAAGCTGTGTTGCCACTGTAACTGGAAAGAGAAACAGGTTTGAATTCAGTAAAACGTATCACAGTATTTCCATATAGATATTTTAATCTTCCTTTTTTAGGGGCTCCAAACCATTTGCTAAAATGCAGATGGCCTAATTATACCTCAGTAAGGAGCTGGAGAGTTGCTATCAGGTGAAGTACCTCAGTCCTAAGGTAGTTACTTTACTTTATTGATGCTTTGCTTAAATCTACTCAGTTAAGGTGTGCTTAAAATTAGGAAAGCTAAATATTTGTCTAAGTGAAAAAGGTGTGGGTTTTTTGATCACCTAGTGCTTTCATTTCCATGATCAATTTAAACAAGGGTTACACTGGTGAGTTTTACCTTATACTGTGAAGCTCGGTGTCTCAAAAGATCAGGCTTGTTGTGACACAAACTTATTCTTGTTTTTCTACCTGGATTTTGAAAGGGGGGAAAAACTGTAGGAAAGTTAGGTAGAGCCAGGGAAGAATATTTTTATAGTGGCTGAAAAACATTACATATAAATACATTATTTTTATGCCCAATGTGACATTTTACCATTCAACCATTGAAAGGCATATTAAATGAAAACCTCTGAATACGTGCAAAAATATTTGCAGTTATAAGGTACTGAATACATTCACATATTTAAATAGTCAGTGTTTTTGATGTATCAAGCTTTGGTCAGGGCTTAGAAGTACAAGATCTGCTTTTGGTACCGCTACTGACCTTCAGTAAGATTTTGACCAGCCCTTGCTCCTGTTCCTTTCCCTGTAACTTTAGGTCTCATACAAAAGATAACGTCTCTGGGGCAAATGGTTGACCTTCAGCATGTCCAATGGAAAACCATCCCAGTCTTGACTGGAACTTCACTGCCATGTGAAAACACACATTGTTATTGGCCCTAGAGGAGTTCCTGAAGTCCATTCCAGGTTTAAGGGAGGCAGTGCCTCCATAACACTTGCTTTTGGGAGTTACAGGATTGTTGTACGTAAGCTTTAAAGCCGGCGGTGTCTGGGAGCACAAACACATTTCAAATAATTAATTAACATTCCTCTTTACTGCGTTCTGTGCCCATATACAGAGGCAGCTTGTGCCACAGCCCAAGGATTTTAATGACATTACAAGAAAAGTGTCCTTGACTTGATTGGGTGGTTTTACTCAGGTGTCCATTCTAGGAGCTTGCTGTCATTGGCAAGCTCCTGCCGCCCCCTTTGCAGGAGCTCTTCCCAGTGCTGCTTCAGTGCAAGGCCACATGTGGCTCCAAAAAGGCCACAAGAGTCCTTTTGGAAATGGGGGGGCAGCTGACCTGGGGATTTTCCTTCTACCTGTGCTTGTCCCGCGGTTTCATTTTTCTAGTGCCAAGCATAAACCAATCCCTACTGCATGAGTCTGTTGTGCTGGAGCCTCGTGTGTGATGGCATTAACCTGGGAGCTAGGCACTCCCTGTGCAGGCATGCAGTGAGTGACAGGCCCACCTTCTAGAGCTCAAAAAATATCTGGTGCCTATTTAGGATTTTTCTGTCTTCGGTCCAATGCCAGAAATTCCCCAGCATAAGGCAAAATTAAATTGAAGAGTATAAAACGTTGCATTGCTGTGTTGCTGGTGAGTGCAGCAGTCTCTGTGCTTTTGCAGATGGTGACACCTGGACAGGCATTACATAGTTGTGTGGATGAAACCTGTATCTCAGATTTTAATGGGGTTGCAGTAAAGGAAGTCTGTCACTTAAAAGCTGCTTAAAATATGTTTGGAGAGGATAAATTGTGGTTTGCGTACATTTTTTATGAGATGTTTTGGCTGCCAGAACCTGCTTCTACTGTGGCCTTAGTTGCTTCAGGCTTTGTCCCAAATACAGTTGTCAGCACTTCAGACAAGTGCGTGCTGTGTAGTGAGTCAAATGAGAAATGGTCCTCAAATTAGCTAGAACGCGGGGGTTTTTGCAGCATGGATAATCAAAATATTGGATTCTCATCCTATTAACGAGCTAGTAGTGTAACTTGTTTCCATCTGTCACTTCTGTGTTACACTGGTATTTTGGGGGATGATCTCCTGTGTTTCAGTTGTGCATCCTCTGCAGAGCAGCAGCCCATGCATTTGTAGGCTCAGCTTAGCAGAGCCAGCTGCCGTGCCCTTCTGCTGGAGCCATGGAGGTGAATCCCTGTGGTTGTGTTTTCCCAGAAAAAACACACAGTAGGTAATTTTTGTGCATTTTAATCCAACGCTTCATCATTATCTACCCAGAAAGATTGCAGGAGTGTTTACTTTCTTGTTAGAGCTGTAGTATATTTCACTGGCTTAGAAATACTACTTATTTTTTGTAAGACCAGATACTTACTCTGATAACTGCTTCTTTCAGTGTCTTAGTTTTGAAGGTGTTAGTCTTAATTTTTGACTGCCGAAGATGGTGAGACATTTCCCTGTGTTACTAATTTCAGAATCCTCAGTGGGTTTCTGTCTTGCAGGATGTCAGGCTATTTCTTCCTAAAGTTGTCCTCTAAACTTCTCTATGATGTTGCTGGAGAGGCTTTGGGATCGTTTCCGTCAGGAGTTTAGGTAACACACACTCAGCAGTTGTTCTTTTCAGTGCTGCTGTTAGAAACCCTCACCTGATAAAGGTTAGAAACTTATTTTTAGAGATGTAGGCCTGACCTAAAGGCAAAATATCGAAATCAGTAGAGCTCAAAATTGACTTTGCTGCTTTTGCGAGTTGTCTGCAGGTGCCACAATCCCTGCATTTCGCTGGTTTGCGGGGGGTCAGAGCGCTGGGTCTGACAAACTCATTGCTACCCTGCGAGAGGCTGCTTGCAAGGACAGAACGGAGCCAGTGGGGAGAGGGACAAAAGGACAGCATGAGGTGCAAGCCTGCTCGTGAGCATAGAGCCTGCACCTTGAATCTGTGGGTTGGCTGCTTGCCTAGCTGATAACTTAGGCCAAGACAGCCTAACCTTTGGAGGTATGTGGACTGTCTTCAGATTTTGGGGGTGTCCACTTTGCCCTGCTGACACCTCCCCAGCACCAGCAGCTGCTCCCCTTTGCTGGGTGTCCCCGGGGGGGTGTCAGGACCGACTGACTGACTCTTGCCCTGTGCTGTCCAATGCTGATGTAAGCTTTTCGCAGTGCAGCACTCTGTGGCTTGAAAGTGAATATATTTTTGGCAGAAACAGGATATTTAAGGTTAATTTGGGGCCCAAATCATTATTAGTGTTGCAGCGAGATAGTGTTCGTGGAGAAATTGGTACTTTTCAAAGTTACCACAGCACTAAATGAAGGGGAGGGGGAATCACTGGCATTACTGAGCAGCTCCTAGACTTCAGGCTTTTTTTTTTTTTTTTTTTAAATTGGTTCTGAACATCCTAAGTAGGTCAGTGCATATTTTGAACATTTCACAAAATACTAGAGCTCTTAAAGCCTGATTAGGAGAGGTTACTAAATGCTTACTTTCAACGTTTGCTCCTTCATTCAGTGCGTCATTTTTTTAGTTCATGTTCTTTGTATCTTAATATTGCTTTGTTGCATGTGGAACAGACTACAAATTATTTTTTAATGTTTTTTAAAAATCTAAATAGCTTGGAATTTTTCTGTTTGCTTTGTATTTTTAATGCAATGGCTTTCAATATTAGCATAATTTTATTATAGAGTGAAGCTTTCTATTGTTTCATCGTTTCTGTTTTATAATACTTTATCTTTTAAAAATGTCCATTAAATGTAATGACTTTGCTTTACTTATTCCCTCTATTGGACTGCTGAGACTCATATAATATTTTCCTTTTCTGTTTTCCTTTTTGGACATTGCTTGTCTTTAGAAGACAATTTTTCGTGTCTGACAGCTGCCTTTGCTCTCTTTTTTACACTGTCTTTTGGAGCTTGAACACTGTGGAGACCTATCAGACTGCTTTTGTTCTTTGGGTTTGGGATTTTTTTACTGTCATGCTGTGCTTTTACTTGTGCCTTGCTTATATGACATCTTCATAGAGTGTCCTGGCATGTGCAATTATTTTAGTCTTTTAATCACTCTCTTAGGTCTTCTTTCAGCTAACTTCCCTGTTTTTATATAATTCCTCACTTTATCAAGTAAAACAAGGACAGGTTCTGCACAGGGGAACAAGCATTTTCTTTGGTGCTGTGTTGAGCAGCAGCTACTGCAGGTGGAGAGGAAGAGCTGGGCTTGCCGAGGGAAGTGGGAATGCACTGTACAAAGGGGAGTGGGATTGGAGAGTTGAACAAGTAGCAGTAGAAAGTATCAAGTTCAAATTATTTCAAAAAATACAGGGTGTTTTAGCCTTTGTAGGAGAGGAGAGAAAGATGGAGAGAAATCAAAAGGGGATTTGGAGAAGGGAACAGTTGATAAAGATGCTACGTCTGTTACGGTGTGGATGGATGCTATATGTGAGCTATAGGAATATATTGTCATCCCTGCTGATACAGAACCACTGGTAAGACTTTGATGCAAGCAGATGGGCTTCCTCATACTAGTTGCCCCAAATCTAAGCTTTACATAGTATGTCTGCACACAACCTTATTTATATTTGTCATGAAGGGAGGAGCAAGAAGTATTTGCATGGCCCCAGTTAGTAAAGGGATCCTTACACTTGAATTCTCATCCCTGCATGAAATGCTGTTGGTCTGACTCTAGAGTTGTAGAAACTTGGAGTCTTCTGGTGGTCTGAAAGCCCACGAGAGGAAAAAAAACAAAGTGTATGAGTAACGTATGTACTTACATAATATTTATACAGCTGTAAGAGTTTTACTTTACTTAAAAATTTCAGCAACTGCATGTAATCCAGAAATATTTCCATCACCCTTTTGAAAATGAACTTAAGGTATTGTAAGTGAAAGTCCAACAATCTTACCCCAAAACCCATGCACATAACACATGTATTGTGTGTTGATAAATCTGAACACCTGTTCCTTATTACTACCATTATTTTTTCTTTCTGGATAGTATTTACTTTGCTGCCTTAAAACTGATACAACGAGCAGCAGAGCAACATCAATCTGTATTCCTGAAAGATAGGACAGACATATATTGTAGCTGCAGATGTTATGAAAGTTTGACAAAAAATGTCTGATAACTTCGGTAGTGTTCAAGGTCATAGAACAAAAATTTCTCACATACTGTAGGAACTTGGCTTTAACCTCTGAGTCGTAAAATAGAAGCTGTAAAACAAGTCTGTGAAATATAGTAGAACATTGTTTTTCAACTGACAATTCATTTTGTAGGTACTGAAGTAGACTCAGCTGTGTATCAGTTCATTCCTGGGGAGAGGGAAAGTGTATGGTCAGCATAGACTGATGTCTTTTCATGAGGAAAGGTTTTTATTCCATTAGTACAGTAGGTTGTTGAAATAATAAAATATGTACTCTTCACCTCTTATTTTCATTTCCTGATGTATGATAGCTTGAACTGCTGTTGAGTAAAATTTGTGGCAAATGTTCTTTCTTCTGCTCATTTGATAGAGTTCACACTCCATTAATGTCCTGATAGAGAGAAGGACATTACTGCGTAACTTTTTCTTTTCCTGTACCTCTGAGATGACTTTGGGACACCATACTGTGACTGCAGATGACTGCAGAACATCACACGGGTTTCAGGTAGTGTCAGTGCAGTGGGATGAATCCTGCAGTGCTATTCACAGACTCCTAATAAATCTAATAATCAAATGTTGAATTAATTGTTTTGCTTAATATTTTAATCATTGGCTTATAGCTGAATTTATCTCAGCATGCGCACACTTATTGGAGCGCTCACGCTGAATGCCATTCTGGTTCTGGCAATTACTTTAGCTAAGCACATCTGCAGCCCCCCTGTTTAAAACAAATTATGCCACATTGTTAAAAAACCCAACCAACCAAAAAAAAACCCCCAAAACCAAGAACCCAGCAAAAATCACCTGTTCATGACATTGCAATAGAAAAATGTTCTATGTAAAAACAGAATTTATTTGTCTTATTTCAGGTTGTTTCATGCAGTTAAATATTCTTTATTTTTCAGATTAAGCATTTTTTTGCATGTTTGGTTTTTAGTCATTTCTTCAGCAGCAGATTATATGGAGGCAGTGTTTGTATTTGAAAATTTGTCTCTTAGCCTAGCTTTGTCCTACCTGTATAAGTCACCTGATGGAGAGCAGATACTGAATACAAAATTAGTTTGAATACAAACAATTGTTAAAGAGGTAAAGATCTCAAGACAGATACTAAAGGAGCTGTCTGGGTGGAAAAGATAAGGTGACATAGATCACTTTAGTGAGCATTTCAGCTGAAATTTGGAATTGAAGTGCCTAAACTTGGCACCAAGAAAGCTGAATGCTTTTCATTCTTTTTAACTGAAATGAAAATAGAAACTGGGGGGAAGGGGATGTTGCCTGACAGGGTTGTATTTATCAATCTAAATTCGTGACCTGTCAGAAACAGTAAGTATTTGCAGATCCCTTTGAGGTCACTAGGAGTTGAGTGTTACGCAACCTTTTAAATCTACCCTGAGTGTCTGTGACAGAGTGCATGAGCCTTGGGGCTGGTGGTGTAAGGAAAAGGTTAATTAACCAAATCTCCGTGGAGGGGCCCTAGCAGTTTATTCTTATCGGAGGATCTGCAAGGGTATTGGGTAGGATCTGTGAGTGTCTGTGACTCTCACCAGTCTCTGTCAAGTGAAACAGAGAAAAAAAGGGAGTAAAATGAGGCTGGAAGGAGTCCAGCTGTTATTGGGGAGGCTAAGATCAAGCAAACTCAGGGACAGGGTCGCCCACATTATTTTTCTCATTATTTAACTTAGTCTTTAAATGGTCATCACTCTGTTACAATAACCAGGGGCTGAGTATCTGCAATAACGTGTTCCACAGCATCACATTGGCCATCAGACTGTTTTATTGCTTTGATTTCGTTGTGATTTGAGTAGTGCAAGATCAGCTGCGTGTGCTCAGAGACTTAAACTGATGCTATTATGACCCTTGGCTGTTCTGCCGTTTTTTAAAACTGACTTTAAGTTACAGAGGCTGCAGACCAGTGCCAAGCTGGGCTCCTTATCATCTGTTTGATCCTGAAGCAATATGTAGAAAGTGTTTATTGTCTGCAAAACAAACCATAGAAACAGGCAAACCCCTGTGTGAGGTACCTGTGCTATTGTAATGCTTGAGTGTGGGTAATATAAGCAGATTTCATCCCCTAGGTATGAGTTCTGGCAACAATTCAGCAGTAACAACACTACTGGTAAGAGCTGCTGGTTTCCAAGAAGAGTAAGAGGAAGGGAATAAGGAGCTGTAAGTTAGTTTTTGCTTTGCTAATAAGTGTTTTCATTTCAATTGTTCTTACAATTATTTTCTAGGATTTGTATTGTTCTGATGTCCTATTCTCATTCGGACATTCCAAATGTCATTTTACAACAAGCTACTCTTAATCGGATTTGAAAGTCCTGAAAATCAGATACCAGTATTTTTGGTAGACAAAACATGAGATTTTTTGCTTGTGATTTAAGCTGGATTTTAGCTGATGTATTTGAAGACTGACCTGAGTCAACCGCTGTGGGAATAAGTCAGAAGGTTCTGATGTGGGTTTTGGATCAGATTGTGCTCAAGATCATCTAATTGTGTAAATTGGGAGCCTAAGAAGCCTCAGTTCATGCTAGCAGTCGTCTGAAGAAGAGCTGAGACTGTCTCAACACCTCACAGAGCACTGTAGCTTTTGACTAACTGTTTTCTTGGCACCTTTCTGAGTCTGCCCAGTGTGAAGCATTTCTTGATCGTGTTCCAGTTCCTGTTCAGTTAGTTCAGAAAACGTCAACATTTTGCAAGCTTACTTGTATTGACTTGTATCAGGTTTTTTGTTCCTTAAAAAACAGCCAAACAAACTAAGGAGGTATCCCAGCCTCTTAACTCATGTGATACAAAAGCAAATACACATACAATGCATGCCTGAACCATTGTTGAGGGAGGGTGTCCTAAGCAATGTGTCATGGACATACTCAAGAGACTCAGGGTAACAACTTAGAACATACTCAGGATAAGTCACTTTAAAGGCTGTGGAGGCTGTGAAAGCCTTTATTTGACTTCATGGTTGTGACTGAACTGTTAGATGGGAATTTGGTTTGATCTTGGACTGAAGATGAGCTGCAAATTTCGTTAATAAACAGAACATTGCATGAAACTTCTGAAGATGATAATGCACTATGCAGACACCTTTAACTGATCTATGGCTGCTTTGTCATTATCTTTGATTTCTGTGCACTTCACAGGGATAGGTAAGAAATAGCAGACGATGTCCTGATTTTTTAGAAGAAACTTTCTGAGTGATCAGGGAATGGGGCAGACCACCAATTTGAGCCAGTTGTATCAAGTAAAAACTCAGTATTTGTTATGCCTAATTTAATTCCATATATACAATGATATGTTTGCTTTCCTCTCTGGAAATTTTACTTTTTCATTATTTACCCATGAGGAAAAGTAAATTAATTGGTGCTTCTTGACAGCCTCCTGGATTTCAAATACTTGCATTTAACTTGCAGTTCATATATTTTTCATGATTTCAAATGTTTCACATTACTTCTACTTCCTTGCTCTCCTTTTTGTTCTGCTTCTCTGTTGTAGGAAAAATTCCACCAGTTTTATCTGGTATGATCTTTTAGGAAGTTTCAGTCTCTTGAGTCTTTCTTTAAATTGTTTAGTAAATAAAAAGTGTTGAATTGTATTTGGGTGAAAATTTCTTTTCCTCTTATTTTTGTATAATACATAAGTGCATTTTGCACAATATGGTACTATCTAGAGATGGTAGGTATAAAGTAGGCAGACTCAAAGTGGATGGTGCATTTGCTGAGACTGCAGATTTTGAATCCATGCTAATGAAATAAGTGCTGTCCTGGGGCACATTCCTCCCCTTTCCGTGACAGTCTTCTCCTTTCCTTTGGAACACCTCAAAAATGTAGCTCTTTCTTCTTGCTGATACCAACTCCAGAAACTTTCACTTGCTCAGAAATTCTTGTGTATTCTGGAAGCTGACAGGCTCTTGCTTGGATGTATCTGGCTACGTGTTTTTAGTAGTGGTGCTGTGTTGTGACATCCATCTTCCACCACAGTAGCACAGACCAGACCCCCATGCGAGCAGTGTAGTTGGTGGGAATGACAAGCTGGTAGCATGCGTTCAGTCCCATTTCCATCAGAGCACTGGGGTCAAAGTAGCACTAGCTTGGCTCAAACTGAGCGTCGCTTGTTTCTCCAACCTTCCCATATGGCATTTATTGTGAAAAAGGGTTTAAATGACCATGTATGTAAGATGTTGCTGAGCAGCCACGTGGAGTATGTCAAACCACTAGGAAAATGACCATTTTTCATAAGATTAATAATGCCAAAAAAGGAAGTGCAGGCTTTGTGATTGAAGACAGCTGTTTAGTGAGGAAACATAATGCTGGGGACAGCTTATAGGAGCTGAGTCTTGCTCTGGTTTGTCAGCATGGCCTCTACAGCAGTTCATTATGGAACAGTGGCAATGTTCTTGCCTAAAGTCATGATGTTAAACTTGTGGAGTGTTTTTATTGTCAGTGTTATTCCTAGCGACCTGGTAAAAAAGGAAAGGGTGCATATGAAGTAATAAGAAGTGGTTGGACACACCAGACCTTGCTGGTTTGCTGCTGCCCTGATGGCACAGAAAGCAGTCTGCAAGCTCACGGCAGGAGCCTCGTGCCCTTCTGTCTGTCCTGGACTTGTAAGGAGCCCCTTTTGAAGGAGAAGTGAAAAATCTGAAGAACTTTGAGAGTGCCTCATATCAGAGGAAAACATACACTTCGGCTCCATACCCTAAAGTACTTGATCGGGCTCATAAGTTTACTTGCAATTACAGCATTGTATATTTTACTGAGGTGACTGGTAAACATAAATTTCGGGCAACAATCCATCAGTATGCTTCTGTCCGTCTACTATTTGCTGACAGCTGAAGAACAGAGTAAAAACCCCACAGGTACATAAGCTTTGGGTAGAGTTCTGCATATAATGCCACAAAGTAGATCCAAATTCTGTGGCACTGTATATTTGCAGATGTGTGTTACATAGGAATAAATGAGACAGTGAATTAATACAGCGTTCATAATATTTTTGTTACCTTTATTGTATGTCTCCTTGTAGTCTTGGATGATTTTCATTTTGCTGCAGAATTTAACAGTCTAGAGACTGTTGTCTGTGTAGGAAAAGATAGAGTATTTTCAGTTGGAGGGGACCTGCAATGATCATCTAGTCCAGCTGCCTGACCACTTCAGGGCTGACCAAAGGCTAAACCATGTTGTTAAGAGCATTGTCCGAATGCCTTTTAAACAATGACAGGCTTGGGGCGTTGACCGCCACTCTAGGAAGCCTGTCGCAGTGTTTGACCACCCTCTCAGTAACAAAATGCTTCCTAATGTCCAGTCTAAACCTCCCCTGATGCAGCTTTGAACCATTCCCATGCATCCTATCACGGGATACCAAGGAGAAGAGCTCAGTACCTCCTTCTCCACCTCTCCTCTCCAGCATTGCTCCCTCCACAGGAAGCTCTAGAGAGCAATGAGGTCTCCCCTCAGCTTCCTTTTCTCCAAACTAGGCAAACCCATGGTCCTTAACCACTCCTCATAGGCCATTCCTGTGTAGAGAAAGCATGTATGGTTTGTGGCAGTCAGTGAGAGTGAGAAGAGAAGGTTAAATCTTGGTATTTCATGATTGTTTAAGGTTGATTTAGGGAACAGACTGATGTTGTATGTAACTTGATGAAACTACTGTCTGTGGAGAAAACAGGGGTCCTATTGCCCTTAATCTGAGTAGCCCTCCAACTTCCCTTGTGGTGAATCTACTGCTCGTGTGGATTCAAGGTAAATCAGTTAGACCAGCCAGGCTGGTGCGAAGGTGGCCACCAAGAGAGGGATCTAATGTTTTGTGGCTTGCTTTGAAGGTCAGATGCAAGGTCTGAGTCTGTCTTGGAGGAAGGAGAGAAAGCAGATTTTGCTTTTCAATATTCACCATCTACACTGTGAAGTATATGTAATGCAAAACTTCACGGTTACAAAAGGAACAACATACTTATGCACTGATTTGTTGTCCAAATGTTACCCTCTGAGTAAAGGAGCTATAACCCTCCTTCCTGCCCCATTGAATGCAGTTGTTCAGTCACATCTGGTGGTAGTGGTCAGTTCCAAGGTAGGGAATTTGACAATGTGTGTCATGCTTGCAGTTTAGTTTGAAAATGAAGTAAATAAGCTCCATTTGCTCTTCATTTTTTTACTTTTTTTTTGGTAAAGTTTTGATGGTAATCATATCTTACCACGTTTTTACTGTCAGATATATACCTATATAGATACATATGCTTTGAAAGCTTCTTATACTACATAGTTCAGCAAGGCATTTGTAAAACTTGCGCAGTCAAACCACTGAACATACAAAGGTTCAAAGCACTTGTGCTTCTATGCTGCTGGCAAAATAAGAATAGCTCTTCAATAAATTCTATAGAGAACTACTGTTCTATAAAAGAGATTCTTGTGGTTATGAGGAAAAAAATGTCCCACATTACAGAAATCACAACTAATTTAATATATCTGAGTTCCATTTGAAGCAAAATATTAGCTTTTTAAAAAATCTACACATTTTATGAGTTCTGAGTGATAGCTGTTTCCTCCTCAATAGCAGTTTTTTTCTCACACTTGCGCATAAAACAAGGAAGTTGGAGCAGTTCAGATAGTCAGCTTAAAAACCCAGCTTATTCCCCAGTAATGCCAAAGCCACAAACACAAAAAAGTATGTCATCTGGTATCTGATACTGGTCTAGCAGAAGTTGTGTAATAGGAGTCTTTCCTCTAATAGTAGAGGCCTCATTTTAAAATCTTTTTGAAATTACTTTAATATGCAATGCATTTAAATAAGGCCATAAATAATGGAAAATCTGATTTCAGAAAAAATAAAAAGTGATGTAAAATTAGTTTGCCTTATTTTATATGTGGTTTAGAAAATTTTTGGATTTTTTTAAGAACTGTGATTCACTCAACTGGAGTATTCATAAGACTCTTATTTAACACAGACAGGAGGTATATCAGGTGTTGGACCAAAGAAGGAAAAAAAAATATCTGTAATTAATATAGCTAAAATGGATACCAAATAGTTCTCTTAGTAAAAATATTTATGTTTTTTTTTCTTAGTGTTTAAATTTGCTTCCTCATTGGCTGTTGACATGTTTAAGTCTACACTCTAGCCTTGAAATGTCTCTGAAAATACATAACTGTGTGAGCGCTGGTTCTGGGCAGTGCTCATTTGTTCGTCCTCTCCAGCTCTCCTATAGCCTTCATGCTTACTGTTACGATAGCTCCGTTGAAGACTGATTTCTTATGTCACCTTTAGATTAAATTAAAAAGCTACATAATCGTAACTGCATCAGTTATCCAAATGGAAAAGTGGTTTGTCCCTATGCTTCTGCTTGCCCTTTCAGAAGTTTTTGGTCAGGTGGAATTTTTGCCCTACCAAAATCAATAGTAAAAATGTTCACATGCTTTTTTTTTTTTTTTTTTTTTTTTTGGGGGGGGGGGGGGGGGGGGCGGGAAGACACCTTTCCCTGGCCTGATTTTTCATTTCCTCTGTTTTGCTTATCTAGCTGTCATTACCATAGGAGACATGGTTTTTTGCTCATTTTATTGAGGTCTGTAGCCTGTACAGAGGCAGGTATTTATGCCCCACCAACCTGACCGTCTTCTGTGGCAGAGTGACTGGATTTGGGGACAAGGGCATAGCTGTGAACATTGTTTATCTTATTGTCATCTAAGCTTTCTGCAGTCTCTAGCAGTATGTTTGTCTTCAAGCTGGGCCGCAGTCTGGGTGGCAGAGCAATGGTGGGTAGTGGTTAGTGGTTCGCTCTGTCTGGAAGCCAGTGGCAGGGTGGTCCTGCGTGGGACTTGTGTATAACTTGCCCATCAGGTGCCTGTCTAGGTGACAGGGAGTGCCCTCATCGAGTTCAGAAAGGGTGCCCAGCTGGGGACGCCTGGGGGACAACGCTGCCATCCAGAGGGACCAGGCCAGAGTGATGGGCCTGAGAGGAACCTGATGAGGTTCAGCAGCAGCAAACAGCCCCTGGGGGGGAGAAGGCCCTTGCCATGCCCCAGGCCCTGGTGGCAGCAAGTAACAGCAGTGTCCTAGGCCCCACGGACAGAGGCATGGCCAGGAGATCGAGGGGAGAAATCAGTGCCCCCTACTTAGCGCCCATTAAGTCTCATCTAGATGCTGGCTGGTTTTGTGCCCACCTGCACAGGAAGCAGGCCCAGGAACCAGAGGGCCACCAAGGTGGCGGGGGCTGGAGCAGCTGCCCCGGGTGGAGAGGCTGCAGGAGCAGGGCCAGCCAGGCCAGGAGCAGAGGCAGCTTCGGGGGACCTTGCAGGAACCTTTAGGTCACAGTGAGGAGGTGACTGCTGCTTGCAACAGTATGTGATGAGTGTTCAAGAGACAATGGACAGAAATTTAAACGAAGGAGTTTCAGGGTGGGTGTAAGAAAACCTTTTTCACCCTGAGAAGGGTGAAGTGGCAGCACAGGTTGCCCTGGGAGCTTGTGCATGCTCAGTCTGTGGAGGCTTTCAAAGCCTGAGCAACCTGGTCTGACCTTCCAGCTGCCCCTGCTGTCAGCAGGAGATTTTTCTTGTTGAAGGATTTCCCCTATCTCTAGTCTTTGTGCCCTGCTCTTTGGTGAAGTTTCAACTTTATTTCTTCTTCTCTGTGCTTTTAGCACCCCAGGTTCTTGCAAGGTGTTCAGCACCACTGCCACCCAGTTCCTGAACCCCTTTGCAGCTGAGATGGTGAGAGGTTGGCTGCACATTTACAGTGCAGGCATTCATGAATAATCTCCACCTGTCTTTCACAGTTCACTGTCTTTTTTTAGGTCTGAGTAGTGTTACATGTTATTTTAAAAGTTACTTCAAAGCTTTAAAGTGTATGTAGAATCAATTTGAATGAAGAGTCCTGGGTTTTTTTCTTATCATTGATTGATGTGTTGCTGTGATACAGTAATGGCATAACTGGCTAAACACAATATGCTTCCACAAAACAAAGAAGGTATCTAGCATCTAACATGGGGTGCTGCCAACCCTGGTACCATCAAAGACTTGCTGTTGCTTTTTACTAAGCTTGAAGTTAATGAAAAGTTAATGTGTTGTAATTAAGGACTGAAGGAACTCAAGATTCTTTATTGGAGTTCCTGAATTCTGCTTGGTGAATAGCAGTAATTGATAAATGCAAACATATTGATTTATCCTTTATCCTAAGTGCTATTCTGTGAATGAAATGGGCATTTCCCCCCTAAATTAATAAAAGATCAGTTTTGAGGGCTTGTTTAACTGTTCTTTGCATTTTTCGTGTGTCTAAAATGAAACTTGTGACAATTATGCAACTTTAAAAAAATTCCTTCTAGGTAATGTAAACTACAGAGGCATACATTGACTTGGCAACCCACTATTAGCTTGCAAATTGAAAGACTTATGGCTGGAAAAAGCCAGCTGCACCTGTTGTTTTTGCTGAACAAATCACCCTGAAGTACACCATCGCTTCAGCCTGCCACTCTGTCATTTGTGTTGCTAGGAAAGTTTTTTCTCATCAATAGTGTATAGTCTTTAGAAATTAGTAAAACCACACTGTTCCCTGAAGTCCAACTGGTATATTTATGATTTTAATAGGGTCTTATGGAACATTGGTAAAATAACACACTTTGATTAATGAATAATATTAGCTATAAAGAAAAATGTCTTAAATAAGGTTTCAGGGTGTGGCTTTTTTTTTTAAACTCTGACAGAGATTTGTGCTTTGCAGATTGCGTATGTCCATTAGCACCATGTTGAAATTTGACCTTGTTTTTTCATAGTAACCAAAATAGATTATCCAATTATAAACTTTCTGGAAATAATGGATTGTAATCACAACTGTGGTCAAGGAGCCTTAAGGAGATTACATTTGTGTGTCCCTGAGCATAGTTTTAAGTGAATCTTATGCTGACCTGGGCTGGTCCTGAGGGTTGTCTAGGCCTGTGCTTCATCGAGGATGGAGGGGTGAAGGGAGCCTCTTCTGTAATGCTCTGTCAAGCATTTGGAAAGGGGGAAGGGGGTTGAAGCTGCTCCATGAGGAAAATCCCCAGTGCAACTACTTGCATTCATGTTAGCGGGCAGATAGACATCTCTCGCATTTCCATGGAGCCCACTTCTTTAAAAGCTTATCATCATATATTCTCTCCTACTCGGATATATGTATGCCTAATGTGGTACAGTCATGATAATTGGCAGAATTTGCCCCCTTTTTCTTTTATCCTAATCTCTGTCCTCTGACTGCTGAATCTTTGCTTCTTTCCCCTCTCCTCTGCCCCAGATTGCCTCTCTGTTGCCAGAAGCTTCCCCAGGCTGTCCCAGGGGACTGCTCTGTGTGGGTGCTTGCCAGGCTTCCTCACCACCACATCTCAAGTGCACCTGAAGCGTGCTAGACATAACCCTGCAAACTGCAAGGCTTCCTTTTTGACAGGCTTTGTAGCATGTTTAGCACAGTAAAACTTGATGCTCAGTCGAATAAAGAATAATCAGAGCATCAGCTCTAACTGCAGAGACAGAGGTGGGACCAAGGCTGATGTGTAGTATAACACATATAAACACATAGTAAGATAAATATGCCATAATGCACTTGAGAAGTATAGGATTAAGTCCTGAATCTGGACCAGACTCTTCTTATGTGGTTAGGGTCTACTGAATTAAAATTACCTGTGCAATTATGTTTGAGTGTAGAACCCTAAACGGGTGGATTTAATCACTAGAATGAAATGGGTGTTGCTAAGGGGTAAGTGACTGTGATCTTATTAGCTGCAGAGTAGACCAACAGAGGTAGTTGCTGCTAGTATAAGATGGCTAATTTGTTTGTGCTGTAGAAAATTGTGGGTAAGCTTGGGAGGAAAAGTTTAGATTGAAAATATTCCAAACCATTGTTAAAGAAATATTTTTCTTTTTTCCTGTTGTAAATATTGCTCTTAAGTATTAAGATGTGTGTAATACTACTTGGCAAGTGACTGAGAATGGGATTATTTTATTTTGTTGGAGACATGGCCATACGTGAAAGATGTATTAAGGGCCTCATCTTTAGACCTGGAAAGGTTACTTGCTTGAAGGTAGCTTTGTAGTCACTGCCTCCATTTTTACAATGTTTTATGGCTGTTAGTATTGCAGCATTGTTATATGTGTAGGAAAAGGCAGTAGTTTGCTTTAGGTTCATGTATTATCTGGGAGCTATTTGAATTCCCAGTTGCAAAACAATGTTGACATGGGAGTAAATCCTTTACAAACTGGTCTTTAAAGGCCAGCAGAGGTGGAAAAGACCCATTTAATTCTAATGTTAAATACAGAAGTTACTCAGATCCTATTCTTCCCCTCACAAGTACCTTTATTGAGATGAGAAATCTGATTTTCTTGACCCAAGTTTTTCCAGACTTCCCCCCCCATACGGACCTTTTCACTGAAAGGCAATTTAAAGGCTATTAAAATAAAGGACATCATGAAGGGTTGCTCTCAGAATTTATAACATTAATTTTTAATAGCTTCTGAATTATTCTGTTTATTTTATGGTTGGTATAATAACATGGTAGATTTGGTGGTCGTATTTCAGTGCAGGGAATTCAGGTCAGACTTGCTGAAGCCTCCCTGGTAACAGATCAGTGCCTGTTAATAGCACAGGAGGGCTTACTGGAGGGGAATTATCGTCCTCCTTCCCATTCTTCTTTTTGCCTGTTTTCTTTCTGTCTGTTTTGGTTTGTATGTGTTTTTAAGTACGTGTCTGTTTGCTCTTTATGTAGTAGTCCTTATAGAATAATTTTTATTTTAACACTGTAAGATCAATAAAGAATGTATTGAAGTTAAATTTTTATTTTGATTAACACATCAGTACAAATGAAACAACTTTGAACTACAGCGGTATATTTTTAGCTCGTTTAGCCATTACAGCCAACCAATATAGCATGAAGAACAGCAGTCACATCACAAAACACTGTCTGGTAAAGTGTAGTAAATAATGTTCTCTTTAGGAACTAAAGTATGCGTTCAAAACAGTTTTACCAGTTTCCTTCATGGTTTTAGGTGGAAATGCTAGTCGTGCAGTGTCCTCTTTATTTTAACTTGTGTTAACCTGCCTTCACAAATGGCCGTTGAGCTTTCTTTCAAAGGAGATTTTGTGTTTATATATTGCACTTGGCATGGTCACTAGTTTAGTGTTCCATGCAGAAAATAGTTTGGGGTTGTTAATGACATACTTCACATGCCCTTATGTTTTAATGGTAGGGTTATTGGTTCTTTTCAAGGTTTTTCTTGGCTGGAAAGATGACTGTTTCAGCTTTCTTTGCTGTATTGCCATCTACTATTGTCTGTTGTTTGATCACTGTATTGGATTTTTCCCTTTATGTTCCTGATGAGCAATACCTAATGATGTGGAGGCTGGAGGAGCCATCAGGGTAACCTGGACACCACCCGAAATATATGCCAGAAATAAAGAAAACAGCAGTTGCTGCATTCCTAAAGCGTGCTCTGTGCTGCAGCTTTTTCAGACTTAAGTGTTGGTAATTGGGACCATTTGTTGTCATTTATGTAAATAAGGTAATGAATCATCAAATATGCAAAGCAGGATATTAAGTCATCTGCATAAAATCTCCAGATTTCAGAACATTTAGTCTCTGCAAGTATGGTTAGATTGAAACCAGGAAATATCTTTCCAGATGGCTAAAATACATGAGGAGGCACTGCCTGGGTTTTTTAGGGGAGTAGTGGTAAATTGAGATTACCTGAACTATCATCTTATATAGCTATATAAACACAAATAAATCTAGTTTGTGATTTCTTTGTTGTTGTTTTAACAAACATGTTCATCTCTCCAGAGCTGCTCAGACAGCAAGGGGTTGAGTAGCTGACTGTCTAGACCATTTACTCAAACCCTTGCAGTCAGCATTATGGTGCGCTTGTTACAGGGCTGTACCGACAGTAATGACAGGAGGGATCAAATTCAACACCAGTCATTTGAAATTTTGACACAGAAGAGAACCTCATGCATCATGTATGTTGTATTAAGTAATACTGTGCAAAAAGTAGAGCCTGCTGTACTGTGATGATGCACATCTTAAATAGGACTCACAGGGAAGAGACTTTTTCTTCTTTGTGGTGGTCAAAAAGACACATGCAAAAATACAACTCTCACACTTTCTCACTTTGCCTTTCCCCAAACACTGGAAAATCACAAAAATCACAGAAAACTGATCAGATTAGTTTCTTGAAATATTTATTAATGGGTCTTTGAAAAAATTGCATCTCACAAATAGACAAATACATTTTTGTTCTAGTGTTGGCTAAGTCACCAGTCCCAGGGCTGCTCCTAAGAAAAGGACACTGAATTGGTATGGTGCTCTCTTTCCTGTTTGGAGTTTTGACAGTGACTCTGGCTAGTTATTTTTGCTTTTAAAAAAAAGCTTCAAAATGAATCCTGGTCTGAGTTGTTATTTTTCTGTATCTGCCTTTTCTGCCATCCCATTTCCATAGACTTGTGGAGTTTTTCTTTACATCTAAGGTCCATGGTGGAAAAAGACTAATGCTCCAGCCCAGAGTGCCAGAGCTATGTCTGCCCCAGACAGCTATTCCTTCTCACCACCATCTTCAGAGGATGGCCGCTATCTTCCCATTGTTCTCTTTTCTTTGTAGTTTGGCTCCTCCTTATGAGAGCATTGATGGCAGTACCTGGTCAGGTGTGTTATTGATGGGACTTTGCTGGAAGAGGAGTAGTTAAAATTCTTCCATATATATTCTCCATAGCAGTGGATTACCTTCACAACTGAAGTTTATCCTCCTTTCAGTCAGTTGTTTTACTTACTTTTCCTATTTTTTTCTTCCCACATGAGTGGTGTAGAACTCCAGGATAAAAGAGGAATATTGACATGATGAAAATGATTTGTCTATGCTTTGCCCATATGGGTAGGATTCTGTCTATCAAGGATTGTGTTTGTCTCCTGGCATATACAGTCTGTTCTTTTTTCCTACCTGTTTTCTGTTCATTCCAAAATTTCATTCAAACCATCATATGGGATGATTTTCTGTAAGGCATATTTTACCTTCTGTAAAACTTTAAGCTCTCTATGTTGTATTTTTTATGTGTTAGAACTCTTAAAAAAGTTATTCTTCTACTAAGAAGTGGTCATTTGAAAACAATGATGCAAAAAGCTAGAGAAAGCTGCAGCTATACTAAAACAAATTAGCAAGGAACATCTGAAACTAACATTTTCTCCAGAGTAAAATGTCAGTTTAGTGTTTCTGTTCCTTCCTCTTTTTATAGTGGCATTAAAGACTAAGCCAGCCATAGTTTTACTTATATAATTTCGGAAGAGATTTTGAAACTTGGACACTTTTCTCTTTTATTAAAAAACTACTAATGCTATAAATTTGACAAAAGGTATTTTTGTGCGCATCTTTAAAATACCTTAAGAATCTAATATGAAATAACTGCAGGTGTGGAAGGCAGTATTCATGTGTTATTTAACAATGAAGTAATAATGGTAATGATCCACTGTGATTTATAGTTAAGGGGTATTCCTTTAGGAACATATTGAGCTTAAGTTCTTATCTGATTTGATTAAAACATCAGAACAAGTGAAACAACTTTGAACCAAGACTGTATAAATTTTAGCTCTTTTATAGAGCTAACCAGCTTAGCACCAAGAACAGCCAAATCACAGAACACTGTTTGGTAGAGTTTAGTAATAATTTACATATGGAATAAATCTTTGAATTTTGCATTCTTCTGTGAGTTGTTGATATACAGAAAAAGATTATATTCTGAAAAAAAAAGTATTTGTTATGAGTTGCGTGGGCAGCTGCTTGCAGCTGATTGCTCCTTCTGGAATTGTTTATATTATATAATTAACATCATCTCATCATGATACTGTACTCAAGCCTACCATCACAGTTGGCACCAACTGGAAATCTTAGCAACAGTCTTGGCAAACAGTTCAAATGTTACTGGCTGTGTTTGCACGCAGATGCCCTGCTGCTTTGTTCTTCTGCACCATCCATTCATGGGTAGATGTAGTTACGTCTGTGCAAGTACACTTAGACTCATATAACCCTTCAGGTGGGGAAGGGAACCAAGTGCAGTCATCAAAAGGCACCCTCACGACAGAACCACTAGATGAGGGAATAGCAGTGACGTAACTGAAAAACCATAACCATGATACAGTTCAATATGTATAGACACTTCATTAGTAGGCCACAGACCTATGTACTAAGTTAAGAACAGGACTTTGTAGGTCTTGAACCAAAGCCAAATAGAAGATGCAGAAATGATAGAATAATAAAGAAAATTAATTCTGCCCTTACTGATGGTATTTCTGGTTTGGGGCTGAATAAGGTGTTCAGATTCCACAGCTGTAATGTCTTCTATCTTTAAGAAAGGTTTTGCTATGATTTAATTTTCTAAAACTTGAAGAAAAGGAATTAAACCAGACTTTATGGGTTTTTTTCTGATTTTGATTTTTTTTTTAAAAAAAGTCTTGGAGCTGAGATTAAATTTTTATTGCTGAGTAGTAAATCTCTGGAACAGGGTTTCCTGATAGAAATGACAACTCTGCTTTAATTACAGCATCTTATAGGCAGCTATTATATTACAGCAGGACCCTTAACAAATTTTTCTGTTTAAAACCATATTAAAGAGTAACAGGACTTGCCATAATTACAGCTTGCTTTCTGTTGAGGGGTTCACCTGTCATTGAATGACTGACTAGGTTCCTTTTGTATGGTTTATTTTTCCAGGAAGAATGTTTTTAGATTTGTGTGAAATGTTTTAAAATGAGTCTCAATATATTAAACATGAAGCACCTTCTTCTGTATTATGCAATTATTTCAGAAATCATATATGGAAAAATAAAGCACTGGCACATAGTTCTGAGAAGGCTTTAACATCTGCAAAATTAACTTGTCACTAATTTTGCATGCTTCAGTTACTAGAAAACGTACCTCTCTGAAGCACTAAACTTTTTTTTGTTAGATTACATACCTATCTGTGACTTGCATCTGAAATTGTTTTCATCACTGATCTTGTTCTTTTGGTGCCTATACATTTATTTCTCATTTCATGCTGAAAATGTTATGCCATCTGGTTACTTGCTCAGTTTTGTAAAGAGAAGGCTTCATTAATTTACGGTTTTAACTTCTGCACCTGCAACTTCCATTTACTGTTACAGCAGTTGTTGCCTCTCAATAGTTTAGAAACAGTCTGCTGGAGTTGAAATATTTGTGTATACGTGTCCCTCTTTTAGATAGTTGCAGGCCAAAACATGGAAGAGAATTTGGTGAGGCTGAGAAAACACCACATCCTAAACTGTGTGGCATCAATTTTTCCTGGTTCGCAGACAGGAGATCCTTTTTCCTCCCCAGCTCTTTATGTGTGAATGTAAACTAGAACTTCGTGGCTGCCCAAAAAAGGAAATTTCAAGCTTTGCAAATGCTTTCCTTGAATTAATAACATCTCTAGTCATGTTTCTTTTATCCCAGGGGGCACAAATGTTACTTAAGTTAATAGCAGTATAATAATCTATTTAATATGGTATGGTAAAAATGCCTTCTGTTAGTTAACTCTTAACAAATTCTTGTTGTCATATTTAAGCAGTAATTTATTTTCTAGGCAGGAAAGAGGAGACACTAGTTTTGAAACGAATAGGACATTGCTTTAAACAGTGTATGGAAAGTGTATGGTATTCTAAAAATACTACTTGTTTTTATACATACATGATTATTCAAAAGTGTAGACTGCACTGTTGGTTGCTTAATATTAATTTCCACTGTGTGAGGCAGTGGCAGAATTTATTCATTGACCCAAAGCACTGGAAAACCTCCCACGGCACTTCACGAAAACCTGACAAACTGAACTGCTTTTTGCATAATGTTATGTTGCATCGATATGATGTCTCTACCTAGCTGAAGTTCGCTCTCTGAAATCTAAATGAAGAGGGGTTGGGTTTGTGTTGGGCTGTTTGGTTTTTTCTGTTTTATGGGGTTTTTTTTAAGCAGTTCAAAAGAGTACCTTGGGGCTTCAGAAAGCCTGAGATATGAAAGACTTACTGCCTGGGGAGCCTTGTTAGGAACCTGCAGTGGAGGGGGTGGGATAGCGAGAGGGGCCTGGCCCACAGCTGGGGGATCCCAGGGCTTCCAGGGAGCTGGAGTGGGGAGAGGAGCTGTGTGGTCAGGATGCAGGTGATGGGGAGCTGACAGCAACCCTGGGTTGCACGCTCTTGTGCTGTTTGAGTGATTTACTGAGTCCACATCCAGCCTGAAACACAATCAGCTCAGCAACCTGGGCTTATGTTTTGGGGTGGTTTTTTTGCCAAGTTTGACATTCATGGCTGGAATCAGCAGCTTCGCATCTCACAGCCTTTAAAACAAACCAACAGGACCTTTTTTTGGGAACATCGTGCCACAGACTGCAAGAGGCTAAAAGGAAGTAAACGACCTGAAAGGGAGCAAATCCTCCCAGAAACGGCAACCAGGCATGGGATAGTTTAATTGCCAGGACTTCAGAGAAGGAAGGTTGGACATCTACTGTTGGACAGATGAAAAGATATTTAAGCTTCCAGATTATGAATAGGCTCTGAATATATTTCATTATATAGAATGACAGAACAGTCAGGGTGAGAATGCACTTCTGGAGCTCACCTAGTTCAATCTCCTGCTCAGGCAGGCTCAGCTACAGTGGGCTGGTCAGGGCCATGCCTGGTGGGGTGCAGGTTATCTCCAAGGATGGAGACTTCATGACCTTCCTGGTCAACCTGTGCAAGTGTCTGACCAGCTTCACTGTGTAAAGAGCTTTTTCTTTTGGTCTTTGTTTCCTGTATTTCACTGTATGCCCTTTGCCCCGTGTCCTGTTGCTGGGCAGTATAAGAGCCTGGCTACGTCCCCTTTCATCCCCACATCAGATATCTGAGCACATGGATAAGATGCCCTGAATCTTCTCTCCGCCAGGCTGAGTAGTCCCAGCTCTTTCAGCCTCTCCTCACATGACATAACGTCATTAGGTGCCTGATGGCTATTTAACACCAGAATATTACTGAAAATGGTCATCTTTGGCTGGAGCGTTCTGGGACTTTCCTGTGTTTGAGAAGCATGTTTGACTCGCCTCATTTCTGCATGGCTGTGTCTCTGCTATGAGACAAAGGGCTTCTTGTCAAAAATGGATGTCGATCAGGATGTTGCTGCTGTCTCACAGTGCAGAACTGTCACCTCGGTATCTAGTGGACAAGACATAGGGGGCACGCTTTTCCTGTCAGAAGCAGATGGATATCGTGTCTCTTTTCTCATCTTTTCTTGCTATGTTGCTGTAGAGTAGAGAGCACCTTTGGAAAAACTTGAATTCGTTATGTCCTTGTTTTGCTTAGAAATGAAATTATTTTAAGTTTACAGGTAGCGTGACTGTCTGGTTAGACTCCTGCTTCACAGATGAGGCTGCTCTTTCCAAGAGCACCCTCTGTTAGGAGTGCTCAGTTTGGGTGAATATGCAGTAATCTCAGTAAGACTTTACCTTAGCAGTATTGATATGAAAACAAAACCACCATTGTTTATGTTGTCAGTCAGAGCTGGATTTTATTTCAGGATTGTCCTATGTTTCGGAGAATTAAAGTATGTCTGTGTAGTATCAGAGGCATTATTGTCACTGCTCAAAAACTCTTTAAGCACGGCATATTTGCATTTGGTAAAGAAATCATAGTGGAAGATCTTCAAAATAACTGCTTGCAAAACAGGCTCAGTGGTACCAAGCCTAAGAAGTAGTCATTCCCTCCAAAGATCTCAGACTACTTCTTAGGCTTGGTACCACTGAGCTCTCATTTACTTATTGGCTTTTGCTTTTTCTCCTCCTTCTGCATTCATTACTCACTCCAGTTGGGTGATTAACTTGCCATTCATCTTATTTCACTTCTGTTCCTGTTCTCCATCTTATTCTGCATGACCTGCTGTGCCTGAGCACTGCTAATCAGCCCGGAGTTACTCTCCTGTCTGTCACATCCCTCTTTGAGAGCTGAACTCTTCCCACTCACTTAAAGCTCCTACTGTGCTGATAAAATAATATGCAGTATTATTGATATTATGGCAAGGCTTGCTGTATTGCACTTAATCTGTCTTATTCTTGATGGGGCAACAAAGCAATAGACAGCATGCGCTATGGAGGAAGCATAAACAATTACCTTTTTAATGTGGGACTCTTGAAAAAATATGGAAATGACATGCAAAAATATTTTACTGCATTGCACAGTTGCCATCTCAGAAAATGAGGGATGTCTGTAATAGTAACATTTTGCTTGTTTGCCTGTTAAGCATTTCTCCTAAATAACTATTAGTACTTTAGCTCTGGTAGTATTGATTAGCTTATGTTTGTTCTAGCTTTGAAATGACATGGCCCCTCATATTCTGTTATTGGTATAGCATACTGGTTGCCTGGGATATTGAGGAATAAATTTTAAAATTCAGCGTGAAGATTTTACTGTAACTGTAGCTATAATGTCTTCTCTGGTATCACTGTGGTTTTTCTTTAGGAGTTGTTTGCAAAATCACGGTGGATGGAATTTTCTTTTCATGTGACCAAATACCCTGTGTCTTGGCAGCATTCACAAGCTCAAGGCTGGCAGAGAAAGTTAGGCAGGCTTTGCTAAGGCATTTTCAAAGAAAAGCACCCAGGAACTGAGTTTTGAAATAATGTAGCCTGAGGTCAGGATATTTTTCTATGGAGAGTCAGTAAAGAACATGGGGTTTTGTAGTGTGCAAGAAGCCAGGGTTTTTTAGGTGTGTATGTACCAGTGAAAGAGGAAAGTATAACGGGCAATACTCTCTGCAGTGTTATTTCCTAAGTAATGACAGTTGATAGTAAGGGGTTTGGGCCATTTTTCAAAAAGAGATGATATTCACTGTCAAATTTTCATTTATTTTGGTGAATTAGAAAACACAATGGGAGAATATGCATCATGTAATCCAGTTTAAGCTTGCACCATGCTTAAGTTGGAGACAGATTCTTGACATCAGGCACTTACTGTATAGTGCTGAAGCAGTGTGGTTTTGGCAAACAGTGAAGAAATATGCAAAAAAACAAGAAAGCGTTTGTTTGAGAGAGAGGGTTGGGAGAGGAATGCAGGAAGGTCTCGCATGCAGAGGTAACCCTGCACCTGGGTGGTTTTTCCCATTGTACCTGTGTAGGTGGGGCATTCCCCTCCTGCTCTGGTGCTGCCCAGCGCCTCGTCAGCACATGCTGGGAGCTTGAGACAGTCCTTGGAAGAGCATCTGCTCCCCATGCTGTGGTTGGACTCAGTGCTGGAGCAGTCTTCTGTTTTACCCCAGCACACATTTACATTCCACAGGTCCGGGAAACTGTCTGCGTGACCACCCAACGCTTGGTGTTTAAAACTGATCGGACTGGCAGCACAGCACTTCACATCCAGCTGCGCTGCACACACAAACTCCCCAGCCTCTGTGCTGGAAAGTGAGCTGGGAAGGATTTTTTTAGAAATTGCTTTTTGAGCAGGTACATTTCTGCACAGGCAGAAATGTCCAAACCCTCTCGCTTGGCTCGACCTTTGTCAGCTAATACAGCTCCTAAATCGCCTTTGTCTAGGAAAGAAGATTTTAACAGCCGATCACGAAAAATTAGGCTAGGTGAAAAGATTTTGAGAGCTGGCAGCGAAGGAAACCTGGTTAAACAGCATCAGCAAGAGCAGGTGGAAATCACAGAAGGGCTTGTGCCATGGAGGGCTCCTTTCCTGAAAGGTAACCAGTTATTTCATGCTGCAAAAGAAATAAATGCATTTGCAGTTATTACCTTTTTAATAAACCCCAAACATCAATTATTGTAGAATAGAGTGTGTGTGTGTGTGTGTGTATTGTTTCTAAATGAGAGATTTTGGTACATAAAGCATTTGTTTTGAAAATAAAAGGACTCAAAACATTTTTGTTGTTCATTTGTGGCTGGGTGCTGTATATACAAGCTAAAAACGCTGGGTTGTCAAAGTGGTAAATCACAATCTTTTACAGTCTAAATGTGACCCTGTGTCATGAAGCTTTATTTGAAATGATAATTTGAAATTATTAGCAAGCTTGAGAAAGATTAAATAATGTGAGAAAACAGACATCAGTGCAGACACAGAATCTCATTCAACCTTGCAAGTAAAACTCCTGTTTGTGGGTCCTAACAAGGCAGCTGTGAGTTGATTTCTTGCATAAAACCTAAACAGATCAAGTGTATTTGGAAAGGCTTATATGTTTTCAGAATGCAAACAAATGTGGAGGATAACGTAAGATTACAACCTACTTTCACAGATCTGTTGAGCAATAGGCTGCAGGAACACTACCATTGCCTCTTTTAACTCAGTTTTTGTGACAGTACTCCTTAGAACTGTGTTTAAAAGTAGCCATTTAATCTGCATGGTGAAAAATAAGGGTAAATTGCCATTCTATTAGGAAATAAAAGTAGTAGTATTCTAACTGGAATTTTAACAGGTTTTATATTTAAGTATGAATGAGAAGCAGAATCCCTTTAGTCCAGAATAGAAATAGCTGATCCTCCATCCTAAATCCGTAGGAAAAAGAAGTGTAAATTGTAGACCTTTGTAACTTGAAACTGTGTATTTTCATTTCGCACACATGGCACCAAGGTCACAGTTTTTATTCCTGGCTGAATAAGGTTTAAAAGATTTTTTTTTTTTTTTTTTTTCCCCCTGTGGTATGACTTTTATTATTTCACAAAGAAGGGAGAAGTGATGACACCTAATCTTACTCAGGGAGATGGATGATCTGTTTGTTTCTGCAAAGGAAACTGTCTCTGAAGCACTTTATTAAAGGCAGATAAGAGCAAATAGAAAAACTGGAGGTGGGAGGGCTTAGAACTTCTGGTCTCACTCACAGAACATTTTGCTTATTTAGCGATGTAATGTAGAAACTAATTTTTGATCTTGTGATGTATGCAAGAAATTAAAACCTTTATTCCAAGAAAAAACAGATGTATGAATTTTTCTGCCCTGGTAACAAAATATTTATTGATGCTGTAGTAAATTTTATTTCCCAGTCAAGTTTTTAAAATGTGAAAGCTTTCATAGAAAACCCTGTAACAGTTCTTTTTCCACCAAGTGAAAGGTTTTTAAACAGTGGTTTGTCCCCTTTGTGTTCCCTTATTTATTTGGTGCCTTGAGAAAAGGAAGTTACAAGGGATTTACAGAATAGCAAGTGTGTCCTTTTAAGGGATGTGGTTTTTATGGACCTCTTGGGGCCTGCTTTTACTTATTTTATTTAAATGGTTTTGGGCTATATAATGCTTCGCAACTAAAAACAAGGGTTACACTCACTGTTTAGTGTTCTAGGTGAGATTTCTCTAAAAGAAAAACCTAGTGGCTATCAGTACTGCTGCAACCTGGCATGTGCTTTTAGTATTTATAGCATAATGCTTACTGTTGTCTGGAGTATGAATTAATCCCTGTTATGTACTGGCTTTCTGCATTGGGATGATTTGAGTACATTAGGCAAGATGTAAATGTGAATTGTTTTTGCAAGAGATGTCGAAGAACAAATATTGATACTTGTGAGGAGAACATGTTATAAGGGTGATGGAAATGCAGAGTATGTGGTTTTTCTCTGAAAATGGGACTGGCTGGATGGCCCCCAGTGGAGTCTAAGTGTTGGCCAGAGTGATTTGGAAGGTGTTTTGTGAGAAGCAGGTGCAGAGCTGGATGGTGGAAGGGTGACAGATACGGTAGAAGCCAAAAGAAATAGTGAAAGTTATAAGAGCCCAAGGGCAGTGCACTGGGGACGAGGCTGGGTACCACAAGACAGTGTGAGCAGCACCAAAGGGTGTTCATGTGGTCTTGAAGAGGAGAAAAGGGAAAGTGGGAGGGGTACTAGAGGGCTGGTACAGGCTGAATGTGATGGCTGAAATAGGGAACATAGTAAGGAGAGGCTGAGAGCTCTTGTGGGAAGAGGACTGGGGCTTGGAGGAGAGAAGAATAGCAAAGGAGGGCTGGATTTTAGGAATGGGTGGATCAAAGGGGCTGGGATGGGGAAGTGGGATCAGGAGGCTCTATCAGGTGGAGAGTAGGGTCCTGAACAACCTGATGTGGAAGAGGGGGATCTGTTTGACCAGCCTTCATCTGTTGTTATGTAATGTCAGTGAAATGGGTGGCCCCGTGTGTGTATTACCTCTTAAAATCCTGCTCTGTGCACAAGAAGTCAACCTGTGACTGCTGGACTAGTTCCTGCTTACATGTCTTCATGAGCAATATGATGGCATTTCTGGTTTCTTTGAAATTCTTTTAAATTACAGCCAAAGAGATGCATGAATGGTGTCAACAGATAGCAATCCAGCAAAGCTCAGTGCTCAACAGATAGAATATCCAAAACTGCCGTTAAAATTTTAATGGACTGTAAAGCATGATGAGTCATTTTAATTATGCTTATATGTTGGCTTTTTTCCTACAGGTTTCCTTTCCTGCATTATGCATGGGATAAATTGTACTTAACTGATAAGTTAGATTATATAGGCAGGGAGGCAGCTTGTGGAAGAGAGAAAAGTAGTCTTTACAGGTAGCGCCACCAAAAGCTGTAGTGGATCTCTCTCTGCCTCTGCCACAGAGGTCTGTGTGGTATTGGACATACTGCTTCAGCTTTCACAGGGGAATGCTGGCTGTGTGGATTTGCTTTTCCTTTTAGTTTTCAGATGTGCAAGTCTGAGACCATGGATTCTGATGTACAGTGTTGAACACGCATTACAGTAATTGAAGTCAATGTCAGCTGTGATTTTATTGCATGAAGTACTGTCTAATACAAAGGACTCAAGAAGGCCATCTTCTACTTACCTGTTACCCTTCACCTGAACTTAATGAATGTCTTTGACCGTAATTTCTCTGGGTGCCAGCATCTCATCTTGCTAAGAAAAGGAGGAAGGGGTAGAACAAGATCCTTACTTTACAGGGACTGTTGTGAGAGTGGCATTTTGCAAATACTTGCCTCCTGTAATACAGTAATGAGGAATACTGAGGCCCAGGCTACAAAATTTTTTGCTTGGTCTTCAGACTAAGGTCTGACAAGCATGTGGTATGTAAGCCCCAAGTCCACATCCAGAATAGTTAAGATGAAACATTTGTCCCTGTATATGTGAAATGAGTCCTCTTCATTTTGTGCAGAGAACAAGATATGGCCCATATGAAGGACAGGGGGTGTGCAGCAGGCAAGGAAAGACTGTACGGCAGGGCATGTGCATGTGGCGTGGGAAACAGGGTGGCAGAGACATTCTTTTTGGATTTCCCATCTGGCAAATGACTATCTTTGCAAACTCAACATGATTTTAGGATTTGCTGATTTAAGTAAATATGGACATTTTTCATTTTTCATTTTGTCTTTCAAGACTGCATCAATTAAAATATGATTTTTTCACCTCTGGAATATGTTACTGATAGGAGAGCTTTATGAATTTCTGTCACCCTTACTTTTCTCCAAGAAAAGCAGAGAATATACTAATGGCTGTCTTTTCAATTTCCTTTCTCTGTCCTATTTTATTGAGTTTTGATATTTGCTTTATTATTTGGCTTCACATCATTTCACTTTGCTTTATTTTTCACTCTTATTTTTTCCATTAGATTTTCCTCCCTGGTTTCGCCTCTGCACTTTACTTTGCAGTCTATGGTAATTGCAATTCAAGGCCAATACTTCTAGAGTAAAACTCTTGGGATCTCATATTCATTCGGATCCAAAACTAGACAAAAACCTGTTTGTCCCATTCCTAGTTATTAGATAGGGGCCAAAGGACTTCAGGGTTATAGTGAGATTCATATCTATGGGCTCTTCATGCAAAACAAGCAATAACAGCTCCATAGAAAGTCAAATTATAATTTCCCCACTTATTTTGATAACAAACTCAAACATAACCGTAACTATATCATCCATACATATATTATTAGTTATCCCCAAGTTTGTTATGGTTTTTGAATAAAGAAGTATAGAATCGTGGGCAAACTTTGGAAATTATGCTTTCTAACATTCAAGTAATGTCCATAGAATGTTTAAGGCCAAGAACTTTAACTGTCACAAACTTCTATTTCACAGCATTTCCTGACAGAGATGTATCTACAAACACAGAACACGTGTAGGGGTTAGCCTTCCAAGCAAGTTCATTGTTATAAAGAATAGCAAAGCAAAGAATGTTTGTATTTAGCCAAAAGTATTTTTGTTTTCTCTGCAACTGTTTTAATACTCATCAAGACAGCAAACACAGATCTTATGAGTACTTATATATACAAATGTTCATTATCTCACAGATTTAATGCTAGCTCTCTTCTTTACTGCTGGTATGTATTTTTTTGCTTTTAAAATGCAGGTTATACTGTGATCTTAAAAATAATTAAAAAACTCAGAAAATTTACTGTCTTGTAACGTAGTCTGAAAAACTATAATGATATTAGGACTGGTATCAGATGTGTGCATCCTAATATGGTTAATTGTTCAAGATTTTGAGCTCGAGACATAGCTTTTGAAAATTGATATGGAATGCATTATTTCATTTTAGTATATTAGTATTAGAAATGAAGAAATAAACATGGTCTATTATCAAAATACAAAAGAAATCTAGGTAAAAACTTTTCAAGCTGAAAAAGAACATTATTAAAATAACTCCTGGAATTTACAGTTGCATTGCAGAAACAGGGATCAGGTACGAAACAGTAGACATTCCGTCATCGCCTGTGTACATTTATTTCTATAGCTGTTGAGGTATCACTTCACCTGGAGGATGAATAGGGCAAGTGAACATGCTTCCTTCCAATTAAGATTATGCAGTATATAAACTGGAGTTATGGTTATTGAAAACTGAATGTCTGGACATTTGCTTAGGTAAGGAATGATAGGCCAACCTCTGTTCTTACTTGCTGTGAGATCTTGACTGAGACCCAAGCATAAAGTATACTTTAGCTTTTTTTAAAGCACAATTCCCTACAAAAATTGGTAATGTCAAAACACCCTGGCAGGCTTTCCTTCATCGGTAACCTTTTTGCCCATTATCTGAATTTGTGCAATTATAGTGGAGAGGTAAGTGTCTCAAAAATGGTGCATTTCTATGATATACTGTATACACTGTATGCTGTATAGAATACTCTGTTCCATACCTGTCAAATAGTACGTGTCTATATTTTTCTATAATTTTGTGGGAAATTGCTGGCTGGGTGGAGAAGGAAGACCTCACTGATACCATGTTCAGGAAAAAGCTGTAGTGCATGCTCCACTCTTCTTACACATCAGAGTTCATGTGTGGGTGAGACCTCATGAAAGCCATACCCCAGGGACAAGCTCAGGCTGTAGCTCACAGCTCAGACAATTCACCAGGCAGGCAAATTCAGACTGTGGAGGAGATTGTGTGAATTCTAATGGGGAATTTAGAGCTGATTGCATGCCGCAACCTAAGTATAATTCTGTTTGCAAAGTCAGTAGTCAATTAGAAAAATAAATAAATAAATAATTGGAAACAAAGTTAAAGTAGTTGCACTGCTTACAGAACTACTTTTCAATTGCAGAAGTATATCCAGATCGAAATCTCTTCCTTCAGAACCTGGCAGGATTGGAAGGAGAATACCATACATCCTCTTGAAAAGCTCAGGATCTTCTGTTTCTTATACTAGAAGGGTTAATAATAGGGGATGGGGAAAAAAACCTCCACCAGTTCCCCCCACAACTCAAGAAAAGCTTAAACCATCTAGATGAGGGAATTTTGGAGAGGCTACAATTTTTGGGGAAATTTGGGAAAATCTTTTTTAAGATTGATTTTTCTCTAAACTGTATCTCACTGAAACCAGCCAGAGGTTTTGAAGTTTAGAATAAATTTAAGGAAATGAATAGGTGGCACAGATTGTAGGTACTTAAATGTTCCTGGTTAATAGATCCTTATTCTGTAACAAATCAATATCACTTTGCCATATGTAGGATGTGTGTACTTCATATAGAGTATATAGCTTTTTATATATATAAAATGTATAGTGGTTTAAGAGTGTAGTGCAATACCTAAGTGCCATGGCTGAAGTGGAACCATAGTATTTCAGTATTAGAGGTTTCAACGGATGCCAGTCAAAGAGTACCATATAAATCTGGACTAATTTTGCAAAATTTGGATGAGAAGGCTCAGAAATATTAGTCCCACTGTGAAACCTGCCTCAAGTCTAGTTGTTTGGGCAAAACATTTTTTTTCTGTCCAGAATTGACCTTATAAATATAACATGTTTAATTTTTGAGTGTCCTGTTATCTATACAAGAGCTAGGGTTTTGAATTGAAACCATAACTTTCAGATTTATGCCCGTGTTCAATTCAATAGCAGATCAAAATGTTACTTCTGAGTTCAGTTTCAATAAGTTTATTTGTATGATATCAAGACAGGAGTTGTTCTACAGTTGAGAGATTCTTGTTTGAGAGTTCAAAGAAGTTATGAAAATGTGATAAAAAGAAATAGCAATGCCCATGTATTTAATATCCCTTGTACTTGATACACTTGTGCATCTTTTCTCTTTTGGTGGATGGACTAGTATTCTTCTAGACTGAAAGTCAGCTCCTATCTTTTGTTGTTGTTCTTGCCTGCTAGTTAAGTGATAAGTTTGATAGAACTTTCTTTATCCAAATTCCCTGCATTGTTTGAAGCCCTACTGCATGGGTTTGAAAACCAATGTGAAAACTGTAGAAGAGACTTTGGTTAGGGGTGCCTGTTGTGTGGCAGGATTACCCAAGCAGCACCACAGCTGTGGATGGCTGTTAGAAATTGGTATCAGGCAGGGTCAAAACTTTTCAGATCAGTTTCTTGGGGAGATTCCAATTCCCTTCCAGTTTAAGCAATCAATCAAAAACAATTTGAGTTTTCTTTGTATCATTTTTTGTAGAATTTGGATTCTGAGTAATTTCAGAGGACTTGAAGTCTCTTGGTGAAAACACGCCCTGGTATCAATACACAAACAGTGACTTTGATGGAAATGTCAGTGTCACTGAGCTCCTGAAGAGTCCTGTACCCCCTGGAGTCGCTCAGGTTAGCTTGCATCTCTGCTGAAGTGAGATTTACAAAGCTGGACATGGTACTCCATTACTGAGTGCAGTGGATGGATTATGTTACATTTCTTGCAGACAAATATTTGTAAATCCTAGTCCAAGTACAGGTTTTTGCCTTATGGCATGCTAATGTTTTAAGCTTCTGATATATTCCTAGAGCCGTTTTTGCTGTTAATCATCTTTAAAGTCTTCTAGGCATTTAGAGCATTTTGCCTACCCCAGAAAGATGATCATCATAGCTAATCTTAATTCCTAAATCCTTTCTTGTATTTTAATGATAGATACAACATTAGCCCTTTTCAAATCTTCTGGTATCTCACCCATCCTGAGTGAATTCAGATAAATATTAAGAACACAGAAATTTTCATCAGTTAGTTCTTGGAGTGCCCTAGGATGAGATTCATGAGACCCAGAAACTGTCTGGTTTCATTCCTTCTCTATTTATTTGTTGCTGGTATTAATTACAAAAGGTCACAGCTGACCCTCTTAGTGAAGTCTGATATGAGAATATGAGAAAGGCACTAAAAATCCAGCTTTCCCCATGCCATTTGTTAAAAACTGTCTTTTCCCATTGAGTACTGGATCCATCTTTCCTTTGCCCTTCCTCTGACTACTCAGGCATTTATGCAAGAAGTAGTCACCCAGGCCTGCTGCTCATTTTAAGCACAGGGAAAAGACTGAGGGCCCAGTCATGATTTCACCTTATTTTCTCTCTCTGAAAAAAAAATGAAGCAGTCATTAATGCTGCATTTTAAAAAAGATAAAAGAAGAAAAGACAAAGCTGCAAATACATGAAAAACCAAAACATCTGGAATGCACTGTGACCTGGCTGGACATATCCAGGGTATTGATATATCTGGATACTTAAGAACAAAGTTGTAGTATTATTGGGGAATGTGTATTTTATGATGGCCATCTCTGGCTGACATAGGCTGTGGTTGTGTCTTGGTTTAAATAACAATTAACTTGAGCCTGATACTCTGAGGTCTGTGAACAGCCTAATGTATTTACTGCAGCTCAGACACATGGGAAGTTTCCTGGGCAGTGAAAACTTTGGAGAAAGACCTCCTCAATATTCTGTCTTCTAAAACTCAGATTTATCTGCAGCATCAACATGTGAGATAGAGAGATTTAATTCAGTTGTTGGAAATCAATCTTTGTAAGCACCTATTGTTGGAAGACACAGGAAAAGAGATTTAGCCAGAGAAGGTGCAGCCCTGCTGTGTGAGTTGCAGGTACTGCCTGGCTACCACAGAAGTTTCAAATAGCTGTCCTGCCTGGCTACATCTTGGCCATGACCTTGCAGAGCCTGAGCTGGCACTTAGGACCTGGAACATGCATCACCTCTTTTTGAGGCTGCAGATTTATCTTCTGGCGATGATGTTCTGCCTGAATGGAGATATTCCCTCTCTCCCGTTATGTGTAGCTGTGAGTGCCTGGTGATTAGGACCTGTCTCCCTTTCAAATCTCGGCTTTGTTGGTGCAGAGGATAGATACCAAGCATAGCGTTGGTGTGGGTGATCAAATAACACCTAAAGGGTTTAAAATTAATCCAGTGGTTTGAGGCTGAAGTCTGTCCTCCTCTAAAAACATTCCCAGCACAAGGCATGTGCTGCCCTATCATTATTTTGTGACACAGGGTTCTCAATGAAGCCATGAGTGCATGATCAGTGACCTTGTCCACATGCTGGACGTTCCAGGCCGTGTTAAAATCATGCATTCAGTTCATGCACTAGCCATGTAAACTCACATTATACTTGGACATTTTCCAGCCTGCTCATCTCGCTGTGCGGTTTGCTTTTTGTGCTGACCACATGCACATCATTTGTAATTAACTGAGGTTCATCTGCCACCTTTCTGTGTATGCCACTGTTACACAGCACACAGTTATGTGATCCAATTTACCTCTCTGCTGATTTACCTCTTATATTACTCTTTGACTGCAGTCCAGGTAATTATGCTTCCTGTTCTTCAAGCCTGAATAGCTGAGGTATCACTTTGAATGCCAGTCTTGACCTCAGAGGTACCTGCTGACCTCTTCCTTTGCAGGGCTCGGTAGCTCACAGCCCCGCATTCTGCAATGGTTTGTGTTGTCCACGGTTGGACAAGAGGCTTGATGTGGGGGAAAGCTGCAGCTTTTGTGCAAACTAGACTACCGACATAAGAAGATAAGTGTACATAACCTCAGAAGCCCTTCAGGATCAAGGAAATTGTTTAAGTTGTATTGCCTTGAATGATGGTTAAAATAAGTAATTCTGGCACCAAAACGTCCTTTATACACTTGTGTAAATCATGTACACTTATACATGAGTATGTGGTGTGTACCTCTACACAAGTCAACCACCTGCAGGTGGAGTAAACACATGAAGCTCTCAGGGAAGTTTCTGGAAGACACGGTAGTGATAGTAATTGCCATGTAGATATCAGATTGGAGCTAGCTGGTTAGGAGATGGTTTTAAGTAGAAAACCAGTATACTAGAACATACCTGTTGATGACTAAGCATGTAAGATACATAACTGACAAAGCAAGTGGATGTTCCGTGCACTGCTTAAAGTGCAGAGAGGAAACCCTTCTCCTGGCCACTTGTGATGTGTAAACAGAATTGATTTTGTATATCCACTGAATGCAGACTATTCCAAGCTAAGAGGCTTATTAATTTATGTGCAAGCTACATGAGTTATAGGACACAGCTCAGCTTGGTTCTTGAGTTAAGTATAGGACCTGCAAAGTCAAAGGATCAGAGGCTGCAGTGAGTTTTTACTCTTACTTTTTATTCTGCTCCAGAAAGTTTCTGCTATGTTAATCTCCCACATAATACAGTGGAAGTAATAGGTAAATGGAGGATACTGAAATAGCTCTGGAATGGATCTTAAATAGTGGAATATTATTTTTGTTGTGTTCTCAAGCTTTCTGTCTACAAGATAAATACTGAAAGTTCACTATTTTCTTCTTGGAAGTTTGCAGAATGGTGCATACCTAATCGAGAAATCAAATTGACAAGTTTTCACTGTATATAGTTAAACAGTGACCTGGTAATTTCAGCTGGAAAATAACGTTTTCCTGCTGCCTGAGGAAATGTATTTAAATGAACCTTATTGTCTTCATTTTATAGTTTGTTGTTCATTTGTTTTTTCAGTAATACCATCAATCTGATGCATGTTAAGTAAATAGAAGTGCAAACAATACTTGTGCCAGGTAAGCTAGTTCTGTATTTTCAGAGGAGGTCAGAGGCTTATCAATCATACAGATTCTTCTCCTGGAAAGATATCTCTGTTCAAACGCTGCTATGTCCTTAAACATCTCTTTGCTATCCTTCTGATTGTGTAACTTTTATATAAATACTTTTGGGTTTTTTTCCATGCTCTTACAAATTATCCTTTGCTAGAATATTGTGACACAGTTTTGGAGAGTTATTGTAATT
Source organism: Microhierax caerulescens (assembly GCA_035590215.1). Taxonomy (NCBI): domain Eukaryota; kingdom Metazoa; phylum Chordata; class Aves; order Falconiformes; family Falconidae; genus Microhierax; species Microhierax caerulescens. The sequence goes on along the minus strand of JAVJGJ010000047.1, from coordinate 69,695,661 downwards.
AACCCACTACCATGCTTGTTGTCTTCACAACTGGTGAAATTAGGGAACAGTCATACTTAGCATCAGGGCAGCTGTTGCTAGTTAGCTGTATGGTTTATAGCAGACAAAACAATTGCTTCCTGCTTGACTGGCAAGTTATTTTAACACAGTGTAAATTAAAGATTTTGGTGGTATTCCTAACTGCATTAAATCCCCTTGGGTGCCTTACTGACATGACCTCCGCAAACATAATGCTGATCTTGTTTCTTGTTCTGGAGGTATTAGGGGTTTCTCTCTTGTCCAGCATGCCATGGAGCTACTCCCTGAAATCATCTAGGAGCTTCATTTAGCAATATTCTCCTGTTTCAAGGACTCGGGGCTGGTGGTAATCGCCTTGATCTCTCCTTTTACTTATGTGCTAAATCTATACTATGGATCCAGAGTTAAAAATGTCTGCCTTTAGTTATCTTTTATTTAGTAATTCCTGTTCAGCCTTGCATGAAAACTGTAATTTTTCAAGAAGTCAAAGTGGACTGTGTTTTCTTTTTTTGATCAGCTAATCACTGAAAATGCAGAAAATTGTCTTTTGTCAGAATGAAAAGTGTGCTTGCTTAGAGGATATTAAAAGCAGGTACAGATCTACTCACAGTTCGGATCAGCTTCCACAGATATGTTTGCTGTGGCTGCCATGAAGATATGGATGAACCTGCAGGCAGTGTCAATATGGAATTGCAATCTGCTCATTGCCAGGTCTGAGGAGCCATGGTCAAAAGATGCATTTGAAAAACGTGTGCTTCAGTATGTGAAGATACGGACAGCCTGTGTAGACAGAACAGTGAGGACTCCCTCACCTTAGCATGCGCTGGGGGTGCTTTAGGGGGAATGGGACTCCAGCTGTCACAAGGTGGTAAGTGAAAGGCTCTGTAATGGAAGGGAATGAGGTATATGTCAGGAAACTTTAGAAGCTGAATGCTGATTGAGTCAGAATTGGTGGCAAAATATGTTTCTTTTCACCATACTGATATATGGCTAAAAATACTTGAAGCTTTTGTAAAGGATTCTGGAGTTTTTAAATGAAAGCTGATATACATGAAGACAGCGTTATTGATACTTTCAATGGAAAAAATCAAATAAACATCTGATAACACTTGTGTTGGAGATGGTAAAAATACTGTATAAAATTTCTTTTAAATTACCACAAAATTACTCCTACAGAAGTTGATACAAATATGTTTTTAGTCTTCAGTGATTTTCTAAAGAACACATTCAGGAACATCAAAACTGGTTCGAACTACTTCATCTCTGATTTTCTGAATCATGAGGAAAAATTAAACGTTCATTCTTTCCAAGGATTGAAAGAAGTATGTCTGAGCCCTGGGCTTTTCTCTTTTACTTGTACTTCAGCTTACTGCAACTGGACTTAAACCAACTTGAAGTAAACAAAGCAAGCACCTTCACCATTTATTATATTGGGTCATCTTAGCACAGGCAAGCCTTGTAAAATCACTGGTGTGTTTAAGCCCCTTGGGATCCTGACAGCTAGGGAAAGGTAAGCAAGGTATTTATACATTTTTTTAGAAGGGGAGTGTTATGAAACTGTCAGAGCCCTTCTCAGTTTCAAAAAGAGCAAGAAGACCAAAGAAAACACTGGGGTTTGGATGATGGAGTGTGAATTGCATCCTGCCTGCATTGGTACTAAACATTATCATAAACACTGTTAATTATCAGACAATTTTACTAAACCAAAGTGATGTGTATTCAGCAGTTCTATTAAGTGGCCATTGTCAGTATTCATAGATAAGTGGATTTCAGTTTTTTGATGTATCTTGATGTATGGGACCAACCAACTCTAAGGAGGGGAAGAAAAGCAACTTGCACTAGCTTATTTAACTGGTTACTCAGCTATTCACTAACCAGGAAAATTTTTGGACTCAGTATACAGGCAACACAGAGTCTTTAGGCTTTGTTTGATAGTGAACAAGAATTTTGGTTTCTCCTAGCCTTAAAATAATTGTTCTGCAGCAGGAGTAATGCAATTCCTTATTCATCTGTCTGTTTTGACTCTAACCTTCAGTCCATGAATAGAGTTGGGGTACCCTTCATTTGCTATTAGCAGGCAGCCTGAGTGCTCAGTTGCTGTGCTTAATTAGCACTGTTTCAGCCCTCCTGTGAGATTAGGAGCTGGGGAGCATGTTTGCTTGCCCAGTCATCTGATGGCTGCACACACCCACTTTACCGGCCGAGGGATGCAAGGGCTCGTTTCTGTGTTGTGTCCCATCAGCAGCAGTGAGTTATGTTTGCAGCCTGTCCAGCTTGCCACAGTTTCATCTGTGCAATTGATGAGCTGCAAGGTTGAGCTATGATGAGGACACCAGTGCTTTATTGGATACAGGTGTGTACATAATGATAGTAAATAACATTGACCAGGAACATATCAGCATGCTCAAAATGTCACAATAATATAACACACTGGCTTAGGGTGTATTTACTGTCTCTAACATTAGTTTTTAAAATTGCAGCTTGGTTAATCTAATGGTATGACTGCGTATTTTGAAAGATTTCCTCTTAATACGGTAATGTATTACCTTTAAAATATTCTGTTATTTCTTTCACCCAGTTTCCAATATGTTTGACTCCAAAGAAAACCTTTTTAACTGTTTCTGCAGTTTATAAAGAAATGTGTCCGCTTATTAGAGCCAGACATGTCACTTGTTAAAGGGATTGCGTCCTGCGAGGCATTCTGGAGAATTTTCCTTTCATCTTCTAAAAACTGCTACAGCTAAACAACATGGGTATTCAGTCTCCCTGAGTTTACTTAATGAGTGTTGCAATGCTGATTTTAAAACAAATAGAAATTTGGAAAAACCATGTTCCTCCCCTGCTATGCAGAAGTACTGGTATTTTCAGTGTGGTGCAAGATGCCTTATAAATGTTGTATCTGGACAATTCAGCATAATGCATCTAAAGACCACTCTTCTGGTTTCTTGAAAGTCTTCTTGTAAATCACTACTCCCTGAGAAGTCATTATGGAGGGCATTTCCCTGCCTCCCCTAGTCTGCTAATAGCAAAGTAGCAAAGCAAAAGCTATAACTCATTGAATGAAATTCAACTGTTGATTAATGCCTGTGAAATGTCATTGTAGATATAGGACTTTATGATAAGCAACTTGAGGAAAAAAACCAACCAAACCTTGAGTTTTGCCCTGGAAGGTGATGGGCAGCTTTAATTATAAGCAAAAATACAATTTCACTTCAATGAGAAAGCCATGTAGGCCACATAAATATATTGACTGTCTGCTGTATATCTTGTGGGCTGTCTGTGGCACTTTCACCTAAAGATAAAATGGTGTTCCTGGGGCCAGCAAGGAGAACAATATGTTTTCTTTCAGAACTACTCCTTGGGTTGGAGCAGAGCACTAGAGAAATCCATGCTCTGAAAATTGCTTCCTTGACAGCTGGGTTGGTTTCATCCTGTCTCCCCCAAAGCTCAAATGAAAATGAGGAGTGGGAGCTATGGGATTTGCTGAAAGAGTACTTGTGGTAGGTCACAGTATGTATATGGAGCAGGCTGCCATAAAGTTGGGATGTGAGGTGTCAGGGTGTCTGGAAGAGGAGATGGTGGGCTGCACTGTTTTCATTTAAGTGGGTGTTCTGAAACTATATGAGTATCTGTGGTACTGCTGTAGGCATTCACTGCACTTCAGCGGTTGTTAGATCCAGATGCAGCATTAAAGCTCCTAAGAATCAAACCAATATTAAACATTTTCTGTGGCCTTGTGTTTAGAAGTATACAGACAAAAAGATGTTTAAAGGAACAGGGAATCATTTTTGAAAGATCAGTGGAATGGTGGCCCTCGTTGTGCATCCCAGGTGAGCAGTTTGTAATACACCCAAACTTAATGCCTCATCTGTGTGATGGGAGCTGTTTTTCTTCTGACTCTTGCAGGACTCTAAAGGTCTGCCCAAAGCCTGGCATTCATTGTGGAATGGCTCATCTTTAGTAAGGTATAAATGTCTGGGAATTGAATCAGGGTGGGGATAAGTTCAGCTTAAACTAAAGTTATCAAAATGTATGAAACAGTGGGCTGGTAAGATGTATTTCACAGGAAAATCCAGTGGTTCTAGAGGTACACCAGTAAGGGCTGCCAACATAAGGTGTTCAGAAGCTATTCGTTAGAGACCCCAAAATTATTAAACAGCCGAAGGTTTATAATATTTTGAAAATTGTACATGTTGGGTTCTTCATTATTTGCTCTCTGATTTTGAGGTTTTGCTATGCCTACTTGAGAATACCGTACATGTAATTCATGCATGATATGCAGAAACTTACTTTAAAAACAATGAAAAAAAGGTTAAATAGTAAAATTAAAAGGAAGCTGATATCTAGCAGTCACACAGCTTACAAGTTTAAGCTTGAAGAAAAATGCCAGATACTTTAAGGCTCAGGAAAAATCTCAGGAAGTTCTTAGTACTGTATCAGAGCAAAACCAGAAAACACATGGCTACATTCACTAAAATATTCTACTTGTATTTTGACTATGCATTTAGCAAGAACAAATTTTCCATAAATACATTCTAATGTTTTGTAGTTTTGTTTGTACTGTTCTGTCTGATGTAATTTGTATAATGCAGATTGTTTCAACATATTTAAATATAGAACATACTTGAATGTAGCTGAGTTTATGCTGAAGTCATTGCTCTTAGGACATACCAGCCCAGATAGATGCAAGAATTAGTATTTTTAGTTCGGTTGATCAAAATGGCTTGGAAATCTGAAAGGAGTTTGACTTTGGATAGCAAGTAGTAGAAAATGTGACTGCTTCAGAAAAGGTAAAATAATACCTAGAATCAGGCAGTATAGATTTTCTTTCTTAGCCCTACTTTGAGAAACCTGGAGGGTGAGGCACTACCATACATTTGCAAGTGTAACCTGAGCTGGACAGTTGTTCTGGGTGATGGAGCAATAGGTGGTTTTGCTGGAAAGTTACACAGGATTATTGAAGATAATTGCTCAGTAGATAAGGGGCAATATCTAGGACTCCGAAGAAAATAACTGTAGAAAGAAGCCAAAGAATTATTAACGTTTTAGGGAAACGAGATGGGAGAAGGCTTTGGAATCATACAGCTTATTACATCTGATAAAGTCTGGACTGTAGTGAAGAGATAGTTTGAGAGCTGGGTTACTTTATGACAGTACCGATAAATGACAGTAGTTGGACTCAGAGACAGTATGATGAAAAAGAGAAGTAAAGAGGATAGAAATTTTTGTCTGGGCTGTGCATCTGTTGTGGTGGTATTGTTAATGCATTAAAATGTTAATACTTACTGTATATTAATAGACTCATTGTTTTAAAATTACTCAGTGTTGTTCTCTCCTGTTGACAGCATTTTAGGTGCATTAAATTACATAAGAACGTAAAAACTAAAATGTAAGCACAGGCATTCAGCTGAGTTCTTGCATGTCATCTCTAATACAAATCAAAGCACCACTTTGGTTTACATTGTGATTATTATGGATTACTTGCAAATTACAGATGATAACACCTAAGGTGTTCCAGAGAGCAAAATGCTTGCTGCATGCAAGGGTACGAGATACCTGAAAATTAGATTAGAGATTCTGAAAACAAACCAGAGACTAATGGGAGAAGTCCTTAGGAATGCGGTTTTGAGCAGTGAGTGACTTTGTGCAACTCCAGTTACAGCAGATCCAGAGTGGCAGTAAAAAGATGATGAGTGGCACAGGTGAGATGATCTCTGGTAGATCTGGTCAGCCTCTAGAGAAGATGCATGAAGACATGAGAAGCTTGTGAAATGAACTGTGCAATGAAGAAAGTTTGGGGCAGTTTCTTATTACATGTCAGTTACAAAATAAGGTTATTGTTAGTGGGTGGACAATATACACCTTCCTCATTTTATGGGATTGATGTGAATAGTTTTAGACTGATGAAATGGGACACAGGAGAAAGTGCAGAAGAGACCTATGTGATGCCTGCACAAGCCTTGAGGGCACAGGGAAATTAAAACTGGATAAATGAGACTACAGAAGTGGATAAGAGACAAACATTAATAGGTAACAGCTAGCAAGAAAAAATCCAAGTCTCACTGTTGGTAAAAATTGTGATGTGAAAATATAGTTAGTGAAAGGATCCCACTTTATCTGGCTGGGAGTTTGTGTGAGGTCAGTGTGAACTATGGAAGCATTGGTGCGTCAGTGAAAAGATCCAGGCAGGTGCATGGAAGCCTGAGGGCTGTCTATGCCAAAGGGAAGAGAGGCATTACCCAAAAAATGGTAGGGTGTCCATGAAGGCTGGTGTTGACAAGTAGATTCATTTCGGTGTCTGTGCACATTAAAGGCATAAAGCTTTGAGAAAGGGAAGATGGGATAAAATAGAACCTCTTAGAATAAAAAATGTGTAGAAGAAAAACTAAGATAAAAGCTCTGCTGAAGTAGTGTTACAGTCAAGCCGAAGGTAGACAGGAATAAGGACAGGGAGAGAACAACTCAGAAACCACCATAGGTGTGTAAGGTTTCCAAATATTTGAGATGTTGCAGACTTAATCTAGATTAAAAAGTGTAAGGACTACTATGTAAAGCAGGCATGAATACCATCTTCAGTCAGAGGTTCAAAAAATGCTGGAATTACTATAAATGCATGACTGATATACATTGTAAGAGAGTTCCCCATATTTCACTGGATAAATAATCCTCCTGAAATAGTATGAAGCACATGCGGGGACTCTGTAAGGAATTGAAAGAGAATTGACCAACACAGAGAACTGTACCTTAAAAATCAGAAAACAGAGGAATGAATTGTAAATTTCTAAGAAACCATCTATCAAAAAAATTAAAGTTATAAAAAATAAGAATGGAAGTGCAGTTGGTGTAAAAAGATGAAAGTTGATTATTAGTAGTGACAAAAAGTTGACATTAGCAGTGATATAGATGGATAGGTTTTAGATGTGATAGGTGGCATTCCTCATATTTTAGTGATGCTATCAAACCTGGGACAAATGCAGGGCAGCTAATAGAAATGATTACGCAGAAATGGAAATTCTCACCTCCAGGGGGAAGCAAAACTTAAATTATGTAATTGTTTAAATCAGAAGAGACTATAATCCACATCCAGGAACTTGCATAATATAACTGCAATTCCAACAGCAAGTACTTTTAATAACTATATCACATCAGGAATTGGTATTACCTAGGGGAATAAATTAAAATTGGAAAATAATGACTCAGTTAAAGAGCATTAGTGTGCAAAGTCTATTACAAAAATGTTTAAAGAAAGAATAAGCAGATGACACAAAACATGATGAATGAGTTAAAATACAATGTAGGATCTCCACAAGAAGATCATGCCTTACTGTGCTGATATCTTCAATTGAAAAGATAGCTTTGCTAATTCTCTAAACAAAAGAAGTAATCCTATATCAAATCCATATGGACTTCAACAAAATACTGTGTCATCTGCTATGTAGAGATTTGTTAACATAGGAATTCAGAATGAGTTACAGGAGGGGAAAGAGGATGAAAAAATTAACTAGAGCAAAACTGGAGCTGGAGGGCGAGTTGGAGGTCACCAAAGGAGTTCCCAAGGACTGACTATGGGATCAGTCTAACATAATATTTCCATTATTGGTTGTACCACAAAAGCAACAATATTGAAAAAATGTATCTTGATGACACGTTTTCAGAAGTATTATGCTGAAGACTAGAGTAGAAGAACTGTAGAAAAAATGGGATGAGCACATGAACTAGAAAAATAGTGCAAATAGGCTGCTGTTGAAAGTGGAGGGTCATGCAGCTGGGGGCTCCTACTAGGGTTGTGGGGTGTGAGGGGACAGACACTGGAGTGGTAATCACAAAATAATTGAGACATCAGAGTGATACATTTGTGGAAAATTGAGAGATTTGATTGTAGCATAGATCACCTAACACCTGGCAGTGTTAGGAAGTATGTTTTCAATGCAAGGAAGCTTTACTGCCGTTTTGTATAAGGTATGTGAAAAGTATAATGCAGAAAAATCTGTGCCGATGTGATCGTAAGTACTTAAGAAAAGTGAATTCAAACCAAATTAGGTGCCAAGGCAGGTTTCTGAAATGCCTTGGGAAATGGAGAGACTGTTTTAAGAGGGGAGATTAAAATCCTTGCTTTGTCTGACTCTAAAAAAGAAAATTTAGAGGAAATATAATTGCTTTCTCACACATAGGAGGATTTGTACATAAAAGATAATATTAGCACAAAAAGAAATAATTACAAACTGATCTTCAGAATCTGTGGGGTGGAAATTTAGGCATCTTCCAAATATGAAGCATGGTGGGACAAGGCACCTGACTTAATTCAGATGAAGCTGTGTTGATTCATGAAAAAATTGTATATGAAGTACTGTCTACAGTGAATGAACTTGGTAATAAAAAGGATTTATCTTCCCAGAAAAAAGAGACACTGGGAAGATGGGGAGGTGTCATGGTTTAACCCCAGCTGGCAACTAAGCCACCATGCAGCTTGCTCTCCCTCACCCAGAGGGATGGGGAGGAGAATCAGAAAGAAATGTAAAATTCAGGGGTTGAGAGAAGAAGAATTTAATAGGTAAAGCAAAAGCCACACACACAAGCAAAGCAAACCAAGGGATTCATTCACTGCTTCCCATGGGCAGGCAGGTGCTCAGCCATCCCCAGGACAGCCGGGCTCCATCACACGTTAACGGTTACTTGGGAAGACAAACACCATAATACCAGATGTCCCCTCTTTCCTTCTTCTTCCTCAGTTTATATACTCAGCGTGATGCCATGTGGTATGGAATATCCCTTTGGCTACTTCGGGTCAGCTGTCCTGGCCATGTCCCCTCCCAGTTTCCTGTGCCCCTCCAGCCCTCTCACTGGCAGGGCCCAAGGAACTGAAAAGTCCTTGATTCAGTATAAACAGCACCCAGCAACAACCAAAAACATCAGTGTGCTATCAGGGTTGTTCTCACACCAAATCCAAAACACAGCACTGCACCAGCTACTAAGCAGAAAACTAACTCTACCCCAGCTGAATCCAGGACAGTAGGAAAGAGTGCTTAAAATAATACTGGTGTGGTGACATTCTTGTAAAATAAGAAATTCACATGTTTTTGATTCAGAAGGGAGGAAAACCTCATGTATTTCTGATGTCTCCAAAAAACACACATCAAAATTGCTTTTTAAAGAGCAGTTTGCTTGTTTGGGGAGGCTTATCCTAATTTGGCCCCTTTCTACTATGTGGATAGTTTTGTTAAAAGAAAACCTATTTGTATTTCTAAATATTTATTTTGAACATTTTTTTTTCTACTTTATTTTGGTGAAAGTGATTGTTACACTGTACCTCTGAAAAAAGCAAAATTACACTGCAGCTGGCATTGTGCTAAATTTTTCACATAAAACTTTGATATGTGCCAAGCGTGACTGTGTTTTGTTGTATGTTTATAACAGTAATTATTTTTGATGTTAGCCTTCTGCAGTAAAACACAATTTCTTGCAACTTATGGGAAGCATAAACTTTATGGCTCTCATATTTAGCATAGTGAAGAAAATCCCACAGCAAATGAGTAGTTAGTGTCTTGTATTAATATTTCTATGATTAGTATGAGTAGTTGAGCTGATTATTTTTATAGCTTGATTAAAAAAATAGAATGGAATAAATAGGCTTAGTGCAGTGCTGTGTAATGTAATCCTCCTCACGGCAGCAAAAAAGAAGGAAAGGTTTCTGCTGGAAATGGTGTTTGGTCTAGCTCAGTAATGCAGTCTTTCTTTCAATGCACAGAAAAAAATATTGGCAGCCTTAGGCTATGTTTCGTATAATGTCACTTTAGTTATTCAGGGGTTTTGGGCTTCCTTTTTCAGCTTGAAGGAATTAAGTCACATTGAGATGGAAAAGATCCATATCTGAAATAGTGTAAATTGTTGAGTTTATGAAACGTGTAAGTCATAACTATGGGAACAAACCCAAATCTTTTAACTTCGACGTGCAGTGTGCTTTCTGCCTCTGCCAAAATATTTGTCCTCAGAGGTGATACATGGTGGAAGCCTTCTAAAGGTAAAGATAGTGACACAGTGATGTGTTCCTGGGACTAGAGTATTAGGTTCAGTGTTTTGCTTGTTTGTTTTTTTTTCTCCATTTGTTTCAAGTAAATGATGATAATTTATACAGACTTACCAAGTTTGGTGAATAAATGAATACCAGGAAAATGTTGGGCTGTTGCTCATAGCCTTGTTTAGAAGAGTGAGCATTTTCAGAAGAGCAGGATGATTCCTGCCTGGAGGGTGGCATTTGTGACTGCTTCCGTGGGGTGGGAGCCAGCTGTGAGCTCCTGGTATTTATTCTGGTATTTTCTCTGTGAGCGGGTAGTCGTGCTTCACACATAGTTGCCTTTTGAATTTTGGCTATGTCAATGCAATTGCATTGCTGTCAGCTCAGTTATAGTGGTGTAGCTGAGAAGGGAATCTGGTGTAGAGCCCTGGCGAGGGGAGGATGCTCTGACACCTGCTGGCTTGGCCCTGCTGCTCAGCAGCAGCAGCATCCCTGCTGAGCGGGGCAGCGCTAGGCAGGGGAGAAGTGACCCGTGTGCAAGGCAAGTGCTCAACGCCTGGAGAGGTGCAGAACTCGATACAGCGTTGCCCTTGATTCACACTATTCTCAGACTTTCTGCAAGGCTGCCTGCAGGTGTGAACATGGGGAGGCTTTTCTCTGGCAGGCAATGATGAGTCACCAGTGGGAAACCACTGCAGGTGAGAGACTGCCTATTTCAGGAGTTACAAATGATAAACCAGTTAAGAAATCTAGGTGGAACAGGAATGGGCCCACTATGAAGCTAAGCTTTGCAAGTTTGTGATCTCTCAGTGAATTTTTTCCCTCAATATTATTTTTTTTAAAAAAATATTCAGACATCTCTGCATTTCGTAACTAAATATGTTGGTGGTTTTGTGTTATTTCCTGCTTAGACATAACTAGGGCATGTGGAGGATCTTGGAGGAGATCTAAGATAGATATCATCTGAGATTTCTATCCTCAATTTGCAGACCATACTGCAGAACAAAATCTGAATATTCATTTTGAACTTTTGGGGGTTGTTTATCCAAACTATTTGAAATTCGCCAATCATTATCAAAGCTTAAATCTTCTCTTTGCTTCAATTACTGAGAAAGATTGCAAATTCTACTTGGGAGAGTAGTCAGTATGGGGAAATGTACTACATAGCTCCAACTTTGAAAGTGGAACAGTTCAAGTTACATGTTCTATTTTTTGTTTTAAAAGACCCCTAAAGGGATAGAGAAAGGACATCTAAGGATTTACATTTCCTTTTTGGAATTTATAAATAGAGGCGACCCTGCCTTGGCAAACTGTAATAGCCAGCTTTGCTATTTGCTTGTTTATTTGAGCAATGATGAAGTTACATAACTTTTCTTTAGCTACTACACTTGCTGATGTAAGCAAAGTCAGTTCCTGTCTTTTATAGCTGGATTTACAGCTTTCCCATTTTTGTCTACTTCCTATATATAAATTACATAGGCTTCCTATATTAGAATTGCATAGTCTTTGCCCCTGAACAACTGAGCCTCAAAAGCAGAATGCGGTATTAGCGGAGCACCCAGTTCAGCATCACCCTGTGAAAATAGGTTTGTATAATAAAATTTGTGGTTGCACATGCCACAAGCTGTCAAAGTTTGTCTTTTATCTAAGATTTAAAAGTCTTATTTCTATTCACTGTTGCCATAGGGGTTTTTTCCCCATAGCTTCATTTCATCTTACTCTCTTATCCTGCCTCCATTCTCCCTCAGCTTCCTCACCTCTTATTCTCCCCACTGTAAAAGGTTTTTATTTCCTCTTGCTGCAGTGTTGCATCTGGCTTCAGTTTTTGGTGTTCCTCCTGTTCTCTACACATGTTTTTATTTCTATCATTAAAGTTTACCCTATGTTTTTTTGTGGTATGGACCACTCTCTGTGTTTGGATGCATTGAGAATGAGTGAACGCAGTCCTGGGGGTGAAAAGTTAAAGCTTCTTTGATGGCCAAGTCTGTAACTATAAAAATAATGCAGTCAGGTTGGGTGCTGTGGAGGCTGGAAGACAACATCATTCTTAAAATAAGAGGTGGGGAGGTTTGCCCGTTTTTCCCCTGCCATTGTATACTATAAAGTTGTTTGCTCTTGAGAGCAATCTAAATGGCTGGATGGATTTTGTCTGTGGCCCAGGTTTGGGCAATAAAGAAGCAGAGGAGCACTTGTGTGACAAAGGAAACTGGTGGTAGGGAAAGAAAACCTTTGAAACAATCAGAGTGGAGGGGATTTGTCTGATTCCTCAAGGGAAAAATTACTGATTCTTGTACACAGTAGGATGCTGGTACCAGGACAGCAGAATGAACCCCTTCAGGACACAAGCATAGGTCCCTCTTTGGAAGGGTTTCCATTGCACTGCACCATGAATTGAAAGACAGGCAAGGAGCAGGTTTTCCCCCTAGTTTGTGTAACTGCATTTGAAGGACAGGCCTTTGCATGTAATTTCAACTCTGTTTAAAATATAAGGGAAAGGCATTTAATACTGAGTCAAAATGAGTGGTAGAAATTTCCTTTATTTTCAAATGGCCAGGCTAATATTGCAGACTAGAGATTGGGGGGAAAAAAATACCATAAAAGTATGACAATGCCTGCAGAAGGGTTTTGGGTTTTGTTTTTTTTGTTTGTTTGTTTGTTGTTGTTTTTTTTTAAGAGGAATTGTTTTGTTTGCTTTCTGAGATTTCAGCTGCATCAATATGACAGACCATGTTACTTTGGCGATCAGAATTATTTCTGCGCTGGGCTGTGTGCAGCTCTGCTTTTGCATGGAAGAGAAATGCACCCATATGCTGGAGCAGGCAGTGCCCTCTCTGTTTGCAAAATGAAACGTTGTTTCCAGAAGCAGAAACATATTTGTGGTGGGAGGGGAAAAAACATTAATCCTTTCAAGAATTAATTTTCCAGACCATGCTTCTGCAAGGTACGGGGTGTGTAAACTGAAGCTGCTTATCTTAGATAAGGATAGAAGGGAAGGACAGATGTTTGTGGACAGGAAAGAAGAGAAGCAGACAGCTAAGCACAGGCTCTAGGTGCAACACAAGTATATTTATGTTTTTCTATAAACTGAAATGTGATTAGAAAGATGATAAAGTTGTGACTGTGAAAAATGTTAGAAGGTAGAAAATGCCCCTTGGGTCTTGGGGATGAGCATCGCATAGGACTGGGGGGCGGTATGGCAAGGCAGCAAGCGCACCCCTCCGTTGCTGGGCTCGTGCTCTGGATGCCTGCAAACGGACATCCCAAACAAGTCGATCCCTCACCCCTTGAATCTGTGCCTCGGTGGGGAGGCTGCAGCAGGAAATCCTTTAGCACACACAACTTCAGAGCCTGTTTCATTTTCCTTCAGATGTCCTCACATGCTGTAACATAATGTGAGCTTGGTGATGATAAGTGTCACTGGGAATCCAAGGAACCTGTTCAAAGGCTCAGGGTGGTTCTGCTGGGTTAATTTTTTATCCATTAGAAAAATATGTATTTTTAATTAAACCTTTTTTAAAATTTCTTTTTTAAGCTAGAATGGGGTATGATGAGAATTGAAGTTCAAAAGATTTCACTACCCCCTAAGGAAAAAGACCCACAAAATAACTCTCAGATGTTTTATTATTTGTTTACTTGTTTACTAACTGGAAACTGGATTATTTTCACAAGACAATTACAAGTAAGTACTTTTTCTGTGGACTTCTGCTACTGTATATAAGATGTGAAATACTTTTCCCTGTACAGGAAGTAATTATTTTACTGATTTATTAGTTTACTTGTGTTTTGTTTACTGAAACTTATTTTCACTTTTCTTTTGATGAAAATGAGTAAGTTCCTTCAATCTGTCTATATATGTGTATTCTTATTTTTTTATTAGTAACTTTTTTTGTAGGGGCTGTAAGCAGCTATCTGAACCAAAATATTTTATCTTGAAGTTCTGTTCCACTCATTTATGAGTAATTTCTTTCCACTTTTTTACTAAGTAGGTGATTAGAGGAATAGGCACATACTGGTAGTTTTTTAATTATTTTGGCTTACAGTAAAAAAAAATTCCATTTAAAAGGAGAATGTGTTTAATGTGACATTGAATTGAGACTGTAGCTATCTCAAGATAATGGTCTAAATTTTACTTGCAGCTGTATCCATCAAACACAAAGTAGAAAAGCAATGTGAAAAATTAGAGTAATAAAAGAGCAGGTACTTTGCTTTAGTGAGAGACTGTGTGTGACCTGCCTTGGTGAATATTAAGAGAAAATTGCCTTCCTGCAACTACTTAACGTTAGTGTGATATGTTAGCAGCCATCAGACCAATCCAAAATAATAGAAATTTGGGCAAGGATTTCTTTTTGTATTACTTATTAATTTATTTTAGTATGACTATGAACTCCTGTGTATTTTTTAAAGTAAGCTGTCTTTGGTGTTGATAGAAAAAAATCTCATGTCTTTTTCCAGCCTTTGATTTTCTTGGTGTTCCAGCTCCTGGAATCCTAAAAGTGGATTTAAACCTCTGAACTCAGGAAAAGAGAAAAGAATCTTGACATTAGAGTTGCAAAAAAACACCCCACCACCCCCCAAAAAACACACAAAACCAACAACAACCCAAAACCAAACAAACCCCACCAACCAAAAACCTCTGGAAATTTACCTTCCTGTGACTTAAATGCTCAAAATCCAAAAATCAATGAAGAGTCCAAAATTTATTTTGGATTTCACTGAGGATGAGAACAGGGATGTGCTAAACTCAGGAACTTCTTAGCTCTTTAGGTTCAAAATACCACAGAGTATTTTAAAAGCTTCTACTCTGTCTCCTCACACCTCCCGAGGAGGATGTGGAATTGTAATAAAATCTCTGTGATAACTGGCAGAAGATACAGTTCTGAGTAGCTTTAATCCTGTTCTTTGAATTCATACAAAGCATCTAGCTATTTGTCTTTTCATTTTTCATGTTGTCTTTCTACTTTCACTAAACACACCATGGAGCTGCTTCACATCAGATCTATGTGTGAGGAAAACCACAGCCTTTGTAAGAGGCAGTGTCAGTTGTGGCTGGGAGGGTCTGGGGGAGGAGAAGGAGCCATCCTGTCAGCTTGTCTTACCTTGCTTATCTTCCCTTTGAATTGTCATCAGCTTTGCTTCTCACCATTCCTCTGACAGCTGGGGAGGAAGGAGACGCCATCCTCTTCACAAGATGTCATGATGCCTGGTGCCTGTCACATGGCAAAGACAGGCAGAGCCTGTGGTGGGGCTGGGGTCTGTGGTAATGGGATGTGGTTTCAGCCTGGCCCTGAGGAGTCCCCCAAGCCCAGCTGAGCCTGCTCTTTCAGTGAAGCACTGCAGTGCCACCACTCCTGACAGCGGGGCTTCAAAAACTGGGGTTCTTTTTCCCAAGTGGACATTTTCTTCATAAAACATGAGCAAATTATTTAGTTTAAGTGCTCCCAAATTGAGCTGCAATTACTTGTTATGTACAAAGAAAGGAGACAGAGTTAAGATTTCTGTCGAAGGGAGACTTTAAGAGAAAAGTTTGGCTTCTTCCTATGCTTGGTGGGACCAATGCCCATCCATAGCCAACCATTTTTGGTGATGCTCAGGTTAGGAAGCAGAAGACCACTTCTCCGCTCCTTCCCCCTGCCTCCTGGTGCCGTGCTGGGGTGAGATGGAGCAGGAGCTATTGCAGCCCCTTACCAGGACCCAGATCCCCAGGGCAGAGCAGGGGGTGCAGAGGTGCTGGGGATGTGCCTACCACTCTGGCTTATGGCCCGTTAGGTGGGTTGATATCACTGAGAGTCAAGGAGGTAGGGATGTGCTGGTGAAAAAAAGGTCAGGAAAAGAGCAGTGTTCCCACTGTACTGGAGGAGGAATAAGCTCGACTGATTTTTTTTTTTTGCCAGACCCTGTGTAGGGAAGAGTTGTGGTCCCTGTCGGGGCGTGGGAGCTGTCGTAGCCCTGTGTACAAATGGGATCCCAGTGCAGACATGTCGCTGTCAGAGCTGGTTACGTGGGGACTGTTACTGTCCAGCCAGTGACTTGGTGTTAGTAAGGTCCAACTGAGAGCTAGTCGGCCGAGGATTTATTTCTGTTGGTTTTATTATTAGTTTAGTTTTTCACTGGATGTGTTCCTTCAGCCAGTTGTCTGAGCAACCACAGAGGTGTGGGTGGGAGTGGGGAGGTGCCAGACAGGCAAATGCTGGGCTCAGTGATGCCACAGGCCTTGCTGGGACATGAAGGAAAGCAGGGATGGTGGAACAAAGAAGGTCTGCTGTTCCTCGACAAGGACTTTGCTCCAGCATGTCCCAAATCCCTCCCCAAAGTTTCTTCTGAGTGGCTATAAGACCCTTTTATAATTTGAAAATGCCTTCTTCTCTGTGATGCATCGCTTGTGCTACAGTTTTCATAATATCATCCCTGTCACAGATGGAATATTTTACAAAGTATCTGTCTATAATATAAGAAATATTCTAAACATCACCATTATGCTGCATTTGAAATGTAGAAATGAAAATATAATTTGAAAGGTAAAGCTGTTGCCTCTGCTGGGTTTATAACATGCTGTTAATGGGAGTTGTTAACCCTAAAAGCTCCTTGGAGCAGGTCATTCATTCACTATAGGGAAAATGTTGGAATAGAATTAAGGATTAATAAAATGTAACAAATTTAATTTTTTACAGCTATAGAAGACCATTATTTTTCAATTTCTGTAATAAATGATTTAACATAGAATTGTAATTCAAACTGTTGCAGAAATAAATCTGCATGTTAAATCCAACTTTTGTTTTGGTTGAGCAGTCAGTCTGCAGGATCAGAGCACAGATGCTGAGTCCTATTCTTTCCTTAATTGAGAATTGCTGTTACAGATACTTGACAGTGGTTCATAGTGGCAATAATCCCTTTTGAAAATGGTTGTTATTCTAGTTCATAAGTAGCTTGCCAGGGCATTAACCCCAACTTCACCTCTGATGGTTAGGAAAAGAATCTGGTAGTAGCTGGTGGTGATGTTTAGTGATTTCCTACTAGATGATTGCCAAAGTAAAAATGCACGAAAACATAACTTTTAAAATATTTTACATTACCTTTGGTTAGAAGGAAGGTGTGGGCTGTGAAAAATACTGTAACTCTTATTGTTCAAAATGAAAATCCATTGCTTACTGAGAGTGCTGACTTAAAAATTCTTGCACGTCTTTTGTTGATCTTGCATGCTGATGCACACGACCTGCTAATGCGATGCTTGGCTTTCCATACAGAGCCATTCATCCATGTTATATGTGAATGAAGCTTCCTGGTTTGTACATGTGCTGTGTCACATTCCTCTGGTTTTCTAACAAAGCTTTTAATTGGTATGCTGTGACTAATGAGCATGAAGTCCCAGAGGAAATGGAGCAGAATTTTCCATTATCCACCAAGATGAGTTTCAAGCACATAGATTATCAGGGCTTGAACTCCAGGATAAACCAGGGTCAAAGGCTCCAAGTATAATGGAACATTGTAGCTGAATATTTTGCTTCAATAACATTAAATTAGTAGTTTCTCAGCAAAACGGCATTGTCTGCCTGATGGCATTGTGCAAACTGTAACTGGCAGTTTGCTTGGAAATCAGATCGAATCCCTGACCCTTCATCGTTAAAGTTCCCATAACACTTGTGTGCTGATGTCCTGCCTTATTCTGGTTTGGGTAACGATGTGTTGCATACTTTTGTGGGATAAATCTCTTTTCGGTTTCAAGCAGAGAACTTGCTCCTCAATCTTCATCTGAAAAGCTATTGTACAGTGTTGCTGACACAGGATTGCTGCCATATGGTGTACCACAAGTGGTTGCATTTTTGTGGGGAGTAAGAGCTCTGACTCAGACTTGAGCGTGCTCAGGACCGCTTTGCTTTTGAGATTAGATGAGATTGGATGTAGTGAAACCAGCATACCTATAGGCTACATCTGCCAAGTAGAGCAAAGAAATTATCTTCTGTGCCTTACATTCAGCACACCTACTAAGTGTCCCCAACAGGCACAATATCAAAGAAAATTTAAATTAACTTAAAAACATAAAAAGATATATTGCCACTGGAATTGGTGAGGAAAATTACAACTAGCTTTCCAATAAAGTATATGGAATATTTTTTTTACCAATTCACTGTTTTAGTATTTAACCCAATTTACATTTAATTGTTTCCTCCTTTCTGAAAGAGTCTCAGTGTGAATTGTATTTTGCAGTGAAATCACCAACCCACAAAAAGAAGAAAAAGGTTAATTTTTCTTTTCTTTTGTTTTTAAAAGGTTAGTTTCAGCAGGTTCAGTTCCCTAAGCTGTCATGGTTTAGTGTGTGGCTGTGCAGAATTTTGTGGGGACAGAGACTGGAAGTGAGCAGCTGAGGAAAGAAGGGATGTCTTCTTGTAGTGACACTACCAACTCATGCCAGCTTAAAGTTCATGAAACTATGGCTTATGTCTTGGGAGTCCAGAATTACAAAAAAATATCAAAAAATCTAATTTCTTGTCCATGTTGAAGGTTCTCCATTGCAGAAAAACACCGTGGCGCTGGGTGTGGATGAGATGTGTGGGGTAGATTGGTCTTTCTCATGCAGGTGGCTCCTCACTTCCCTAGCAGCTGTGGCTGTGCGAAAGCAGTCTTTGATTTACTGCTCTCTTACATGGCTGGTTTGCTTGATTTCCTCCTCTGAAAGGGTGGTTGCCTTTTGGTGGGCTCTTGTTGACCCTCTCCATTACCATCCTGTGAGAGAGTTACCAGGGGTGCTGTCAGCCTGCATCGTCACCTCTCGTGCTTGGTGCGCGTGTGCCCAGTTTCTCTGGGCAGTGGATGTGTACGTGACACAGCGTGAAATGCAGTCAGGCAGTACACAAGGAGTTCTGTGCATCTTTTTGGAAACAATAAGGGATTTGATGCTTCAGCAGTATGCCAGCCAGTTATTTCACCATACAGAATTGTTTCCTTTTCTTTGTATATTAAAGAAAAAGAAAGGAAATCCTATATAAGCACTGTATTAATAGAATATTAATGTTGTATTATTAGATTCAAAGGTTAGCAAATGCAAACCAAGAGCAATGAGTACATTGTGTATTCAGAATGGGATACATTACCTTTGTCTCCTGTTAGGATGGGGTTTATACTTCCTCTGTAATCGGGAGTTCTTTGTGCACTGTTAACTGTGGATAGCTGTAAATAATTGCCTGTCCTGTTCTTACGGTCACATGTACCCAGGGGACAACCCAACTGTGCACAAAAGTGTGGTAACTATTATTGCTTTAAAGTCTAATGAGAAGGGAAGAGGGAGAGGAGTTTAAAGGGTTTGGATCTACATTTGCAATGCAGGTAAGAGAGAACAGCTGATGTGCTCTGGTGTGGCATGGAGTCCATCCGTTTACTCATCCAGGTCGCTGTACTTAAGGTACTAAAACCAAGGGAGTTGCTGTGAAGGTCAGTCCTGTCTTTTCATTTGACAGATTCTGTGAAACTCAGAGCATGGATGTCCATTGTACTCAGTGACCCCAGAAGTATTGCAAAATGTGCCATAGCTTTCACCTGTAGAACACCTGACTTGTGGCAGTGCAGAGCGCCTCGCAACCCTGGGGCCAGTCATGCAGCTGCAGCCCTTCTGGGCTGGCATGGAGGGATGGTGCCAGGGGCTGCTGGAGCTCCCCAGCCCTTAGGACTGCTCTGAAGTTCTGGCATCTTGCTTTTGTTTAGGGGTCCACAGCTGGAGGGAGGACGCCTGTGTCCAGTCCCATCCGCTTGTTGTCACAGACAGCAGCAGTGTGGAATCACACTCACAGATTTGCTGGTTTCCAACTCAAAAACCAGCTCAGTTTTCATACTTGCTGTGCATATTGGAAAGATGTTTGATTCATCCCTCCTTAGCCAGAACTGTAGCATTCCTGCTGTGTGAAGAGCATTTGCCTTTACCACTTGAAGCATTTCCTGTACTGCAAGGGTGGAAATGGTTATGGCCAGCCTGTTTCTCTGTGTAGGGCTTCTGGTTTTTTGACCCCATGTGCTGTCATGACAATCTGGAGAAGTCGCCTGTGGTTTTTTGTTTTCATGAGGCTGAGAGGGAAGTGATTAAAAGCATGGTTTGGGACCCATCCCTTAATGTCCCACGTGAAAAGCATTACCCAGGAAAAGCTCCAACCTTGTGCCTTTAAAAAACAGAAACATGTTTGCACACCAACTTCAACAAGTACCCAAATGCACAAAAGCCTTGAAGAACTGTCGGGCAACAGCAAGAATCTCAAAAACTGCTCTTCATAGATCCCACAGCTGTATTTCCCATAAAATTAAAAACAAGTCTTACACTTTTTTGCAAATGGGATTTTGGCAGCTGTATAGAAATGATCTTTTTCCAGTCAGTAGTTCAGCTGTTCATAGAGGTGTGTACTAAGTAATACCCGTTCTTAAAATAAATGCTAATATATGCTAGATGTCTAATATTTTCACATCTGTATTGTTGGTTTTATTTTTTTTTCATTAAAAGCTTTAAAAATTTCTTCTGGATTTTAAACGCATTTTAAGGGACTATAAAGCCGTAACCTTTAAGATTCTTACCTGCTTTGCAAAGTGAGGGTAATGGTGTTTGTTTTTATAGTGTTTTGAGAGATACTCGTATCCTAGTAAAATATACCACACTAGTTAATCTGGAGCTTCACTAAGCAAATATAAAAGTTAAACTTTTTAAAAGAGAGAAACACTTGAATTTTTAACATCTCTCTGAAATAAGATGCCATGTATTGCTTTATAGCACTTAGTTTGTTGGAAAGACCAGAAGTACAACCCTTATTGACTTAGTCCTGTGCTGACTGTAAATTCACACAAAGAAGAGCAATTTAACATGTGCCTGACCTTTTAGAGTGTGAAATGAAGAAATGTACTGTTAAGGTTACCGGAGTGTGGCAGGATGTTTAATCAGCTTCTTTGCTTTAAAGAACAGTAGGAAGGAGATGATGTATTAAAGATGATAGCTTCTTGTAGATTTTAACTCGTAATGCCAGGATCTGAGTACAATAGCAGATTAAATCTCTGTAGGGGAACTTCCTACTGGACTTTCTATTTTTAGATGTTTGCTGCTGCTTCTTCCTTCATTTCTCACTAGTTGGCTTTTGCTGCCTTGAAGTCTTGAGTTGCTTTCTCTGAGATCTGCTTCCAAACTCTGATAATGTATTTCTGTGTATTGCAATCTTTTTTTTCTCAGTTTTGTAGTAAAAGGCGAAAGAAGACAGCATAGATGGAGCCATGCATTTTCTGATTGTATTTTAGTGCACACAAGGTAAATTCATGGCTTTGAGCACTAAATGTTTGCAACACTCTTAGCACATGTGTAAAAGCACTGCAGACATCCATGTAATAATAATAAATCAACCCAAATTTACTTTTCCAACTGGGTAGGTAGGATAGTACAGTGTCCTGTGCATTTAGCTTGTCCTTTATGCTTGGAAACTCCCTGTAGCTGTGAGTGCCTCCTCTGAGGCATGCACCCATCCGTAACTCAGATGGCTTCACCTGGCTGTCTTTTCTCTCTGACCAATGCTGAATGGTTCCAGAATAGCTCTGTATTTTAGGAGTTGCATCCTTTTTCTCTGCTATGTCTGTGCCCTTTCTTGAGGGGTTCATTTACAATAGGAGTTCCAATTCTAATCCATCTCAGAAATGGCACAGCTGGGGTTATGATATTAATTTTAATTACAACTAGACATTCTTCTTTTTCTGCACTCTTCATCCTCAGGATGTTGTGGTTCTGTGCATCAACATTCCCACCCACCCCTTCTATTATGTTTTCAGGGGTCCCATCTCTTCCATTTCACTGTCTTTCAAAGGTCCATTTTTGTGTCCCTTCTGCCTTTCTATCCTAATTCAAGTAACGTGTATGCATTTTCCAGAATTTTTAGTAGCCACTTCTTTATCTGTAATTTTTAGATCATACATTTACTATGGAGCTCCATCTTTATGCCAGTTAATGTTCCTTATTTTTAATAAGGTATATTAACACAGTAAAACAATTATGATATTACAGAAATATCCTCCTAATACTCTTGTACTTTTAGAAGGATGCTTTTCTTTTTCACTGTAATGAATTTTCATTTTACTGGCTTTATGTGAATCACATTCCCAGTCTTCTTTCTCTGCAATGTGTTATACTTCAGCTGTCACCAGTCAAAAGTGGCATTTGGCTTTTGCTTGCTCTTGAACAGATTGGTGGAGTTCTCTTCATTCTAGTGGGCTCTCAAGTTGCAAGTTATTTACTTCCTTACTTTGTCAAAGTACTCCAAGTACTGTTTAGCTCCTGATTCGTTTAATAGTATCTGTATTTTGTCCTTGTCTGTTGTGGCGATGCAGCCAGATCAGAGCAAGAATTTAAGGCAAATGACTCTAAAAAGCTGGTAATCTTAGAAACCTCCTTTTGAGGACACAGGAGTGAATTTTGTCACTGATATTCAGGACCGTTTGTTATGCTGAGTCTCTAACTCCAATTGATGCCCATGTCTCTAGCATCAGATCTACTCTCTGCCTCTTGCCGAACAATCCAGCACAGGCAATGAGGTAGTGATAGGTGACAGCACCCACCCATGGTGCTTTTTAAGTGCCTTAAATCCAAGAGAACAACGTGAGCACCTGCATCTTGTCCTGTGGTCTTAAATCTGCTGGAGAAACTCCAGGTACTGTGCTGTCACCACAGAACTAGGATAAGCAACATGGTTTTGTCACTGGGCTCTCCTTTGCATTAATTTGTCCACGGCTTCCCCTTGCTGTGGTGGCGCCCCGGCTGCTGGGTTGCAGGCTAGCAGAGAAGGGATAACTCCCACTGTTACTGCTGTCATTGGGCCACCGCAGCCAGGAGCACGGGGGTCAGAGGTCCAAGAAGTGAGGAAGAGTGGTGAGATCGCTGCATGTTGGATATGGGAAGGCCTTTTCCCTGCTCTAACTTGTCGGTGTCTGTTGGGTCCCTCTTGGATCTGGCTCAGGTTGTCTGGAAGATGGAATTAAATCTGCATAAAAATTTTGCTCTCTGTGTCATAAGGATTGTCAAAACCAGAAACAGAAGCATTAGTTTATTAGTTTTAAGAGTGGTGTAACCGAGGTAAAAGCATTAGGGCATAATTGGAATAAGTCTCCCCAATGATAGTGGTATATTACCCCCACAGAGCACCCTTATGAAATGCATTCCAGTGGGTTATTTAAGGGACTGTTCTTGAGAAGTGCAAGGTTACATCTTCAAGATATCTCTGTAGCAGCTGTGGCAAAACACGCATGCACAGCTGTAGCAGGTTGTCAGAGGTTACACCCATACTTTCTAGAAGGGAATTAAGGCAAAACACACAAAGTTTTTTGGAAGAACTGGGATGAAACTTCTGAGTCTCCATTTGCACTGCAGCGTATGAGCCTTGCAACAGCTGCTTCTCTCCACCTACGTCCTGGTGTGTCCAGGGTGACTGACTGAGGCAGCTACAGTAGTAACAGTCTTCATTAAAAGGAAATCTTAGCAGCAGCAAACAAACCTTCTGTAACATCATAATCAGAGATGACACGATGAGTAAAATGAAGATACAGAAAAGAGCATTACAGAAACTTCATTCACTGCTAAATAGCAATTTCATGTAAAATGTGGATGCACTCAGTCCTGCCACTGCCCTCTTTCCATCTCTCTTCCAAGCAGAGGCATATCTGTAGGTGTGGGAAGGGTAACTGCGCTCCCTTTACTCACAAAGGATGGTTTCTGGGCATTGTAAAATAAAATAGCAATTTTTCAGGGACCCAAATAACCTGGCCCTATGGAGCTTGGGACCCTGATATCTTGGATTTTAAATGTGAAATCAAGATAGCATCTGTTAGCATTTAGTCTGTATTTGGATGAACCTGGATTTTGGTACGGAAACCTAATTAGTCTTAGATGGCACTCCTCTTTCTCATATGAAATAAAAATCAGCATCAGCTGAATAGATCTGTAACAAAGTTTATTGATGTTTTGGGAGGTACAAGCATTGCCAGTGTTAATTTACGTATTGTCACATGCTTTCCCAGGACAGGATTTCAGTATATTGACGCGTTTTCATACCTTCTGCCTATATGGTAGGAGCACTTACTGCTGATCAGATGGCAGGTAGCCATGAGCCATCAAACGCTTCTCTGCAATTCTCCCAGAAGGATGGTCAGTTTTATTTCTCTGCTTCCTAATGGAGGATTTCTTTGCCAGAATACTTGTGGAGGTATCTTCCCTGTATTTCTTCATTTCAATTTAATCTCTTTTCCTTCGTCACATTGACCCCAACACTGTTTTTTCTGGATTTTCTGCACACTTTGTTTTTCCATGTTTCTGTTTTCAGTTTGTGATCATTTTTTTTCACTGATGGACTATCTGCCCATAATTTGCATTTCTCTATTGTGAAAAGCCATTTTGTTACATTGAAGCTTTGAGTCAGGGATGAATTCCAGTTTAATCTGTTATTCTCAAAAATGGCTTTTGGTCATCTTTGATGCCCAAATGAGCAGCCTGGGCTCCTGATAGAGCAAATAAACCTCTGTAGCGAAGTCCAGAGCATTTTGGTCTTCCTGATCATGGATCGGATTGTCCTGAGTTGACTGGGGGCAGGGGAAGGTATGTTCTCAGGCAGGACTTGCTTTGTCTTTTGCTTTTCGTGGAAGGTGATATTTCTGCTGTGCTGTTACAATTCTTCTGTCTCACATGTCATTCAAAGACTAGATTATGGTTTCACTGTTTCTCGAGACTACAGCTAGGTCAGTAGAAGATAAGAGTAAGAGACTGGTAAATCTAGGAGTGTCTTGATGTATTGAGGATACCTGTGATTACCCATCCAGTACTACTGAAAATCTTGCAGAGAACTTTTTTTTTGTCAACACAGTCTCCACAGAAGAGTCCTGGAAAGATTCTGTCAAGGCTGAAGTGCTCATAGCATAGCAGAGCTTTCAAGCTTCATCATCAGATCCTAGAGCAAAGGCACAGGTTTCACAGGGATGACTCTGGCCTTCCACCCTTCTTAAGATTGTAAATGATGTTGAGGGTGCTTTAGCTGGGGCTGCAGCACCAGCCTCTCTTTGCCAAAATCCCTTAATGGTACAGAAGGATCTCAAAGGGGGAATCTCATAAGCTGTTGTGCAAAGCTGCTTTCCTCAGCCTTTAAGAAAGGAGAGGATCTGGTCCAGGCTGAGGAAATGGAGACAGAGAACATTGTGTCTTTAAAGAGAACCAAAACCCAAACAAATGCAAAAACCAAAGGACCCTTCTATTTTCTCAGTTGCTGAACTCAGCGATCTGACAAGTGGACTAATGCCCACCTTGCATCATTGCTCTAGACAATGGAGATCTCAGGGTCTAACATATGGTTTAGCTATTGAGTTGGCTTCCATTTAATGGAGATCTTCAAAACAAGATTGTTCCATGCTGTGCAGTCCACATTTATACAGCCACTCAGCAAATATTTTGCCTTTTCCTTACCTGCTAATGACAGCTGCTTGGAGTATAGTTGTCAGGAGACTGTTACGACCTGAGCCTTTTTGTTCTTTGTTTTCTGACTCTTGGCCCTATCATGTGGGGTCAGTTCCTAGATCTTGCCAGGCTGTGTGGGGCTGATGTGGAAATTTTCATTTAATGTTCATGACAAAGGCAGTCCGTCTGCTGTTGCCCTCCATGAAGCGTCACCGGTTTATTTACAAGATTGGCTTATAAAAATACACATACAGAGTGAGTGAAAACTTGTTTCCTTACTACAAGTGATCTTAACACAGAGCTTTCCGGACTTGAAAGGCAAGGCAAGTAAGCATTATGCTATGATTTAGGTTTCTGCAGTAGGAAGTCTTTTAAAACAGCTCATATAGATCTTCTTTCTTAAATGGCTGTGTTGACCTTTAATAAAGTGGTAGCCAAAATTTTGGGGAGAGGGGGTTGTTTGTTTGGGTTTTTTAGTTGTTCCTGCCTGTAGATTGAGAGTTGCTTCCTTTTGCTGTTGAAGGCTGAGGTTGGAAAGGAAGACTTTACTGCAATCTGTTTCAAGAATAGTCTGAGGAGGAGGAAATTCCCTTCTTGTTGTGAATAGCTGGTGCAGAACGCTCTGCTGGAGGAGAATAGTTCAGTAAGTTAAAAACTTTATATGAAGTTTTTATTTCACACATATTGTTACTATCTAGAAATTTCATTATCTGTATTGGAAACATAGTATGTTTTATTCTCTTCGTTAAGGGGTGGGGAGCTGTGGGTATTGTGTATAGCTTTGAACTCAGTAGTACTATTCGGTGACATAGCAAGGGTGAAATGTTCAGTTAGAAAAGAAAACAATAGCAGATCAGCTACTGCTTGTAAGCCTGAACTGATGAGGTACCTCCGAGAGACATTAGCAGTGCATTTTATTATCCAGGAGCTTGGATTAAGAGCGAAAGGTAATTTTGCCCATCCATGCATCTGTAACATGTGAAAAGATAAAAATGTTTCAGGTTGCTTTAGGGTACTTTCACCAACAATTTAGAATCAAGAGCGCTGTTTAAATATCAATAGCAGGGTAATCCAAACCTCCCTCAAGGCACAGCTAGATATCTTGGGTGAGGGTATTAGAAAGAATGTTTGTCTAGATGCGTTTCTGTTTCGCTTTAATCGAAAGTAGAGAGGTGTTCAAGGAATACCTAATTCTGTCCCTCATCCGAAGCGTGTGCTGTCATGGTGAAAGCAGCCGGCACCGCAGGCTGTGGGCTGCGGACCTGGGTACGGAGCCGAGGTGAAAGCCCTTGTGCCCTTCCATGACACGATGGAGGTGCTCCTGTTGCAGCGGGGTCTGGGGGGGATGCTGCGGGGGGTGCGCGCTGGAGTGGGACCTCTGAAGTCCCCTTGCCCCCTCCTCATCCCCCCCGGGGCAGGCTCAGGGAGGAGGCAGCTTGGGTGAAGTGAGGCAAAGCCCAGGACCTTAGCCAGGTCTGGCACGGTCCATACCTCCCTGCCTGCTCCTCGGCCGTTAGTAAGGAACTTGTCTTTATCGCACGGGCTGGGAATCCACTGCTGCTTATGGGCCCCTTGTAGGAGCTGTTAGACAGATGCCGAAGAGCTTCTGCACCCCAAAAGTCTTAAACTGTTGAAAACTCACTTTTGTTCTCCTTTTGCCAGCCCTAGGAGCTGAGGTTTGGTAAACAAATGATTGACTTAAACGTCAGTGCAGCAGAACTCAAAAGAAAATAGTCAATAAAATAAATTTTTAAAAAACTGGAGATGGAAGAAACATCTTCCACCAGATAATTTATCAAAGTAATCTCTGCAACTCCTTTCCAGCCAAAAATGGTGCTGCACATGTGAAGTTGGTTTGTTTGTGAAGATGCTTGTATACCCCATTGTGCCAGCCTCACACATTGTCCCTGTCACATACATACTAGCCATCGAGGAGAGACATATGTATTCCAGCATTGAGTGTCTCATCCCATCCCATGTTCTGCTTTGGAACTTGACCAGGTCAGACCTGTTTTTGCTTTTATCTTCCACAGATAGTATCACCTGCTTTGGATTTTTTAAAGGTCTCTGTTAGATGTGCATGCACGAATGTGAAACTACTAATGTTCATTTCATTCATACATCTGTTTAAGAAGATTATTACTACTTTTAAGTGAAAATTAAATATTTAACTGAGAGAGGATTTCTGCAATCCATTTAAAAGTATCAATTATTATGTTATGAGTAGAAGCCTGAAACCCTTACCAGAACTCAGTGGACCATTTTACCACAGGTTGTACAGGAAATTCTTCTACCTCTTGGTAACAGTTTATAATGTAACTGATGATGAGCAACATAGGGAGAGACTTGCTGTGAAACATACTGATGTATCTATGTGTTTGTACATACAGGTGTATGTATGGGATAGTTCCATAGTTCAACCGTGAATAATTTGAGAATGTCAGATTGTCTTCCAGCCTACCTATTTGAATTTATAAAATTGTTGAAAAGTGTCAAATAACTAAAGGTTGCACCATTTTCTTTACTTCACTTTTCTTATATCACTTTCTTTTTCTGTAACTTTAGGCTTTTGTATTTCTTGCAAGTGAAAGCTCAGATCTCAACTTTTAAACTATATCTTAGACAAATTTCAGGAATTCACGTGCTTTAATTTTTATCCTGCTGTTGGAAAACCTGAAAGAAAAGTGGTAATTCATCTGTAAAACATGCTGGGTGCTTTTAGTGTATTTCAGATATTCAGAAATTATGTAGTTACCTCTTCCTTTAAATAGAACTGCATCAATTGTCATTTCAAGTGCTGAGAAGTGGCATTGTAAGGTAATTCTTCTTGTACTTGTAAACAAGCTTCCATATGACAGTACTTTGAAAGTGTTTTTAAATTATTCTACATCTGTGTCTGATGTTAAAAGCAGTAAAAAACAGCCCCAAAACAAGCCCTCCTAACAGTCTCAAAATGCTGAATATGTATACACTGTAGATATTAAAAACTGTCTATCTTTAATTTAAATAGCAAACATAAAACATATATGCCCCCCTAAGCTTTCTTCACAAGCTTTACTGCTTTATAGACTTCTCTGCCAAACTTCTTTGGTCTTGTTTACAGTTTCCATGCCTGGGCAGAGACAGTTATTCCCTTCCACACTCTGAGCAGAGCTATTTGGATGTCACCTTTTCTGTAGGGTCACACAGCAAAATACCCATGATGCTTGCTGCAACACCTGGAGCACCCAGTGCCACACACCTTTGTACCGTCTTTAGTTGACCCTTGCCACCCTGCACCAGGGCTGGCACAGGCAGAGCTGTGGAGGTACCATGGCACTGCAGAAAGAACCACAGCAACCAGAACCCACCTGACTGTAGTGCAAAACCATAGGGTTTAATGTAGTGTTGGGGAAGCAGCCAGGTGGGGGTGATGGTTGCAGTGATCTGTAAAGAGGGTCTGCAAAACACTTTTGGAGAGCAGGCTGGCCACATGGCTGTGTGGTGGTGAGATAGCAGAAATCACGACCTGGTACCCAGATTGAGTGGTGGTGGGTTTGTGCAAGGTATGTGATAGTGTGAAGGGGCTTGCACTGAATTTGTGTAAGGCTGGTAGAAACTGTTAGGGCTCAGCAGCTGAGTATTGGTAGATTAAACCAGTGGCAGGCTGAGAGAGACTAGGCCAGCAAAGAAATACTGTTTTAAAACTTAAGTAATTGCATAGGGTTCATTAAAAAAAGAAACCTTCATTACATTTTAATTTTTTACCTAATGTGTGTTCAGAAACATTATATTGTAAGTGAAGTATAGTGTCTTTTTAGGAGACATTAAGGCCTCATATGTGCATAAAAGAGAAGTTAAAACACATTAGTAAGGTTATATATATGCAGGAATCACCTTGTGCAGGTATTACCAAGCTACATTATATTTTACCTTGAAAATTTAGTTTTGGCCAAAAAACTTAATTTATTGGGCTTTCAGGGGCCTTAAGTCAAAGTCAACAGAATTTTTAGGCTGTACTTTTGCAGCAGATTGTGATTTTATTTTTTTTTTACAGGCTTGTGAGGTTCAGCATGGTAAGAGGAAATTCATCCATCACTGGAAACTGTGAAAATAAGGTTTACTTATTGTTTGGATTTAAATCTATTTCTGTGCTTATTGATTAATTTAAAGTGTAGGAATGAAGATTACTAGGTTATATTACAGTGGCTAAATCTTGACAATAATTCTGTAGGAAACAGACCATGTAAATGCAAAATCAGAATAGTGTGTTTTCCTAAAGTGGTACCATATGTTAGTTGATTAACAAGTTGTAGGACTATTAGAAGATCTTGGCTGCTGGTAAGAAGGAGCATCTGTTTTCCAAGTCTTTTATCCAATATGTGTAAAGACTTTGCCAAGTAAAGGTTCCTTTTTCTTCCTTTTTTATCCAATATGTGTAAAGACTTTGCCAAGTAAAGGTTCCTTTTTCTTCCCTTTTTTTTTTTTTTTTTTTTGGGTGGGGGGTATATCTGCTTTAGATTCCTTGGTATTTTTCTTTCCATAAGCATCACTAATGCATTCTTTGGGTTTAAATCTAACCCCATCGCTGCGAAGAAAATGCAGTAATGTTAAGAAGTAATGCAGAATGTCCCATGTGCAGGCATTTTGTATGAGCAGTTCAAAATTCTTCCAGCATCACAGCTTGTATTTGGTGTAAGGCTTTATGTTTTGGTTTTATCTTCAACCAGACACCAATCCCAATAACTGAAGAGCAATTATGAATATTGAGTTTTCCTTCAGAACTTAGCAGTTCACATTGATGTCACCAAGTGTGCATGCTTACGTAAATCATCAGTGTAACTATGAAAACAAGTGTCATGAGTTTTTACAGAGTAAAATGTACCATCTTCCATTTAAGACCTATTTTGAGATCTTAAGTAGAGTTTAAACGGTTAATCAGTCTTATTATACTGGCTTGAAGCAGATTCTCTTGTGGTCTAGCCAGTTTTGGGGCTGTGGTGAGAGCCAGCAGTCTGAGGCTTCACCCTGAAGACAAATGAGGTCTTAGGGAAAGACTGGAGATTTTGTTTCATGCCTGCCTTATAGAGAACTTCTGCTCTTCTGTGTTCAAGATCACAATCTGAGTTTTCCCAAACAGCATGTAAAAATAACTTTACCTTTTCTTATCCAGGCCTGAAAAAGTTACTGGACTTTTCTCTATGATGGGGATCTTACCTTATCAATCTGCTTTGACATGACTTCAGGCTCAGGTTTGTGCACAGCACTTTGCTTAGAATTACCTGGGAGGAAAAGGTTGCCCACTGCCCATGGCATAGCCCCCACCAATACCAGTCACAGGGAATGCATAGGATGTGCTTCGGCATGTTCTTCCTCTGTGGTGTTGAGAATGAGAGGCAAATGAAAATTTTAAAAGAGCTTTTTTTTTAAAAAAAAAAAAAAAAGTGGTTTGCATGTTGCTAATTTCTAATATCTCTATTGGCAAAGTCTGATTTCTCTGTTCATCTGATTTCCCCATACTTTCATTACAAGGCTGTAATTTGAAGCTGTGAACAACATTTTGAAACAGACAATGGGTGGAGATCAACCTATTTTCTCAGTGCTTTGGGACTTTCCGTGGTAGGAAGCCGTTTGTTTAGTTCTGCAAAAATTGCATGTATTTCATTGGCAGGACATTGAGCATAGCCCTCTGATGACCACAAAGTGAAAAGCCAGGACAAGCCTTAAAATGAAGTAGCAAGGTAGGAAGCAATTTCCTTTCCTTCTGCTGGGCCGTGTGCTTTAAGGGACAGCAGCTTCAATGTCTGCAGGAGTCGGGTGCTCACTTGCCCTGTAATCTTGCTGATGCTGAAGAGCTTTCAGCTGTTGTAAACCCCCAGCCCAGCTCTCTGCCTGTTATCAGTCCAACTGTCCACTCTGTCCAGCTACCAGCAGCTTTGAAATCTCAGCCTTTTAACTATGCCTTCATCTCTGTATTCTGCCATAGCTTTTCTTCATGTGTTTCCCAGCAGGGCCTGTATGGGGCAAAGTAAGATATGTTGTCAGCAATGTGTGCTGAATATGATGAGCCAAGAGATGAGAGAACAAACAGCTAAGCAGGCAGTCACAGTGTGCACGTGTGCATGAGAGGAGGAAGTGTTACCTTCTGTGCATGGTGCCATATGCTGCACAGACCTGAGATCCCAGCACTGCTCAGCAGAGCCTGGTGTGGATGCTGTGATGTGTCTACATGGATTGAGGGCAAAGTGTAGAAGGAAGTGCTGTTTGCAACTCTTCTGGCACAGCCAGCCACAGCAAGCACTCATGAAGTGTTATGGACAGAAGTTTAAGAGCAGGTTTCATGCTTCAGTTTTCAAAGCTTGGCCAGGAGTCATGCAACATCTCCATCTGGTAAGGGATTGCAAACAGAAAAGTAGTGCAAGGGAAAGACAGACAGACCTCAGCCTTGTAAAACAGCATTTTATGATGGTGAGAGTCTCCCTTGAATATTTTCTGGGTTGGATTGTTTTGTTTCAAGAGAAGTTCAAGAAACTGATTGTCTAGACTGCTGGCAGCAAAAACGTATGACAAAAATGTTGGGCAAAAATAGAAATAGGAAAATGAGCCTAAAGTTTAGGATTAAGTATGTGCTTGGCTTTTGAGGAAAACAGTCTACATGGGAATCACTCGCTGTCTAAAGTACCATGGAAATGTTAAAAAGAGTATTAGAAGGTATTTCCATGTATAGACAGTACATGTTTTTCCAAATAAAAAAATAATTTTATTTTATTCTCAGAACTATTTAAGGAAGTGCAATACCATCCAAAAAGCCATATGGGCAGATGTTTCTAGGAGACCACCACTACCGCTTATGGAGAGCTGCCCACTGAGCAATCGGTGCGTGGTTCTGCCTCTGTGTGTGTCGCCTCTTCGAACATTGGCCCTATACGTGCTGGGCATTTAATGTGTATGCTGCTTTACAGTCATGGAGACACATCTCAGGAGACTAATTCACCCCACCTTAAAATAGGTTTCTAGAATGAGTGGGATGAGTAACCTTCAGCAGGTTCCTGTTTGACGCCAACAGTGAATCGCTTACCCTAGCTGCTTGTATTTTTGATGGCTGAAACTAGGTAAGGTGCAGCAGGTTGGCTGCCCTTCAGAAGAAGGAAACTCTGGGATTCTTTGGTGGTATCTATGGAGAAGTTACATCAGCTAGAAAATAGCATTCTTATTTTCTCATATTTGCAGTGTCAATATTGCAGATGGGTGTAAAAGAACTCTAGAACAACCAGGGCTTCTGCCAGCCTGCAGCCACCTTTGCAGGTCTGCATGCAGGGACCCTGGTCTCCAACAGAGGACACGTTTGGCTGCTCTGTCCAAACAGCAGTTTGCAATATGCAAAAAAGTTTGCTTATGCAAGGTGTTGTGAACTGCATGATCCACACCCATGAAGCTTTTGCATCTTTTCTTAACCACTTAAGATTTTCAGGGTCAAAGAGTTACTGAGATACATCACTGTATATCATGTCATCTGTGCATCACTTAGAAAAACAGTATTTAATCATGCAAATAAAATGTTTACAAAGAGTATTCTCCAACATTCCCCAGCAGCTCCCTGTTACTGTAGTAGCTCCAAGTGCATGACGCTCCTTACTAGTCTAATATGTTTCTGCAGTTAAGACAGAAGTACATAATCTCAGGTATGAAACTGCCATTGCTTTTCTGCAAGTTGAACTGCTTTCTAAAGTACTTGAAAATCTGATGAGATTCTGGATAGGCCTCTTTCAAGTCAGCCAGTCATAACATTCCTTGAGAAATTGCTAGTAAAAAGTTTTTTACTGTGCATAGTTGCTTAATAAAAGGTGTATTATTCTTTGCCCTTGAAAAATCTACTGACTAACAAAAAAACCCAAAACAAAACAAAACATTGAATGCCTTCCTGGAGAGGTTGTGTGTAGTACTGTAGACAGATATTCAGGTTTCGTGCTTCTAAATGAGCAAATAGCCAATGATCCTACTGCTACCAAATCCCAGCACTATGCTGTGGAGTACTGTGCACTGATCTGCACAGCCTTGCCTGCCCTTACCCTGGGTCCCACATCCCAGAAAGATGGGGAAGGTTGAGGGAGGCTTGGTGACACCCTGTACTTCAGCCAGGGTCACGGGCACCTAAAGTCCTCCAGAGTGGCTGCTCGGTAGTGCGGAGTTAATGAGGGAGAAAAGATGATCTCAGCCTCCCTAAGCTGTATAGATCCCTTGTTCAAAAGGTTTAATAATGTTCTGACACTTGGTGGTAGCCAGAGCTTCGGATGCTGATGCCATGTAAGATTTACCGTGCATTATCCGCCACCTCTGTGGAATAGCTGAAGCACTGCAAATTCATTCTCTAGCTTCCACTACACTAACTTTCCTGTGTAGACAAATGTTTAAGGCCATTTTAACAACAGATGAGATGATATGACTTAACGTACTGTATGCCATTCATTCTCTCCCATATCCTCATGCCAGGAGATTTCCATACGATTCTCACTACACAGCAGAGTATTTTGATTAGGTCTGGGGTTGTTATTTTTCTGTTGTAATGTAAGTGCTTCTATTTCTTTTTGTTTAGCACGTATGACAAAATGTTACTGTCAGCATTAGGGCTTCATGTACCTTGTCAAGTGTAAGAGTAGTTGTAGTAGGTCAGACCAGACATCCAGCCTGACAATCTGTCTCAAATGGTGATGGTTACCTAGGGAAGAGTACAGGATCAAGGAAGGTATGTAGTGAATAATTCTGGAATATCCTCCGAGCTCCCAGCAGTATTTGATTAAGAGATTACTTAAAGGAAACGGAGGATTATGTCCTTTTTTTAATAGTGCTCAATGGAATTTTTTTTCCATTAACTTGGGGGGGTTATTGTTTTTTAAATCTTGCATAGTCAGCAACTGCAGTGTCCTATAGCAAGAAGTTCCCCAGCTTATCAGCACTTCTACAGTGCTCTGTGAAGTTAATATTCAGATCTATGTATTTCTGAATCATTAGCCTACTTGTTTCATTTGATAACCCTACAGTCTGTATTGGGAGAGACAATGAACAGTCTTCCTCAATTCAGCTTCTTTCTGTCACTCATGTTTGTAAACGTCAAACAGACATTTGAGTCATCTGTTTTGAGAATGGAGAGTCCTACATAATTTAATTGTTCCTTATACAGAAACTGTTCCATGACTTTGATCAACCATGCCACCTTTTTCTTAACATTTCTATTTCTGCTATATCTTTTTTGACCTGCAGTTAATTAAAACTGCATGCAATATTAAAAATGTGGGTAGGCTGTGGATTTGTACAGTAGCATAATGATATTATCTGTTCTTGTTCACTATTCTTTTCCTAGCATTCTCTAACATCTATTTGGTCTTTTAATCACTAGTGAGCACTGAGGTGAAATTTTCATAAAACACTTATAACCTCAAACTCTCTTTTTGAGTGGTAATAGTCTGTTGAAAATCAAATGTGCATCACTTTACATTTATCTACATGGGATTTTATCTGTCACTTTATAGCCTAGTCAGTGAATCTTGTGAAGTCCCTTCTTCATAATCAGCCCTTGTCTTCACTGAATATTGTAATGTTCTCAGCAAGCTCTGCCTCATCACTTACACCCTCTTTTTCAGCTCACTAAGGTTGAGAGGGGCCTGGACCAATGCATTCTCTGTGTTGCAACTGGTAATCTCTATCCCCTAGGAAATCTGGCTTTTGTTCCTATGGGGTCTCTCCTATCACTATTCAGTTTTTTGAGTGGGGGATCTCCCTTCTTTGTTTCTTTACCAAGGGATGTTGCTGCATCCCCTGTGGAAATCTAAGGGAACCATGTCTGCTGGCTGTCACATGTCTGTTCTCTCACTGGGTTGGGAAATAGAAATGCCGTTCTTGCTTCTGCTTTCCTTGACCCATATGATCTTGTGTTTCAGGTTCTCTCTCCAACATTAAATTATTAATTTCACAGGACCACATGTGGGTTTTGCTCCTTGCCTAACACGTGGTCCACATGGAACATGTTCAGAGTCCTACTGGGGAGTGGCATATGCTACTTTCTGAAGTCAGGGGGAAGTGTTTATGGTTCTTAATTTAGCTCCATCAACAAAAGAAAATTATAAGCAATAGTGCCTCTGTGGCTGAATTTGTGGTTTATTGAAAACTGTGGCAAAGCCCACAAGATGAGGAGAGAAAACAATGTCTGATTTTAAATTTCAGCTGTTGGCTGCAGCTGCAGTTTTCAGAAAGCTTTTCAGCCTGGTTCTTGCCCCATTTTCTTCTACCTTCCTTTTGCTGTAAAAGGAAGCTGAATTGCAACACTGAAGACTCCATGACTTAGTTTTTTTAGTACAAACAACTTAGACTTTAAATGGCATGGTTTTGAGTATAGGCTTTATCAGATGTACGTTATTTAAGAAGGGACTGAAGTTACAAAAAAAATTAATTCTTTTTTAAAAGTCTGAATGTATAGCAATGTATTAGATGTTTTTTAAAAAATACACGGTGAATGATTTAAGCTGTCTGCAAGGGGCTGAGTTTTTGAGTTTATTTTTATTGAGATGTCACTCCCTTGACAATCTAACAGCTTCAGAATTCACAGTTACCTATCATGTATTGAATAAAGCTGCTATATTCTTAAAACCTGTGACAACTTCTGCAAGATGAAGGGGAATTAGTTTTCAATCAAATAAAGAATCCCTGTGGCAGGGCAGTCCCATGCTGATGAAGACAGCTGAGGAACTGAAAACATGCTACTTTGCAGCAACTGAGGCCTTATTCATGTCTTGGAAACACTCCTGAGATTTGCATGGAATTATGAAGAAAAGGTATTTAGTGACGATTTCAAAAGTACTACCACAGTCTTAATGTCCGTGACTAAAATAAAGTACAGTGTAAGACAGTGTTGAAAAAGGACCTCATGCTGCCCAGGAGGCCTGGTGTGGCCTTGTCCTTGAGAAGAATATTTCTCAGACTCTTAACTCTGAAGACCACCCAGTCTTTTCCTTGCAGGGTGGGGAAAGCAAACAAATTACCTTCTGTGATGGTGGGGAAAAGAAAGTGATTATTACTGCCTGTAGCATTTTATCCCCTAATTGTGGTATTCAGACTGTATTTTCTGGCTGCATTTAGGCACTTCTTTAGGAAACTATTCAGATTTGGTTTAGGTGTTCCAAGTGATGTCAGACTTGTAAAGCACTCTGTCCTAATTTTCATTCGTTAGACCATCTTCTGCATTTAGGTTTACTCCCATAGTCCTGGGTAGAAAATAGCTCTGGATAGAGCTGCTCTACCAGGATCCAGCTATTCTTGATTTGAGCTTGTACAGCAAGACTCCTTGCAAAAAAGCAGACTAAAAGCATTGAATGAATACTGCTCATGGATTGTAAACTCATCCTTTGCTTACCCAGCGCCCTCATCCATGGGCATTCCTGTGTTACTCTGTGCTGTGAGAGAGGTTTTATAGGAGCTTATAAAACTTAAAATGGAGGCATGTAAGTAAGATTATTATCTTGTCCCAAAGAGATTTTGATACTTCTTTCCTTCCAGCACTTCACCCAGAATTTCTTCCAACTGGTAAAAGGATTTAGATATCATTCCAGTTGAAGTCTTGAAGTACTATCTTTTAATGGCAATTATAGAGCAAAAAGGCAAAACAGGGGAAAAAAGTGGGAATTTATCACTGGACCTTGTTATGTTTTATGTTAATTATGAACGATTAAGGCAATAGTATGAAAATCATAAATAAAATTTAATAAATCACAGAATTATACTTCCAGGTGAGTCTTGGAAATTAGAGTATTGGAGGACATGCGTGTGCAGTAAAAGCTGTCTATGACACCAGTTAGTATTTAATAACCTTTTCTTTTGGAGTAAAAAACCCCTGCCATTGTCACTACTTACTGCCTGTTCCCTATCCTCAGCTATGCTGCGTGTGCTATATTATGTGACATACACAGATATTTCAGTGCAGACTTTCAGTTTGTGAAGGGAGGTAACGAATACAGTGTCATTTTGTGTTGTCAGTGGAGAGCTCACCTGTGAGTCATGATGTTCTTTGAAAAGTTTTTGTAAGAAATACAAGACATTTGGAATGAAATTGTCTTGGGTTATGTATTTATTCATGAGAGAGACAGAGGCTTTACTTCTGAATAAGCTTAAACATTGTATGACATCTTTCTGTGCTGATGCTGCTTCTTGCGTCCACCCATGCAATTCTGTGTGCTTCTTGGAGCCTGATGAGATGGATCATTGTTACCTTTTCTCCCTTTTTATCTTCTGCAAAAGTGTTGCACAGAAGGAGAAGACCTCCTCCCCTTGTAGGAGAAATAGGGTATGACCCCGGAGTCATGTCACTGTGGCTCTCTTGGTGCTGGGACATTGTGCCCTTGCCAAACCCAAAGCATACTCTCCCTTTTTGGGAAGAGGTGGCTGTGGCCATGGGCTCCCTGTCCAAGCTGGGAAGTGCGCCAGTGTGACACCCCTTTCCCTGGGGGCTCTGTGCTGTTGTGCAGTATCCAGCCGCACCAGTGTTTTCAGAGGTAAGCTTAGGTCATGTACCCCTTTATTACTGTTAGTATATCAAGTTCAGAAGAATGGGCTCCGATAATCCTGCTAGCTGTACTGCAAGGAGAAGATGGGAATACTAGGAAGAAAGTAAAGAGAGGCAAAGACTTGTTTTCCAAGGTGAAAACCTGACACTGAGGTATAATGGAAGTCTTCAGGAGCTCAACTGAGGCAAGTGATTGAGGAGGAGGCTTTAAGATGGCTTTCTCACCAAGCACAGGCCCTACAGCACTAGTGGGTCTGGCAGACAAAGGGGGAGTAAGTCTGATAGCTGGAAACTGAAGTTAATTGAACTTTATCCTAAGGAAACAGGAAGCAATTCCTTAGCACTGAGGGTGGTTAAACATCAGTCAATTAACTATAACATACTCTGTGAAATGAGAATGGGGATATTTGCAAAGCCATGTTAGCCCAGGTGCAGCGAGAAAGCCTGTATTTACGGGGGTGGTTGTTGCAGGGTGGATGGTTCCGGCAGTCCTGCTGCTGCTGGATGTGGTTTGCCTGATCCGTCAGCTCCATCACCCACCTTTGTGGGTCTGCGTGCTGAAATGCTCTCAAATAACATGCTTGTTGCACTGGCAGCTCTGTATTAAAGATAGTGATTATAATCAACTGTTGCACTTCAGCTTTTCAGCTGGTAATGTGCAGTGCTCAGGAGGGTTTGCCCCCATCCATGCACGTTGGACTAGGTATTTTTTGAGGTGTTTTTCTTTTTCCCTTCACGCTTTTTTCATGCCTAAGAGACTGACTTCGCTGGAGAGAGTGACTGGATGTGTGCATCACAGCTCTGAAGTTAGGATAGTTCTGTTTTTTTTTTAAGGTGGCTATCTGATCTGGGAAATTAAAGGCAGAGGAAGGAGCTTTTCTTGGGGTTAAGTCAGCTGGGAGCTTGATGTCCTTCACTTTTTTGTGCTGATCATCTGGGTAGATATCATCACATTGTGGCGGGGTTTGAAACAAATGCTAGTGCAGATGCAGCATTATTCTCCTGAGATCAGTAATGTCTTCTTCATCTCATTTAAGTGTTTGGCCTTCGTTTGAGGACCCCACATCAAATTTAATGGCTTGTGATAGATGGGAAGTCAGACAAGATAATCAAATGGTCCCTGTTGCCCTAAAGCTATGAAATCCTAAATACTGAAGAGCGAATTAATAAGTGTGCATCCCAGCAGAACAGATTGGGCAGGCCTGAGAAAAAACAGGAGCACCACTGCTGTCAGCTCAGATTGCTTTCTTACTAATCAGCTGTCTTAATGATCAGCATGGTTTGGGAAGGTCAGAGAGGCACTTTTGAAGGAAGGCGCTGTACATACACTGTTGGGGAGGTCATTGATATGTTTACAAGTTGGAAGTCCTACATGAGCCCTCTGCTTTCACATCTGCCTTCAGGAGCTGGTGCTCTACAAGGAGCAGAAACAAAAGGTTTACAAACCACAACCTGTGACCGTCCATACTGGATTAGAAATCAGATCCACATGGAAACAAAGCTGTAAGAATTTACTCTAGTTGTCTTTATGTCTTCTCAGACATTCAGATTGCTGTTTGCTGTGTATAGTACTACCTTTGTGGCAAGAGACAGGGAGAAACTAGTAAGAACAATTAAAAATGCCCAGCCCAGTAAGTCACAGTGGTGCTGATCTCTCCTGTGATTT
Source organism: Microhierax caerulescens (assembly GCA_035590215.1). Taxonomy (NCBI): domain Eukaryota; kingdom Metazoa; phylum Chordata; class Aves; order Falconiformes; family Falconidae; genus Microhierax; species Microhierax caerulescens. The sequence goes on along the minus strand of JAVJGJ010000047.1, from coordinate 69,655,997 downwards.
TAGTCTGAGTCTTAGAAAAAAATCTAGTTCTTGCCAGTGATGTTGTGGAGAAAAGTCAAATATATACCCAGAGATCAATAAAATTCCCAAAAAAGTGACTTTTCAAGAAAGGCCATCATCATGACTTGTGTGGATTGGCAACACTGGTACCATTGTGTTAATTTGTAATTATTATTTGCCAATTATTTTACTTAAACCGTTCTCTTGAGTTAGAATATGTATCAGACTTGCCTGTTGATAAGTAAGTAGTTACGGTAATCACAACGTAACGTAAACTATTGTATTAATTTAGGACACAGGCTCCATCAAAATACACTTTGTATTTGCTATTAATTGAAGCAGTCACCTGCCAATCTTATAAACTCCATATGTACTTGGTAAGAGATGAAATAAATGATCTCTTATGATTCTTTTAAAGTATAGTTGTACTTTGCAGAGAGCAACTCTCGATACCTTTGATCACTTAAGCATGCTGCCTCGTACATTTACAACCAGATCCTGCAGACATCCATGAAACCAGCAAGAGTCAGTGTTTCAGGCATTAAGTCTATTCTTCTGGCACTGCTAAAAAGTTGGACCAATTTGAAGCCAAACCCTCACCAGAGCTCTGTTTGAGTAAAGTCATCCAAAAGGGAACTTATCAAAACCAAAATGCTTTACACCAGGGAGAAATGGAATTTGAATGCAGAGCAGATGGACTTAAAAGGACCTTCTCCCCTCCCTTTCTTCCACTTCCCTCAGAAACAATTCCCTGCACTGTTCCTTCCCACCCACATATTGCTTTTTATTTGATTAAACTCTAGTGATTGAAATTTCCACGATGTAAGGCACATTTTCCTTTCACAGAGTTATTTGTTTGGTACCTTACAAAAGCAGATGTTCATGTTTTCTATTTCTGTGTTTGCAGGCTGATCTCATTCCTTGCCATAGGTGATCCTGTATGGAAGTGTGATGCATGAAGGGCTGGCCAGATTGGCAGGCACAAGGAGGAGCTGTAGCATGCCAGGGGCTTCAGCTAAAAGCTGGCTGTGCTGGTGGCAATGTACCAATATTAATGTTAACTTGGTATGGTGGGATGACATCAATGGAGGGTGTGTGTGTGTGTAAAAAGTCTTAAATAAGGTGTTTCATTGGACAAGTCAGAAGCATACATGCTGTAATTATGCACACTTAGCTAAGTTCCATCTTACCTTGAGTGGTGGGAAAAGGGGAGAGGAAGGCATGTTAAAGTGTATCGAGAGTTAGCTTTGTTGGAATTGTCCCAAATTAGAGAGAGAGAAATAAATTTATGAGAGAAGATTTTTTTTTTTTTTAAACACCACCACCCCCACCCCACCCACCGCCCTTGAATGTTAGTACTTCTTTGTGATGATCATAGTCCTTTTTCTCAGTTTGATTTAGGGCACGCACAAGTGGTTCGCTGCTTTCAGACCTTTACACTTATTTAAAAAATTTGAGGCGAGCAGAAGAGAACAAGAACAAAACTTGGAAAAGAGAAAACCTAACCTATTCAACATGATGTAGGTGTCCAGGCTGAGTTGTAAGCTTGAGAAAAATGTTGTTTGGAGTGAGTGAAAGATGCTCTGTTACTTGGAGATGCATAAGGCGCTCAATGCACAGTGCTTGTCAGTGGGAGGTGGGCTGGGACACTGCAACCTTCTTTGTACCTGAGAGCTTGGCAGTGCCAAGTGGCAGGGGGTTATAGCTGCTCTCCAGAGCTCCGTTTGAAATGGAATTCAAAAGATGAATGTATCTTCTGCCTGAGTATCTCACGTTCAACCTCTTAGTGACTCTTTTTAATAATTGTTTTAGTGATTAAGGCTGGTGGTGGCTCTTGGCACCACTGTCAGTCTCTGAACTTCTCTGAAGAGCTGAAACCTGTAGGTCAGACAGCACATGATGAAATTCTGTTGTGGAGATGTGTAGAGAATCTCATACTCAGTTTTCCTTTTTGCTTCAGCTGGAGTGTTACCATTTCACTCCCTGGACTAATTTTTCCTCACAAGTATGAGAGTTCTTAACTGAACTGGAGTGTATGGAGTATAAATACTGAAATTCTCCACAGATTTTTGAACAATGAAGGTAATTTCATTATAAATAATCCCAAAGGTTATATTAGATTGTTTGTCATTGTAAATTTAAAATCAAGTTCAGATGTGTTCTTTTAATCTAAACCACTAAATAGTTTAGCCGTTATTCTTGCCTTAGAAATAGGCATTGAATATTCATATTTCATAGTTCATTGTAATCCCTTAGTAAGCAGATGAGACCAAATGATCATAAAGTCCCCCTCTACATCTTAAAAATCTGCAGTTCATTGTTGTACAGTACCAAATCAGTAGACAATTAATTTTAAAATAGTGTAAACCTCTTTTCCCCCAAGATCTACTTGCATGGATTGGTATTGATAGAGATTTTTTTCATTTTGCTTGTACAGGCTAGCAGCTAATACTGTATCATCTTTGGTCATACACTATTTGAACATAGTTCTTTTCTTTTAGGAGTGAGTCTATTTTAAGCATTGAGAGACCATGCCAAGGATCGCATTGAACTTGCTGAGCACAAATGAGAATACACATGCTCAAATGAATTGCAGCACTGAAGCGGGTCTTTGCTGGCCAAGATGGAAATCAGTTTCACCACCCTCAGTGTTGTTTTTCCATAGTTAAAGTTACTTTCTCAATTTCAAATCTGACCAGACCTGGTGGAGCATCCTCTTGATGCTCCCCTCCTCCAAGGCAGGCCCAGGTGATCGCTGCCTGCATAATGGCTTGGAGAGGTGCTGCAGTGTGACCTGCTGGAGTGCTTGTAACTCCTCCCAGACTTCTGCCTCACCCCTCCAGGTCTAATATTTGTATCTGGACTATAGCAGGGTAGACAGTGTCAGGCTGGTTCCTGCAGAGAACATTCATGACGTTTTTCTCAGTGGCTGCATGATTTCACATGGACATAGAGACAGATCTTTAATTATGGGATGCTGCTTCTGATTAATAATTAAATTCCCAATTTTTTAGTTGTAAGTAATTGCTAGAGCCATGGAGTCATTGTTTTATAAGGTTGACTAATTAAATGCAACCAGTATTTGTTAATTGTTCCTTTTATGCACATGCTAAACCCAGAAGTGTTTAAGTCGCTCTGGGACATTAATTTTAAGCACAATTAAAACAGCATATCCTGTTAGCAATTATTCTCTGTGCATTGTTTTGATATTGATGGGTCCAGATCTGAGCACAGTAATTAAAAGAAACCATGGTTATTGTTGATTCCGCAGATAAACAAATGCTGATTTCGTGCTATGAACTGGTTAATCAAGTTTATTTAACTTGTCCTTAGTGATTCATCCCAGTGACTGTGCTGGGGAGCACTTTATTTGAGCCTAACAGCGTAATGCTTCTGGCTGCCTCCAGTTTCTCAGCTGCTAAAGGAGTTTCACTAACCCTTTTAAATACTTAGGTGACATCTTAAGGAATGGTGTTACTACTTACATTCATTAAATCCAGTTTGGGACCCAAGGACTTCTCCCTGAAAGAGACGACATACTTTGAGACCTTGCTGTCCCAACTTCCCTGTCCCAAGCAGGAGCAGAGGTGATTATGTTTCTTGTGAGGCTGCTGGGTGGGCTCTTTTGTTTTGTTTGATTTCGATGATACTAAAGCCTTACATGTTTAGTCTCACCTTTTGCCAGTGCTCTTTAAAACTGTTCAAAAGACTGCTTCTGCAGCCACAGTTCTGCTAAGGTGACACCCAGTTTTCAAGTAACACATCTGCAACCAAATAAGCAGTCTCTCTTGGATGATCTCTGCATTTTGGGGGTCCATGTTGCTCAGGATGCTTAGTAGCATCAGCAATACCATTTATTGTCAGTCTCAGCAGTGGGAGCATCCTGGTGTGGCCATTAAAGCAAGAATTTCAGACTAGGTTAGCACCATCCCAAGGGGCACCTTCTGCTCAGTGGGACCCATCAGTGGGAAAGTTGAGAGACCAACTCTCTGACTTGTGCTCTTTGCTGTGGAAACTAAATAGTGCTGGCTAGAACTAAATATATTTTAATTTTACCTTAAACTAATTTTCTAGGTTTTTTTCCCCCACTGTGGATGGAGATAAAGCCTTATAAAGGGCTAGAGTGCATTGATTTTGATTTTATAAGGCTCTTGGTACAAACTGTACTGATCTTTAGAGCTAACCCTGTTTTTGTATAAGGCTGCAAAAGCATCTTCCTTTTAAGCATTTGTAGGCGAGTATGTTTTGTGCTTTCCACTGTGTTATTTCAGGGTAAGGTCTTTTAAAATGCCTTTAGTTTCCTGACTCTTAGTTTCTGAGCCCTGTGCATAGCAAATGTCTTGGTACAGCTTTCATCTTGCTACTCCAGGCAATTGCATTGGCTTTGTTTTCCAGTCAAGGGTTTCCGAGTTATTTTCTATTGCAGTTGGTGATGTTCAGTGATCACTGTTTCTGTAACAGCCCCCTTCTCCTTTCAGCTGGCTGTGAATTTAAGTTGCAAGAGGCTCATCATGCTTGTCCAGACTCTGGGAAACCTCAGTGTTAAAGGCACATTCCTCCATATTGCAAAAGGCAACATCAGATAAGCGGGATGGCTGGCCATCACTTCTCCTCCTAAAATAGTCCCCAATCAGAATGAGCAGGAATAACTCAAGGCCAGTAAAAACACTCCTATAAATACAATATGTATCACACTGTTTTCTTTACATTGCAGGGCAACTATAGGAGTATTCTGTTGGGAGCACTGTACTGCAGACCTTAAATAGGGCTGCTAATGTTTAGATTGTATTTTCATCTCTTCTCTGTTTTCCGTGCCAGGTTTCTGGGACCTTTGCCAGGCTCCAAGACCATATAGAATGAATTGTTAAAAAGGAAAATAAATATTTCTTAAGTGCTGGAGAATATGTATGTCTGATCTAATGAACAATAATTTTGTTCATTTATCAATTGTTAATTGTAATTTACTCAAATGGTTTTCCTGCCTGGAAGGGGGAGGACTGGGGCATGAGGAGAGTGATCCTCCTGAGCTTCTGTACTGAATTTATGTATACTCAAAACATTTCTGCATTCAATAATCTAAATAGATGGGATAACGTTTCTGCTGGATAGAGATGTAGAAGGAACCATAAGGGAATTTTCCTAGCCTGTGTGGACTGGGTGGTTAAGAGGTCATTGCAAACAATTTAGTTGATGTTATATTGAAGTCAGAGTTGAAGGAAGCTTGGAAGGCCAGAGTATACTAGGTTTGTTTAAAAAGACATCCAAGATGCTAGCTGTTACCTGGCGTTGCAGTATGAGGTCGATTTAAATGAGAATTTGCGTATTTCTATTGATATCTCAATTATGCTTTGTGCTTGACTTAGTTCAGAAGTTGTCAGTGGATAAACTTTCCGGTCTTGAGGCTGTAACTCAACGCTGAGTTTGTTCCACCATCTCTGGCTCTGCGCTATGATTTTGATAGACAAATTTGGTCTGATATTCTCCATTAAGTCAACACATGTGGCATCTGCTGCAATCTGTGGGATTTGATCTCGTCCTTCTCAGCTGCGTTATTTTTTGCCTCGCAGCCCGGTGGATCTGCTGGTTCCCATGCAGGCTTCCGGCCTCCAACCCGCCAAGAGAGAATTAGTTTTAGGTTTCTGTACGCTTTGCTACTGAGGCTTCAAAATCCCTCTTAACCCAAGTCCCTGCTTACATATTGCTACCATTCATTTTTATTGGCTTCAGTAAAGTTGAATTCCTGTATCTTGATTTTTCCCCAATTCGTTCTCTGAGCAGCTTGAAAGAATTCAACAGAAAACAAAACCTCAAAGCGCTTATATAATGAATTACTTTTAAACGAGACGCGAAAACAGACAGAGGAGCATTTATCAGGAATGTTTGTGGGCTTGGTGGTTACGAGCTTAAAAAAATATTCTGTGGAAAGCCTTTTGTCCCATGACAGAGATTTAAAAGGCTGCGGATTCGGATTCCAGCAGAGACTCAGGCCTGTAATCACGTTTGAAATGTTCCCTTTCACAAGGCTGCGCGGCTGCCGCGGGAAGCGGCCCGGCTAGGGGCTGCCTGCAGCGGAGCCCATCACCTGTTGGGGCCCAGGGCGCGGGGGCGCGTCCGCCCGCTGCCCACCAC
>JAVJGJ010000047.1:69627895-69645788 GCA_035590215.1 Microhierax caerulescens | reverse complement strand
AAACTGAGGGACTGAACCATAAAAAGAAGCGAGTAGGTGCCTGTTTCCAAACAGCGGTGCCATATAAATGGCAGCATACAGGGGAGACGGTTGCTGGTGGGATAAAGGGCTCTGAGGTGAAAAGTGTCTGCTGGAGAAGAGTAGATGTATTAAAAGCTCACAGGGGCGAGTGGGGCTGCCCAAAACTGGGGAAGGCCCATCAGGCTCGAAAGGCCTTTTCAGTGCTTCTGGGTTTTGGTGTGGTTGTTTTTTGGTTTTGGTTTTTTTTTTTCTTTGCTGACAAGAGAGGGAGGGATTTTTCAAAGGTATTTGGTAACAAGGCTCCAGACCACACTTTTTTCATGCACCAGGGGGTTCCTATTACACAGTTACCTGAAGATAAGCCAGCACTTACATACCCTCAGTGTCTGCCTATCTCTTAACAAATGTTGTCATGGTCTTCGGCCTTAAAGTAGATTTTAAAGTTGTAAAACTTATCTGACTGGGGTTTTTTTTTCTACTTTTTATATCATGCAAAACTTGGTTTTATTCTGTTTCTTAAGAAACGGTTTATTGAAAAAGTGATGTAGTATTTTCCAGCCTGCTGTCCTGAGACATATAAAATCCAAGGGAGATCTGTGAAATTTAAAACCAGACCACAGTAGAAATCAGGAAAAGAAGCCTCCAAAACCCTCTTACTGTTTCATAGGTGTTTCAGCGCATGTTGAAAACACACTGGAAAAAGATTAAGGATTACAAATCTGCTTTGTCCAAGGAATTTTATCAGTTGGTATCCTTAAGGATACTAGTTACCTGGATACTAGGGCTATTAAGTGTACTGGAGCCTATTGAAGAAACCCGTTTCTTCAGTGTAAAGCGTCCTGTAGGTTTTAAAGGTCAGGGAGTAAGGGTGCTGTCAGATCTTCTTTGCAAGTTCCATAGTGGTAAAGATGATATAAAAGGGACATCTGCTTTAATGATACTCACTTTTCTGTGAGGCAATGCTGCAGTTGTGTGTTAAAAGTATGTAAGTACTGTGCATAGCTTATATAAGTGATTATTTCCAGGCCACTTCTTACAACGTGTATATGACTAATGATGCAGAACATGCCATTGAACACTACCATACTTTTAAAAGGATCTAGCTTTTATTTAGATTATTTTCTTTTTCTTATTAACGTGAATGTTGGATTAAGTTTTTATAATACACTGGGTTTGGTTTCTTTTTTTTTTTCAGACCAGCCAAAAACCAGTTTGCATGTAACATCACTAGATGATGCAGAATGTCTCCGATCTAAAGAGCTCCTTTCGACCCCGAACAGTCACACTTCCTCTAATTCAAAGTCCACCCGCAACATCCCTCGAAGACATACAGTAGGTGGGCCTCGCAGTTCCAAAGAAATACTGGGAATGCAAACCTCGGAAATGGACAGGAAGAGAGAGGCTTTTCTTGAGCATCTGAAACAGAAATATCCCCACCATGCTACAGCAATAATGGGACACCAGGAGAGACTGAGAGATCAGGTATGGAAGTCAAATTCGTATCTTGCTTTTTGTTAAATGGACCTTATAACTCCTACAAAACCAGGTGTTACCTCATTACAAAAGGTGAGAATGTAACAAAGCATAAACCAAATTTTTTTTTGATGCAGCCTAAGATTTAGTTACTCCCTTGGAATTCAAAGAAATAATAATAAAAATGAAACTATTCAATATTACTATGGAATTGTTTGTTGAAACTGACATTTTTTAAGAGCTTTTCATTTTTTTAGAATGTTCACAGAGAAGGGGGTGAAGTTGAGACTCTTGATCTTAGTATATGGGTCTCCATCTACTTTTCACAGCTGAAGGGAAAATATGGAACAGCTGTTAATTTCTGTTACACTTTCCATATTGGCACCACTGCCCAGAAAAAAAGAAAATATCTGTGGAGTATGTCTGTGTGCCTAAGATGGCTCTGTTACCCTTTAATTTGCTTTCTTTTCTATTTTTGAGTCTTTTAATACAAACAGAATGGACTTGCCCACAGGTATCTGCCTCTTCCAAGCTGTTTTGACATCCACATTGGTCTTGTCAGCAGTGTACCTTAAGGTGGTTTGCTTTTCACCCGCCTCCAATTGCTTTTCAGCAGCAAAAATTATATGTAGGGTCAGAGGAGTTGTGAAATGCTGATGTATTTCTAAGAGCAGGTGGAGGCTGCTGTCACCTTGACCTTCTCAATTCAAGGAATGCCGTGCAAGGATCCTTTTGCAGCCTAACTCTGGGCTCTGGTTTTGGGTGCAATATTAGAGTTTAATATGTTCAGCTTTACAGACAATCTACCTTCTATTCCATAATTCATTTTTTTCAGTCAACCAGCAGAATTTAGAGTTCAGGCTCAAAAATCTTGTGCCCATTACTCTCAATTTAACAAATGATTGACAGCAAACCTTTTATAAAAGGTTTTTTTCTCAGTGTTTTGTAGGTATTTCAGCACTAACAGTAAATTAATTGTAAGTAAGGAATAAAACAAGGTGGAAAAATACTGTGTTCTGTAACGGTAGTTCTTACTGAACTCCCTCCCAGCCTCCTTTGAAGCCATCCAAACCTTTAGAGATCAGACCATTGTTACAGGTTGGAAAGATAGTAGTTTGTTAACTTCCCACCTACAACTTTTGACAAGGTCTCTAAAGATCCCAGGTGCTATCACTCCTCAGAACACAACTGCTAGAATCCATATATATCCAGCTAAAATTGCTGCAAGATTTCAGCTCTAACAAAGATGATCTATTCCTTATTTTTAAACAGCTTTCCTCCTTTCCTTTGGAAGTCTTGATTTATTTTTTTTTTCCTTCCCCACTTATCTCTTCCATGAACTTTAGTGACTGTGTGGAATGTGCTGGGTGGTGGATAAAGATAGCATACAAATTAAATAAAGGGGGTGGCAGGGGGGTGAAATCCAGAGATTAGATCTTTTGGAGTCATGTAAATATTTAGTTCCAGTGTTGCAGACACTGCAAACCCAGTTTGAACAGCCTACAGCATTACACCCTACACATTTTGTAATTTGAGCCTTTTCTGAAGGCAATAAATTACAGAAGGAATGCAGTAACTGTTCCTGCTGTTTGTTTAAAATGTGTCATCCTTCCTAATTTATTGAGAGTAGAATTCATGCAAATGTCTCCTGCTTCTACTTTTTGATGATTAGACATGTATTGTAATGTAAAGAGTTTTTAAATTATTTTAAACCAAAATAACTTTAAAATTATTATGAGAGCATCAAACTGTCTTTCTTGGGATTTGGAAAGACTGAAGCCTCCATCCATTCAGCATAACTTTAAAAAAAAAAACAAACCTGAACAGAAGCCACATTAATAACATGCAGAAATGAGTTATACTAGTTGATTGTAATTTGCTTAGCTGAAATGTAATGTGTCAACAGTCTGGCTCATCAGGTGCAGTAAGATTATTATGGTCATGGCATTATAGTTCAGAGGGTTTTTTCTTACCAGTTGTGTCTATGTGTGCACACACATGTATCTGTATTTTGTGTGTGTGTGTGTAGATATGTATCTCCATGTATAGTTACACATAGGTATCTATCTATATATACACACAGCTTTGTGTGTGTGTATATATGTATGTATGCTTAGCTGCCCCATGAATAAAACCATAATGCAATTTTGCTTTGGAGGGTGCATATGTTTAGCATACATACTTCCTTTTTCCCCCCTTCTATATGTATGTGTGTAGCAGTGGTATAGAAAACAAACTGCATCCATGTGTAGTAGGTTTGTGTATGTAACATACATATATATATATATATATATCACATACAAAATCTGCAAGATGTATGGGAAGACATGAATGAAAATGTCATGATTTATTTTCCAGGTTCCTTTCCTCCCTTCTTCTCCAGCTGCTCCCATATCTGGAAAGTGGCAACATTATACATGGAGGAAACTTCCCCACTGTGGGAGATTTATCAAGGATAGTAGCTGATGCAACACCATTTTCTAATCTCTGTGTCAAATGGTGCAGCTGGAACATAAAACATCCCAATATTTACAGTCAGGAGGTAGTCCCTTGGATATCATACAATTTGTCTTCCAGGTTGCTCTTAACCCTGCCAGGTCCATAACCAGCAAAAATGGGCCAGAAAATCAAGATTGGTAATTGTCTCTCTTTTTGTGGACTTTCTTCTTTTGTTGGTTTTAAGCAGTGGTATCTGAGTTTGGCAAACTGACCCCTAGTTTGCAGAAAGTAAAAATCAGGAAAAAAATTATTTGATGTTGTCAGATCATACTGTATCACCTCCACTAGCAAGGTCAGCTCTGAGTGTTGTCCGTATCTTCCACTATGTATTAATGGTTTCCTCCAGGCTTCGTTTATTCAGATAAATCCCTCCCTTGGATCTGCCTCCTGAGGACCCATTCTACTCTTGATAACCTGCCACAAATCAGAAGTACAATCATGGCCAGGTAAAATGCCAGTGGGGATTACTGATGGTTAACAAACATGGTGACCTGAAACCTCCCAGCTGTGCACACAGATCATCCCTCCTTCACCCCACACATTTGTTGCCTTGTTTGTGTTGTGATACCTTATTTTGGAAAGGAAAGCTCGCAAAGACAAGGGCTGTCTTTATTTGCAGGAAGGCCTCGGGATACTGATGCAAGGCAAATAACCTGCAGCTAAGCTACTCTGTGTGCTAAACTGGGGTGTGAGTTTACAGCAGCTGAGGTGGTACCGGCTTGCCGTGCCTTGTGCACCCCAGAAGAACCACAAGGGAATGCAGCATCCCACAGCCACAGCTCTTGGCAGTGAGCCCCCACACTGCAGGTTTTCCCCCTTGCAAGACAGCCCTGCAGCCAGGCACCAGAGCTCCTGGAAAGGCGAGGAACAAACTTTCTGCAGGAGCTTTGGATACCTTGCCTCTGCCAAGGCTGTCTTGTCTGTGTTAATGAAAGCAAGGTGCTAACGTAATCTCCAGGAAAGTTAGAAAGAAAAAAGAAAAAAGAAGGAGAACAGTCTTGATCTTCTGAAGTTTGAGATGGTGTGAATCGTTTACTGCTGAGCTCTGGCAGGACATGATCACCCGCTTAGGTGTGGTTGACTCTGGTCAGTAGAGGAGGAAAGAGAACTAACAACTGTAAAAGCTGGGTGAGTGGCTGAAAGGGTGAAAAAGAGTTAGCATTTAAGAGGTTAAAATGCTAACCTGGCCATGGAAGGGGAGGGGGTAATCCCTACAGTGAACCTGTTTTACAAGTCACTTTGCTAAAAAAAGCTTTCTGAGGGGCAGAGAGCAAAAATGCGTGTACAAGTTTTTCAGATGTGGAGCTGATGAGCATGTCTTAAGAAAATGAGCTGGAACGTGTTTGCCATAGCTTTCTTTGTTGTTGTTTGACTAGGAAATACAACGGGAGATGTGGAAGGGTCAGGAACAGCTTTAGTGTTTTAGCTAGTGCTCTGTGAAGGCCACATTTATTGGGAAGTGAAATTAGATTTCCATCAATTTAAAAAAAAACCCACACCCTTCTGGTGCCTGTGCAAGTCTGAGTGCCTAGAAAATGGTGGTTGAGGGTTTTTTTGTTATGTTCAGTTAGGTCTGAACATGACAGGTAACTCTGGCATCTGAGCAGGTGTGGTTAAGGTTACCATGGAGATCCATGATGTCATGCTTGATAGAGCATGTCAAGACAGCTAATCTAACATGTAGATGTTCAAAAAGTCCCATAGGCTAGAACTAAGCTTTATGCAAATAACAAAGTTACGCTGCAAAAGGGCGAAAGAAAATACGGCTGAGATATGGCGTGTGTTTTACCTGGCAGCTTGAAAGGATTATTCATAAACTGAAACTTTTGGAACTTAAGGAAGAGGATTTCAGACCATCTCTGGCCTCACCTGTGGAATCTCACATTTCGGTAAATAAGCCTCTTTCTCTTTCAGCCCTCGCTGTAAAAAAATGCCTTTGAAATCATGGAGTTTGCTTCACCACGTTGCTCCTCCTGGCAGCAGGGCTAAGTCAATAAAGCAAGTTTTCTGGCATGGCATGTTCTCTTTTCTCTTTCAAAAATGAGTTCTTTATTGAATGAACTGAGAATCGGAATTATTTGAAAGGCATTGTAATGTATTATGTTGATTATATGAATCATGCTGCAAAAATGTCCTAGGTAGTGTTTTGGAGGAGAAACTAAGAATGGAGACACTGTATTTATTTGTAGATTATTGCCAGATGTCTCTCCTTTAACTGTTAAAATAGAACCCTAAAATTACAACAGCATTTATTCCAGGATTTGATATCTGCAGAAATACTGAAGCTTGCTTTTTTATTTTAATGGATCATAGCGTCAGTTGGTTAAACTGACTTTGAGTATGTGCTTAAATATCATAAGGTAACACCGAGGCACTTCTTAATAGGTTTTTTTTTCTTGGGTAAAAGTACATTAGTAAAGGGTAAACACATTTGGAGGTAAAAGTCCAGCAGTAGAAAGGCTATTGGGACTTCTGGGTTTTAGGTATAAACAAAAAGGGATATTTTCAGTCCCTCTGGAGAGAGAGTAGAATCCCTGGTTTCTTAGCTGGAACCACTTTTATACTTACATCAGTCACAACAGATCAAGTAAACATCAGTACTTAAGGGAGAACCCCCCCTGCACTGTCATTGCTGTGATAAGGTAAGGAAAAGCAGGTTTAGGACTACAAAGTTTAGTTGGTTCAAATCACTCAGTTTGAAAAAAGGTTAGATCGAGGTGAGAAAGGGTGGGGGTTTACAGTAGTTAATGTCTGAGCTTAAAAATGTGAGAAGAGAAAAATCTTAGGTTCTGCCTAAAGACACCTGAGAAATGTAAACTTGAGAGAAACTTCAGTGCAACGTAAATCCTCAGTAGGATTTGGGGAATAAGGAGGCCACAGAGTATGGTAAGCACATTATCTAATTGCAGGTGAAAAAACAGGGTATAAAGGTTTCCTGATGTTCTGCATTGCTTGATCAAGCAACACTAAATAAACTTTTTTTTGGAACATGTATTTATTGTTAAAGTGAATGGATTGAAAAGAATACAAAGTGAAGAAATCACTAATTTTTTTTAGTCACAGCTCCTTTGCTTTTACTCCTAGTTATATCTTGAAACTAAGCCAGTAATGGGAATATTTTAGAATTAATTTCAGGTTAACCTTTCTCCCAAAGTCTGAGTGATAATTACTTAGTACTAGAATATGTACAAATGACAATGTGTCAAATTAACTAGCATATTTTGCATTCATTACTGGTTGCTGGTTGATGCCATGGAGTTGGTTAGGGAGAAGTTGATTTAGTATTAATATTGTGTGAATACTTTTCTGGTGTGTACCCATTAAAAACCAGAGTTTAAAGATTACATTTGATTTTAAAATGTACACAGTGTATGTGAAGAATGTGATTTTACTCTGGATATATGTTGCTGCAGACTTTTCTAGTTGAGAAAATCCATTTTGCTGAATTATTACTTGGTTCACATCCTGTTCTATATAATGTGTTATCAAAAAATGCCTATTTTTATCTGAGAGGTCAATGTAATACAACTAGAACTGGCTGTTTTGTCAGCATAGGTTGTAGGTATTTGTTCAGGGAAAAAAAAGTTTCAGAAGTTGTTTCAGGAGATTTCTGTGTGTTCTTGCCTCTTCTTCACCAATGGGTACTACCTCCCTGCCCAAATGAGATAGCAGTTCCCCCTCCTCCCTGGATAATCTTTAAGCCCAACAGAACACATTATGCATTGGGGAAGGGGGGATTGTCCCGTCCCAAGCACCCACATATGTCCCCCATCTCACTGTCGGGTACGACAATTCATTGCTTTCCAGTGCCGCTGTGTGTTAAAGGCCAGTGGTCTTATTTTACGTTGTTAAAAGCACCTAAGAAAAGCTACGAAAATGATCATATGAAACATGATTGCAAGCTTAAAACTCTGCTGATTCCAAGGCCTTAGCTTTTGTTTATGGAAGGACATGAGGTGGCATGTCCGTTTGTTTTGAGTTGAAACATGCTTTTTAGTCCCCAGATAATGCTGTGATTGCAAGATATTTTTAAATAGCTCAATAGATAAATGAACAAAGACCTAATTCATTAGCAAAGTAAAGTGGATTTACTTTGTATTCATTATAAGTGAAAATGTTGAGGAAGAAGAGTAGTATTCCTAGTAGAATGTCTCAGTGGAAAGTCTTTCAATTTTACCTTTCAGTTTAAAAAAGTAAGGCAACATATTAAGGCATATATTAAACTACTAGCCCTAAGGTATCTCTGGGAGAGTAAGTGGAGTTTAACCAGAGTGGTAATACTTGCTTTGATAAATGTAAGGTTTTAATTTATATCTATCAGTTAAAAGCAATAATAACAAAAAAAGAGCAAACAAAACAAAGCTGCAAAAAGGCTAATAAAGCAGTTCGTTTTCTTTTTCCTTCCCTCACCCCATGCAAATCACACACCAGTGCTGTTACTTTGCCCCAGCAGGATTAGTAACTTCTCTTCTGTGGCAACGCCTCTGCATTTTAGGTAGCATGTATTGTTTGTAACTCAGAAGTCCCAGGTAGTTGTTACATACTTACCTTTGTTCATGTGATTTTTTTAATGTATATTTTTCTGATTTATTTTATGATGAAAACTATTTTTAGAATCCTTTGTATTCAGCTGACTGAATCAATGCCTACAGTAATCTTGTTGAATCTAGGACTCTGGTGTCCCTTAAAGCATAGTTTGGGTAGCTGTATTTAAGAGAGTTGCCCATGGAAACCTCTCCCAGTTATTGTAGACACCTGAGATTCCTTAGGTTTCAGAAATTTAAGCTTTTCTGGTCAGAAATATCCTGAGGCATTTGTACATGTGATTTTGCACATACTCAGTTTAGTCCTGGTGGTTTCTGAGTTGTCTCTGTAGATGACAGTCTGCAGAACTTCATTTGGTGGATGGGTTCAGTGCAATACAGCAGTGGTGGAGAGGAGAGCCTACATTCTGTGTATTGGCCTGGAAACATCCACCCCTGTGGCAGAGGCACCTCCTGCCTCTTCTGAACCTGTGCTAGATGCCTGCCTTCCTCTGGGGATGCTTGGAGGCATTTGGGGTAGGCAAACCCTACATTTTGCCTTTTGAAGTCAAGCCACTGGGCAATGACCTGTTCAGGGTTTGGTCTCCGTAGCCTTGTGATTAGCCCCTCAGAGCAGCTGCTGAATGAACCTCATTGCAGGACTGTGGAATTGAGCTCCTCTCTTCATGCTCTCCCTGGCCATGAGGACCTTGTGTTCCTTTCTTCTTGGCAGCAAAGTTTCAGGAGTCAGTGACAGAGCCCTGGCCCCGTGTTGCTTTAGCCTGGTTATCAAGGTGCTGTGCCCAGAGATGGAGACATGGCTGTAGAACTTCCTTCAGACTTAGGCAACCAGAAAGCCAAATCTTCTTTTCCTATCCTGCAGAAGTAGATTGGTGTCTGAAGAGTGCTTGCCACTGCTTCCTCTTCCAGCTCTACTTTTAACCCAAAGTACCTCAGGTTGCTGTGTTTTATGACCAGCTCAGGGGTGAACAGCATGGGATGTATCGTCAGAGTACTGAGGCTTGTCAGTGACCCCAAAGTTCATTTAACGGTTTCGTTTAACAGTTCAGACCCCTTACTCACTCATGAGAGCCCAAGAAGTTTGTGACAGAAGTGAAAATGAAGTTGTGGTCTACAGCCACCTTTGGCTGTGCTGGTTTTGAGCAGGCATTCTCTCTTGTCCGTAGTTCTGGAGGTGTGTTGCAGAAGGTGTGAGGATGGCTTGTTTAGTAGATGAGGAGCGTCACAGACAGTCTTGGGTGAGGGCAGCAGATTGTGCTGGTGGTAGAGCTGAGGTTACAGTGTAGCTTCCATGGTCATTGGTCAGGGTGTCCTTCTGTAGCCTGTGATTAGCTTCAGTATTTATGAATATTTGCTGTGTCTCAAGATCATTTCCTTGAAAATGGTTATGAATGTACTTGGGGTGTTCTCTTTTCACCTGAATAGTCCCATTAGCTTCCCACTGGGAATGTTGTTGTGCTCTTGCACATTGTCACTTGGGAGAAGAACATATATTTATGTCAGTCATGGGCAAAATAAATGCACCTCTGGACCATTGCTGCTGCATTACAGCACTACTCAGTTGTTTTTCAAACAAAGCAGACTGTACCCGTCACCTGATTACCTGTCTTGGTTCAACCATAAACCCTGGGATTTAAATCTCTTTTCTGAGCTCATGTAAAGAGAACAAGAGTAAGACAAGCAAATCTCTTATCAACATATTTTCCAATTTCCTTTCTCTTCAAATGAGTTGAGTACACCAGGAGGAACAGTGCTGTTGCTAAAATTACAGTCAACACCTGTCACTCTGACAGCAGCCACCAAGAAGTGTGTTTTTAATGTTCACCCAATCATGGTAATTGTGCCACTTGAGTAAATCCAGAATCTGGTGGTATTAAGTTTTGCATCTTGGCACATCAAGCCAACACAGGGACTTCTGGTTGGTTGAGATTGTTTTGAAGGGTCTTTTTTTTTTTTTTATTTGGTGGGGTTTTTTTTCATTAATTTGTACCTTTTGTATTACTGCGTTTTGTGTGGTCTCTTGTGTTGTGGATTATAGTGATTCCATTCATTCACTGGGAAATTGCTGTCTTACTAAACACTGAGTGTTGTCATTTGTTTAAGTTTAGGAAAGGTTTTCACTGGCTGATTAATACTCTGCCATAGGTGTGCTTAACTTTAAAAAAAAAAAAAAAAAAAATTAAACTCAAGTTAGGATAGTGTAGTATTCTGTGAAAAATAACTTGAACCTAGACCACCCTTCCCTAGGGGAAGTTGCATTTTTTGCCTTTAAACCCCTTCTCACAGCATTTAGAGTACTGGTAGTGTTACCGTTCCCTTGTTTAGTAGGGATGTGGGAATGAGGACCTGTGTGTCTGACACCTATACCCTGCAGGATCAAGATCCTGTATGTGGAGTTTCACGTTTTGATGGTGCAGATGTACTTCCATCACCAAGAGTGTGAGTGGAAAATAAAAGAAACTTCTAGGGGTCCGTTTTCAAGGGCTACTTGTTGTCCCCACTTGCCTGTTCTGAAAATGGACTAGATCTCAAGCCACTTCAAATGGAGAAGTATTGGAAAGAAATTTTTTCTGCTATGTGGTTTAGTTTCCATGATTGAATTTTCAGGCTAAATTCAAGTTGTGCCCAGCAGACATTGGCTACTTAAAATGAACTAATATGACTGAAAAAAGCCATGTTGTACAGTAACACTTCTATGACGGAGTAGCTTTATGTTCTGAAGTCTCTAGCCACAGATCAGTTAGTGGGCTGCAGGCTAGCATCTTGTAGTGGAAATGGCATGTAAAGATATGTCCAAGGAACAGCCCAGGCGGAGAACATGGGTGGTGAGATGCAAGTCCATCTGCATATGGAACTTTTTTTTTTTTTAAAAAAAAGAAAGGGCAATAGGACCCATCCAAAGAACAGGGCAGCACTGGGGCAGAGGGCTATCTTGTATATGGCTTCCTGTCCAACCCATTAGTGTTTGCCAGCCCCCTCGCCTGCCAAATGGCACATGTTACATGAAAGGCAAATGAGAGTTTAAAAATGCTATTATGCTTAAAGCTTTGAGGATTTTGATAAGCATGGGATTCGGATTACAGGTAACACAGCATTTGTGTATGCTGTAGTGGCACCAAGGCAAATGGTTACATGTGATGTTGGTGAGGAAAGCTCGAAGAACTTGTCTAAATGCGTGAGGTTAGTCTGATTTATTTTCTTTCCCTAGTGCTTAAATGAAGATGTACTCCACTATTCCTGTGCTTTAAAGCAGCCAGACTAGGAAAGGACTTGAGAGTGGCAGCAGATAACCATACAAAGAGGTGCTTACAGAATGAAATAATTCAGCAAACTCAATCCTTGGGGATGTGAGCAGGGAGACACTGGAAAAATGGGAAGTTGGCGCCTTCCGAGAAGGCATTAGAGACCGATACAGTGGTCCAGGGCTCACGGTCCCGCCGCCGGCCAGCTGCCAAGCGCGGTGCTGCAGGCTGCACAGCCCCTCCGGCAGCTGCTGCCACACCTCATCCCCCTGGACCCTCACCCCCTTTCCTCCTTCTCCTTCAGCACTAATTGCAGGCAAGGCTTGCTTTCTGCTCCGGAGCCTTTCGCAGCGAGGCGAAGGCCAGCGTTCACACCTCGCTGCGTTCCCCAGGTGAGCAAAGCCCTTGCAGGGTGCCATGCAGCCAGCGCCATACAAGCCTTTGACTTTAAGGCATGCTTAGTCTATTGAAACAGCTGCTTTATGGCACCAGTATATATTATAAACCGCCCCCCTTCCCTGCCCTGGACTCAAACCATTTGCTTTCCTAGCTTTGGGGCATTTCAGGAACAATACTGAGCTGGCGCCTTTCATTCAATGACTGCAAAGTACTTTGCAAACTTTAATTAAAGCTCTCAGCCCTCTGGGAGCAGGGAAGTTGCCTTATCCCTAAATTATAGAAGGGGAAACTAAGGCATAAAGCAATTAAGATGCTTGAGTGAGGCTCTGTGGAAATCAGGGGTGGGTGTGAAGCGACTCTCCCCAGCTCTGTTCAGCTCTGAGAAACCCAGCCGGGTATGGACATCTCCTGCGGGATGAGGCTCCCCTGCGATTCCCAACTGTCTCTGCTGCAGGAATGGGGATGTTTCCAGGCTGGATGGGCTCCCTGACCCCTCCGATACCATATCCCTTGCCAACAGGCCAGAAGCCACAATGAGAGAAGTGTGAGAACCTCACAGTGGGCAACTAGGGGATAAGCTGCCCCCTACTATGCCTCATCCTGACCCAGGGAGTAATTGGTTTAAACCCCCAAGGCTGGGGGTTTTATCCCTTCCCAAACCTTCACCACATTAACCTTTGTCATGCCGGGTGTTTGTGCATCCAACCGGTGTGATGCTCCCTGGGTCCCTGCCCGGCTGCTCCCTGGGGCTAGCTCTGGCCTCCAAGGGTCACTGCCATCCCCATGCTCCTGCTGCGGGATGGGGATGGTCCCTGGATGGCTCCTGCACCCTGGTCCTGCCTCTCCACACAGCTCCCATCCACTGCTTTGCCTGCACACACGACGTACTCCCACCCGTGCAACACCCTGCGGGCCCTCGTGGAAATCACGCTCTGCTTCGGGGGTGCCGACAGCACCCAGAGAATCAGCTGTGGCTGAAAGGTGACATTGCCATCACCAAGCTGGGGACAACTAAACTACAGTGGCTTCATGTGCAGCTCCCCTGGACGATGATCCAAACCTTGACAAAGGCTGAGAGCACAGGGATGGGACTGGATGGCGACCGAGAGGGACCAGTCCTGCCATCACTTGGGACTAGACATGGTGACAGCACCTGTGCCATGCTATCACCCAAATTCGCCACCACTTCGAAAGGCAGCGGAGCTCCCCAGGCACCAGCGTTGCACCCTTATCTATGCCTGCAGTCCCATCAGGACTTTTCTTCTAAAAACACCCCAAAACTTTTAAAAGCTTGATTTTGGGGGCAGTCCCTGGAGCGGGGATCACTGCCAGCCCTGGGCTTTGCAGCGCGGCTGCACTCCGGCTGTATCTGGGGCATGCATCTTCCTCCTCCATGACTCCCAGGCATTCAATCAGTTAATTATTACCTCTCCTGCATGCACAGACACTGGGAGGGGGTGCTGGGCTATACCTATTCGGTGCCTCCATAATCACCCCAAAGCTGGGAGGGGGTGCTGGGCTATAGGGTGCCTCCATAATCACCCCAAACTTCCCGCTGGCAGGAGCAAGGAGCCAGGGTGAGGCTTTGCTTTGGGAAGGCGGATTTGAGACCCCTGGTTGGATTCACACCACGTCCTGCTGGGGAGGGAGAGGTTCTGCTGGGAGATCCCCGTGTCATGCAAAATTAACTCAGGGAAGTTATTTCGCAGCCCAGTGGCTCCCCTGGGAGGTGAAGCGACCTGACGCCACTGGTGATGGGCTCAGCAGCATGACCACCTGTGATGCCCAGCCCAGCACGACCTCAGCATGCAGCATGATACCCCCACCTCCTCCTCACTCCCCACCTACCCAGTACATGCATCCCAGCCCCGGCACGCCAGCCCCGGCGCACCCCCGCTGCCTGGCACCCCCGCCGCCAGGCTCATTCCGCCACCCAGCTCACACACGTGTGTCCCTGCCCGTCATTCCATCACGCACAAACCCCACGGACAGCTCCTCTGGCGCAGACCCCCCACATCCCCCCGTCGAGCCCTCCCTACAGGTGCTCCAGCTTCATCCCATTTACTCAACACTTGTGTTTGTTTTGGGACCGTGTCACTGTTTTTTTTTCCCCAATCCTTTTTTTCTGTTGTTGCCTGGGCCTGTCTTGTCCCAGACTAACACACATCCTTAGTAGGTGAAAGGATGGGAAGGGGTTAAACACCTCCACCTTTCCCCACCCTATATCCCAAGGCATTTCCTGATGCTGGGCAGGTACCTGTACCCTTTTCACCTTCCCCCTGGGCTGCTCCAGGTGTTGCTCCTTGGCCAGAGACCCCAAGCGGGCACAGCCCAAAGGGAAAAGATCCCTTTTCCAGTGGGAAATGTGGCTGGGAAATAGGTCCAAGCAAAGATGTAACCAGCAGTCCTTTCTACTAGGAGTAGCTAAACCTCCTCTAAAATAATAAAACACACCCACCTGTGGGGTTGGACGTAGGGCTGGGTGTCTGCACCGGGTTAAAACACACCTGTGTCACCCGGTGTCACACTGGAGATGTGTGTTACGGGTTGTTTTCAACGGGAGGTTTGTGTGCGTGTAGGATTCATCACTGGGTATATAATAGTAATAATAATAACAGCAACAATAATAATGATAATGCCTGGGTTTGGTACAGTCACAGCCAGGCTGGCTCTCTCACCCTGCCAGTGCCGGTACTTTGATGCCCATCCCGTATCACAGCCCTTTGCATGTTATTTCTCTCCAGATAATTAAAAGATTTTGAGAAAATATTATTTTCCTAAAGCCACAAAACTGAAAAGGAAAAAGCCACCCTGCAGATGCCCCCCTGCAAACCACTGCTGCTGCCAGTCCCAGCCTGATGCTCTTTCCCCGCCCGCAGTGCCCGCCTGGAGCTGAGCGGCTGCAGCAGCTTTCCAAAACCATGGAAATATCATACTACAAATTACGCTGCAGGGCACAAAAAAATAATACATATATGTATTTATCTGTATTGCCTCTTTCCATTTCTAAATCTCCACCCGGATTTAGGGATGGATGCCTCTGCTTTTTCCTCAATAAATTGCGTTATTGCATTTAGGCTCTGGGCAACGATGCAAAATCCAAGGGACTCGCTGAGCTCCCCTCGGGCATCCCACAGCTGCCCTTTCCGCCTAGACAAGTTGCTGTTTGTTCTTTGACCTCTGGGGTTTTTGTTGTTTTTTTTTTTTTTTGGTTGGTTGTTTTTTTAAAAATTATTTAAAATAATTTTACATCATTTAACATAATTTTCATCCCGAAGCAGTGACAGAAGCAGCAAGGGAAGGACCCGAGCCGGGTTACCAGCTATTGCTGTGCCCTGCGAGCTGTGGGGCTGGGGGGTCAGGTTAGCGTCAGGATACAAACAGCCTCTGGATTTTGTGGGCTCGGTGCATCCCCCCCGATATCTGCACCTGTGGTTTCCCGCTGTCCCCATGACAGTGACATATTCCTCCTGGTAACTTCCCTCTCACTGAGACGCATTTGGAGGTTTTGCTTGGCAGAGCCTGGGTGAGGATGAGCCAGGCGGGTACTGGGAACACCCACGGCTCCAGCTTTATTTTGCAATTAAATTAAAGGATAAAAATTAAATTAATCCAGAATATAGGCCAAACTACCTTGCCAGAATTTGGATAAAACTTCCTCCATCAACGCAGTTACTGAACATCATGGGAAATAGCATACTTTCTCCTGGAATTTGGGAATAGCTGATCACCAGGACACCGGGCTTGGACGCACAGAGCGATGCTCAGCCCCGACTCCCCTGTTTTCCCCCAGCACCGTAGGCTTTTCCATTTCCTTTCATCCCTACGATTCTCCAGGCTCTCATTATATCTAAATGCCTGTGAAATGTCCTTTCTAAAATCAGAAAGCAGCTGAAATCAGTGCCCTTCGGCTGGCACCCAGCTTTGCACCCATCCTGACTTTCAGGCACGGCGGTGTTTGTGTACAGAACCAAAGCCGCACAACCAAGGCGCATTTTTGCAGCTCTCCAGAGAAGGTTAGCATCCTGCTGCTCTTTTTTTTTTTTTTTTTTTTTTTTTAAACTGGGTTTTAGAAGTTGTATTTTTCTCTCTGGGGAAAGACACCCCAAGCAAGCAAGAAATGACAGCGGAAAACCGCCCCGGAGAGTGGCATGATGCGGGACCTGCATTCCCAGCCTCCAGCCCTGCCAAGGACGCTGGAAGAAGCGAACGCTGCGGGAAAAAATCCTCCGAGCCCACGGTTCGGCCACAGCTTCCGTGTGGGATTCCTGGACAAACCCGGCTGGGATTTTTGTGGCATCAGCCTGAGCCCGGCACGGGTTTGGCCCCGTCCCTGCTACCCGATGCCCAGCATCGGCAGCAGGAGGGACGGCTGGGGGGCGGCCGGGGGTACCGGGGGTACCTGTGTCTCGGAGAGGCTGAGGCTGCTGGCCAGCTGCTTGCGCTCGGCGCCCACCACGTAGTGGTTCTTCTCGAAGGCCCGTTCCAGCCGCAGGAGCTGTGATGGCGAGAAGGCGGTGCGGATGCGCTTGGGTTTGCGGGCGAAGGGGCCGTGGAGCAGCAGGCTCTCCTGGGACACCTCGCTCCCTGCGGACAGACAGCCAGGTCAGGGGCCCGCACCCCCCAGCTGCCCTGCTGTGGGACCAGGGGGGTTGCCGGGGACACCCTCTTGCCCTGCGACATGGGGAGGAATGGATGAAGGGGTGTTGGGGGTCTCTGGGCACCTTCCCTGCCCCAAGATTGCAGCGTTCACGCCGTGCTGCCTCTCCGCTGCCCCCGGTGCTGTGGTGGAGCTGGGGTTGGACACGGGGGCAGCAGGAGGGTAAGGAGACAGAGGGAGAAGGGATGGATGGGGAGAGCAGGAGGAAGAGGAAAGAAGGAGAGGGAGAAGGCAGGAGGCAGAGGAAAAACAGAGAGAAAAAGCATTTTAAAAAGAGAAAGCCTAATAAAGTGACAGGGTCGGGGGAAGAGACAGAAAGCGTGAAGCAATAAAGAAAAAATTAAGACAGAAAGGCAAGAAGGAAAAGAAAGAGTGGAAGGGAGAAGGAAAGAGAGAAGGAAAATGGGAAAGCCTGAAAGAAAAAGAAAGAAAGAAAGAAAGAAAGAAAGAAAGAAAGAAAGAAAGAAAGAAAGAAAGAAAGAAAGAAAGAAAGAAAGAGAAGGAAAGAAGGAAAGAAATAACAGAGAAGGAAAGAAAGATGGAAAGAAGGAGAGAAGTAAAGAAAGAGGCATGAAAAGAAGGAAAAAAAATAGAGAAGGAAAGAAAGGAAAAAGAGGGAGCAAAGGCAGAAAGGAAGGAAGGAACGAAAACTAACTTGAGGAATGGGCAGGCAAGCGAGGCGGGCGGCGCCGGGGCCGGTGGAAGGGGCGGCAGCGCGGGCCGGGGCCGCTCCCGGGCAGCACCGGGGGTCGTGGCGGGGGCCGGGCCGAAGCCGTGTCCTCGCGAGCCGGTGCCCCCGGGCGCCGCCGGCAGCGGCCGCCGGAGCCTGGCGTGGGGTCGGTGCCGAGCAGATAACCCTAATCGGGGCTGTGCGGCCCCCGGGACCCCCGGGCATGGCGCGGGGACAGCGAGCGACCGGTGTGCTGGGGAAAGGAGGGGAAAGGAGAAGAGAGGAGAGGAAGGGAAAGGAAAGGAATAGAAAGGAAAGGAAAGGAAAGGAAAGGAAAGGAAAGGAAAGGAAAGGAAAGGAAAGGAAAGGAAAGGAAAGGAAAGGA
>JAVJGJ010000047.1:69574826-69627795 GCA_035590215.1 Microhierax caerulescens | reverse complement strand
TCTTATTAATAATCTGCAATATGTTTTCTTAAATTTAAAAAAAAAAAAAAAAAAAAAAAAAGAAGAAAATTTAAATCAGTTGTTAAAGAAGGGAGTAGAGAAGCTATTCTCTTAGGTTAAGTTGAAATCCAGAACAACCAATAATAAGTATGTTTTAAGCCACCATGGCTTCTGCTGTGGGTTCTTAAGGAGGTTCTAACAACCTCTCAGAAGGTGGATGTTGGATAATCAGCCATGTACATCATGTACGTTCTGATCTTTAGTAGTTACAGGTTACTTTGTCCCACATCTTGAGATTTATTTTTATCTTCCAAAATTATGTTCTTGCTAGTTGTACGACTGGATCTTCTTGATAGCTACATGAATGTCCAGTTCTGTTTTGGTTTGCTAAATTCTTGACTATGTTAATGTCTCATGACTGTAAATTCCAGAGCTCAACTATGTTTTAAGAATATTTCAGCCTCTAAGGGGTTTACATTTCTTACATATACATTTAATATACTGTCTCTATGCTCTTACATTGATTTCATTCTAAATAGAAAAACTAATTATAATTCAGTTTCAGCCAACACTAAGTGTTTTTTCAGTCTGGAGGGAGATGTCTGTTCCATTGAAGGAAGAAGGCAGCAAGAGGAAGAAGTAAACAGTGAAAAACCAAAGAATTGATTTTTTTTTTTTTTATTATTTGAAAGAAGTTGAGTCTCATTTTAAGTTTTACATGTTATATTCACTTCCAAATTTACTTACCGCCAGATGAATAAGCAGAGACCTTTCCAGTTTGCACCTATTTTGTGGGTATGTGGGTGTCTAAAGTCTGGAAACAGACCTGTTGTCAATGTCTATGTATGAGCTTTGGGCTTTCTTCCACTGTGCTTTGAAAGCGTAACTTTAGCTGCATTTATTCATTTGTAGCCCTATTTTTAGTAACAATATACTATACATCGGACTGTTGTAATTAGTAAGAAAGTACTCACAGAAGGAACAAATATTTGACTTTGATTAGAATCAGTAAGAAGAAATGTCACTTATTTCCCATTGGCTGAATAAATAAATAGTTGTACAACGTTGGTTGGTTCATTTAAATGAGTAAATATTGTTTGGAAGGAAGAGTTATTAGTTAGCATAATGTAAAAAATTAATGAATATCGCATAAATATAACATAAACAGTTCCAGTAAAAAATGTGTACCTGAAAAGCTAGGGCATTCATAAAATTTCCTATAGATTCTAAACCTGTTTTATTTCCTATTATTTTTAAAGAGAAATGATAATTTCTGTAAATTCCTGATCTAAGTTATATTTTTCCCTAGAAGTCTTTAAAAAAAAACCATTCCAAAACTTCACAAATGTGTGCTAATTTCACTCTTTCATTATGTGTATCATGGATTCTTTGTTTTTTAAAAAAGCTATTTCATATTAAAATTGCATAATAGATTTGCATTTAAAAAACCAACATTGTGTCCATATCTACTACTCAGGGATGTGGGACAACCTCGGTATTCCTCTGTTCTTAGTCTGGAATCACCGTGGTATCGCAGGTACCATTTGTCAGTAACTGCTGGCAGTATTTCAGGTTTTTTTTACTGAGAATCACTATTGTTTCAATTGTTCTTTAGCTGCTAATCTAAGCTGCCATCTTTTTGGCTAATACTAAGTCCAGCACTTGGGGTACGGACAGGATGGTGCCTTCTGCCAGCCCCTGGCATGCTCCTGTGTGGGCAAGTGGGGCCGAGAAGGATCTCTGTGCTGCACAGACAGGGACTGTCTCTGTTTTACCACAGGCGATTAGGGTGGTGTCTGTCACTGGAGAATTTCAGTGAAAACACATGATAGCAACAGCATCAAAAGCTTTCTGTAAATCCATGGAGAACTTCTCCCTTCTGAGCATTGCAAAAGGATTGGGTGGGATGGAGTGAAGAGGCGCAGATCAAGGGATGCTTGGTCCTCATGGTGCTGGTATTGATGTTGGTAACAACATTGCTGCTGACCGGAGTACAGTTGGCTCAAGCCCCTAGCAGGTTGTCTGATCGACGTGCTCTTCCTCTGATATCAGATGCGAGTATTTAATTTCTGGCTCATGTGTACTTCCCTTCTATTTTATTTTTACCAAGCGTTTTCTGCACCGGATGTTGTAGCAGGCGCCTTCCCGCATGGGCAGGCCCTGTGGGCACCTGCTGCTGCTGCTCCCTGGCACGCTGGGCTCTCGCCGCTCCCTCACCCCTGGCAGCTGACGGGCACTGCTGTGAAGGCAGGGCTCCCGGCCACAGTTTCCTAATCCGGTCCTCAACAACTGCGTTAATCCCATACTGAGCCTGGGACCCTACTGCAAGCAGGAGTCAGGTTTCTTCCCAAGGCTGATGAATAGCTTTCAGTAATGCAGGACCATTGTGGAGGTCACGTATGATACTTGGTTGTTGCTGTAGCTTAATTCCACAAGAGGTTCCGCCGTAGCATTAACTATTTGTATTACTTTGATTGCGCTTTTTATATCTGTTTTTTTACTGTGCATGTTTTACCCTCTTTCTTCATTACTAAATCGTGACCTCCTTGGTCACAGGTGTTAATCCTGTCACAAAAGGGTAGTTCTAGCCCATGTGCAAATGTGTGTTTGTTCAATCCCCACCCGTATGCAAGCATGCAACCATGAGAAACCAGTATTTTTTTAATATATGAGTCATTCATATACCCGGACGTGTAATGAAATCTCACATCAGATGAAGCTCTGCTGCATGTGTACACCTATAGAAAATCTGCACCAGTAGGAAGAGGGATGTGTGCTGCTCCTGGGTCTGTCGCTCCATGTCGATAGCAGTCTGCTACTGAGGGGATGGATTTTGAGAAGGAGGTTACCTCTGATGCTCCTGTGGCACAACCAAGAAGAAAAAGGAGCCTCTCGGCTCTTTGCTGCTCCTCTGGTGCCTCTTCTGCAAGCCAGGTACAGCTGTGATAAAGAGCCAGGGCTTTCCTCTGTGGGGCTTGTGTAAGAGTTAGTAGAAGCTTCTGGATGGATCTTTTTTTCAAAAGACAGTTCCCCGTAGGGAGGAATGGCCTTAAGTGTTCATTGTTATTATTATCCTATTGTTTATACTATATTGACTATATATTGTCAACTAAATGTTGCTGGGTTGAGTTTGAAAGGTGCAAAAAAACTTTAGGTCACTTCAGCAGTTACCAGACAGTTTGAGAGGGAGGCTGACAGTCTAGAGAAGAAAGGCTCCCCTTGAACCATGTTAAAATACAACTTGATTTCATCTCATGGTTTCAAAATTTGTCGTACGCTGTCCAAAACCCAAGATGCTTTCTTCTCTAATTATAAAAAGTGTTTATATGTAAGGTTTAATCTACTTACTGGAAGTCTTCCAGGGCTCTGCAGTAACTGCTACTTTGTGGGCCTCTTTTGAATTGAAGGGTTAGAAAACAGTAGGTTTCTACTTTGAAGATACTTGGACAGTGAAGATGAGCGAGCTACTTTATTTCCATGTCTTCTCTTGCTTCTGCTGTAATATTTTGGATTTGAGATATTTTTTTTTTTTTTCTCATGCTGTGACAACAAGTATTACTTTGTTTTAAAGAAACTGTGAACTCACAAGTTCAGTCTTGTTTCTGCATGACTTAAACCTCAGAGATGTTATTTTGCCAAGAATCATTCTACTTATAGTATGCTAGACAGATTTCTTTGTGGCTGTGTTATATAAACAAAGCCAGCTTGAAATTTAGGGAAACTTTTAATAGTTTATAAAAGGAGAACTGAGGAAATTAAAAAAAAAAAGTTCACAAGTACTCAAACAGGTACTTGTGATACGCTTCTTAGGTTGCGTTTGTGTTTGCTTTTTTTTTTTTTTTAATGTGCTTTTGTAGATTTCTCACAATACTTACAAGCGATGTATATTACTAGAGAGCAGATGGGTTGGGCTTTTTGTGATACATCACAGCTATGTGATTTTAGTTGTAAAAACTGGAGCAAATAATTCTGAACTGATACCAGAAATTTTTTCTGTTTAAGGCCATCACTCTCTGTGAAGATTGCTTTTCCTGAGGAGGTATATGTAACCTTTTAGATTAGATTTACTTGCTGTGTAGCATTTTAAACACAGCAGACTAAAACTAATGCGGGGTTAAACCTAGAGACTGTTGAGTCGCCTGGCAAAACAAGGGCAGCTTAGATAACCATTCAGTAGCTTATTGTGGTATGATAAACATGGAATTCTAGGTATTTTCTACAATAAAAGAACTTATGTGTTCTTTTGATCTGTGCTCTCTGCTGCTGCTTGTCAGACTTCCCTGGATACTGACAAAATGTCTCTGCTTTTGTCATTGTCTGTCTTTTTTTAATATTTTTTTTTATTATTATTTTTTTTAGGATCACACTATTAGATTTTGGGGGCAGAATAGCTTTTCTAACTTCCTCTGAAAAAAGCAGTCAGACAAAAGTTATCAAGCCTTTCAAGTGAGGTTTGTCTAGCCACTGCTGCTTTGTTTTTGGCTTGTCTTCCCTGTGGTTTGAAAACTTTCTTGAATGTCTGGGTTCTGTGATCTTTCAGAGGTCTTTTAAAATGCAGTCATCATTTCACAACGTTCACTCTGCCTTCAAGTAGTTCCAGTGGAGATGAGGGCGATGATCTGGTTTTACTTACCTCAGTGTATGGCAAGGACCTATGTTTGGAAACATAAGCTTACATACTGTTTTACTGCTCATTTAACTAAAACGGCCAGCCTGATTTCATATTGATATTTCTGCCAACCCACAAAATCACCTGCATTTCTTCACCCAAGTTCAGCAAAGTAACTGAGTCTGGTGGTGTCCTGTTGCAATAGGCAGATTTAATTTATTTTATCTGAAATCTGAGAGGGAGGGAAAGTGGAGTAAGAGTTATGTGGGGAAGAAAAGCCTTGATTAGCTGTAGAAAGTATTTCACCTTGAGTCAGTTCTAGGTGTGTTGGGTATTGCACTTAAGAGCAGAACCATTGAAATCCTTTTGAAAACTAACGACTGGCTGACTGGCACAGACTGCAGGGTTAACAGTATATTGTGATACTGTGCTCAACAAAAACACATAGTTTGTCTTTTACATGAGTAGACTGCCTTGGTTCACAAATAAAAAGATAATATCCAAATTTCTTGTTAATAAGATGAGTAAGCAGTCATAACCATAGCTCTGCTATTTGATCATTTGAAAGTTCAGGCACCAAGAAGCATTGCAAAGAACAAATCTGCCCAGCCTCACAGCCCAGTGATACCTCTTATCTCTCCTGTTACTTTGCTGTATTCTAAGAGGAGGATCAACCAGTTGTTTCTCATCTAAGCCCCTGCTTCAGACATAGAGGCATGATGCTCATATAAACCCTATGGAAGTGAAACTGGTTGTCAGCATTGGAATAAAGGTGCTGTTTTCCCCCACTGACTTTCCTAAAAGCTCTGTATAAATACATGACAAGGTAGATGGTGTGTAATAACCAAGTTCTTCCTAGTGGAAGGTCTCAATAAGTAGGAATATACAAACATGAAACTGCCTTCACCATCCCAGCTGGGTGTTTGGGTTAACTGCTGTTCATTGTAGATGATTTCAAAAGCATCTGATTAAATTGTTAATACAAATGTTGTTTTTCAGCCGTATTATTTGACTGATAATATGATTGCAATTTGTTTCTGTGAGTCCAAAGTGCACTGATCAAAAGAAAAGTGATGCTGAGATCTGGAGACATTATGGGAGTTGTACTTCTTTTCCTCATCCTAATCCAAAAAGACACAATGGAAACAAGTTAATAATTTGTCATATTGGAAAATTTCTTAAATAAATAGTGTACTATAAGGTCTGTTTGGCTTGAAGGGGAATAGTTACTTACACTTTGCTTAAAAGAGAGGGAGATATTCCTTCTTATCAGTACAGCTATTTCTTTCCTGCCAGATTGTGCTCGTCAGAAAGGATAAGGAATAAGATCACAGGCCATATAACAGTGCTTTTCCCCTCCTTTTTTTTATAATTAGCAGTCTGAGAGTCATCAGGACAGAATCTGTATTTGTTTCTCATACACATTGCTGTGCCACTTTACGTGAAAGCAGTGCAGTCTTAATCTAAGCAGTTTTGTACATTTTGAATTAATCCAACCATTAAGAACAAGCTCATTGTTTAAAGATTTGCGGATACTGTTTCATAGGCCAAGAAACTTCAGAGTTTTGTTCAGCTGCAGTATCAGACAAAATGAAAGCAAGTCATGATGCAGTTATTTTGCTTTTTCTTTCTTTTGCAGGGTGCTTTTTTGTCTTCCCTCCTTCATTGCAGTCATTACACAAATAATTTGTAGAGTACAGTGACCTTTACAGAAAGACTAGTAGGAGCAAGTGCTTAGGGATCACTGTCTTGATAGCTGGAGAGAGAAGATTATTGTAGCATCTAGGAAATTATCTAAAGAGTGAAATAAAAAAAGTTACAAATTCCTCCCAACCTCAACCCCCTGTAGAGGAGCCAGCAGTATTAGCCTCCAGCATGGCTGGACCATTGGAACATGTAATCTGGCATGGTTTTAGTCCTGGGAAATAGCTGGTCAGTGATACCAGCATAGTTTCTATGCATCCTTCTGGAAAACTGAAATCAGGGATGTGATTTACCTGCAGACACAGGCAGAGGAAGGCCATCATCTGGATGTTTCCCTGAAGAGGTTTTAAGGAGAATGATCAGGGTGCCTGGAGACCTGCTACCCCTTGGACTAGCAGAGGGAGAAGTAGGTGATATTTAACACTTGAAAAAATCTGTGTATTGCTCCAGAGGTCTGTAATAAAGTGCTCTTGTCCTGGTTTGCCGACTTAAGTTTAAAAAACTTTGAGTTTGGTTGCTTAACCTTATTTTATATTTTTTATAAATTTGTGGTGAAATGAGCTCATTTGGGAGGAGATAAATACAGCTAGAAGTCAAAATTTTCCATACAGAGGAATGCTAAATGTCGTTATCTCTCACAGTAGTTGATGGGAATATGTCAAAAGGCAACTTTTATAGAAATGTAGCTTTTTACTGGGATCTGGACTTTGGTGAAGAAATTCACTCTGCCTAGGCCGCCAACAATTGCATTGCAATCTTTTACCATAAGTTTGACACATTGTGCTGTTAGGTACACAGTATCTTGTTACAAAATATGCTGCTGGTGGTGTAGAAGCATGCAGCTGTCTGCAGAGTCACTTTTTCGTGGCAAAGAGAGGACCCAATTAATGATTATGAGGCATGATGTAAATACAAGAGATATTTAAGGTAAGTGTTCAATATACTGCAGTACTACATGGGTCAAACTTTTCACATATAAGAGCTCAAAAGAAGATACTGTGTTAGTATTGAGCAGACTAGCAGTGGCATTACAAACCTACAAGACCAAATGGCTTTGTACACTTTTGTCTTAGCTTTTGAAGATTTTAATGGAGAATGAATTAACTGCATTTGAGCAAGCATGTGATCGTGTGTCATAGCAAAGCCTAAGTTGGAAATGACTTCTGGAGGGCTTCTAAACTGCTGTAGAAAGCAGAGACTTAGATTAGGTTATCCACACCCCATCAAGCTGAGCCTTGAATACTCCCAGTGTAGATTCCATCACTTCCCCAGATGAAATTTCCAGGAATGGGGTAAGCTGTACCTGGAAAATACTAAGTCTGGAAGGGATGTAAGAATCTTCTGA
The DNA here is from genome assembly GCA_035590215.1 of Microhierax caerulescens. Lineage (NCBI taxonomy): Eukaryota > Metazoa > Chordata > Aves > Falconiformes > Falconidae > Microhierax > Microhierax caerulescens. The sequence goes on along the minus strand of JAVJGJ010000047.1, from coordinate 69,620,137 downwards.
AATGCAAGTTCACAAAAGTTCCTAATGTGACACTATGCTAGAAGCAGGAGTTATTTTCCAGGAAGAAAGTGATTAGGACTCAACCATAGCCTTACCTCTGGGTGTGTATGGCCACAGGAACGCGTGCTGTAGTTTCAGACTCAATGTTGTTGAAAGGACATTGAACCATGGGAGCGTTGCAAAAGAAAGTCACCCAGAGTGGTTTGAGATCTGATGAAACTATTTCTGAGAACCATGATGGTTTTTATCCATTGATTCTATCAAAACAGAGAGCCTCCTTGATGAAGAAATGTCTTTTGAAGCAGGAGAAAATATACTGCTTTTATATTGGCTTTTTAGAAGAGCAGTGAAAATCATAACACAAACTAAAGGTTATAGCTGGAGAGTTGGGCAGATTCAAATCAGGAGTAATGCACAACATTTTTCACAGTAGAAATGATTCATTATTCTGACATTATCAAGGAAGCAAGAGGTTCTTCATCTCTCTAAATCTTTGAACTATGACAGGTTGCTTTTCTAGCTGATATGCTTTAGTCAAACAAAAGTTACTGATGAATAGGCCTAACTGGCAGAGATTTATTGGCTCCTCCTTGGCCTTGGTTATGCAACTGAGGCTTTTGGTTATTCGTGCAATTTTAATGTTTCAGTGACAGTTCATAACGAACTGAATTTGACCCAGCTGCTTTTGAATATAGCACTGTAACAAGGATGGGCTATTTCAGAAATAAATAATTGCTTTAGTATTTAGAAATTCAGATTACCTGAAAATTTAAGATACAAGTAAGAGTTGTATTACAAGAAAGAGTCAGAGTGAACAGACTTAGGGTAAATAGAATTTAACATTTATAATTAGAATAATAATATGCTTTTTCTTGGTATCCCAGTCAGGGTACCAGTATATAGCTATTATAAAAAAGGACAAGAAAGGCCTGAGTGATCACTGCCTCAAAAATTTGCCAGACTTAAGGTAGTCTGAATTCTGAGGAATTTTCTACTTTGACCAAAACTTTTAATTTCTCCTTAGCTATTCCTTGACAAAATTCTTGCTTAGATCAATAAAATTTTTGGTGATGTTAGAGATCTCAGGACTGGGCCACCCTGAAATTGTTACTTTGTAAGGTGCCACCAAAATCCCTCATTGCTTCATGAACTGTTGCTTACAAGTAATGGGTCTGGTTACAGTGAATTTTTCTGAACATGGACAAAACTACAATACGCTTTAAAGCAATCAAGAAATAATCTACAACCAAGTTATTCTGGGGCATGGTGGGATAAGGAAGAGACCAGAAAAAACCTTCACTGGAGCAGTGTTCAACAATGTATAGAAGTGTACATTTGCTGGCACAGCAGAATGAGAAATGGGGGAGTGTCTGGAGGAAGAAAGTGACAGAAATCAGAACGAGTTTTCTGAGGGAGAATGAGGAACTTCTGTTAGGATTCAAGCCAGAAACAAGAAAAGGACAAATGCTATGTTTGCTAAAGTAATATGGGAAATCTTTAAGCAGAAAATAATTCTTGAGATGCTCTTATCATAGCATTACGTACCAAAGGGAAGGCAAGCAATGTATTGCACATGTAGTGTTACAGGCTGGAGGCATGGGTCTTGCTGAAAGGCATACACAATTTTAGAAGGGGTTAAGTGAACTGTTGTGCTGCAGAGCAGATTGCAGCAGGAGAGGAGCATTATGAACCCAGTGACAGGCGAGCGCTGCACAAAGCTGCTGGTGCTGAGGAGCTTAATTCTAGTGGCTGGGAAGGATGCCCTGAATGTTGTGCAGGACGTCTGTATGTCTGTGCCTGGGGAAATTAGGCTTTGAACTCCTTGTGTGTAGCCCAGCTGCAGGTAGGTGTGGGGATCTTCACTCCACTGTGTGGATAGTTTGGGGTTTGGACTAATAGTTCCAGAGACCATCTGGGTCTACTTTAAAATATGTTTACATGTCAAAATATAATTTTCCTGTAAAACTTCATTGATACAATTAGCAAAAATTAAAGGTTTTGTGATTTGTAATTTCCAGTCAAGTGAGGGATAAATTGGTAATATTGTCAGTTGTAAAGTTGCTATACAGTTCTGTATATTGCTTTCTGTAATGCCTCTTTCCTTGTTTCTCCTATTCAATCTTACTTCTGTTTTGAGCAAAACCAAATTTGTAATAGAAGCTGATAATAGCCTAAGTTTAAGGAAAAAAAAAAGTTGTCTTTGTCTAATTGATACTTGGTATGGTCTAGACAGTCTGCATTCATAAATATCCTGTTATCGCATTAAACCATAGCAAACTTGACGCTAATAAGCAGAACTGAATTTTCCCCATGCCCCGGTGTTGGACCTTCCAAGTTTGTGTGGGTGCCTCCAAAGAGGTTTGCAATTTCACTGTCATCTGCATTGTCTCTGCAAAATAAGCAGAGAAGTTAATCTCCAGGCTCTTTTGCTGGTGTTCAAAGGAGATGATGAATTTTTGAAAAAGAAATACGGTTACCAAGAATTTAGAAAGACATTTTCCTGGGTTTTACCTGACATTTCAGCCTGAATGACTCAATTCAATTAAGAGGAAAAATCAATCTCAACTTTGTCTCAGCCTCAGTGTGTACCTTTTTTAACTTTAATTTGCTCTTTTTTTTTTTTTTTTTTTTTTTTTAAAGTCTTTGTTTTAATGATACTTCCTGGTTTTGGAAGCAGAATTTCTGAATTGGTATGAAGAAATTTTCTTCTCAGCCAAAAGCAGGAATACTGGAATGCTTTGAAAGTGCATCTTTTCATGAGGAGTACTTATTTTAATATAGTGACTGTGCAAATTTGGATCAGTGTCAGGTGAAAAATCTGCCACACCGTATTTAAAAAGATGAGTTAAGAGCTAAGGCTGAGAACATGGGAGTTCATTCACTAACATATGGTAAATATTTTGTTAAACTAAGTTTCTTCAGCCCTGTTACCAAAATGTCATTCCTTAGGCCCCCATAAAAAGAAGCACCTTTGAACGGAAATTTTCTGAAGAGTAAACATTATTTTGTTTTCCAGATAGCTGTGATCTAGAGCGTTTCTTCATACTGAAAGTATGTTAAATTCCCTGTGACATTCATTTTAACCAGTAGTTCCTCCCTTTTAAAAGGAATAAATATTTTGTTATATAAACTCAAAGTCTAATGCACATGTCAGTTTTTATTAAAGTGTTTTACTTGTCCATCTGACATGAAATGAATAATTTAAAGTAAAACAAAGTGTCCAGAGAAAGTGCTAATGAGTCAAGTATACAGTTGCTTTTTATTAGAGTTCTTGGTGGGGCTGAATATTATTTGGCACAGGTTTTTCAAGTTTTGCTAACAACTACAACACACCTGTAGGATGTTAGTGGTGGGGTCAACCAATCAATTACTCAAAAAAACACAACCCAACACCCTGCTGTGTGTTCTGCAGTCCTGGGTTTTTCTTTCTCTATTTCCCTGAGTTTGGGCCTTGTTCTCTGTGAAGTCTCCAGGCAGTGTTCAGAGCTTTGTGGCTGATGAGGAATGTGCTTCCGATGTTTTATGCTGTTTGACCTGTGTCATCATTATTTCTCTCTGCGGTTCCCGGGCTGTGGATTGCTAGTTTTGTGTAAGTACTGTGAATAACACTAAACTGATGGAGCACCTTTAAAATTGAATGTTAACTAGCATGAGACGGAGGGACTGAGGTTGTAAAGCTCCTTGAAAAGCATGCTGGAGAGCAAAATTGTTTTTTCCTTCATCCCCTTGACTATGTTGCTGTTACAGAGGTAGCACAATCTCGCTAATGGTCCTCTCCATCTGTGCTTTGTTCCACCACTTGATGAAGCCTCAATTTCATCATCTCTGGAGGCTTCTGACTGTTTCTGCATGGTCTGTAGGGATCAACATTGTGTGGTGCATCCTTTCTTTTCAGAACCTGTTTGGTTTGCGTGGCTCTCTCCTGCCACGGAACACTGAAGTGAGGCCAACATTTGAATGCAAGCTACCAAATTCTTCTCTGAAAAGCAAGCGTGTTGTGTATTTGAATTAACACAATCTCATTTCTGTATAGAAAATGTACTTTTAAGCTATTTCCTTCCTAAAGTTTGAAAGGATTTCTTCCTCCCCTTGCTGTGGCTAGGCTGGAGAGCCCAGGGAGGGGAGGGATGGCTGTGAGAGCACAGGTGAGCCTGGTTGAAGTGGTGGGGGCAGCCTGTGGACCCATGTTGTCAGCTGAGCACAGCTGGGCAGCAGTGACCTGTACTGTCCAAGGTCAGTGGTATCACTGCACGACTTTTCCTAGGGGAAAGCTTTCTCCCACGGCGTATTTGTGGAAGTCTTTTGTGTTCAGGCTTGGAGAGGAGGGAAATCTTGCCCTCTGTTTATGCTAAGGGAGCATATTTATGGTTGCTGCCAGTGAAGCATTTTGCACAGCATCATGCTACTTAGATAATAAGATGCTAAGATGAGGACATCAGAGTTCATACCACTTTTAAAGTTCATATAATTACTTTAAGTACTGAAAATGTTACTTGATGAAATGTCTGTGTGCTGTTGTGTCGCAAGAGTGAAACAATAGCACATTTTACTTGAGGCCTTGAAAATATTTTCCCCTTTCTAATAAGATTGAAATAACTTTCCAGCCGTTTGCCTGGAAAGTTGGCAGGAGGCAGGCTGAAGGGCAGTTCTAGAGTTTTACTATTTAAGTTAGTATTTGTACCTGGGTGGAGAGACATTATTTATTCAACTGTGCAGAAGGAAATCTCAACTGTGGGAAACAAATCTTAGAATGTGTTTGCTTTTAATTGTTTTCTTCACTGAAAGTTGAGGAAATTCAGATTTTTAAAATTAATTAAAATAAACATAAAAATGTCATAATAAAAAAAAGACATGTTCCACCACACCTACAACTGATGGAGAATTTTAGAGAGATCTGTGTTATAGTGTGTGCTGTTTCTTTATAATCAAGGCAGCCATCATTTTAGAAAAGCAAAAATATTAAAATCCACTTTCTGCTATGGTTTGCAGTCCATGCACATCCGAAAGTTAGGGATTTAAGTTAAAGAGAATTTGACATTGGCACACAAGGATTTTAATAGCACTTTTTATGTTCCTTTAAAGTTGTGACCAGCTTTATATCCAGTTTTAAATATGTAGGAAAGCAGCTTTATATATATATATTACAGATACTACTTTAAGCTTTGTGAAGTGAGCTAGTACTCGTTCAGCTGATGGGCCATGTCATAGAGGCTTTCTCTGCAAAATAGAAGAAAAATAGAACAAAATCCCACTCAGAACTGAGTCAAAGGTGGCTGCTCAGGGCTCTGAGCACAACAGGGATGCCTTTAGATAGCAAGAAAGGCGCCCACCTGCCACCTTCAAACACTTCTTGTCCCTGGGAAAGATAATTTTTGTCTTAGGTCTTCATCCAAGGTCATTAGGTAACTCTGAAAGTGTGTTTCAGCAGTGTTTGTTCAGTGAGCGTTAAGGGCACTGTCCAAGGGGCCTTCCCAGCACAGCCCCATGAGCAAAGCATTGCAGGTGGGGTTTTAACTTGTTCCTCTGTCTATGCAGATAAGCCATAAGCTCTGACTAGACAGCAGGAATTTCTCTAGTGAAAGGAAATTGCCAGGTGATTTAAAGCTAGTATGTCCAACTCTACCCAATTTCCTTGCATCGGTACTGCAAGATGAGGTAGAGAGGTCATGGCCAGCGCTGTCGCTGTCTGGTGGTCTGTGGCTGCCAGCAGCTTCTCGGGGACAGCAGAGGCTTAGAAAACACATGGGCTACTCACAGTTGTGCCAGAGAGGTCAAGAGTTTATTACAGGAACACAGAGATATTACCTCCCTACTCAACTCCTTAAATCTGGCCAGATCTGTGATTTCTGTAAGTTGGGTCATGATAATTTTAATAATATCTGAAAAGCTGAGATATTGGGTCACTGAGGCAGAGTAGTTAAATTTGAAAGGCACCCAAATAAAATGGGATGAGAACAGTATAAAGACCTTGGAACTAACAGATCTGAAAATATCCTTCAGGATTTGTACTGAAAACTGAGAGAAAGGACAGGGTGATTTTGCTTTTTTATTAAAAAACAGAAAAGAAAACAGATGTGAGACATCTCAGAGTTGTGTCTTCCTAATGTGAAGCACCAAATGGTATTTTGTCTGTTTTTCATTTTGAACATGGGGGTGGAGATAGATTAATGGGTTTTGTTTTAGCCTCCAGTTCTTACATGTCTTTCACTTGAAAACAGTGTTTTTCTCCTCCTTTATACCAGATGTTACACTCTGGAGAATAATTTCTTAGTATTTTCCAAGTTCAGTGAACTGCTTTGTATTTTAATGATGTTGATTAGGAAATGTGCTGGTTCATAACCAGTGATGTACCTAAGGCTGTTTATAGACTGCAGTATGGGATCCATCACAACTGAAATGGCTTAGGAGGATGAAACATGATCCTTTTGGACAGCTGTGTACTTGCACTGAGGAGGGACAATCAAAAGAGGAAGCTTGACACTGATTTTTTTTACGTGATGAGAAGTTTGGGAGTTTGCAGTTATTTAAACAGTTCTTCAGAATTTACAGGATCTGAATGATCCCCAGGTAGCAGGGCAGCACTCAGTAAGTTCAGATCGTTGTTGACTTGCTTAAGCAATTATGTTAAGGTAATTTAGATTGTATTTGTGAACCTATTTTTTGGCTTTTACAAGAATGGCTTGATGAAATACAAACAATTTCCTGATGGATTTCTTTTGTTTTTTCTTTGTGGATAGGGTGTAGCACTAGGCATTTCTCTGAAATTCTCAGTTCCATTTCCAAGTATTATTTCCAGCAGACTAATTGTGAGAGATTATTTACTATTACTCACTCCATTGCACTTTTTCCTTTGTGTTGCAACATATTTCTGTGTTTGCTTCTTCCAGTCTCTTTCATGTGCCAGTTAAGCCCTGAACAAGCTGCTTGAATAAGTTTGTCCCTTAAGATTGTCTGCTTTAAATCCCTCTTGCCGACTGACACATTCCTCTGTAAGATCTGTGTGTACCATGGCATCTTAGTGGACTAACACAGTGCAGCTGCATGGTTAGTTAGCACAAGCAATCTCGCTAATTAATAGAGGCTCCCTTGGGAGAGTGGAATCTACAATTCAGTACTCACCCTGAAGGAGATATCAAATGTGGATCAGATGACATGTGTCTTAAAAATGCCCACTGATTTTTAGAGGAATCCAGAGTGACAAGCTCAGCTGTGGCAATCTACAATGTGGGTGTCATGGGTTAGCATTAAGGAAGATCAGTGTTTGAATAATTTGGTCTTCTAAAAAAATTTTAATTAGTGTAGTTAGTGCATTACCATCCTTTACCTGTTTTTCTTACAGTTTGAGCTCTGTGGGGAAGGGGCCATTTAACTTCTTGTTTTCCAGGTGCTTAATACATAGTGGATACTGTCATGATGTTAATTAATTAGGGTAATAAAATTTTTAGAGCATGGGGTTAAGGCAGACAAAACCACAAGTTTTACAGGGCAACACAAGGGCTGCAAAACTCAGTTCAAAATTCAGAATTCTTACTGCAAGATCCTGTCCTGTTTCACAAAGAATATTGAGATACCCAAAGATCTTTTAGAAAAATTACAATTTTTAAACAGCATCATCAATCAGGTTACAAATAGAAAGCATTAAGCACTGTGGAATGGTGCATTTCCTTCATATAGCAACACCATTGTGGCAGTAAAAACCAGCAGAAGGAGGAAACAGAATATGGTTGGGTAGTTCAAATAGGAGGATATATAAAATGTCACACAGGGCATAGAATCAAATAGTAGCTGGGAAGGATGCCAGAAAGACTTGTGGTTTCGGTTCTGAAGTGCTTTTAGTTACATGTCTTTTTTTTTTTTTTAATTTTTATTTTAAGTACAGTTTTTTTCTTGTATGGCCTTTCCTTCAAGGGCTTCTCATGTAGTTGTTTATTAGTAAACAGCTGCTTGCAATGAAAGATGATTACTTTATAGCCATAGTGGTTTCTGCTAGATGTGTTTGTTGACTGGAGACTGGTTGCACTTCTGTTTGTTCTAATATAATCCAGATAAGAATATGTAAGTATTCTTAAACTGGGCACATAACTCACAGAAAAGCTACATAAAGACCAGGTAGCAACCATGTTTATACATAGAACCTTTAGAAATCTTAAAGTAAAATAATTCATTAAAGTGTACTAAATACACATGGTCATATGAAAGCTTTTATATATGTATATAAAAATATGATTACTATCTGTATTATCTGCCTATATATTATATGTGTGTGTGTATATATATATATAAAGATGATTAAAAACCTGTTTATTGAGCTTTCCCTATGAGGTAAGTGCTTGAGAACATTGTGAAGTAAGACCCTTGATACTTAGATACAAAGTGTCGAGTTGCTGGTGTTGTCAGTTGGTGTCTTGTTTGTTCAAACTATTTAAAAGAGGGAATTTACTAGGTAATTGTAGCTGAGTACCTAATATAAATCTTTCAGTTGGGATGGTTTTGTCCAGTGTGGAGTTGAAAGGGGATTGAAATCTGGAAGCTTAACATTTTGATATAGACTTGAAGATTGCTAAACAGATGAAAGATGCCAAACTACTACATTACTCATGTTGGTCATCTCAGTGTGTTCTTACAGCTTTGAATAATCAGGAAAATATTGTCTCTAGGATGTGGGAAATACAATTTAACAAAAATAGGTCACCATAGCTTCATTTTATTTGTTTTATTGAGGTACAGGGGATAGTGGATATAGTAACCTAAAAGAATGAGCTTCTATGAACATCATAATTAGACTATTATATCCTATTCTGTAGATTTTTTTTTAAAAAAATGTTTTGATGCTGTGAAGCGAAAATTTTTGTATTTTTTTGCTTTGTGCTTGTGTGAGATGAGCTACATAATGACTCTAGGGATATGTCTCAAAATGATTGACAATTGGTAATTGCTAAAGGCCAAGTGTAAAGAACTGCAAAATGATCTTCAAACTTGATGTTAAAATGACAGGTGAGGTTCAGTTTAAATAACTGTAAAATGTACCACATAAGGAAGACTAATCTTAACTTCATGCATAAAATGCACTGAGCTGAGCATTACCACTCAGGAATAAGATATGGATGTTATTATGAATCCATGGAAATGTCAATGCAGTGTTCAATAACAATCAAAAACACATATCTGATGTTTGCAGTTATTAGAAAAGAGAACAGAGAACAAGACAGAGAGTATCACCTACCACTGTAAATTCATGGGGAATCTGTACTGTGTGCAGTGAACTGGGCAAAGAATCAGGTGTTTCCAACACCAAAAAGGTGTAATAGAACTGAGGATGAGGTTTGGAGAAGGACACCAATGATCATAGTTAGGGAGTGGCTCCAGAGACTGGTCAGCACAATAAGAGATGAAATGACTGAGTGACGTGTGATGGAGGGGAGGAACAGTCAAGCTACAGTGCTAGGGTCTGGGAGAGAGTTTTAGGGTAGCATCACTATCTGCATCTCTGTTTTTAACTTCTTCCCTGGGTATCTATTTCAAGGTAGTGGTGGAAACAGGCTACTGGAGTAGGTAGACCTTTGGTCTGGTCCTTCTTATTCCTGCAATAATCTCTAGGTCACAGTAACTCCTGAGTGGCTAGGTTGAAGTACAAAATAACACCAGGAGAAATAACAGGTTTGGGAGGAAAGTGAGGACTTTGCCATTTAAGTCCCCTGCTGTAAGTACAAAGCCCAGAGTGTGTCTCCAGCTCTCCAAATCTCACCAGGCTGTCTTTCTCTGATTGCTCCCCAATATCCTGCTTTGAATAGTTTTTCTTCTCCCCAGAAGATTGTTTTCTTGTCAGTAATTTCTCCTCTAGAATGCTATTATTTCATTTTTTTTGAGGATGCTTGTGTTGCACTGAGTCAAACTCTCACCTACTTAGTGACATGTAGCTTATTTCATCTTACACATGACCTTTGACTTTGTCCTGCTAAATTGAGCTTGAGCTTGGGAGACTTAAATGTCAGAAGGCTTGAGCAGGTCAGAGCAGCAGAAGAGCGTAAGTTGAAGTTGGCTATACTATTAAAAGTGTGCTTTACTATACCTAGGTACTCTTACCTTTAAATAAACACTGTTGACTAAGAATTTGCACTTTGTCTTGAAAAAATTATGCAAGTGATAAATGAAATCATTAGATAGAAGGCTTAGAGAATCCTTTTTATTTCAACTTATTTATCCTCTTGCTGACACTTGTACATTTGGTCAATACGTCATCTCGTTTGGTTGGTTGGTTGATTTTTTTCTGAAGAAAACATAACTGTAAATCAACAGCTGTAGATGGGTAACTCCATAGTTATAAACCACTTTTTTTTTTGTTGACATCTTCTGGAAGAGGAAGTGTCTTGGTACTGATTCAGAAAGGGGACTGTATTTGCATAAGTAATTACAAAGTCAGTTTAGAATAAGTTAACATTACTTAGTGTACATTTTTAATGCTAATAGGATTTGATGGTCTGACTTCTGTTTCTCCCCTAAGAATGCATACATATGCAAGAGAAAACTTATTTTGTAATACATTCGTCTAAATGCTCTTACGGTTCGGTAAGATTGTTATCCACGTGAGCTGTGTATATATTTGGATACTTGTTTATGGGGGTAAAGACCTTTCTTTCTGGGGTATCCTCTTAGTGCTTCTCTGCTGTTTTTTAGCACTTAAGTCACTTTATGTTGTTTTGGTCCCAAAAGGTCATTGAAACCCAAATGAACTGGGCAAAGAATCTGGTTGTGAGCTATGATCTCTTTCTTTCTATGGGCTTACTCATGAACTAAATATCCCTTTGATAGTGGTTAGTAAGAGGAGCATATGGACTTTAAATCCTTAGAAATTATTATAGCTAAAGAGCAGAAAGAATAAATTCATGTTTCATGGTCTGCTTACTCATGAATAACTTTGTCTGAGATATCTGATTTGTAAACCTGGAGAACGAGGAAAAGAGTGTGTCTGAGCCGCTTTTGAGGTTTTGTGGCCAAGTGCCTTTCTGGTTTCCTTTCCTGGAGGTTTTGTGGCCAGCAAGGAGTAAGTAGGGGTTTTGGCTCTTAGTGATCAAGAACATTGTGTCAAACCTTAAAAAAGATGAAAATATGTAAAATTGACAGTAGTCTGGTGTATAGCTTAGTTAGATCATAATTCTGGCTCTTTTTCTTTGCATGTAATTACATGCAGAAGTCAACAGTTTTCAGCTGTGTTTAAATTGTTGCTTGCTACTTGAACATAATAAGCTACATGCAAAGTTGATTCTTGGTATGAGCCTCATATGGTTTCTTCTAGTTCCAAGTTGAAAACAGTCTGCCGTTGAGCACACTCACAGTAACTTTCTTGCCTCCAAGAGGTTCTTGAACTGATGCTTTCTAACTCCAGAGCAGCTTTTTCCTGGGATGTCTCAGAAGAAATCTCAACCAAAGTTTTTGGTGAGATTTATAAAGTGCAGTAAGATGTGAGGGAGAAAGCAAATAAATCAGTTTTTAAAAATGAAAAAAATCCATTCCTATTCCATGTCCTGGATATCTTGTCCAAGCTCTTGTGAATGTTGCTCCTGAAGTGCACTGTTCATGCATGCATGCATCATCTTATTTCCAGCACTGTTTAATCACCAACACTAAAGCTCCCATCTCACCCCAGGGACAAGTGGCATCCTTTTGGCTAGGTTTTATTAGATTAACAGAAAGAAGGAAGACTTACTACTCACGTCGCCAGTGAGGCAGAGGTATTTCCCATTTGTAGCACACAATGAAGGGAGCACATTCCTCTGTTGTCCTTTTGCAAGACCTTTTGGGGCCTTGTGGACCTGCATTTTCCTCCTTCAGCAGTGGCTGCAGCCCTTAACTGCATGGCTGCCATCACTTTTGTCAACACACTTCTCCCACTATATAAACCATAAACCTCATCACAGAAGGGGCTAAGCTAGATCAAGTTTAACAAATTCAGTGGCGTGGAGTGAGGAGTCTTTTGGACAGAAATGCAGGTTCAGAGGGCAGGAATGGAAAGACAGCCAGGTTTAAAATTGCTCTCGTCCTCCTGTCCTAAGAAGGAAGGTGCCCTGTGACCTGCTGTTGGTGGCTGTTATTCTGAATAGTTCCTCTGGGAGAAAGAGAGGAGCAGAGGACAGGGACAGGCTGCCTCACTTTGTTCTTGGCTCCTCAGTGAGAGGCTAAGGCTCAAACCAGTCCATCAGCCACATAATGTTGCTGGAGGAGCAGGTCTCTGGGGAACAAGTCTTGTGAAAAAAGGCAGAAGATAGACATGCAGTAATTGACACATTAAATTGTATAGAGGGGTAGTTATAAAAGTTTTTTTACTTTATATTCTTTTTAACAGACTTTATTCATGGGTAAGTCTTTGTAGTAAAGAAAATAGGCAGAGGATGCAGCTTAGACTGGGATACTTCACTGCACAAAGGGAAATTCCTCCTCTGTGGAGTAGGAAATGCCATAAATGCATTCCTTCTGAGGTGTAACCATTTTACACAGCAAACACAAACCCGAACTTTTCAGGAAAAACATGAGACTTCAAACAGAATCCATGGTTAAAACAAGTTAAATTAAATCCTTTTCTAGCAGCCGAAAAACCACAGCCTGGCTACACTGTGCAGGTCATTGGCTAGTTCCTCAGGCAGCTCTCAAAGGCATTTTGTCTTTGTCCTTGTGCCTCTGAGTGTTTGCAAGGTGAAATCACACCATGTCCTGTGACTTTGCTAGCTTTGCAGTTTGCGGGTTGTAAATGTGAAGTCAGATGATTTGATCCAAAAAGAGAGGCTTGAGCACAGTTCTGCATATTGCTGTGATCTGGGGTGAAGCGAGTAAACCTCTTCATTACCTGCTAATGTTGGAAACAGAAAGGCAGTAATTGCAGGGTGGAAACAAAAGGCAAGTCAGAAACTTGAGTTATGCATCCTTATTGTCTCGCTGGCTGCCTTTGGAGCAGTGCTGAGCAGTGGTTATGAAAGTGTGCCCAGCATTTACTCCTGTCACATCCGATTTGCAAATCTGTGCGCCCTGGCATGAATACCCCTGTTCCCTCTCCTCTGTAGCTGCTGGTGGGAGCCTTTCTAGAGCATGCCTTCATCTGAGGAAGGATGCAGGCACTGAAGTGATAATATGTGCAACAGAAGCACAAATGGGGATGAATTAATACAGCAGGCAGGCAAGCTCTGTCATGCAGGCCTGTGACAGGGAACTTAGTATTTCCTTTTCTTAAGAGTCGTACATCTGATGGAAGCGGCTGTACATGATGCTGCTACATTTGCTGGTCCTATCCTGTTTGTCTGCATATCTCATCCTGGTGTGAATATTCCTTAGTCTGGGAAAGCATTGGTCTTCTAAAGAGGAAATTTGGTGTCTCTTCTCTTTGTAAGTTTTTGTGAAGGACAGCATTGCTGAGTGCAGATCAAGCATCTTGGTTTCCACTTCTGTAGAGATGCTGATTGCAGACCTGAGAGAAGGTGCTCTCACTTGCCACAAAGGTGGCTGGAAGGATTTGGAAGTTGATCGATCTCTCTCTCTCTTATAGATCCAGTGACTGAGGTGTGCTGTCCTGCCCCTGGTGTTTAGAGTTTAAGATCTACTCTTCTTTTGCAGCCCTGTTTGAGATAGTGCACTCAGCTGCTAAACAGATCAGTTCTGTCCCTCATAGTGACATGTGGTTTGGGAGGATGCTAGGCAGAGTACACAAGGTTGCTTCCTCCTCTTTTGGGGTTCTCATTCACTAAAAGATCACAAGATTGGCTTAAATATGCTTTTGCCTGTCATGGGCCATGTGGAAATGAAGAGGAATACCAGAACACTGACAGTGTTAGGCTGAGAGAAGTAGAAGATTCTTATTCACACACTTAGCTTAAGTCTAACAAGTAAATCTGTTAAGAAAATAAAAACAGGACATCACTTACTGGTGATCTTGGAAGCCGGTAGAATGAAGGAGGGGGTTCTGCCTTCAAACTAGGCAAGTTCTCGAACATATTAATATCTGATGGCCATAAGAAGCTTTTTCCACTGTGCCTTAGACTGCTCCACACAAGCTAAAACCACATCTCAGCTATTTCCCCTGAGCCGTTTCATTCAGATCTCCCCACACTGTCCTCCTCAACCAAATTTAAGAAGTTAACTCACCTTGAGAGAATCCCAGGGGGAAGATGGATGGCCAATAATCTACTTTTCAAAAATGCAGAGAAAAAGACCAGGCAGTTTTGGACTTGCTCAAGGACTCCAAGGGAGCGGCAGCGAAGGCAGGAGCTGGGGTTGCTCTACAGCCCAGGGGAGCACCGCAACATTAGCAAAGCAGCTCCATGGGCATGAAAAATCCTGTCTCTTGCTGCTGTATCTGTCTCACCAGAGGGACCATGCAGCCTGGGAGCAAGACTCAGAGTAAGCTTAGGTTTTTCTGACCAGGGCCAGTGCTGTGGCAAGGAAGAGGCCAGCTGGTCAGCCTTGTCACAGCCCTTTCAGATCTTACACAAAGGCTTGTAATTACATTTGGGTTGGATTTGAATAATACACGAAAAGCCAAGTTTACGATCATGTCTTTAAATACAGCAACTACTCTGCTTTTCTGGTTTAATGAGGATTGTGTGAATCAAAAATACCTTACTCATCTGCAAAAAAGCTTAGTCCCAGCAAATCGTGGCTTTAATTACAGGAAATAATCATAAACTACTTTATATGCAATTAAAGACTTTCTTTTGGAGATATTTTTGTAATTTGTATTTTTTCCTAAAACCAATTATCCAAAATATTATACTCTTTCATGCCTGCAGTGCAACTTTGACTTGCATATAAATTGATCTTTTGAAATGAAACTTTCTTTATGTATAATTGAAACATAAGACTATTTTACCTTTATCTAGTTAATTGTTTAATAGGTCAGATTACAGCTGCTGGTTAGTAGTAGCAGCTAACAGTTTTATGCTACGGTTTACTTGCTTAGATAATTGTATTAATTTAGAATGTAAATTATCACAATTACAATGGCATTTTTTAAAATGTCAGCATCTTATATGTTAATATCTAATCAGCCTTTAATCAAACTCTGAAACTGAAACAGAAAATACCTTTCACACTGAAATTTAATATAATGGTCGTCCAGAGCTCATTAGTTTCATGGGAAGGCCAATGTTGGATTTGGACCATACTCATAATTTTATCCATCTATTGAAACAGAAGAACAGCATTCAAATTCAGACTGAACAGTGGTGTGGCCCAGAGCTTTCCCAGGCAGCTACAAACAAGTAATGGACTGTATTATTTTGCAGCAGTGGTGGACTTGAAGGCTAGGGAAAATGTGTCCTGAAGGATATGTGCCCCCATGGTAGCTACAACTCATGATGTGGGAAGAAGGGAAAGGAAGAAATTTTGTTTTCTTGTACTCAAAGTGACAGTTCAGGGAAGATCCTTTACCCATAATGAGTATCTGTGACTTGGGAACAGAAAATAAGCAAACATCCAGGAAAATGTTGGCATCATCCTTTCTGCTTAGCAGCTGGGATGAGGAGCTGTGCTGCTTTCAGTCCAGGCTCAGGCCAAGGCCCCACCAACATTTGCAGCCCTGCCTGCCTCTGGCAGGGGGCTTATGTCCCTCACGGGCAGTGGGCCGCGTTTCCTAACTTAGCTGTCTGCTTTAATGAGAGACATCACCCCAAAGAGGGAAGGGCATGGAGGCCATCTTGGGAACTCATGGGCTGAGGGGGAACAAGCAGCACATCTTGAAAAAAACTGGTATCCCTTACCAGAAAGCTTTGATATTTGAGGCATTTGATTGTTCTCTGTAAATGTATTCGATGGATGAAAAACAAGGGCACAAAGGGCCTAGTTAAAGGAGAGTGCTGGCATAAGGCCAGATGGTATGTGCTTGGATGAATTGGGGCAAGAGGCTCTTGCTTGCTGGAGTAGCTGGAATGCTGTCCTGGAGCAGTGCAAGCAAAGAGGTTGCTTCCAAAAATCAATCACCTCCTATGCCTGATTGCTTGCAAGGAAATGTGATAATCCTGCAAAAGTTTTTATGCCTGTGTGCTCTCATGACCTTTACAGCAGAGCCGTCCCAGTGCCATTGTTTTTAGTAATGACTGGCTTATTGAGAGATATGGTTGGATGATGGCAAAGCCATTACAGTTTTCTAGAGGCTGCCTTGGGAAACATTCTCCCTCAAACCCCAGTAAAACCCAGTCTGCCCATGAAGCAGATTTCATGGGGCCATGTTGCCCTACCAGCTGGTGCCGCCACCAAAGTGCTGGTGTCAGCATGGGGCTCGTCCACCTGAGCAGGCAGGAGTTCACACCCCTCCATGAATACTGTGCACAGTTTTGATCAGTCCTGATCTGAAATGCAATCTGGGGAATTTACAGAATCTTTTAATTTAGCTGTCAAAACTATGCAAACTTAATTATAGGCTGGATTTGGCATAACAGCTTAGATGCAGTGTTTTCCCTCAGCATTTGTATTTACTGTTGAAAACACTTCAGCCCATAAATCTTTACAGATAATGCCGATAGGGAAAATCACTAACAAAACATAGTTTTACAGGTTGTTTTAGGTGAATTTTCCATGAACTTCATGTGTCTGTACCATATCATTATATTCTTTTCTCAGCCATTAACTTCTGCTGCAAAGCATGAGATCCCGGATTCCTTTTGGCTTTATCGTTCACATCTGTTGCCCTTGCACACATGCCTGAATAGCACGCCTCAGTCCATGAGGTGCCAGGCAGCCCGCAGATGGGGTGCAGAGGTGGAGGACCCGAGGTCCCTGTGGCAGCCAGGGCAGAGGCAGGCATGGGGGGACAGGGCAAACTGGAGACAGCAGCTGTAAGAGCCAAGAGACAGGACATGGCTCCCGGTGGCTCTCTCTTGTCTGTACTTGGTGTGAGGAATACCCTGAATGCCAGTGGGTAACAGTATCTAGCTAAGGAAATGAGAGCTCTCTGGATTTTACTTTCCTAAAGGCAAATGGCTATGAAAATGTATCTGTTGAAGGAGAAAGGCACAGCCTTCACTGAAGCATGTAAGTGCCAGTTGGGAGATGAGGGTATCCAGGGCCACTGGATTCTTCTTTTGTGACCTTGGGCCAGCCATTTATCCAATAAGTATAAATCAGCTGTTTCCATTAATGTTTACTGCAGCAAGGCTAACTTAAGGTAAAATGGCACATTGTGTCTATACTGATCTAACAACCTACTATCCTTTTCCTCTTTTCCAACATGTTGGTTAAAGGTTCACTGAAACAGGAGAATATTAACCTTGGTGTTGGGTAAGGAGAGTAGAAGACATTGTTTCCTGTTATGCATAGGGAGGGAGATGAGGATATGTGGTTGGGATGGGAGCAGGAGAACTGAGGAGGACCCCTCACCCTCTTCCAACTGTGCTAAGCTGTTAGATCAGCTGAGCCATAAATATGTGTCTTCAGCCTTAGATTAGTTTGGGATGTAATCCTTCACATTTGCCTTTCCCAAGGAGTCACTGCTGAAGCTCTTTTACTAATAGCAAAAATATTTATTCAGGTACAAGATAGCCATTTGTTTTGCTTGTCCCTACAGAGATACATGAGTAGATCACATGAGTATATCTCATTTAAGTAAATGAGTGCTGCACACCTAATTAGAGACAGTTAAGTCCACAGTCCTGTGTCAAAATGCTACATTGTGGACTAAAATTCATGGGAAATTAATAGAGTCACAATTTATGTGCTATGTTTAAATCAGACTTTCACAATTAAATGGAAGTCAATACACCAAATAAAACCCTGTAATCCAGGCCGTAATAATAAATCTCATGCTGGTATCCTAGTGCAGATAAGGATGAAATTGTAAGTGCATATGACATTAATGTCATAGTGGCTCTTGACTTAAGTAGATCCAGAATTTCCTTGGTAATGTGCTTAGTGTTTTAATTTTACTAGCAAAGTCAGTTGTTTGGGATTTCCTGTTTCCCCCATAGCCACCGATGATGCTATCAGCTCCAGGGACAATACTCAAATGTACTCAGCTGGACTTCTCTGTCAGCATCAGTCACCTTTTTTTCATCTGCCTCTCAAAACTTTCCTGCTGACCTGTCTGCAGTACACAACCTCATCAGGTGCACTGGCTTATTTTGCTTTTAGACTTGTTTCCTAAGAGGAGCAAGCTTATATGATTGATTATGTGTCTTTTTGTCTGTAAAACTGTCTTGGACAATTTTATTAGATTTTGAAAGAATAGCTATCCTAAAGGTCACTGGGTAGGGGAGGCAACCCCAGGTGAGCATCCTACACTGCCCTAAGCCTGCCTTGGAAGGGGAACAGAGGCAGCAGTGCAGACAGCTGACTGCACGCAACACATATTTTTCCAGACTAACTACAGCAGGGTTCTTTCCTTCCTCAGTGGGAATGGTGGAGGAGGTGTGGGTGGGTTTTGCACTGTTACTGTGGGTAGGTGAAGAGGGCTTAGGGGACAAAGGGCAAAAGCAAAAGGCAAAACAAGCTTCAGAGCTGTCTACTTTGCAGAGTCTTCCCCCCTCCACAACAGTTTTACCTCATTTACCTCAACTTCTTCCACTGAATGTTGGCAAGATGATGATCTTTGAGGTGGCTGGTTACCTTTATTTAAGAGGCATCTAGTGGCGGCAAATCAATAACAACAATTGATTTGCAACTTCTTCTGTACCTTGCAAAACGCATGTGAGTTTCATTTGTACTAGTTGATGGAAGCAAGCGAAGAAAAAATAGTTTGTAAGTTAAGTAATAATTATTAGTATACAACAATAAAACTTAGAAGATGTTTATTGGAGAAAATTAATTTGCATTATCCCATATTACCTTACCATACATAGATAGTAATTCATTTAATGTTAATTGGAGATATAAACCAATATGGAAATCTGCATAAATACTCCAAATATATAATTTTAACAGCTTTTGTGCTCAAGTATTGCCATTGGATTGGTAAGGAATGTCTGGTATTGTGTTGGTTTAGCTGTAGCTTAAAGCTGGGGCTTATGAGCTGGGAAAAAGGTAAGGTGTATGTTCTGTCTACCTTCTTTTATTCCCTGTGTACCCATATTCTCATTGCCTTCAAAAGTATTTGCAGATGTGCAAGAGGCACAAAACTGGCTACTAATGTGCTGACTACTCCCTCACACTGGTCTTGAAGTGTTTAACGACTCCTTTATAGTGACTTTTTTGTTCATTCTACAGTTTTTCCTGGTCTTACCTAAAGATCTCATTTTGCAGGCTTCTGTAACTGTGTTTATCTATGAAGGCATCAGTATTATAGGTTGTTAAACAGATTTCTTGAAGTTAAGCCTATGTGTGTTTCTGCAAATTTTAAGGAGAGACAGGGAGACATTGAACTGACATCTGAATAACAAATACCTTCATTTTCAGTAAAGGCGAGAAGTGAAATGTTGCTTAGAAGGTTGCAGACAGATTTCATGGACAGCAAATGCACTGAGTACTGATCTATGAGAACCTTTTTGTCTGCTAGATCAGAGCATAACTATGTTTATTCTTATATATCACAATAATGAGGGCAGTGCAGTGGCAAGCAGACACCTGGCTGACCAGCAGATTGAAGGAGTGAGGAGGAAATTCATAGTTCTTTGGTCTTGTAAACCAAGCTTCTGGTTCTAATGCACCTGAAATTAGGGTAGGAAAGGACACACTGGGAGTAATCAGAAATTACAGTAGTATGTTACTGATGAAAAGGAGAAGTCAATTACAATGTTTACTCCCTTATTATTTATTTTCTCTTCTAATAAGGGAGTCTTTTCCATTTGGTGGGTAGGATTCACCTGTAGCCTAGTTTGCTTACAGGGGCCCACCCCTCCAATCTGCATGTTAGGGGAAGGGTCCTACATACAGTTGTTCCCAAGCAAAGGCTTTGCTGCCTGCAAGCAGCAGAGGGTGTCATTTAATGCTTGTATGATGCCTCCTCTAGAGACAAGCTCCTGCCTCTAAAGGTCTTTCTCCCTGTTCATTATTTAATACCTGTTTTATTTGGGGCACACACAAAAAAAAAAACCCAAAGAGAAATGGGTGCTGTTCTCCACTTCAATAGTTCCTGCCCTGCAGATACTTGGGGAATAGTTTCTTTTCCACAAGAAGAGTAGCCATGAGCCTTTTAGCCAATTACTGCATCAGTGTGTAGGCCACAGCAAAAGAGGGATTACTTCTGCCTTCCATAATGAACATCAACCACTGCTGTGCCACACAAATGGACCTTTTTGTATTTTATCTACTATGATAGTCTAAGGAAATGAGAAGTCTTGAAAAGACAAAGCCCTAGTAATAATGAGTTATCACCACACAGTTATTATCAAGAACATTTTCTTTTTACACTAATACATGTTAGAGGCATGTCCCTTGTTTGCCTTGGAAGAAAAACCATTCAAGTTTACTCTTGTCAGATTTCTGGGAAGAATAAAACTGTTATTGCTTGTGAAAGAAAGCTGACCTAGTCGAACCTAGCCCCCACCAGTTGTCTTCCTGGAAGCTGCATGCGGTCATAGCTGTTGTCATGTCTGAGGTTTGTCTAATTCCACCTTCAGCTCCTTGTCGGGTTCAGCTGCTGGTGCTGGCAGTCAGTTGTGCATTTGTTAGCTCCTGTAAAGTTACCTTATCTGCGATTAATCAAACAGATTAAAAAAAAAAAAAAAAAAAAGTTGGACTTTGGTGTTTAGTCGCCAATATAGAAATTACCTGTAAGGCAGGAGTTCTTTTGGCAATGAACTGCAGCAGTTCTCCTGTAGAAGCTTCTAAACCTGGAAGTGGAAGACACCATTTAGTGCCCACTGTGTCCCTGAGGTAAGGTTGTTTTAAAGCATATCCCTGTTCATGGCCTGATGTCCTTCATGTTGTATTTGGAGTAGACTGACCATAGATAGAAGCTGATGTAGATAACAGTTAATTGCAAATAGACCATATACTTAAATTTGTATATGATAACAGCTGCAGAGGGAATTTGTAAATAGGTATTCACTAGGACTTCTGCATTAATCTTGTTTTCACGCAAAACCCTGTAATCATGTTTTGTGCATCAGTCAGTGAGTTTTCACTGAAAGCAGCCAGATGTGTAAGGACCTTTGTGGTAGTGCTGTGCTCCAGAGTCACTGTTACAAGAACGGAGCCATCTGTTTGAAGACTCTTGAAACCTCGTTGAGAGTTTCAAACATGAAACTACCTTTCTGTCCAGTGAAACTATGGAGTAAACCATCAAGGGCCTTTGCAGTCTTACACTGTAGTATGCACTTACAGTGTAGTGTCACTCTAAAAAGTAGTGTAACACTACTACTTTGTAGTGTCAGTATACTGCAAAAAATAATCACAGTGTATAAATTAGCATATAAGCTTTCCAGAATTGCATATGATGAGTTTTAGTTTCAACTTAGCAACATGGATAAGGTGGCATAACCTGTTTAAATATCTATGTAACTTTGTCCCCATCTACTTTTAATGTAGATGCTCTCAGATGCTTGTGAATGCTATGTATAAAGCTTTTATGTTCTGTAGGAGTTGTTTTAAGCATCTCAGTATGCCCAGCAGCCTTTACAACAAGCAAGAAGAACCTAACTGAAAATAGGAAACTTCTTAATCTCTGATAAGGGATTGTTTGAATTTTTTTCAGAGGAAAAAAAGACAAATTCATAACAAGTTTGTGCCACTTTCAAGCCTAGCAAAGTAACACATTGGGATTCTAAAGCTAATTGGAAAGCAGATATTAGTAATTGTTCTAGTTTCACGAACAAAGACACTTAAAAATTGACAAAAAAGGAGTGCAAAAAAACTTTGTGAAGCTTTACAAAAGCTTTATAAAAGTAGACCAGATACTGCATATCTGCATATGCTACCGTAGAGGATCTGAAAGAACTACAGAAGCAGAAGCTCTGGGATTCTTCCAGATGTATCAAGTAATACCTTGCATTGTTGTGTCGACAAGGCTGTTTTTCTTGGCCATAATTTAGGAAGGATTTTGTATGTTATTATCAATTAATTAGAACTTGACTAACAGTTCTTGGATAATAATCATCATAGTCTGTTCCTGTTGGGGAGGGACAGAAGGACAACAAATTTATTATAGAGCAGTTTTATGAAAAAATATGTGTAACTTATTTGCTTAGAACAGCTCATCAGTTAGGTGGATATTTTTCTGTTGAGTGATTCATAATTGTATGGTCTGCTTTAAGAGTTCCTAACTTGATTATACTGCAGTATTGACCTCTTTGTACTATACTACTTGGTAGCTTGTGTCTGCTTTGAGTTTCATACTGAAATGGAGTAATTGAACCTGTCAGACTGTTCAACAAAACAAAAATGGGTGAAGTAAAGTTGATTGCAATGTGTTCTCCATATTGTATACCTGCCTTAAGAAATTAGTTTTTATAGGTCTTTGGAACACAGTGTACCTGCAGCTCATATGCATTCATACATATGCTTATGTCCAGTTATAAATTATTTTTTACATGTGTCAATATGTATCGGAACTTACCCTCCTTTTGCCCTGTGGTTCTGATCATTCTTGCATATGTGAGGATGTAACACTTTGTTGAACCTCCAGGCAGTCATGCCAGGTGGTGTTTGTTAGTTCTCAATTTGGGAATCTGAAAGGTGAGACATCTTTCAAATAGTGAAGTGGATAAACAGGAGCTTTTGCAGAAAAAACAAAGGCTTTTGCCTTTGTCTGGATAAAAATTGAGAAGCTAAATTTCTAATATGTGGGGATGAAAAATGCAAATTTGTGAGCAAGAGGGATGAGAGAGTTGCATGTATTGTCATTTGTAATATATGGAATATCAAATGTAATAGGAATTACTTCTGTTTCTTTGGGTTTTTTTTTCTTTTTTTTCTTAATGAAGGAAAAAAACATCATTTATGTAAAAAATATTATATGAACTATATATCCCTCTGCCCAAAGAGATTGAAATTCCTTAGTTTCACAGCAGTTCGCAATTTCTAACTGATGGCCCCACTTGCAATAATCTTCATTCTGATTTGGCAGCATTTTCAGTAACTTAAAAGAAGTTTCAACAAGCCACTTAATTCCTCCAAACCAATGTGTTAACATTTTTTTTAAGTAGCTGGCAGCATAACAGTCATCAGAAAGATATCCAGTGAATTTGTTGGTCTTTAGATGAGGTTCTTAGTGCATGAAGGTTTTGTGGGGCACAGTGCTGTGGGGTTGTTCCATAATTACCTTCTTTTAATCGGTTTTGGTCCGTTGCGTTTCAGATTCAGAAGCATTTGCATTGTTCTGCTGTGAATCATAGTGCTTCATTATGACATTTGCACTGACAGTTATGGGAGAGATGTGCTGAAAGTCCCTAGGCTATATCAACATTTTCAAACTCCCACATGCTTCTTCCTGTATTTATTAGGATCTCCTCAAAGTTGCTCACACACCCTCTTTCAAATTGTTCTTCATAACTTAAGTCTATCATGTTTCCTGTACAGAACTCACAAATGACTGGGCAGCCAGTATGCTAAGTGGTACCTTACTGATGTGACCATAATGGTATGTGGTTTTTTGTTCTTGCAGCCTTTTTGCATATCATGTTTTCTCTTTGACCATATATTTTGATTATTGTGGCTTTGGAGTGGATTTTGCTGCCTTCTTCAAGCTTTGCAATGTCTGTGTACAGCAGCTTGCACAATGCAACCTAATCCCCAGCTGGGGACCATCCCTAACAGTGCAGTACAAATACATTATATTTCAACATTTTTGGTTTTATTTTGGCCTCATTCAAAGGAGGTTTTGTTGCTATTTCTCAGTTCCTATTTGGCATACGAGTTTTACAGTGATTTTCTGGCTATTTTAAGCTGTTTATTTGGGGGAAACATAATTCAGTGTTTTACAAATAATCCATTAGACAGCGTAGGAAACAAATCCCTGTGTATAGGGATTAAGGGGTTGATTTGTAGCATGTCTCTATACACTGTACATGATAAGCTACTTGAAAGGTAAGATGTGTGAATTGCTATGCATCTTTAGCATTGCAAAACATGGAACTGAAGAGCTGGGCTAGCCTGCTTGTTTGCCTTCCCATGTTGAAGTAGTAACTGCCTACCATTACTGTGTCTTACTGAGGTTTTTTTTTTTAAAAAAAGAGACAAAAGTGTTTTTGCTACTCTGTATGCCTCACAGAGCAGGAAAAGTAAGACATCACTTAAAGTGGCTATTGTGCTGGAGGTTTCTGGAATGTTTGGCGTTGCATGTTCAACTTTGGCATTTTGTCATCAAAAACTGGAGCAGAGTACAGGCTCTCAAATATGCAGCCAGGCCTCTTGAGCTCCTGTAAAAACAAGCTGGCAAAAAAACCCCTCTAATAAAATGCTGATGCTGGAAAAGATACACAGTCATTACTTCTTTACGCTACTTTTCTCAGCATGTCTCATTTATTTCCGAAAGTAAGAGAGAGGGAGATGATTACCAGATAAGCAAGATTCATGATGAGGTGCAATCCTGGCCTCACTTGAGACAGGGGACAGCTCAGCCACTGGGTTGTCCCTTGAGCCATGAGATGTCTCAGTGACCTGACCAGGTCACAGGTTTCAGTAGTTGTTAACTTGTCTTTTAGACAAGGCAGTTGTTTCTTCTCTCTGTGCTTTTATGATGTGCATTGTTTAGCAGTGTAATGGGCCTTATGATTTGTAGTTTGGGCTTTTAATTACTGTGTAGCCAGTCAAAATGCCCCCCTGGAGGCTCCCGCAGCTGGAGCGCGCTGGGCGGGCAAGGGGAGGCTTCTGGCGTGAGGGGTGTTGGGGCATTGCACTGCTGATGGTAACATGGGTGGCGACCGTGCTGCAGAAAGAGAGGGGATGTTCTGCTTACTGGTACTGTTATTTTTGCTGGTAATTTTTCTCAGGATGGTTCACTTAAAATTTTTGACTCAATTGTATTTCTTGATTCCAAATCTGTATAACTGCTGTGCTCTTGCTTGCAAAACAACTATGTGTTAATACGTACTCTGTGGGATGCTGGTGTAGGATAGTTGAAGGAGAAAAGAGGAGTAATGACAGTCTGGAAAAGTAAAGTAACGCTGTATTTAGTTATTTAATTCATAAATTATAGTTGTAGTTAAATAATTGGATTCTCCTGTTAGACTCGTTAGAGTCTATGTATCACAGTTTGCTAACAGTGACAGTAGAACTTTCCTGAATACAAATAAAAGGTAAGGGTAGAGAAACTTCTTTTAGAACAAACATTTTGGCGGTGCTGAAAATGGCAACTCCAGCGATGTTACAGAAGTTGCAGTATCTTTCCCATCATACCACACTGGCACACGGGAGGCTGGAATAAGAAAAATACTGACTTGAGAATCAAAATTAGTTGGTAGAGGTTGGAGTTGTTGGAGAGACCATGTGTGGCAGACCACATGGACTAACAAAGCTATCTTCCAAATACTTTTGTGTGTGATACTGTTCAGGTAGGCTCAGAAGAAACGTAAATTTTTATGAAACCCCTCATGCTGGAAGGTACTTACCCTGTTTTCTGTTTCCAAATGAAATGCTCTTGTACTGCCTCCCTCACTTCTCTGGCCAGCTCTGCTGGGCATGCATTGCTGCCTTGGAAGGCAAGTCCCAAAGCTGGGAGACTGAGACTGCCTTGAATGAAGGGGGAACCCAAATAATAGTTGTCTTTCCTCATTCAGAGAATAGCACTTGTTACACTGCACAGCTTTAAATAAGGAGGCAAAAGTAATTCTGATCATCTGTAGTGACAGTCAGTCTTTATCTTTTCTTTGTGCTGTTCAGTAATGGGGAAATACTTAACTGCAAGCAGCTTACATATTTCTGAAGCAACTCTTTTTGATCACATATTATTTTGCCTCTTCAGTTCTGAAAAATCTGAAAAAAAAAAAAAGCGCTCTATCATGGAAAAAATTACTACTGGGTCTCGTATCAGTATTCTACGTATTTTAATAAACATGACCAATGCCAGCTGTTTGCTAAGTTAAGTATCTGTTGTCTTACAGGGCATTGAGCAGCATGGTTTGTATATAGTCCCTGCTGCTCATGTAAGCAGCTCCAGGGATTTTTGAATTTGTATCTTTTTTAAGGTCCTTGAGCTGGGCTATCTTAAGCTCACTGGAGTACAGCATGTCCTGAGTGCTGCACTCTCCTAGTCATGTCTCAGAATTGTTCTGGGTGTGCATAGACACCTCCTCTCTCATCTCTCATGGCTTCTCCTGCACAAGCTGTTTTTTGCAGCCAGCTTTCTTCCTCCTGACTTTTGGAACAGCCTCTAGCATTGAAGCAGGGACCAGGACTCAGTCTACAAAGCTCTACTAAATGAAGTTTTGAGTTGGCATCCAAAGATTGTGACATTGTATTTGTGGTTGTGGCCAGATGTTACCCTTTATCCTCTGTGGACAAGATTCTGGTATCCCAGCTGTGTTTGCAGAGCAGGGGGAGCCACGGAGACCTTTCCTTCAGGTCCCAAAGCTCCATGAGAGAGAAGGCGGCTCTTGTCAAGCTTCAGTTTGCTGTACTGAACTGCCACTGGAACATTTTTAGGGGTCTATAAAAAGAAATTCCTCAAGTTAGACAGTTTCAAAACTTAAGAGTGGTTTTGGCTTGTTAGCAATGAGTGAGATGAAACACAGAAATTTCTAACATTTTCACTCCCTTTATCCTCTCTGTAGGAGCCCAGCAGGCAGGATGTACAGTGATATGGAAATTTCTGTGTTGAGTTCCTATAACAGCTGAGTCAGCTCCAGATTTCTCATGGCTGTGTTTTTAGCTGTCTGATACATAGATGGTTATAGGACTGTGGACTGCCAGTGATGATAAAAACAAATATATATTTGTGGCAATTAGACATTGATGTATCTGGAGCGAAGCGGTACTGTTGTTGGCAGGATTACAAGAGCTGGGTTGCTTGGAGATTTAATGTTCTCATTGCGGCTGTTGTAGAGCAAGACTGAAAGCTCATAAAACTGAAAGCAAAGCATATCAACAGGCCAATTAAACACAGTGTGTATCATGGATACAAATGTTTGTGAGCTATACTGCTTACACAGTAATCAGTATTTTTGACCTTTTAGCATGAACTCTGTTGATTCCCCATGACTTTTTCATGCAGGATAGTCTGTTGGAGAAAACACTGTCAGACATGACTTCATACAGTCCCTGACTTTAGTTGAATTTCTGCAGTCCTACTGCTTTAAACCAACTCAGTTTTACTGGAATAATGCGGGGGACAGAACAAGCCAAATTTTCCTTTCTGTGGTTTTCACTATGTAGGTCATCTGAAAAGATGAATATGTGGTTTTCTCAAAAAGCATCCTTTTCCCCTTCGGTTTCATTACTAAAGTGGAGTTTGAGTGGATGATTATTGTGTCTGGTTGAGTGGCATTTGCTTTAATTACGTATTTGCAGGTGGCACTGTCTTTTTTTGTCAGGATATAGGAGAAGGTCTAAGGTTTTTTTCTGTTAATGATGCAGCCACTAGAACAGCAGCAAGATAACTCAATCTGCAAGCACAAGGCTGTTAAAACACAGATAACTTGAGACATCTACATTCAAAACAAATTTCTCTCTGTGCCATCAGTGCCTGACTGATTTCTAATAAAATCAAGCTTTAGCTCTTCTTTTGTTCTGTTTGCATAGAGGCTTGTTTGCATTATGCAGATGCAATGCAAATACCTGTTTAACTTCACTTTGCCATTTCCATTAGGCTCAGTATAATTTTGCATCACAAAAACGGATTCAAACCTATACAGGGCTTTATTTTTGCAGTAGAAGGCTGCTAAGCGCAACTGTTGAGGAGCATTCTTAGTTGCTGTGAATTGAAGAGAAAATACACAGATTTGGAGGTTCTGTTGAATACTTTTTTGTATGTGTCACTAGTTCTCGCCAAAACCAAACTCAATCAGAAGGGTCGTGCCCTGATATCGCTTGAGAAGGATGATACGGTCCTGCACCGTATGTCAAATCATAATTATGACAAACACCAAATACTGGCCAACTGGTAGCTGACCTAGCATCCTTCTTTACGATGTATTTTCTCTGTGTTCAGTAGAATGCACAACTTCTACATTATTAAAAGCTGTTAGTCAATTACCTTTAAATGGTTTTAAACAGTATTCTTGAAAAACACAAACAATTTGTTGGCCTTTGATCCATTTATTGCTAAACACCTTAGTTAAACTGCAAGCCACTATATCCTGTACCTTTTCCATTATGATTTTTTTTAATACCATGGCAACTAGACCTAGTAATAACTAACACAGAAAAGTATGATGGGCAAATTTCAGTTCTTAAAGCCCTCTTTATAATATGAATCAAGGTTCTTCCAGTCCTTCTGATTTTTGTCCTGCTGAAAGTCCCAACTCTTTCTGCCAGTTAATATCAGGGTTTCAACTTCAGAAACATAACCTAATATTAAAAAATGTGCATCTGTACATTGTAGGACCAAACTGATTGCTTTAATAGCTTTTTTCCCCCTGTCTCACATGCTTTTTTTCTTCTGAATTGAAATGTACTCTTTTATCAGAAATTTCTCTTAGGTACCCATATTACATGATCAAGTCACTTTCATACTATTTTGGATAAAGCCTTCAGGGAGAACTTCTCTGGCATCTTCCATACATCAGAATTTTATACCTCTTTTCTGAATATGCTCAAGTTTTTAAACATTATTTTTTAAATACACACACCAGAACTAACCTCACATTATTTTATGGTCCTGTCAGAGCCATATAGAGGAGTAATGCTGCTTTCCTACTGTTACTTCAAATTCCCTTCATATATTGTATTCATTGGTTACATCATAGCATTGGGAGTTTATGGTCTGTTGTCACTTTCGTTTTTTTAAACTATTACCTTAAAGATTGTCGTTCGTCAGTGGCAGAACCAGCAGAGGTCTCCCAAATTTCCTGAATTTAGTTATACATTGGAAAAAATTCAACTTATTTAGTCTTTATTTAGCTTTTTAATTAGCTCTTTACATTGCTAAAGCTGTTTACATTAATAGGCAAAACTCTTTAACTGGTGGCAAGGCATATCAATAATCATATAATCAGTAATGTAATTTGTGACTTCCTTAAGGTTTTTGACAGTTGTCACAGGTAATAAAGAACTGCAGTCCTACAATATCCCTGTGGAGTGGGGAGGAGGTACTGTTTCATGTTGAAGTGGGGAAGCAGGCATAAATTTGTCAGTGGTCAGAGTGCTGATATACTTCTACTGAACTTTTTTACCAAGTCCACAACCTGTTAGTTCCTCCTTCTTTGGCTGCTTAGGAGAATAAATGTTTTATACTTAATGTCACTCCATCATGATGTTATTCTCAAAGTGGTTCTTTATGGGTGGGAGTCATACATGTTTTTAGGGCAGTCGTGTGCAGGTTAGTGGTCTCTGACCAGTGCTTGAAATGCACCATAGCAGCATGAATTGCTTAGTGCAGCAGATCTGCATTTTTTGGCACATGGAACACATAATACTGCTGATGTCCAGTCCTACTTACTGTTTTCATAATCCTGTATTACTTCACTAATAGCTTATGAGGTAAATGTTTTAAGTGCTTATTGTTACATATTCTCCTCTCATTATTTATAGAGCAACTGTTAGGGCTGTGAAACTATATTTTTTTTTCCTTTTTGAAAAATAAGATCAAGCAACAAAAGATGAAGACTTCCAAGTGTGCACTTGTGAGTTTGTTCCCAGCATCTGTTTTGTCTCCTGTGGTTTGCTCCTGGCCCTCCTTCAACTCAGCATTCCCTGATCAGTAGAGCCTGCTGTGCTCCAGCGCCTGAGCTCCTACAACACCTCCATGTTCTCACTGAGAAAGAATCTGAGAATTGTCAGACCCTGATAGATCAATGCTCTCCAACCCTTAGAAGCCAAGTCTACTAAAGCATCTTTCATAGTGGAGAACAGACACTAAATGTTTCACAGGACTTGCTCAATCTTGTGACTTCTTTTTCTCTCTGCTATAAAGGTAGGGGGCTCAGATCAAGTTTCACAGCGTGGGACCTGCACCATGGAAACTTTTGTACTACAAAGAAAAGCTCACCTAGTAGTTACAGTAAAAGAGTAACTGTTTTAGGAACTTTGGATACTTTTGTTGGGCCAGATGCTGTGCATCTCCTGGGGAGCAGGTGGTCCTCTTTGCAGTATGTGTGTTTTGCTTCCTTTTGTACATGCAGAGGGTTTGTGATCAAGTTTATTTGATGCTTTGACCTTTCCTGAACACCCAGTATTGCTGTAGCAAAGAACTCTTTGGGCTGTTTCTTGTTCTGCTTGGGTGACCAGTTGTTCTGATCACAGCTGATTCCTTGGAGCCCACTTTGGACTGCAAGTCCTCATCTCACCTGGAAGGGGATTGCCCCTTTCTCCCCTTCCCAGTCCCCAGTGGGCAACCTGGATTGGTCCTCTGTGCCTGCCCTGTCTGGAAGCAAAGGCAGGACATAACAGGAGCTGTTCAGGCAGGTGGAGCTGGAAAGATGCTGGTGCCAGTCCTGGAGAAACTGAAGGGATCCTGATCTGAGTGGTCTTGTTCTGAGCTGCAGTTTCAGTCCCTCTGCTTTCCCCACTGCCTCTTTGCCAGTGCAAGGCAGAATGAGGGGGTGCCCTGCTGCCTGCCCCCACCACATGGCATGGCCTGCTGCTACCAAAGAGCAGAGTCAAAAGTTTTCTGCAGCTCAGGGAACTGTGGGAGAATCCAACGTAGCCTCCCACAGGCTCCTCTTCACTGCTCGAGCCAATCCACCACTCCAGGGCAAGCCTTGTGATCTCATGCAGCCCCCAGGCTGCATTTTCCGAGGTCCCATTTGCTAAGAGAAGTAAAGGGTCTTTTAAAATTATTTTGGGGGGCTGTTTCCTTTTCCTTCAGAAAATACATCAATCTCTAGATATCTACAAACTAGGGTCCCATCCAAAATCTTAAATTAACACCCTGACCAAGCCTGTGTCCTCACCCAGTGGTCAGCCCCTTGGCTCGGTAGGTCTGGTGTTAGATGCAGCCCTGAGGTCAGGATCTTGCCTTCTGCCATCCAGAGAGCTGCTGATCCACTGCTACAAGAGACTGTTAAAGGAGATAGTAATGAGCATTTTGGCTAGGGAGTGTTGCTTTACCCTGCCTTCCTGCTGTGTATCCATGATCATAAGGTTCCTACTTGTTTTTTAATTTTAAAGTGTAATTGGCAAAGTTGTTCTAAGGCATCTTCTCTTCAGACAGTGCCCGAGCATTTGTGGAGGGGAATGCTGCTTGCTGTGTGGCCCTTTCATGCTTGTAGTCACTGCCATGCTATGGTGTCATTACCCAGTGTTTATTTAAAATGTCTGAAGTCCAGAGCTGTGCTGGTATGTTAACCCACCACCTTTGTGTAGTCTGGAAATGTTAAAACTATAAATTATTATAAACAAAGTGCCTTTGGGGGGAGCTTATATATTGTGGTTATTTAAGTAGTCCTATAGATTTCTGCCTTAGTGTAGTGCTTGTAGAATGTATATGTGATCAGAGGAATACTCCACAGTTCACTGAAGAACAAAGGTATATTTAACAGAAGATGTATTTCTACTGAATATATGCTTTTTTAATTAGGATTTTAACTCAAAAAAATAATTTCAGCTTGTTTTGTCTGCTCTCCATATGTAGCTATCTCAGCTAAAACCCATTGCTAAAGGTTTAATTGAATGACTGCCATATTATAAATACATAATTTATGTATATGTACATTTCTCATTCTGATAGCTTCCAAAAAATAGCTAAGTGACCATTAGAATGATTTAACAAGTAAAGTATTTTTAAGCATTTCATGAGATGTCAGTTCTCCTACATAAAATACAGCATGCTGGAACTAATTTTCATTGCGTATTTATGGTTAATGGTAAAAAATTTTCGGTCTGTGCAGAACCATTTCCATACCACTGACCCATCAGTTTTAAAGAGACCTTGTCTTGAATAATACATGGTATTTGGTCATTGAGGAAGAACTCCCACAGTCCAATATATACTCAGTGCATCCTTGAAATACTTAGTCCTTGGGTTTGAAAGGTTCAGTGTTGCAGCGTCTGGGCATCTTTAGCCCTCAATGAATATTTTGCCAGAACAGATAAAGTGCATGCCAAGTAAACTGCCATAGTTTCCAGCCACAGCCATGAGGAACAAAGTGAATTAAGGCTGAAGCCTAAAATTTCTAGGCAGAAGTAATAAAGCTTCTCTTTGTTGAGGTTTTAGATACTGCTTTGTTCTTATATGCCCTGGTGAAAAAAATGTGTGTCTTTTAAAAATATATTTTACAGACACTTAATCTTGGTTGCATCTAATGTCTTTCAATATTTTTAAAAGAAATTCCATGTGGATGAGTTATTTATGTGTTTAGCTTTTATTTTCCATTATGTATTTTAATAGATTCCAGATCTCATCCATATTGTAATGGCTTCTGTGTTACGGAGCAACACAATTTACTGGGTTAAATATCTATTTTTCTTGCCTCTCTGACATGAAAGTGTGATAGACCTATACAATAAATTGTTAACACATTTGTGAGCTTGAAAGTCCATACCATCACCCTCACTGTCTGCATACAGACTCTACCAGACATAAGGAGACCCCAGTGCACTTCAGCACACCTGGAAGCATCGTGTTATTCCTAGTATTCAGGTTAACGTGCTTGTAAGACATTATGATTAAAGGCTGCAAATGGAGAAGTGTTCAGACTTGAATTCTTTGTAAACTCATTTCCCTCAACCAACATGTTGAAGCACATGTACAGCGTAATTTTATAGGTTTGTCTGAGACTTAGGGGTATGGAGATGAAGTATGTGAGGTGATGGAAAAAAGAAGAGATAACCCAAACTGTTCTGTTTGCCTTCCTCCTCCCCATCCTCTCTTCCCCAACATTTCTTTTTTTTTTATTATTTTTTTTTATGGCTTGTTTTATTTGAGTTTCTGGGGAAAGCAAATGTTAGGGGACAGAACAGCACAGGGAGTGGATCTTAGCTTTTAGCATTTTGGAATTGCCACCATGAATCCCTGGTTTGTTTTTTTTCGTTGTGTTTGTTTTTTTTTTTCCCTGTTCTTTGAGGGTGTAAGCTCCAGGAATTGAAATACAGCATTCTGCATTCAAGAATTATTCCATAGAAAATGTGATGGAGCCTATAATTAAACACTTGTGCACACATAGCAGTATTGGAAGAATAAATTTGGTGCCTGTCTCTCCAAAAATGGTTGAAAACCGTAAATCATGTATAGAATAGATAATCACAGATATAACAGACTGTAGCTGCATCTGCTGATTATTTT
Source organism: Microhierax caerulescens (assembly GCA_035590215.1). Taxonomy (NCBI): domain Eukaryota; kingdom Metazoa; phylum Chordata; class Aves; order Falconiformes; family Falconidae; genus Microhierax; species Microhierax caerulescens. Next base: position 69,586,911 of record JAVJGJ010000047.1, on the reverse strand, counting down.
CTCCTCAACCTCTTGTGTACAATTAAGAATTCAGATTTAACAGCTGGGAATGATTTTGAAATGTTGATCTGAAGCAGAAAGTTCTATTCAGAAACTTTCAGCAGTTCTTTTATCTTCCCCATTCATTATTTTTTTTCTGGAATAGGTTAAAAAAGATAGTACTTGACCTGCTCTGCATTGAGATAGAAAAGAGATCATTATAAACTCAGATATGGATTTATGCCTAATGATCCATCTTCTTATGTGGCTGAGTTCAGCGGCAGACAGACTGAATATCTGTCAACAGGCTAAACTTTCTTTGGTCAAGAAACTCTGTCTGTTAGTATTTTATTTTCCTAGTTCAGCAGGGAGACATTTTTCAAAGGTTTCTTGTTGATAGTTGTGGCAAAGAAACTAGGGTATAAAGCTCAAAGTGAGTGCCTGTCAAAAGTTAGAGATGATACACAAGTGAAAACTATAGAAAAATGGAGGGTAGATATTAATGCAATCACACATCATTAAATACACTGATTAGTGTAGAGTTCTATGTATAAGTATACCAATATGCTGAACAGATAAATCTGTGTGGACCCTGTCCACATACAAGATTCCCACAGAAAGGTCACACGTGTGTCACCATGCTCTGCACGCATGTGAGCTCAAAGCGTTTATTTAGGTGTCAAAAGCAGCTGTTCCAGCTTTAGAACTGAGGGTTTATATGTTTGTATTTTGTCTGTGTTTTTGTATTCTGTGAGTAAAATGTCTTTAATTGGCCAACAAGCAGGTACCGGATCTATTATCTGAATATGTATGCAACGCTTTCTTTATGACAACAGATACTCAGAGATCTTTCCTTAGTCTAGTAAAGGTATTATGCTTATTATTTTTTTTTTAGTGCGGTAGAGAATTATTGTGTTGAACCTAGTTAATTAATAAGTCCTTCTAGAAATGGGAAAAAAACAAATTGCATTTTTGGTAGAGTCATGTCCTAACGGGGGGCACTTAGGGCATGGGTAGTGCAGGAGCAAATACTGAGAAGTTTATTCTCCTTAGACACCTACAGTAGCAGTATACATTTTACTTCCAAACATTTCTTCTCTGGTACCTGTTCTTTCAGGTTGGGCATTTCCAATTTCTTTGCAGTGAAACAACAGATTTTATTTTTTAAAAAAATCCCAAGTCGTACCATATTGTTTGCAGATTGGGTCCAGGAAACTTGTCTGAAGTCTAATCAGCTTGCACAGTCTGAGATGTGAAAATGGTTTGACCGGAAAATGTGTCGTGGTTTTCATTCTTTATCAGCCAAAGAACCATTATTTTTTTAGAGCCAGTGTTCTAAAATTTATCTTTTTGTTGTTGTTGATTGGTTTGGTTTAGTTGGTTTTTTTAAATGTATTTTATTTTGTTAGAGCACTATGTCCAGACCTAAGATGTTTTCATTTTTCCCTCTCTTTTCTTCGATTTTTAAGTGACAGAATTATGCCTCCTTCTCTAAGTTGGTCTTGTACTTCCGATATCTGGTCTAAGGAGTTTACTTACACAGACTGCTGTTCAGGTTAGGGAATTTTCTTCCTACAGCCTTTGTGGTTTGGGGTTTTACATAATTTTAACATAATTTTTTACATATTTTTACTAGTTGAACACTGAGAATAAAAAGACTGCTTCAATATTAATTGGAACACCTAGTATTCCATAAAATTTGCCCAGAATGGAGGAGATGTGATCAACTCACTTACTTTTCCAGGCTGGTCACACTAATCTTTGGTGCATCCAGTAATTATGGAGAGTTTTGCTCGTGACAGCTTGTGGTATTTACTGGGGTTTCAGCTGGAAGAAAACAGTAAAATCAGCTAGTGGGGAAGGTTTGCGGATGGTACAAGATGGGGAAATAGTCAACCATTAGTATGTGCTTAGTACAAAATCACCTGCATCAACTGATGAACTCAATAGTATAATGCAATTTCCAGCACAACCAGATGTCAAGACATACATCCAGGAGCAAAGAACATGGGTCACACAGGTTGCTGAGGACTCAAGCCTGCAAAACATTGACGCAAGAAGAAACTGGGAGCTGTCGTTAGGTACTCAACTCATGACCGCCTGGTAGGACTTGGAGTGGGAGAGCCTGCCGGGCCTTGGGGTTTGTTGGAGCAGGGAGCTCACGAGTAACGCTAGGAAGACTACACTGCTTACCCACATGGAATTGAAGAAATTACTCCTGAAAGGTTTTTTTTCTAGTTCTTCTTTCTCAAATTCAAAAAGAGGTCTTAATGGTGAAGACCCAGAAAAGCCTTCTAGTCAACAGCCTGAGGAGATTATTCATCAGAGTAAGCAGGAGTTCCCAACTTTAGTCAAGATCCAAACCATCTGGAGGTTAAAACAAGATGTGTGCTGTTTGGAGTCTGTTTTTACATGAGAAAAACTAGCCACTGGAATAGCTATCTTAAAGGGGGGTGAGGAGTTCTCTAGCACTGATTTGTCTCCTTTTCTTTCTTTTTTCAGATCAAGGTAGGGGTTTTTTGTTTGTTGTTTTTGGTTGGTTTTTTTGTGTGTGTTGGGTTTTTTTTTCCCTGTAAGATGTGCTTTATTCTAACAAATTAATTTGGCTTAGCCCCATTGCCTGGGTTCAGCCTAATGGGTTCCTCTTTATCTTGGTTTGTGTGTTTTAATTTTCAGGACGAATGTGTGCTTTTCTAATTTTCATCTATTTAAATAATTAGGACATTTATAATAACAGTTTGTGGGATACTAGCTTTTCTGCTTTTCTTTCATACTTGGGGATGAAAACTTTCCAATAATAGGGTATCAGACTGGAGAAATAGTCGTATGAACAAAGAACTGTTGAACTCTTTGAATTAAAATAAAAGCAGTGTTACTCTTCACCTTAATCAATAGAAGGGGCTGTTAGGGCCATAGGGGTTTTGTATTTCTTTTTTGTTTACAGATTTACAAAGAGAATTTTCAAAAGTTGTCTTCAGGTCTTCCTTCAGAGTGTAGCTGAAATGTAATTGTCAGAGATACATTGGAGAAGAAGGAGCATGGGAAAAAAGAGAGCAGTGACGATGGTTTCCAAATAATATATTTTTATACAGCAGGAAGAAAGTGATTACTGAAAGGTTAGCCCAGATTATTATTCATGAGTTTTCTGAGCTTTTAAACAAATTGTTGTGCAAATATTTGTAACCTCATCATTTTCTCTCTCTCAGAAGGTGTTCAGATCCCCACATGTGCGATAGATCAAGCGTACTTCCAAAAATAGGCATGTTGTTTGTGCTTGCAGTTCCAGATGATCTTGTTATGGCAACCGAGTCTCTGTGAGGAGCTGTCTGCGGGCTCTATGGATCCTTTTCCACACAGTTCCTCTTACGGCTGGGAGCTGCTACTGAACTGCGGAACAGCCCTCTTCTTTTTGGGTGCAGTGCTTTGGTTTCAAAGCCAAATGCAATTAAGTAATACTGATTAGATCATTAGAGCCTTCAGTGAAATCTGCTCAGTAACATGCCTGAACTTTCACTGTGGTTCCAAATGAATAATTTTTTGGTATTTGACTTTGCTTTGAAATGTGGAGCACTCTTTGCCCAAAGGGGTATCTGGTTTTGTATAAACATGGAAGGTTTCAGACCATTTGAGGGACACAGTGCAGAGTAATTCAGCTGCGCTAATGATCTGAAGTACTTCAGCAATATTATTAACAGAATGTTCTGTATCTGCTTCATCTTTTGAAGATTTTACAAATCAGGGGGCTTCGTCACAAACACGTCTGGTAGAGCTTGCCAGGCAGAACTAGCTGAGACTATTCCTTCCTATATAATGCTGTATGTGACCCCATGTACATGCAGCACCAGGCATAAAGTTTGTAACAACATCTCCTCCCCAGATGCCCTGCTCCTATGGTATGTCATATCCCATCAGAGAGGTAGCTGACTGCTGCAAGACATTGGATGCTGAGTATTCTCAGGGCGACAGCTGGTATGGGGGCATCGTTCACCAGCAAAGGTGAATCCTGTGAGAAAATACCAATTTGCTTTGAAAATTAGGGTCACTTTCACATGCTGGGTGCCATTGAGGTACTTTCTGTGGCAAGCCTCTCCTCTTGACAAAGTGGTCTGTGGGAATGTGACATTTTTACTTTTCGTGTCTTCACGGTATTGTAGGAGTAAGACGTGGCCCTAAGAATCACCAGCTGAAGAAAATACAGGGAGGAGTATGAAGGTAATAATGGGTGATGAAAGTATAGATATAAAACTGTGAAGACAAAATATAGAGAAGAAATCCCCTAAACATTTGACACCACCAGCTGTGCTTCCACCTACTTGAAAGTATTTGGATTGTTTCTTGTGAGCACTCTGGCTTTGTTTTTGTTTGTTTGTTTTCAATGCTAGAAATTCAGAGAGATTTACCTCGGGATTAATCACTGCTCAACATCAGTTAGGCTAGCAGAATTTGACTGCTTGACAATATTTGAGAACCAAATTGTGTCTCTGAGTTCATGTACATTTTTATTGTTACTGCCTAGGCTCTGGTTTAGTAAATAGTAAGCAGGTGTTTTTTTCTTCCCTAAGATCTGAATGATTTTTGGCAGATTGGGCCTGTCTTGTTTGGTCCTGGATAAGGCAAGCACTTACAGCTGAAGCATAAATAGTATGATGGGATCTACATGCTTTATTTAGCAAGTAAATTAAGGTATATTAGTGTAAGAACTCTTTGTAAGAAATGAAACAGTTGCTGAAAATTCAAAGTAAAGGCTGGTAATTGTCCAAATTATTTCTTTTATTCCCCATGGCATCAAACTAAATAATTGATAGTTAACACCATTTTGGTGACTCTTGTTTTAGAAGCCAGACTCTAAAAAGCTACTTATTTTCAAGGTTTTGTTTAAGTTCCAAGCTTTTGTTTGCAGTTTATAGAAATACGACGTTAGTGCTTTAGATTTTACATCAGCTCTGTGCCACTGAATTCAACTAAATGAATAGCTGACTTCTTCCTTCCAGCAAAATGTGTACTTCACAGCATCATTTTTTGTGTGCTTTTCTGAACCGCTCCAGTTAACATAAGAAAATAAAGAAAAGGAATGATTGCCTGAAACATAGTTGGCAAACATTTTATACTTTAATACTGAAATGTGTTTCTTTTGCCAGTAAGTTTACTAAAATTTCACTTGTTTGAAACTACAGTGCCTTAAGAAAGCTATGGTACTTGCTAGGGAGGTCATATTTATTAAACAGAAAATAGCCATTGGAAAAGAGATGAAGCATAGGCTGTTGCTTTAGAAATTAGTCTTTGAATTGGCCAATTTTCAGCTGTAAGGAGGTCTAGAAGGATTTTACTCCATTTCTGCCTCCTAGCTTTTTTTTCCCAGTAATACACTGATAAAAGGTTTCTTGTGAGGCTTCTGTTTTTGCAATAGACAGAGGAAATGTAAAGTGCCTCTGGGTGTTTTCTTGGTTCTAATGAGTTAAGCCTGGTCCAGAAAGAATACACGCAAAATGGAGAGATAAAATTTGGAAACGTGTTTTGCTGCTATTATAGGATATTGTGAAATAGCAGATTCAGGCATTAGGAATGCAGCACTTTGAGGTGGTAGGTTGTGACTGTACTTGCAGCAATTTGCATAGCATTTTCTGGAGGTCTTTATCAGTTTACTTTTATTGCTATTTCGTGTCCCATGATAAAGAAGTGGAAGACTCCCTTCTGGCAAAGAAAACAGTCTTTGCAAATTCTGCTGCCCAAAGGACAAGTTGCCCTCCCTGATCTCACTATTCTTAACCCACTGTAAAGATTTTTAAGTTTACACAGTTACTGGTTTTCCCTTCTTTGTGCTGTCATCAGTTTTGATTATGGAAGAGATGTGCTTTATCTTGCCCAAAAAGAGCAGATACTTGGAAGAATTTATCAAGTGTTATAATATGTTGTGTTTGCACTTTTGAAATACTACTATATTATTCCTTTTAGACAAAAAGGCAAATATTAAAAAAACACTCAGATAGTTCATAGGGCATACGTGAAGGCTAGGTATGATCTGTCAGATGTTCTTAGCTATGACCCATGCATGGTTTGTGGGAGCTGAGAGACAGAGAGAGAGACCAGGCTCTTCACGTGACTGACGACTTCTTGCATGTGAATTGAATGAGCCTAAATCTATTCTGTATGTTGCCATATAGTATTTTCCCATATAAGCAGTTGCAACATTTGATGCAGGCAGCACATGCAAGTGCAGTTAAAGAGATGCCATCACAGGAGCCATGACTGGAAGAGCTGCTGTGCTGTGGGCCATCGGTCCCTGTTTCACTTGATGATCTGCCCTGCACACCATGAATCAAGTAGTTTGAGAGCTAGCAAAAATTGCTGCTTGGAGATTTGCCTACAGTTTTAAACATATGCAACTCTATAGGTGACAGCCTGCAGGTGAAGGGTGTATAGCTGGAGCTGTGTTCCCCCACTGGTCATAGGCTTCTTCAAACTACCCAGTGTGGGGCAATTTAGGAGAGCTCTGTAGCCACTTTAACTGATCTGAGTCATAACATGGCTTTTGTGGCCTCAGCTTCAAGGAACTGAGGATGCTCAAAGTGGCCAATAGCTACTTGCCTTCCTCATCCCTGCAGCTGAAATCAGGCGTGGTCTGTTAATTTGACATTAACCATCTGTTAATGCGTGGTCCAGAATTTGAGAGCTCATCTGAAAAGCGGTTCGTTCACCTTGTGAAGGTTAATGCTCAGTAGGGTTTGTTTGTTTGTCTCTTTGCTTGCTTGGCCTATGCATTTGATGAAATATCAGTAGTTTGCAAACTGTTTCTTTGTGCAACAAATACTGTAGCTGGTGTTGCAGACTACAATAAGCTGGTATCTATCGTAGATACTCAGAGGGAAGTTTTCAAAGGGTAAGTACTGTTTAGTTCTGTCCCGTCCCCCCGTGTCCCCCCCCTAAAATGCTCTCTAATAAGGACTCATTCTAGAGCATACATTGTTGTTAATTGTCTAGTATTTGCTAAGGCATAAAAAGAGAGTCACCCGCTTTCAGATTATTTTTTGTTCCAAGTTTCCGTTAAGTATTTTGTGTAAACAGGACATGCAGGCTCTGCTAACTAGATTGAAAGGGTTCCTGATGAGAGAGTGTCTTTCCGAATTTGCATTGTCTACAAAATGCTTTTAAAGACACGTGTATTTTCTTGTACTCTTAGGCCACACAAACATATTTTTTAAATTTTCATTTGCTTTTCAGGCAAGAAAAAAGAATATCTAGCTAATTTAGAAACATATTTTTCTGGGTGTTCATCATGTGGGGTTTTTTTCTGATTTATTCAACTGTCTGCCTTTCATTACTCTTGGTAGAACAATTTCAGTTTTCCTTCTACACAGAAATTATCTTTGTGATCTTCAGCATAAGCAGTACTGCTAGGGAGCTCTATCTGTCCTTATCAGTCAAACATTAATTTATTTTTTTTTTGTAGAGTTTTAAACCGTTCATTTATAAATCATATAATCTGATACTGAGTTGGCTCTGTGCCCTGCAAACAAGTGGCAACATGCATTTAAACTTCACACCTTTTGAGTTCTCAGTAAATTCTGTCCTAACAGTCCTAACCATTTAGAACCCAGAATTCATCCCTGAGAATTTTTCTAAAAGCTTTCAATTTTCTGGACAGGCAGATGCCCATGAAATTCATAAAAAAGTACTAGATATTAGGAAGGAATCCAAACCATTATTTATGAAATCAATGAACAGTCCCTGTCACATCCCAGAGGGGTCTATGGAATCATACATTTCTTGAATTACACCAGTCAATCAGAAGAGATACCTAGGTATTGCTGCTACTGGGTTCTTTTGCTGTGCCCTACTTTCTTCTGTTAGATGTCTGGCAAAAAGGTATATGACATGAAATAATTTATTAATAGCTTCTGAAATAATCAAATTATTATTTCTTTTTAGAACTCAGTGTTCCTTCAGAAAAATGAAATGTAATTTTATTTCTTTCAGCAGTGTTGTACAGCTTACGCCCTTCCCTTATTGGATAATATCAAAATTACTAGCCATTTATTTAGTTCCTGAGATAAGCGGAACTGAAAGCTCAGTCAATGCATGTCAGAGCTGATATGATCATCTGCTGGATTTTCTTTTTCCACTTGGCTTCTTACACTACCTCACCTTCAGTGAACTCCCTTTAACATCTGCTTTCACAGAATTCTCCTTACTCCACCTTCATTGTCAGATTGGGTTTTCTGTTTGATTTTTTAGAAATAGAGAAATAATGATGCTTCTGGGAATTTCAGTAACTGGAGAAAATGACTGATGATGGGATCTCCTTTAAGAGGGTTAAAGGGATATTTGGATAATGCAGTCAATGTGAATACATGTCTGGAATATTTTCATGTCTCCATAAGAACTTAGTATTCCCTCTTGAATTACTCGGATCAGAATATCTTTTCAAGTTCTTTTCAAGTTTTGAATTACTTTCGCCCAGAACCTTCAGGATTAAAAAAGAAAAAAAAAAAAAAGTTCCTCAGTCTCTCTTCTGCAGCAGTCTGCTGAAAGTATGCTGTAGTATGGAATATTTGTCATACATTTATTATCTGCAAGATAAACCATCTTTGCATCTCCTTTCTGTGTGGATGGGAATAAGAGCTCTGTTTTCTAGCTAGTCAGCCTTGAGATTATTCTTGATACCACCTACACCTGTGTCATCAGTTTATGTTGTGAACAGTATGTTGAGTAGTGTAATGATGCTGAGTATATCTCAGGGTCATCATCTCTCTCAATTAGGACTGATGCAAGTTGCAAGCAAGAAGATAATCTTTTGAGGACACCAAAGGGAAAAATGCCCTTCTGCAACGCACACTAAGATTCTGTAACCTACCATGCAAAGAATTTTCCTTACTAACAGTTACATCAGAGAATAGGAGGTCTTAATATTGGGAAACAGAGAATATGCATTTCATGGCTGTTTGGAGAATAAAGATATATTTCTATCCAAGAAAAATAAGCAAATGAATGATGAGGAACAAAGACCAAAAAAAAAAAAAAAAAAAAAAAGAATGTAAGTATTGCTCCATGGCCAAAATAGGAATTATTTTCTAGTTTCCAAGATTAACACCAAGACAAAGCAGGCAAAAACTTCCCTAGAATGTCTGCAGAGTCTATTAACACATTTATTTTCACAAGGTTAAGCACCTTCACCCATGTCCAGGCACATATAAAAAGGATCACTGCCAGTGTGTTTTGCTTTGTAAGTCATTTCCTACGGATTCACTTGTTGGAAACTGAATTATTCTCAGAAAATTCCAGAAAGAACAATACGTTAGAAACCATTCTTTCTTCACTCTGAACCTTTCAAATTAATTTTTATGGCTTAGAGACACTAAAAGAAGGTGACACTGCAGGGATGAAATCCTGTCCCTCTTTTAATGCCTGTAGCAAAACACATTCCATGAGCTTCTACAGAGGCAGGATTCCTGTTGCGTGCATACCTGCAAATCACGAGACACATATGCTCGCAATAGTTTCAGTAAGCAGGCAAATGGATAATGCTCAAATACAAGCCTACATTGTGTTCTGGTTACAGTATTTATTGGCTAGTGAAGACTGTGCCATGTAGTTAAAGAGACTGAGGCACAGCTTTTTCAAATATTTGTGTATTTGTTTGAATAGATGATACTGTCTTTTGCTGAACTTAGGGGAGGGAAGGCACTGAGGAACATGAGGTCATTGAATGTTCATGCAAGAGCTGAAGAAACTTACATATTGCTCATTTGGTTTTGTCAACTTACTTCATTTCAAAGTTTTAACTTTTGATTTGGTAAATTTTCAGCAGTTCTAAGAATACCAATGCATATGTGCTAAATAAAAAGTAAATCAGCAGAGAAAATTCAGACGTACATACTCTTTTCACTGCATCTCCTGTGATATCCAGAAAATACATCTATTGGCTCATATTAGGCTTGCTTTCTCTTAATTTTTGATACTTCGTCGTTATGAGTGGTGCTAGCATTGTAACTGTAAAGCTTTTTGATGACCGAAGATGTTAAAAAGGAAAGATCCCAACCTAGGAAATGTATAAGCATTTGAAGAGAGGGCATGTAAAATACAACAATACAAGATTTTAGACAGACATTGATAGCACATAAGAATATTTAATTGCACATGCCCTTCTGCATGAATGTGCTATATCCCCTCCCCCAGTTTCTCCTTTGAAAAACTCTAAAATATATTGCAAATTATTATCTACTGGCACAGGGCCTGCACCACTTACAAGTTGGAAACCATTTTATATGCTGTAGATTTTAAAGTTTTTTTTCAGTTTTAAAGCCCTGTGTTGGCTTGTGAACAATGATGACATCAGCTCTTGAAATCCAGCTCTAGTTTGATTCCCTGTTCTGTAACGCTTACAAAGCCAGTAGCGTCCATCTATTGTTTCCAAATGGATATACTTGAACTGACATTTCTGATTAATGAGCTGACATTAGGGTTTGTTTATTATTGGTTTTACATTGTATCCCTTAAATGTGAGTGGTTAATTTTAAGAAGTAGTTTTTGCATATATAGGAAAGCATATTGCAATGAGGACATTTGAACAATACATAATATTTTAATATACCTATATAAAAATATGAAATAGATATTAATATTTAAATATCGTTATCAATGAAAACTTAATGTTGTTTTCCAATAGTGATGTCAAGATAATTTTCTATAGCCTAATGTTGGCTGGTGTTAATTAGCCCCTAGTATTATAGCAGTGATATCTGATTGTATCAAAACCAGGATTTACTCAGGACCTTGCAGAATCTCACTGTTTGTGTATAACATTATATGTGCTTTATATTTACTTATCTCACTAATATAACTGTTACTATGAGATAATAAGACTGACTTATTCAGCTGGATTCCACTCTACAGCTATTCAAGTGTAAGCTGTTATATGCTGCACAAAGGCATTTCTGAGCTCATATCTCTCTTGTAATTGTGTAGATGACAGGCATGTGTTTAAGAAAGTTGGAAGGTAATAAATTCAGTTAATAATAAGACAGACAGGTTTCTTATGTGTGATGTAGTTCGAAGTTTTAGGTGTTTTAAGAGAAATTCTAGGAGGCTGTGGTTAACAAAACCTCACTACTGTGCTGAGACTGATCCTTACAGGAGGTTAACAGTAAACTTAATGTGGTGTATAAATGTGACACTCTTCTATAGTGGTTTTCCCTGCAGAGCACTGAAACTGTTCATGAGTTAATTATTGCAGAAGCTTTGTAAGGTAGATGGGTACTGTGAATTCTGTTGGATATGAAGGATCAAGGACAGGAAGAGTAGTTTTGTAAAGACTGAGATGGGAACCAAACTATTGGACCACGGAAAGCTAGAATTGGACCTTTGTGGGCCTACTAAGACAGGAATTTTGAAAAAAAAATATATTTTTTTAAAGATACTGGATTTTTCCAGGGTACAGCATTGGAGTACCTTTGGAAGATTACTGCTGTATGCAGTTTAAAGTGAACATAACCAAATTTATTCACACATTTCTCTGTGGTCAAGGGAATTCTGATTAAGGCAAGTTTTCTAAATGCTTTAATATATCAAGGAATAATTGGTATAGAGAAAACTCACCAAGGAACAGGATAGCCTCTACAGTTCTGTATTGATTACCCAGATTGTCCTCAGTGGGTATTCTTTAAATTGTTTCTGCTCTGCAAGCTGTTTTCTTAAAAGAAATTAGGCCTGTTGAAGCACATAAATGAAGTAGCTTATGGCTTTCCATAAGAGCTGAGCACAAGGGCAGGCTACCGGGTGCAGTCGCCTAGCATCCTGATGTAGACAGGTACTATACTGCATGAGCTCCTTTCTGAAGTTGTCTAGGGCAGTATTAAAATGATGGTTCTTTGGCTGAGACCTGCAGTTCCCGTCATTTTGAGTTGTGGTGTTTAAGTTAGTAGAAAACCTGTCCATTAATGTTGTTTTTTATTTCAGAGGAAAACAGCAGAAAGATGGAAAAGGATGTGTATACAGACGCATTTTTGTTTATGCTGTCTTCTGAGCAATTACCATTTTTTTTTTTTTTTTGGGGGGGTGTGGGTTTTTTTCTTGTTGTTGTTTTCCACAGAGAAATCTGCAACCTATTGTG
>JAVJGJ010000047.1:69529614-69555145 GCA_035590215.1 Microhierax caerulescens | reverse complement strand
TGAATCCTATCTCAGCCTGTCTTTCATATACTAGAGGCAAGACCCTGGCTTATCCCAGCGAGAACAGGCAAAATGCAGGGGGGGGGGGGTAAAAGGAAGCAATGTAGTGTGAAGCATTTCAGTTGAGAGTTTTTAGATTTGAAACTGGAGCAAAATAAGACTTTTCTCTCCTGTATTGCAGGAGGGGTCACAGCTATGTGTGTGGCTTAAGGGATCATCATGCTAGCCAAACAGGAGGTAATATATTGTGACCACCCCACAATCTGTCATTTTCAAGTTGTTCCAGGAGCTATTAGTAGCAAATATTTTGTTTTAAAAGATAGTCTAAAAATTATTCTAAAACAGTTCAGGTTTAGATTATTATTCTTCAGTGTGTTTCTTTTATAATTATGTCCTTTTCAGTCTTTTCTGCCAGTGTGTTCTAACACCACCATGAGCTATGTTCTGAAATTCAATTTTTGAGACTTTGTAGACTGTGGCCCTGTTAACAATGTTTTTACTTTCAGCAGTACAAGGGGAGTGATTATTTTTAAAAAACAGGAATCTGTTTATAACTTCAATTTTAAAAGCATCATGAAAATATTTCTGTTCACATGATTTTAAATGAGCTATGTTTAATCACCTCCCTTTCCATCTCTATTAATTTTTCAATTTAATCTAATTTAAATACAAGTTATGTATTGATCCTCAGCCAACAATTTCAGTGAGGAAAATGACCAACTTTTTTGAATTTTCATTAATTTTAAATTTAATATCACAATTAAACCAAAATAATAACTCTTTTCTTTCTGAGATTCTAATTCTTCTGTAGGTTCATATTTTGCTAAACTACATACGAGTCTGTCTGTTTTTACGGTCTGAATTAACATGGTGCCTGAGAAGGAATAGTGGTAATGCATTTTGGCTACCCCAACATCATGGTTTTGTCAGTCAGGGCTAATTTAACAGAACATGGTATTCATATGGAGTCTACCCTGAACACAGTATTCCAGTTGTGGGCCCATTTAAGATTTCAGCCACAGCTTTCAAAATGAAGGTATTCCTTGGCTAAGAGGACCATCAGAATCAGCCCTTGTCTCATCAATCTGCAGCCTGGAGACAAAGTGAGATATTAAAATAAATTAATTCATTGTGGAAGAGAAAATTAAATGTGTTTTTAAATATCTGTTTGAAAGCTGGGATATTTTCCAGTGTGGTAAGTGTGGGAAAAAATTATCTAGTGAAACTGTCAGAGTGAGAATCAGCTGAAATCTGGAAACTGTTCGAAAGCTTTCAACAAACTTCACTTGCGAATTGCCTGGAGGAAGCAGAACCTGACAGGCACCCAGTGTGGTTGCACGGGCAGCCAGCCTGTGCCTGCGCTGCAGCTCGCTGCTCTGGCACCTCCACAGCAAAAGGAAGACTGGAAAATATTTTCACTTGTAGTTTCTCATGTGGCACATCTGTACAGACGAGGGACCTGATCCTTGGTTAGGGCAGGCACCTGGTATCCTGTGCAGTGACTGAGCGGTGGGGATGGTTGATGCGATCGGTTGCAGCCCCGAAGGGCAGGGTGTGATTACAGCCTCTGAATGTGGTAGCAGCTGCACGTTTGGGCTGTACATGCAGGGTTGGATTAAGGAAGAGTATGGTGCAAGGAGGGATTTCTATAAATGCACAAGGATTGGGTTTGAGAAGTTACTGAGGAGGATGGAGCTTTACAGCTTGAGGGTTGCAACCACCTCTGAGTGTCCCAGCCAGGGCGTCTGGCCACTCCGGTCCAGATGAATAAAGAGCAGAGGCTGACCGGGCTCTTTGCTGGTAAACCTGTGCCCAAAAATAGGTGCCATGGAAAGGGCTCTGCAGAAATGTCTGATCCTGCCAAGATGTACATTTTATTTGCATTTGGAGGGATTACTTACAGGAGGGAAAATTACACAAATGCTTAAGGATTGGCATGGGGAGGGTCTTAAACAATCATGGAGTACTCGGAATACTACTTGTTAGCACCCCAAGCTTTAGCAGGCACAGATTTTAGCATTTGGGTAATTAGTTTGCGGCCCCTTCTATGGAAATGCTGTTGCTAATTATAGTAGTAACACCTGGATCTTGTGTAGCATTTCTTGCAGGTGTTTCTCAAAGCAAGTTGGGGCTGCAGTTACAATTTAACACATAGGAAAAGTTCTGTGGGGAGAGAGAGAGAGAGACTTGGTTGCTGTCATGCAGCAGTAGAAATAACTCTCTATACATGTGTATGCAATGAACTGTAAGGCTTACATATATTATTGGTGTTGATTAATTGTTGTGTACTCTTTATGAGCTAGAAATTAAAATAGGCATCAGTTGAATCAGGAAGAAGGTGTGTGAATGCTCACAGACATTATGAGATGAATGTGATTTGTTACCAGTGGCACTATCCTCTCCAGTTGCTATAGGCATGATTCAAGCCTAATGAAGTCAGCAGGGTATTTAGTGTAATTCATGAGAGAGGAACTCCCTGGGAACTGCATTTCAAGTTAAGGCTGAGTATGGCTTTAATGTATTCAGTCATCTTAAAGAAATTTCCCCTATCTTGTCTTTTTACAGTGTATGCAAAGCAGCCAACATGCAAAAAGTCATGTAAATATTTGCTGTCATGGTCAGATACATTAACATGGGCTGGCAGGTTTATAGGAGAAACAGCCTGAAACAACTAGTTCCAATTATTGAATTGAAACACAGACCCTAGGAAATTATAATATTCTAAGGTAGCAGCAGTTTTCCTGTCCAGATTTCTAGAATTTATCTTCTTTCACATTTCTTCAAATTATAGCTGAAGTTTTTGGATTTGGAAAGAAAAAAAAACCTACACCACTTACCTGAAATATTTTGCATAAAACCAGCAAAAGTAGGTAAACAATCATATTGATATATCATAGTGCTTAGAGTTTTTTCTGTGTCATTTATTGTCCCTACATGATTTGTGAAGGACAGCTACATGGAACAGTGAAATATGGGCCTTCCCAGGCTAGCACTCATGCACTCAATTACTGTTTACTCAACAGATTCTTCCTCCTAAAAGAGAATGTCTTGAGTGTACCTGAAAAAAAAATACTTCCAAGAAGCACGGTCTTATTTAGTATATACTGTCTCAACAGAAGCACATTCTGTCTGACACTGAAAAGCTGATGAGCAGTATATTTTAGGTGCTGTGTCACACTGGAGCTGAATTTGACTCCATTGCAGCAGCCTGTATCAGCATGGATCCAGTGGGTTCATTGCAGTGATACTGGAGTAGATGATGTGCAGTGTGCTAAATAAAACCATTGGCTATACAAGTCTGTATCTATCACTGCTATATCTGTAAAATATTTTTTTGGATGCAATCTTTATTATTTGCACTGCAGTAATACTAAAGGACCTTGACTAAAAATGGGACCTCACCATGTTCAGTAATATACACAGTGAGAAAATGTTCCTACTGCAGGACCCTGCAACATGAATAAGCCAGAATGAAAAGCAGCCAATGTAAAGGGAGAGGTAGAGTAATTAGGGTTCAAAATGATAAATGGAATAAAACTACATCAAGGTGGCGGTGGCTTTCCTCTTTACCCAATATCATGGCTGCACAGAAGGTGTAATGTCAGTCCTGCGCTACCACCACTTCTTATTCTGATTTAGCAGAGCAATTTGAGCTTTCAGTATTTGGTGACTGTTGGAAGAGGGATCTGGCTGCTGGAATAGCTTCTACAGGCCAAACTACCCTTCAGAGGAAAGGTGGGAGGCCAGATGGAGCTGTTCTATGGGTTGTATCTGGCACAGGAGCTATCACTTGGACAAATTTGATCTAATTTTCACGTTAAGTAAAATTTGTAAGTCTACCTCTAATACAGTAAGTTACACAAATGCCAGTCCCTTCCATTTGCACGTGGGCAGGCAAAGAAAAAAAGTGTATTGCAATTCCATGCGTTGCAAGAAGTGCAAGGTTTTGGCTGAGTGGAGAACAGTACTAACCTGTCCCTCAGCACTGTGTATTTAGGATTTGCTGCCAGTGCTGACAGCGGATCCTTGAATTAAGGGAAGCTCTTGGATTTAGTCATTGTTCCCAATACTATTTATATTTTTAGGTAGTGATTCTAATGCATAGTTACTACACTGGTCCTGAGTTCAGGTTTCTGTTCTCAAAGGGGAATACTCTGTGGAATCACATAAGGCTTTTTTTTGTGCTCATTCTCTCACCCTCTTTTGCATTCTTGGCTATAGAGTAGGCCGATTTAAATAAGGTAAAAGGATAATCGCTGTATCAGAGGCTTGTTGATAGCTTGCTGATTGGGAAAATAGGGGAAATGGTCTGAGCAACTCTCAGGATGGGAGCCCTTCTGGATAAATTCTTAACTGCTCAACTTTTTCATAGAAGACAGGCACTTGGTACCGTTGCTTGTACCCAGTCCCCTTCTGTGATGACTAAACCATCTGTGGGTATGAGGGCAGGGCAATGGGTGGTGTTTATCTTTGCTTTAGCAAGGCCTTTCACGAGTCTCTCATAGCCTTCTTGAAGCCACATAGGGGAGATACGGGTGGCCTTCAAGTGAGTAGTGCTTAATGCTTTCAGGTCTAACAGGCAGCTGGTTTTCAGTGGTCTTCCTCAGGGGTGGAATCTGGGCCAGTACTTTTTAACGTCATCAACCTGGCTGTTGGGAGAGCTTTTGTCATGCTGGAGGATCAGCCAGCCACTCACTGGGACCCCAGTGAGCCAGAGGAGCGGGCTAGCAGGAACTTCATGAAGTCCACAGAGGCAAATGTAGTTTGTCCTTCAGGCAGGGACAGAATAGCCCTGAGCGGCAATATAGGTAGGGACAGACAGGCTTGGGAGCAGCTTTGCAGAAAGGACTTTGGGTCTGACAACAAGGTGATTATGTGTGCCCTTGACAACAGTGACAACTGAGTAGCTGGCTATAGGAAAAATTTAGCTGGCAGGTTGGGGACAGTGATTATTCCCCTTTCTCAGCATTTGTGAGGTTGCACAGGCAGTATTAGGTCCAGTTTTGGCTCCCTGGTACAAAAGAGATAACGACAAACTGGAATGAGCCCAGTAAATGGCCTTCTGGCATTCTTCTCCTTGAGCATGCTAGATAAGGTCAT
Organism: Microhierax caerulescens; assembly: GCA_035590215.1. NCBI lineage: Eukaryota > Metazoa > Chordata > Aves > Falconiformes > Falconidae > Microhierax > Microhierax caerulescens. Next base: position 69,550,045 of record JAVJGJ010000047.1, on the reverse strand, counting down.
GGGTCCAAGATCCTGTTTGTTGTAGGCCTTAACAATTTAACATAAAGTCAAGCTGATTGTTAGAGCCCATGCAAGTAGATTTCTGGTGTGATGCTGTAACCAGCTGATGGCTCAACCTCTAAACTTGCTACTGACAGTAGTGAACTCTCTAGAAATGAAATAACCTCAGAAGTATTAAAGAGAATTCCTACAGTAAATATAGAAAATTTGGTAAATGGAGCAAAACTACAAAGTCATGTGTGGCCTATGTGATTAATGATCCATGGCTATGAAGTCACATTCTACCCTTGAATGCATCACCTACATGGTTCAGTACTAAAATACAGGTTTTATAAAAACAGTCACCACTCAACGTGTGTTTGATACAGCTGATTTATATAGGAAGGAAATACAATTGGGTAGGTGCTCTCTTTCTCTCTGTTTATTCAAGAGGAAGAACATGTATTCCAATAAATTTAATTGGGGTTTTCTTGTCTTTTTTTGCTGTTGCACCCTTAAAAGTTACTAACAAAAATGCCCCTATGTAAAATACTTGCTTACAGTGTCCATAAGTTCTTATTATGTCTATGTAGTCATTGGCAGATACATCCTCTGAAATTGGACTAGCCAGCTTGGTACCCTTGGCTGGGAGCTGGGTAGCCATGGCTTACTGGCTTCTTCAGAGGCGAGGGACTCGGCTTCTGGTGGGCAAAAGCAGCACAGCCGCAAGAGCCTGCATAGGCATGTTCTGTGCCATTCGCGTGCAGTTCTCTCATTTTACTACACTAAATTGTGAATGTGAACCGGAGTAAATGTAGCATGGCAGAACCTATGTGCCCTCTGAAAAATAGCTCTGGTACACAAGAAATTTCGAGTCAGAAATGTCACTAAGTTGCTCAGTTACCATTTTGTAATGTTTTGTCATTAACTACCATAGGATTTTTCTGATCTTCCAAGTTTAGTGGCATTGTTTTTTTGGTTAGGGTTATGAAAAAGTGTTGGTGGTCAGTTGGACTATTCTGGCAAGAGCAAGGGTATAGATGTAATTACTGTCCAAAAGTCATCCTGCCAGAACACTGTTTTCCACCTGGGGAACTGGGTTAAACTGAAATGTTCCCTTAGACTCTCTAGGTGTTAGAAGTAACTGTCTACACATGATGGACTTGCTGACATAGGTACATGGACAGAGCTGTCTTTTGGCAATAGGCTGTTTCATAGGTTTTATCCACAATCAGATAGGACAAATAACAGTTTAGGTAGAAAAAGTTGTCCATTTCCTTTTGGGTTTTTTGCCTTTTCTTAGCCAGCTAAATGCATCCTTTTGTAGAAAAGGTTAGTATTTGAGTGACAGTTAAAAATATTTCTCGTAACACTTTGGTAGAAATTTTATGTCGCTACTGAATTTTCCATTCATTCATCACAAATGATTTCCAATCATTTCCATTTCCGTTAAGTAATAAATCTATTGCAGAATTACAGAAAGTAATTGTAAATAGCAGAAAAGGATGAAACAATAAGAAGTAGTACTGGACTAAATTAAACAGTTCCTGTTTTTATTGACATTGTTATCAAACAACTGAATACCTTGAGCAAAGCTCTTCAGGCTATTCTGGAAGAAAATTATATAAAATTAGTAATTGTTTTTATTTCATTAAAAGATCTAATTTTTGATTCTTTTAGTACTTGGAGACAGTTAAAATATATTTATAGACATTTGCTGAATGTGGAGGGCATATTACCAGCAGGGAGTAGCTAATAGAAGCTAGTACAAGAGCTTCAAGCTAGAAATACCACAGGGATCATGGCAATGACCTCAGACTAGTCAAAAATATGTGTGGTGAAATAGGAGAGTCCAATCTTCAGGGTGTGGAAAGGAAGAACTGCATATTGAGGAATTTCTTCCACCCTGCAAGAATAGTTACTGTAATAAACTTGTGTCTGCATAACTCTTGTAGAATTTGGTGATGAGGACACCAGTTATGTGCTGTCTGCCTATCTGATAGCTGGGGGCAGGAGGCAGGGTCAGAAAACAGTATGGTCCTATGCCATCCTTACAGTCTTATTTTCTCAAACAAAAATCAAAGAAAAACTGGAAGGATCTTGGCATTTTTGTAAATTGTGAACTGGATCTTGAGGAAATGCTTGGCAGCTTTTTTTGTCATCCCCTCTGGATAGTCCTGAATTGTCCTAGCAAAAATAGTTACCATGAAGATTTTTAAAGTTATCCTTAATTTTTAAAACTGATGCAAGTCTGAAGTAATTTTTCAACATTAATATGAGGAAGAAAAAAGGGTGCATTTTCTCACTTTTGCTTGTTAGCATTGCTGCTGACTTCAGCATGAGGGAAGGTACAGACAGAGCCAGTGACTCAATGGACGTAAGGTTGGAAGATCAAGCTAAACCGTCATGAAAAGACAAAGATTGTCCATCATCTCAAAAAGATACGGTTAACTGATGCTTAGGTAAAGAGTAAAAGAAATCTAATGACTACCAACCTCTAACTCAACACTGTGTTATTTAATTTACTTTACAAAACATAGCTCAGCTTGATTTCTGGCAGTTCTTACCACTTCTCAGCATTTCTTCACCTCAAGATACAACTTCCTTTGCTAGTTTACCTGATTTTCCATTCCTTATATATCCTGTACTAATTCCTAATATACTTTTTGGATATTATTATTCATCTAACAAGGTCTGAAGGCCTCCTGTGCATATTCTCCCGTTTGTTATACCTAGCTTTGTACCTTTGATTTAAAGAAATTTCAGAGCTTCTGATGCATCCAAGTTTTAATGTAGTCCAACTATCTTTACTGATTACTTTCAAATTGGACATGAAGTGTCCAGAGGATGCATAGAGTGGCTGCATTGGAAGGGAGTAGCAGTGCCTTGTTCATGCCAGTGGTTTCTGGTTCTATGGGAAGGTTTCAGTGCTCCAGCACACAAGCATCCCCCATCAGCCAGATACAGATATTATCATCAGTTAATGCTTCTCTTCAGACAGAAGCCCATGGATTAAGGTGTTGCCAAATGTCAGTAAGATTTTTCAGTGCAGAAATTGGCAAGATGTCTTGCCTACAGAGTCCTGTAGCTTCACAGGAAAGAAGCTCATGAATTCTAGTGTAAGCTTTGACTATTTTATTTCATAACACTGAGGAGTTATTTAACTCCTCTGCCTCAGTTTTATCTTGTTTATTATGAGAAGAGAATTATGAGAGGATTATGTGAGAACCAGTATTTTCCATTTAAAATTCATTGAGTGAGAGAATTAAGTGATATTTATAAAGGTCACAGAAGATGACTGTCATGTTTGTGAACTTCTTGATTTGTCAGTTATTTAACTTTTCTTTGCTGTTGGGTGGTTCCATGCTTTTCTTTCTTAAATAACCAGCTTGTAAGGATAATTCCTGTTCTGTAAATAAAAGCACATTGTGATTAAAGCTCTTCTAAGTATCTAAGCTGCCCAGCACTGAGACCACTGTTAGCAAGATAACCTCGATAACAAGGTGCTTAGTCAAGGTTAGGTCAGCACTCTGTGTTAGATGGAGGTGCTGAGAGATGTGACCTGGGTGGTGTCGTGCCACCCGCATGACATTAGCTTTTGCCATAAGGAGTAAACCTTTATGAATTGTAACTAAGGAGTTACAATCTTACTGGTATGGGTACAGGGCTGAGCCATTTTGGTCATGCAGCTCCTTGCTCTAAAGCCAGCCTGGACCCTGTGAGTTCAGGTATGGTTCACCGTTACACCATGTGGACATGTCCTCAGCTGCCCAGTGGGTTTTACAGCCCAGCAGCAGTAACTGAGCTGAGCACCTTGCCACGTGTCTGGTGCCTCTGTGTGAGCTGCATCCACAGCATGGGCAGTCCTCAGAGCCACGCCAGCAGGATTAAAGGTGCAGGGTGGCTGCTCTGCGCGCCCTCTGAACCCAGCACTGATGGGTTTAACTTGTGCAGGAGGCGCTGCCTACACAGATCAGGTTAACAGAGCACCTTTCATTGCACTGTGTTGCATTTTCTGTAGACCATCTCTGAGAGAAATGACATAGTAAGTCCTTCTGTCACTGATCCTTGGTAACGCGGGAGCAGCAGATCTTTTGTTTTTGGAAGAGCTCTGTATGCAGGGAAGGAAGGGGTGGTCATGTGGTGTGTTGGCATGATCATCATCAGATCTGGGTTTTATGCTTGTAAACCTTTCTTTGAAGATGTCCTTTCACCTCTTGGGTGTTTAATTTCCCCTACTATAAAACATACCTTTCTGTTGACAGGAATGTTGTGAAGCAATTTGTAAAGAGGTTTAAGTTTCTAAGTCCTGACTTACACATAAATGTTTTCTTCTATGGCCTGTGTTTAATGCCATGGCCAGTTGCCCATAGGGTAAAGAACAACGAGAATTTCCAGAAGTATTTCTGAAACTAACTTATACCAGCACGTTGAAGGGGAAGGCTGAATATCGGTTTGCCTTGTAGCTGTAGGAAAGCCCAGGGCGGGCAGCGTCCAGGAGAACCTAGGAGTGGTAGCTGCAGCGTTGTGTGACTTGCACTTTCAGAACAGTTGCATGGTGTAGTTTCATCATTCACACTGATATTCATACCTGTCTTCCTAGAGCAGCAGAGCATTTCGTAGTCCTGTTTGTTTTGTGTTTTATAAAACTTGGCACAATCTTTACGTTTCAGGTAAATCCATTGTAACAGAAGCAGAAGTGCAAGTGGGACTTCAGCATACATGGAGACATTAACACCTGCTGTGCTTAACTTTCTTTCCAGCAGCTTTGCTGGTACATGGGCTGGCCCTAACAACAGCCATGCCCGACTTATATTCTGTTTCTTCTAACTTCAATTCTCCATGGGAGTAATTTTTTAGCTGAAGGTAAAACAAACTCAGAACTCCAGCAGCTTCCATGAGGTTGGACCTGTGGGTATTGCTGCTGTTCAGAGTTTAAGCTGGGCAATGAGTGGGAGAAAAACAATGTCAGTGACTTAAAATAATGGATTTTGAGTCTATTTTGTGATGCCAAAACAGGATTTTTGGAAGTAAGCAGTTTTGTCAAATAGGAAATGCCCTAAAGCATTGCTATGTCATGATACAGATCAGACAACTCAAGAGGAAAGGCAGTAGTTTAGTAGTTTTTTTAAGGGCATGTGATTCAAGGGAGAGTAAGGAAAAAAGAATTTATTATGCCTTTGAAAATGTCTTTTCCCTTTACAGTGAAATTGTGGCCAAAAATTTCTCTGAGTTGTATGTTAAAGCTGTCTATTTTAAGGCATGATCTTCTTGGATAACATGCATATTTGCTTTGAAAATCCAAGACCCAAAGACAACTGTAATTTTGTTTTGGATCAATATTGTGTGGGAGTATTGGAAGACAGGCATAGTCGAGGCTGTTCTGAAATAATTTAGACTTGTGAATAAGGAAGATCTTTCAACTCGACCATTTATTTTGTGTTAATGGTTTCAGAATCTTAATATTCAGCATGTTGTACTGATCTGAAATGGAAAAATAGCATTTTTTGCATTCTGTGATAACTTTTAAACGGGACAGAAGAGACAGTCACACAGAACTGCAAAGCTGATACACAAAGTTTATATATTTAGCCAAAAAAATATTTTTTTGCCATTTAATCCAAGAAAGTTTCAAATGCCAAAATATAGAAAGTTCCTTATGTTCTTCCTGAGAACTGAAAGCTGTCATCAAAAAAGAATATGTTTTGGATAAATCTTGGAACACTGAAATAAATGCAATCATTAAAAACATGTGTACTCAAATTTTTTTACAAATATAGTTGGTTTCTGAATTCTAAAGCATGTTTAACTGCATAGAATATTTGAATGAGCACTAAAAAGCCAATTTTACCTAGAAGAACATAAATTATGTCTCAAATTGAAAGAATAAAAAGAAGAAAAATACTTTAATAGCTTATTAAATATTGGCATTAAAATAAAATTCTTAGGAAAATTTTCCTCAGTCTTTGAAAGAAAACTAGCTACTTTTAAGTCTGAATTTTTTCCAGTGAAAGGGAAATGGAAGTATGTAGTAGGATTCATAAAGTGTCTGATTGCAATCTTAAAGTAAGAAGTGATACTAGCTCTTGATAATAGTAGGAAAATGAAGGTAACAGCTCCATTTTATAAAAGCAGCTTAATGTTAAATAATGGTTAGGTAATGTTGAGTAGTCTGTTTCGTATTAAGAAAAATTAACATCTTCCTTCCCTAAGTGCAAACACAATTATCTACTCACTGATAGCAGGAACATCTGACTATGTACATGTTCATTCCTTTATAGCAATTATGGACAACATAGGAACAAAAGTACTAAAAACTAAGGGGAAAGTAGGACTCACCTTAGATTAAAATGCCTTCTCTTCTTTTTATGAAATACCTCTGTATTCTAGGACCTTAGGTTTTGCCATTGTGTTTGCTCAGTGTTTGTATCTCAGCACTATAAACTGCCCATCCCATTGCTGGTGACTTGCAAGTGAATCATAGAATCATTTAGGTTCAAAAAGACCTTTGAGATCATCAAGTCCAACCGTTAATCCAGGACTGCCAAGTCCACTGCTAATCCATGTTGCTAAACACCGCATTTACACATTTTTAAAATACCTTCAGGGGTGGTGATTCCACCACAACAAATGATAAAATAAGCAAGACACGAGGGCAGTGAAAATCTGTGTTGTGATTTGTGGGGATTTGATGATGACTGATGGTAACTATGTTGAGGACCTTTGTTCCCAGACCCCTGTTTGTATTGGCCATGGCAGAACAACATACAGTGCATCTACACTGCATTTACTGTGGTGAGTTCAGTTTGTGTGAAATACTCTGCCTAGTTTTAGCCAGCTTGTGTTGGTTATTAGTAGGTGCAAAGGCATGGCAGCACAGAATCTGCTTAGGTCCCAAAGACTGCCTGAAAATGCAATAAAGACTTTTAGCAGTTAGTTCAGCCTGAATGCTGTCCTCCTACCATTGTGCCACTAGCAACATCCAAACTGGGTGGTGTAAAACTGTCTTGATTGTATATACATGAGCTGCAGTGAATTCAGTGTAGGTGTTTCTGTAGTCGGTAATTCTTAAGCAGATCTGATAGTTTTCCAAGTACTTTCCAATGGCTAGATAGCTGCTGAGCCATTTACAAAGCATTTAGCTGCGGTTGTGCATCTCAGCTGGTGGAAATACAGACCTCAGTGATGTTTCACTGTCTTTTCTACATTCTTTCCTCCTCCACCTCATTCTGGGCTGCTAAATGTTGGCAAAGTGGATGCACCGATATATCTGTGGGGCCACTGAACTGGAAAGCAGTTAGCAGAAAAGGGTCCAGGGATCCTGGCGGATACCAAGCTGAACATGAGCCAGCAACGTGATGCGCCCTTGCAAGCAAAGGCAGCCAGTGGTGTCCTGGGCTGCATTAGACAAAGCATTGCCAGCAGGTCGAGGGAGGTGATCCTTCCCCTCTGCTCAGCACTGGTAATGCTCAGCCCCATCTGAAATGCCATGTCCAGTTCTGGGCTCCTTGGTACGAGAGAGACATGGACTTACTGCAGACAGTCCCGTGAAGGGCCACAAGGGTGATTAACCTGACCGGACCATTTCTGCTGTGAGGAAAGGCTGAGAGAGCTGGACGTGTTCAGCTTTGAGAAGGCTTAAGGGGAGGGATCTCATCAGTGCATAAAAGTACCTGAGAGGAGGGTGCAAAGGAGACAGAGCCAGACTCTTAGTAGTGATGCCCACTGACAGGACCAGAGACAGTGGGCACCAGCTGAAATGTGAGATTCCCTCTGAAAGTCAGGAAACACTTCACTGTGAGGGTGAGCGAGTGCTGGCAGAGGTTTCCCAGGGAGGCTATGGAGTCTCCTTCCTTGGAAATACTCAAAAGCTGGACACAGTCTTGGGCAAGTGGCTGTAGGTATCCCTGCTTGAGTGGGAGGTTTGGACCAGATGACCTCCAGAGGTGCCTTCCAACCTCAGCTGTTCTGTGATTCTGCGGTCTGCCATTTTGCTCTCTTTTTATACCACCGCAGAAGCTATACCTGCTCCATCTCTTACAGATAGAAGAGAGTAAAGGTCTTTCTTCCTGGCACAATGTGGCATTGTACAGAGACACCTGAGATGGCTCAGAAAGAGCATAGTGTGCTTTCAGCAGTCCATGCTCAGGCAGGACATCTGTGCTTGAGTATGGATTGGGTATGTATGCTCAACTGGGCTTACCTGTTCCTGTTCCTTCTGTATCCAAAGTAGTTCAGCTGAGCATTTGTTTCTGCATCTACTCCCTAGTGCTGTAGACCCCAGGACATGTCTTAGTTTGGTTGCAGTCCTGTGACAGCCTGTTTCCTGCTGTGCAGGTCCCAATAAGCCTTCCCACATTAGAAACGCTCACGAGAAGACCTTTTGGTCTTCTTTGGTCTTGACCATGTCAGGCCCAGCATGATCAGAACTAGTCAATCCCATCAAGTCCAGTTTGATTTTTGATGTTGATTGAAATGGCTTTTCTCAGTTTTCTCGGTCCTTGGAGGACTTTCTAGCTTGGGATGGCATGGGACTGGGCTGTAGCAAAGCTAATGAGTCACACTCATTGTGCAGTACCAGCCAGTGGAGTTCTGATTATGCAGAAATCAGCATAGGTCTGGCAGAGCCAATACAGGTATTGTTGAAGAGGTACTTAGTAGCCCTTCACTGAGTCCCTGGTCTGCATTATCCATGTTTTTTCCATTATTGAACATCTCACAGCCTCCCATTCCCTGAAAGCGGAGAGTTACTTATAGCAGAATGCTGTTCTTTTTGTCTTGAGTGAGTAAGAATGCCCATATTTTGCAATTCAGCATCTACAATTACTCCTGTTTCTCCTCGAGTGCTAAGGATGGCTATTAACAGTGCTGTGAAACTGAAAGGATCCAGAATTGTTCTTGCTTTTGTGTGAGTCCTGCTAGGAGCTTCACCTGGGGCTTTATACTATATAATGCCAGCAAACTGAATTGTGAATTTAAAATTCCTAGTGCTAAAATGGGAATCTGGTTTTGGTTTTGGTGGTGGGTTTTTTGTTGTTGTTTTTTGTGGGGTGTTTTTTTGAGGGGAGCAGGGGGTAACCGTGAGACTAAAATGCAAAGTTTATGTTTAAGGAAAACTGAGTGTTATGAAAGGATGATGTTCTTCCTCAAGCGCTTTAAAAAAAGTACCTTGTGATTTACCAACACCCACTGCAGAGCAGACTTGGTGTGTTTGGGATTTTTCATTAGCCTTCTTAAGGTAAACTTCTGATTTATCTAAGTGAAGAAAAGCAAAAGGCTTCTCAGCAAAGTGCAGTACTGGGGCAAGCATATTTATCAAGGCACAACCATGTCATTGTTTTACACTCTTTTCCAATAGCGTGTTGAAAAGGAGAATGTTGTATGTGCTTTGTGAGTAAGAAATGTGATTTGATTTTTCTCTTCTCATTATGGGCTTTGTCTGCATTCCACAAGGACTTTGAAATCTAGATCGTTACTACACACTACAGAATACGTAACTTGCTATTATATTTTGCTCATAGGTGTTTTATATCTTCAGTATGGAGATGAAACAAAGCAGTTGAGGATGCCGAATGAAATCACAAGCACAGACACAATTCGTGCTCTTTTTGTAAGTGCCTTCCCTCAGCAACTGACGATGAAAATGCTGGAATCACCCAGTGTGGCCATTTACATCAAGGATGAGAGCAGAAACATATACTACGAATTGTGCGATGTGAGGTAAGTAAACATGGAATTACAGCTGTTGTTGGTTTGGTTTGGTTTTGGTTTTTTGTGGTGCACTTACAGAATAAAAAGGAGTGGAGTTGATAAGTATCTGACAGATAGTGGCTTAACACATAAAGGCATGTTCAGTGGTATCTGAGTAGTATGGGAGGTCTGGTCTGACACTGTCTTCAGCTGTAGGTGCAGTATCTGTTGCACAAGCCATTGATAAATGGCATACCTTGTTCAAATATTCATATAATACATGCAGGTTCACATATTTAATATTTTATTGAGTTTTAACTGAGACATAAATATTTAAAATACAGAACGCAAAATAAACATTTACAGAAAACCTGTTTTTTTCTTCTCTGATAGCACAAAGCCTGATCCTTGTCAGCCTGAAGTTACAAATATGAATGCCACAGATGTCCTGACAACAGTGCCAATTGTGCTTCATCTAACACTGCCAAAGATCTGTGGCACTGGTGACTGCTGCTGCAGCAGCCTCACCACCTTCCTGTTTTATGTCAGGATGCAGCAATTAATGCAGTCATTTCCCTTCACCAGTTCAGACCATGGTCAATAAGTGATCTGACTAACATCTGGGTGCACCTTTCTATTCTTTATTTTATGGGAGTGCACCTGCTTAATTAATCATGTTCCTTCAGTCCTGATGTCTGTGCAATTTGAGGAGAAGGACCAGGGTTCTCAGGATCCCTAGGAAGTCCCAAATCGCGCAGCAAAAAAGCTTGCAGGCACACCTCAGCCATGTTACACTGTAGAACTGCAAGGAGGTATGGTGGGCCTTTGTGCTGTCCTTTTCATAAGAAGCTCCATGATAAAAAGAACGGACAGAGGAGCATAAGAAGACGAAGGAGAAAGCAGAGAAGGTGTTCACTCTCTGCCAGTCTGCCACTAGCGTAGGAAAATAATGTGAAAGTAGGAGAAGTGAATTGTCCACTGCTGCCTTGTTTCTTCTGGAGATCCGGTGGCTTGGGTGCTTCTCCATATCATGTTGTAGTTAAGAGAGCAAGTTGGAGCTTTTCTAACCTTGCTACTTCCAATTCCCCCATTCTTCTTCTTAGTCTTTGAACAGCACTGCGCTCCATTTTCTCATGTGCCTTGTTGTCCTCAGGCTGCCTATCCAGTGTCTTGTCATTAGCCAGCCTTTTGGATTTCAGTTTCTGGTTTTTTATCTTCTTTGCTTTGAAGACTCCCACACCCCTGTTTGGCCACTGTAATGCCTATGTTAAGACCCATCTGATTTTTTGCATCATCATCGTTCACCGTGTGCTCAATTTTCTTATACATCAAACAGCCTATTCACAAGATCAGATCAGCTGATTAAACCAAGATAAGGGGTTACTGTGTCTCTGTTGCCAAGTGCATCATTGCAACCATCATCTGGCCCATCGGCTCATTCTGTCTTACTTTATCCCTTCATCTTCCCTTGAGTTTCAGACTAACAGTTTATGACTGCATCTCCTCCCTGCCCCTGAGAATGTTGTTGTTGATTATTCTAATGCCACTCCACCTTTTTTGCCCTTGCTCCCATTGCAGGCGTCACTCTGCCAGTCTCAGGCCTGGCTCAATCCCAACACCTGCTTCCTCTTTTCCTATGCCTGTATTGTAGAGCATTTCTAGAGGAAATCCCACGACCCAGCTGACTTCCTCCATGACAAAATTCCCTTCTTCAGTTCTGCCACCCTTCTCACTAAGGAAACGTCAGCAATTCAGCTTAATGAAGTCCAAAGCATGCACTATCAGCTGCATTTTCACCACCTTTTAATAATTTCCACAGCAATTTCTCCATTTCTGTTCCATACTTTCCACAAGATCTTGCTAGAGTCTCCCCTCAGAGATGAAATTTTTCTCTCCTTTGCTTGCCATGTCTTCCTTCAATTCTTTTCTTTCTTCCTTGTCTTAAACAAAGGTGTTGCAGTCAACTTTTCAAGCTCTTCATCTCCCTTGGAGGCTGTCTCATGTTCCGCTGTGCCTCGTATCCCTTGCTTTGTCTTTTTATTAACTTATAACTCTATTAAAGTGCCTACTTCTACATTGCAAACATGTTTCTGTGCCTCCCAACAAAACTGTCCCTGAACACAACATACGTTTCCACTTCCCACCCCGTCACCTTTATCTTGCACTGAGCAACCATTGCAACTGTTGGCTGGAGTTTTACTCTCCTCATTCTGTCTTAGACCCGTTTCCAACCTGTCTGGGGTTTTATTTTTCTAATTCCAACTTGTATTTTGTTCCCTGCTGTGCCATTGCAATTGTCAAAGTCACCAAGTAGCCATCTTTTGTGAACACCCTTTTTCTCCGAGATCTCTCATGTACTTTTGATTTCTTCTTGAAACTTTGATCTCCCTTTGTTTCAGTGGGTGTTCTTTCCTGACTTCTTCCTGTCTCTCTCTTCTCTTTTCAGGTATCATTTGAGAGGTCCTTGTCTCAAACATTGATTTTCTGTTGTGTTTTTCCAGGGCTTTGTCCTCCTTCCTTTTCTTTGTCTGTACCCGTCTCCATCATCTTATCCATATGAATTAGTTGAATTATCAGTTACCTGGGTGACTCTCTCATTTATTTTTCTGTCGCTCCTTTAGGATGGGATTCATCTGACCAAATGGACATTTTTGTATCCGCCTTTTGAGCTGGTTGTGAATAATCCTATAAAATTGTCTGATAAATTATACATGCCAGAGAACCTACCTGTTGATGTCTTCCCTGTGCACATCTGTAGTTGGATGACAAGAATCCTACCTCTTCTGTCCAAAGAAAAACATTAATCTTCTCTTTTAATATTGTCTCATTAGTTTCAGCCTAGTGTATTCTCCTTCATTAGGCCATCACACTCCTTCCACTTTTCTTTCTTCTTGATTTTTTTTTTTTTAATCACTGGGAACAAAGCACTATCTTTCTACTTAAGCGCATAACCTGGTCCTTTTATTAAAGTGGTTCAGGGCTCTGCATGCAATGTAGATCTCAGATTTTTTTCTATGTAACAGCCCTATGATGCAGCCTTTCCTTTGCCACCACGCAGTAAAAAACCACTCTGCTAATTCATCAGCTTTCTAATAGCAACTGCTGTAATGGTCTTTTCTCAGCAGCTGGCAACAGGTAATCATGTTTGCTTTTACCCATTCCAACGAAGCAACAAGGATCATTCTCCTAGTTCGGCAAGCAGACTGTTTCACATGCATTTTTTTTTTATTTGTCCTCTGGCTGTATCTTTTCCATCTCATTAAATATAAACTACTTGTCTTCGTTATGAGGGCTCCTCCAAGCCCACTTCAATGCTACTTTTCATTTCTTCTTCAGTTCCAAGTGCCATCTGCTTCCACTGGGTGAATAATGCCATCTTTCATTCTACATGTCTTTAATTTTCAAACAAGTGCTTTCATGCTCTCTCTTGGGCAGCCCTGTAACACCCTTGGAAGGTGTCCTTCACAGGCATCCACAAAGCCACTGTGTTGGTCTCCTTCCCCCTCTCTCTGTTGGCACTGCCTACGCAGAGCATGCTTGTGATTTCAGGATCCATTTATTGCTCCTCTAGCTGGAAAGACTATGGTCTTCTCATTTCTTTTTGTTCCCTCATCTTTCTACAACTATCCTCTTGTCTTTTGTGTCTTCTATTCACCTTGTAAGCTGGTGACGAGGTTGTATTCCTGGGGTGTCTATACAGCACACATAGATCAATGAAGCCTTTGAACATGCCAATAGCATCTGGGAGCTACAGTAATGCAAATAATATAATAATAAAAGTACAGTAAAATACAGTTATCAGTAATGTTTATCTTAGAATAGGAACATGAGGTGAAACAGCATTCTCTTCAGAGATCAAATGCCTTCTATTACGGTGCTTTGCCTTGCAGCAATGTTTTAGTTTAAAGTGTCATGTTTCTACAAGAAATATTTATGAAGAATGCTTTTAAAACAAACTCCAGTTAGTTGAGGTATCATCTCATAGCCATCAGACAGAAAAGTCAGCAGATAAAATTTATTTAAATGAATAATATGCTGTTTCTAGAAGTGAAGATGAGAGAGCTTGCTTTGTATTGAAAAGAGCATGTTTCCAAGTCTTAGGCAGAAAATGGTAACTGAGAGTCCCACTGCAAGTCTCAAAGAGAAAGGGTCACGTTTGCAAGATGGAAAACAGTTTATGTTACTGTAAATAATTGAAGAACTTGAACTTGCCACAAGGTAGCTATTTTCCTATGTAGTCTACCAGTAAACACTCATAAATACTAAACTTCTCATCAGCCCTGCAGTTCTGAAACAGAAGGCACTGATCTGTCTCTTAAACCCGAGGGCTTCTTTAATAACTCCTTGACATCTACAACAGCAGCACAAGTTCTGACTAGCTACCCATTCAAAGCAATCGCTGATTGTAATATGACATTGTAAGAAAGAAATTGGATCTGCCCAAGAATCCTTTCCTTTGTTTTTAAACGATAATCCCAGTGATTAAGATCGGTTCACTAGACTTGTAGCTGCACCTGGGAGAAAGGAATTCAGTCACATGTATAAGTGAATTCTCTAGAGATCACTAATGGGAAATGAAAGGAGTTGCAGCTTTGGAAGGGGGTAAGCGTAGATAGGAGGCTTTGCTACTGAAATCAATTTGCTAAGAAATCAACAGAACTCAGTGCAAGTGTCTAAGCCATAAAATTATTGAAAGGTAAGTTTTGATACAAAATAGAGAACTACTGACATCTAACTCTTCCCTAAATGCAGTAGTTGAAAAATGAATCTAATCAATGACAAAGTGTTAGGTCCTAATTAAACAAGAATATTCTCTTAGGACTTTCTATCTAAACTATTTCTGTGGTAGCTCTCATCAGACCTTTTGCTTGTTTATTTGTTTTTGTAATTCCTATTTTTTCTCTTAAAAACCTGTCTTTATTATAAAGTTTAGAGGAAGGATTTATCTGCTACTGAATTTTTAGCTTTTGTGGATTTCTTTTCAGGTTTGTGAACAAGCTGATAATTAGAATTGCCTCAACAATAATTGCAGTTAGAAAGACTGCTTTTCTTTTGATATTACTGATTAGAATAGCAAAAATTCATGTGGGCTGAGTACACAATAAACCACGTAAATATTAACTAAATCCTTTTGAGTGCCGTGTAAATATTGAAGCTCTATTGTCTACAAAGTGTTTTCACTCTGTGGCAGGATCTTGAAAGAAACTTAACACTATCTAATTTTTATGGGTGTGGAGTTATAGCAAAAGAATGATACTTCCCATGGGAAAGAGAATCAAAGTAGGCTTTTGTTTGTTTGTGTGCGTCTTAAGTTATGGCATTTAGGTTTTTCTTATAGATCGGCTGCAGACCTACTATGTCTGTTACCTGAAACTTTTGGACAACAAAGTAAATAAAACTACTTTCATCTGTTATCACTGCTGGTTCTTTTGGTTCCAGGAATATTCAAGACCGATCTTTCCTTAAAGTTTACAACAAAGATCCTGCACATGCATTTAATCATACTTCCAGAGCTGTAAATGGAGATATAAGGGTAAGTACTAATGCTGCATGCATACTCCTCTTTCCAACAGCTTTTGTGTTAAATGCTTAAATTCTTAACTGGAATTATTCATAAAATTGAGGGTGTATGTAAGACACGCACACAGGAGAAGGAATTGATAATGCTTACCGTAATGTTTCTTAACTGCTTTCCTTTTTCCAATTACTTGCCCTGAGCATTAATTTTTTTTGTTCTTGTTTACTAGCATTAAAGCACGTTAATCAAAACATAGCTTTTAATGACTTATTTTGGGACACAGATAGTGTTTAGAATTTAGACAACTTATTTTTTTCATGTTTCCAAGCCCTTTTCAGCAAAGTATGGCATGGTGTTAGTTCACTTCAGTGAGGCTTCAGCATGGACTGGTTTGCAGTGGCTGAGCAGATGTGCTTGAAGTCTGTTGAAACACTTTGTAAATTACCTTTTCAAATAGGACATGCTGATAAATACCCATTGTGGTGTAAATGGGTTTATCTTTTTCTAAAATTTTCTGGCTATACTGGTCAAGGACTAGTATATTTGTATTTTCAAGTGAACATTTTGTATTGGGAAGCTACAGAGAAAGCATTTGAAATGTATTTGATTTCTCTATGCCACTGTCTGTGTCTTTTCCTGGACTTATCTCCCACCTTGATGCCGAGGGGGCAGGAGATGCAGCTGTGGGGCACCTCTTCCATGGTGTTACCCGCAGCTAGTGTTGAAACAGCGAGTGGTGGTGGTAAGATTACACTTCATCTCCTCCCCACCCATCCTAGGTCTGTCCCCAGGAAACAGTGCAACCAAATGAGCTCGACAGGGCCAGAAGGGAATGTCGCTACTGTTCTGCCTGCTTTGTGGCTTTTATGTGTGCTCCAAAGCTTATTCAACTGTGTGGCAAATTTCCTGTGAAGTAATTTGCTTAATTGTACCTTTGTTTCATCGTTTCATTATCAATTCTGAGCATGTCTCACTGCTTTATTATTAATATTTCTTGTAAGCACTTCTGCTGTTTCAACAGTTTAGGGGCTCATTATTTTAGAAAGATTGCAATAGTTTATTTACAGGCACTGTTGTCAACCACCTCTCATTTATGTACTTCAATTATAAAATGGTCCTTTTCATAGGTCAGAAATCTAATTACCTTATTACTCACACTGCTGTGCACACAGCATGAGAGAGCAAATAGATGCGCATCAAAGGGCTGACGCGGTAGTTTTTAGTGTCTTCTTTAAGGTCCTGAAATCCTTCAATCCTAGCTATATTCCTGTAGCAGTAACTGGATGTATCTAACACATTCATATTCAAAGGCATGACATGCTATCATTGTGCCTTATGACGTTAACTCATTTAACAATTGCAGGTGGCTTTATAAAGTTAAGCTATACGGTTCTTGTTCCATGTGCAGCAGATGCTGAATGTATCTATGGTGGTTTTATTTGTGTGCTCTAGACCTGGTTTGAGATACGATTAACTACTGTGTTAGCTACATTTACTTGGCCCTCTTCCTAACAGTTGTTTTGAACGTGGTTGCTGCTTCTGTGCAAAAACTATAATAATTTGTATTGATTTTTTAAAAATACTGTGTTGTACAAAAGATATGCACTCTTGACGCCTCCTGATTATGGCTGAAATACCTCTCTTTGGCCATAACTCAAAAACAATGTTGACAGAGATGACCTCTGCAGAAGTGGTGGTGGTTTCATGGTAGAGTATTTTATTTTGCTCTGCTGAAATGTCAAAGATGCCATTTTGAAATTCTGTGCATCCAACAAACCAGCTATTTTCTCATGTGGCTTTTCCTTTGCATTGGCAAATTTCTTGTCTTCCTGGTCTGAGAGGTGAAGTTAGACCCTGGGTGTTCATAGGGGCTTTGTGGAGAAACATGCAAAAAAAGTCTTCCCTTTCATCTGTGTGAACTTCTGCACTTCAAAGTTATGAGTGTGGAAACACGTGATTTCTTGAGCTCCAGAAATAATGAAACCTGTTTGTCTAAGGATGTGTGTCTTCTGGCTGGGCTCTTCCGTGTGCAGCAACGCTTAGATCCTAATGGAAGCTTATCCCAACGTAGAGGATTGTAATAACACTCTGAGGCTCAGCATCTGCAGTCTGAAAAGCTGGAGCAGACACTGCGACTTTTCCTCTATTCAGCAGAAGTACTGTAGGGTTTTCTTGCAAATCTCTTCTTTGGCAGAATTCTTAGGGACATAGTAGTCTAATAGTTTCTATCTTTTGGTTAAATCTGGTTGAAATTTGCTTGCAGATTCACAGGTTATCAGGTCAGGGGAGACAACCACTAATAAACAGATTATCTATCCCTCTTTTCTTAGCAAGCCAGATTAAAGGGGGTGGAAATGCAGGGAGACTAAGTGAGAAACATATACATTTTAAGTACTGGTATTGTATGGTACCCAAAAAATTGTGAAAAACCCTTGCTTCTCATCCCTCCTTTTGTGTTTGTGCATCTCTGCATTGGCTGAATTGACGTTCTTAAATTACATGTGAGGGATGAGTGCTAAGTTCACTTCAGTGGGAAGTGGTGAGTAACTGCTAAACACCGTGCTCTGCATCATGGTTAACTGTTTTAAAAAACCTACAGAAAAAGCAGTGTATTGTCAGACTGGTTGAAAGAACAGTATTTAGAGTATTATGAATTAGCCATTGTGAGTACATTTTTCCATCGTGATACTGTGAGTGTGGTTGTATCTCCTGCCATATGTGAGTTAAAGCTTTGTTTTTCTGAGGTTTGGGAAAGTTTTGCCTTTACAGATTTTTCTACTGTTTGTCTTCTTGTCCCTTTGGAACCTTTATCCCTGGGTTTGATGATGTTCAGGCTTCTATTCATGTGATTTATAATCATTTCCATGTAACAGACCCAAAATCATCTCAGAAAATAATGTTAGCTGCCAGCTTGGACACCTGTTTTAACTACCAAACAGATGTGAAACCTGTATAAGAATTGGCAGTAACACTTGAAGTATTAAGTATTACCCATATGGACAAGAAGACTCAGAATGTCTAAGAAGAATGTGGGCTCTGTGAATTTCAGATCTCCTATCAAACCACTGAGATTTTGTGTCTATTAATTCTTCCTGGTCTTCTTTCTGTTTCATGCGTTTTTGTGAATGGGTTGTGTTTGAGAAAAGGAAATTTGCTTGGGATCTAAGCAAGTTCTAAAGGGCAGTTTTTCTTGAAATCCTTCGGAGTGCCTTGCTTGCTGCTACTATACCGTGGCCTTTTACACCTTGAAGAGTGTGGTTTGTTTGACAGGTTTGCCACGTTGAATACTGTTCGAGCAAGAGGCAGCCACATACTGCTGTTTGTGTTTGTGCTCTTCCTTTTTTTATTATTTCCCTTCCCAAACTTTACGCTGAAAATCTGTAGCAGCTGTTTTATTTGGGAAAATGTTTCTTCATTGCTGCATTTCATCCATTTCTTCCTTTGCCTGAGCTTTTAATGTTTGTCAGTCCTTTCTAGCCTCCTGTGCAACAATACTTTCTTTTGACAAAATACTGTCTAATATCCAAATGTTTAGATGGTCGTCTTATTCTCTGTGGCATTGTTTTGAATTCCAGCGTACATGCACATACACAGCCATGCTGTTCTGTGCTGTTAGAATTAACATTTGTCATTTGCATAGGTTCAAAGGGGAAAAGGCCACCTCGGTGTTGCTGGGTGAGGGTCCGGGTTGCCTTGCTTCTCACCTTCAGCAGCGGTGTATAGATTGAACGTCAGCAGATGATACTAAAGAACTGATGGCAGATTTTTGTATGTCACTGAATGAATTTAATTTCTTTGGAAGTGTCACAGCTCCTTTTATCCAGGGCTGTTGCTGTGAGCCCCTGATGACTCCAAGTGGAAGCGATTCCCCCACCGAATATGCACAGCATATTTTCTGTCCTCATTCCCTACACCCTCCTTTTATGGAGTGGCTGAAAGGGGAAGAATCCTAAGTTATAATGGCCCCCTTTTGTCATTGCAATGTGTTTCTGGTGACACAGTTAGATAGTAATAATGTTGGTTTATGCAGTGATTTATTAAGGGCTTCATCTGCCCCCCAGTTTTGAGGATCAAGAAGGAATTTTTACTTTGTAACAATCTGGTGGCTATTTTGCTTGGCAGTCTTTCTCTTTCCCACCACCCACCCTAAGGTCTGTGGGTTACACCTTGTTTTAAGATGTCCTAGACCCACCACGTTTTTGTTTAATTCCCTGACTTGCATAAGCCCTTAGCAGGTCAGCGCTTTATCCCAGACCGCCTAGGTGGGTGAGGCCAGAATATCCAAAGAATGCTTGTTGTGGCTGCCGTTGTACCAAGCTACGCTTCTGAGGTGTTTTGGATTTTTTTTTGACAGTTTCTCCAAGAAGGAGCAATTAGGGCAAGTTGAGTCAGAGCTGAGCAGGGGTAGTGGGGAGTACCTGGAAACTCCACATTTTCTGGGAGTTAAAATGGCAAAAAGGTGATGATGTTCTTGGCAGCAGTGGGGGTTTGGGCTGCCAGGGTGGGAGGAGATGAGTTAAAATGAGACAGACATTTGATAAGCTGGGTAAACTGTTGTGTTGATTAGCTTTCATTAATGAAATTGTGCACCAGCAACTTTTCATTTTTCCCTGAAAGTGCCTGGCTATCAGGTTGCTACCATTTTAACTCTCTAGAGTTACATGGAATTTGTGAACTTAAGTGCTAAAAACCCTCAGACAACTCCCCAAGAATTTAAAGTGTGCAAGGAGCCTGAAATTTAGTGCTGGTTTGAAGGAAAGATAGATAATAAAAGATCATCCCTCTGTGTTCTTAATGTACCTGAAAACACACATCCAGCTTCTTTGAGATGTTGAACTTTTATTCATTGGATTGTTTGTGATTTTAACAACAATAAACATAAAGGCCAAAATTACATTTGTCCATTGCATTCTATGGCATTAAAGAAAAAAAAACAACAAAAAAACCCAGCTTCTCAAACTACGTAGAGGTATTTAGAACAAAAGTATTCATTGGAAAAGTATTCAAGCAGTAAATTGGATGAACACATTTTAGTGCTAGGATGCCTATAGGACAGCATTTATATAAGTTGCCATGTGTTTGCCTTACTGATCCTATTACTATAAAACTTTGTTTTCTTTTGGGAGAAAAAAGAAAAAAGGAAAAGCAAACGCTAATACCTCTATTATCTGATAGAGACCTTCCAAATGATACAAATCTCATCTTTCCTGCTGTTTTGCTGTCTGCTTTTTCTAATGCTCTTTT
>JAVJGJ010000047.1:69506099-69529514 GCA_035590215.1 Microhierax caerulescens | reverse complement strand
TTTTGCTGTCTGCTTTTTCTAATGCTCTTTTTGTCATTGAGAGGTTACGACAACATGAGCCATATTGTATTTATAAACATCACGTGTTTCCTTGATATGACTTGCAGTGTCTGCCAAACAGAACACATGGAAGAAACATTTCTCATTAGCTCAGCATTGGTTTTGGTTATACTGATTTCCGGGACAGGAAAAATGCCTTCCTTACTCCGATTTAACTTTCATACAGTAGAAAGAAAGCCTCTGAGTGTCCATGAAATCTCTTGAACAGAGACGCTGCGGCTCCTTTAGCCCACATACTTTGTCTGAGGAAAAGAGAAAAAGCAGTTTATTTTAAAGAGAAGATGTAATGGCATGTATTGCTGAAAAAACTAATTCTGAATTAAAATACCTGCCAAAGTTGTCTAGAAACGGAATTCACCAAGAGATGTAAGGTAAGATGATGCTTATAAATAATGAAAGATATCTAATTCCTTTTCTTCTTCTTCCCCCCCCCCCAACTTAAAAAGATATTTTCAGATTAACTGGGAATTTAAATCAGAACAACGAAAGCTGTTTCTTCTTCCTTGAGCCATATGAGAAAATAAATGTTTAATTGCTCTCTAAATCACCAAACTCTACTCTCAGATTTTATGTCTAGTTTTAAACCTACATATTAAACATAAACAGTTATTTTCCAACTTGCCATAACAAATCTTGCTGAGATTTGAGCAAAATATATAAAAGAAGTCTCTGATTTTCTGGATTTATTTTTTTTTTTACTTGATATGGATTTTACTGCCTTTGCTTTGAATGGGTTGTCAGTAGTTGCCAATTATTTATGCAGCTACAGAGCTGCAGACACTGAGAAGTGGCTGTATCAAATCAGACTGTGATGAAAGGCTGTAAATGTACCTGTTCTCTGTCATTCCTTTGAGACACGATAGCTGCTGCTGTGTAAAGTCTAAGTTAGTGGGAAAGTGGATAGAATTTTAAGGAAAAAATGATTTTTTAGCTACATGTATAACAATATTTAAATGTAAAATGTTGTCTGGCAAAAAGTTGGTCTGTTTAAAGCTACAGGTCCTGAGTTACAGTCGCATGGATACTGCATTGTGTTTTTTTTAATACAATGACTCTATGCTTTGCTGTATTATATTTATTTCACCAGACATCATATGTAAGGAATACAACTGTGTAGATCCTATTACTATACCAACATTTAGAAATATATAATTTTTAAAAATTTTCAAATAATGAGGATAGATTTAAAGTTTCTATCAAGCTGGCTGTTTAAAGTGTTATGTTCTTGATAGTAAGCTGTTCAGGGAATGTGAGCTTGCCACACCTGTGCAGTAATCTTCCAGTTAGTCTAAGCGGAGTGTCATATGGTAGATATCACAAACCAGTTACCTGGAAACCCCCGGAGAGTTCCATCTGTGGAAACAGATCAACTTGCAACCACAGCACAGTTGTTTTAGTGGAATTTTAGGGGGAGGGTTCTTTATTTCCCTCTAACAGGCCTGCATTGAAGCTAGCCTGCCTTTCATGTTGAAATTTGCTTAGAGCTTGCCCTGGAGCTGATGAAGTTACTTAATGACAACATATGATCTGTCTTGTGTGATGGTCTCTTCAGCCCCTTGTTAAAATGAGCAGTCTTATCTCTCAAGTAAGTCTGAGGTTCTCAGGCAAAACTTTTGCTGTGTTCAGTGGGAGCTTGCCCTGAATAAAAGCATAAGGATTGGATCTGAGCCCACTTTTATTGTCTACTAGTTTCTGGTTTTATTCTCACTCCACCTCTTTTTACATAATGTTTCCTTGTTCCAGGTCTTTAGAAGTTTTAATCTGCCTTTTCTTAACCCTCACCCCCCGCCCTTGCTTTTAGCAGAATGCACTAATTTGGATGTTTACTTGAAATTCCTAAGTAGCTGGAGGAGTCAGATGTTGCCAGAGCTCCCTGAACACATTGACAGATGATAAAAATGCTCATGGCTGCGACCTCCCTTATTAGGAGGGGAGGTCCTCCTCTACCTCCTTTGTAAACCAGGTAGCTTATCTGAATTCCTGCAGTCCTGTAAGCCAAAGTCCAACCAAGCTTTATGACTTCCAGTTAGCTTTCTGAATGAGCTGTTACTCGAACAGGGGGTAAAAATTGCTTTGTGGAGGTGGATGTTTTGGTACCACTTTGGTCCTAGAACCCAAATGAAGTAGAAGCAATGTTTTTTCTTCTTCAAACCTACCATTTGCTTGTCATTCAGGACTTTAGCTTTCCCAGGAAGTTTTTCACAAATTCAAAATGTGAGACTTTATGATCATGACCAAGATTCTCTGCTTTCCACTGAATCTTCACTTCAGTCTATTAGTAGTTACCTGCCTCTAGATAAGCTTAATAAATACTAAAGAAATTAATTCTGTCCCTATCTGTCTTTCAACAAAGAGGTATCAACCAGTACCTGCGTTTAGGAGAACACAGCTACATATCTGAGGACCTTGATTCTTCTGCACGTTGGATTGTACTTTTTCTAACAATGGCTCTGGAAAACTAATCAGACTTCTGAAAATATAAGCAGTAAAAATGTCTTTCCTTGGATACATGTTAAGATCTGGGATTAAAAAAAATCCTGAGCTGGCAAAGGCAAGACAGTTGCAAATATCAGCAGGCAACAGGACTCCATGAGAAATGATGTGATGCTGAAATTATTTTTGTGTGTGAATATATGCCTTTCTTACATCATTGCAAACCAGAACTCGTGTGACTAAGTGAAAAGATGAAGAGGGTGTGTTGGGTAAAGGGCTAGTCCCTCAGTCATTTAATATTTACTATAGATAGCTTGACCTTAGGATAAACTAGGTTGTTTACTTCAGCCATGCTGACCAATTGGTGTATTTTTTTTGGATCAAAGGAAGTAGAATGAAAAGAAAATGTAGGGCTCAAACAGTACAGGAAGAATTTTGTGATTTAAGAAGGCTCTTGAGGCATGGGTAGCATCTCTAAAGTTGCAGAAGGTGTACTTATAACTGCAAATACTGCTGGGCCTTATAGCTATCAGATGCAGTGCGGCTTGGACACTCACTTTGCAAAGTCCAGTCGTATACAAGGTCTCCATGACTGTTTCTCCTGCTGATAGTACTGAGTCCAAAACTCAGCACAGCAGCTTACTTCTTTTGATTTGCAATGGCCTTACATCAGAAGTAAAAGCTGAGTACAGGTGTAAACGTGCTGCTTAGGTCTTTTACCTATCAGCTCTGTTCATTTTTATATTATTTACTTCCAAACCTATTCCATATATCTATAATAGTTCTGTTTTGACTCAATTGTTTCGTGGTGCTGGATGAGACCAGGTTATGCCTTCCTTTATGTTCATTTAACCATAACATCTTGTTCAGTTTTATTTGGCTTCAGTGCAGTGAGAAGAGATACAAATACAAACAAAAATAAGAGCTGAGTCACTAGTACAGCAAATCTGAAAGCCATGTATTTATTTTGATTTATGAGTGCAGTTACTAACGGTATTTCTTTTTTTAAAGAGCAGAAATCTGATATACAGCATATTTAAACCAAATAAAAATCCTGATCTGTACCAGAACTGTACATGTTTGAAACTATTCCTTTTTTGGAAAAAAAAAAAAGAGATGACCCCATCAGTTCAGTGGTGCCCTGAGGAAGTACTGAAATTGAGACTGGTCTGAAGGGCTTGGCTCCCTGTGTTGGTGGTGGCTGTCTGTGTCACGTACAAGATGTGCTTGATCTCTTCAAGGAGAATGGGGAAAGGGGAGGAAATACTTGCTGCATCTTCACGAATTACATGACTCCTGTTTGTTCTCAGAAAATTCTATCTGAAAAGCAGCTGTGGAAAAGCAAAAGAAACAAACAGCTGGTTTGAAAGCAGCACTACTAGTTATATGAGGGGGTATCACAATGTTAGCTTTAAAAAAAAAAATATCAGTAACAGCTTTTACATGTTTAGTCCAGTCTAATAGCTTATGGGATGGGTGGGCCATGCTATACTGATGAGATAAATGTGGATATTGGCAAGCCAATGATGTAATTATGTAAATCCGACCTTTTTAGGATTGAAATGTGTTATGTTTCACTGTGTTTATATTTTTGTCATTTGTGATAACACCCTGAAAAATCTTGGCTGAAATGCCAAGAGGTTTCTTAGTGTACTCACTACACCATTCTGTCTGGAGAATACACTAAGGAAGCATAGGAGAATCAAGCATGAGAGATTTATTAACTTCCTTCTGCTTAATTGGATAATTTTAACAGTTTTTTTTTTTTTAACTCTCACATTCCATTTGCTTGTAGGAAATTAAATGCACTTGTAAATATGCATAATTGTGTGCCTGTTCGCTGATCTGGATGTTTGTCTTGCCAGTCAGGAATAAAGTAATACAGGCTGGTAGCAGGGAGATAGCTCAAAAAAATGAAATATTGCTGGAGGAATAAACCTCCACACAGAGGCACTGTGTTTTCAGTAAGGCCAATGAAAAATCTGCTGCATCTCATGCATCATTTTGCTTAGATCACCTAAAGCGTGGCTAGACTCGAAGCTCTCATAAGGCTGCTCTGGGTCCGGCTCTACATGGCCTTGTGCTCCCTTCCCTTCCAACCAGAGTTCATCCAGTGTGTCACCAAAGTTGTCTTACTGATAGCTAATCTGTGACAATGTCAACTAGGGAGTGTCAAGAGGTTCAGTACAGGTGTAACCAGGCTAGTCTAAATATAGAGCCTGCTCTTCTAGCTGGATTTAAGACGATGCATGTTGTAAGCTCAGCATTTTATGGCAAGAAGTGTAATACTGCTATCTCCTTATCTTTCTGTTGGATTATGTTTTTACACCTGAAGAAAGGTGGTGTTAGTCTAGGAACGGGAAGGGCCATTGGACATTATGATGGCCAAAGAACTTTTGATGTGCAGGTGTGCTTGGGGTCATGAGTCTGTGTGGTCAGGCGTTTGATAACAAGATGGAATTGATATGGGAAAAAGTTATCTGAGAAGTAAGGGCTGCATGCTTATGTGCATGCACACACATAAGACGTCTCACCACTTGTCAGAGCTTGGTGATGATTTCATCAAACCAGAATTTCTGTTGTCCCTCACTAATGACCAGATGTGTACAAAGGATGACAGCCACCTCAGCGTTCTCTCTTAGCACTCAGTCCCACTGCATGTCAAGTATCAGAGGTGCTGCATTAAGGCCTGACTCGTAGAGAGCTGTTATTTTCTGCAGTGTCTGAAGCTTCTGAACCTCAGCTACATCTTCAGTGGGAATGGCTAAGTGCTAGGTTTCAAAATCCATTTGTAGCTTTAATGTGTATCTCAAATATCTTTGCTTTGAATATGAGAATGGATTGCAAAGGCAAGTGATGGCTGTAGCTTCTTTGCCCATGTCCTAAAGCATTCATGGATGGCTCCAGCAGGCATTTACCTGAAGGGCTCTGCTCACTGCTTTCCTAAAAACGACCCTCATGTTCTGACCACCCCTGCCAAAAAAACCCACAAAACCTTGGAATATTAAACCAAACTGAAGAGATTTATGCTGGATGTATGTTCTTCTTTCTCTTTCCTCTTCTCCATCCTTTCTTCCTCTCCCTCCCATGCCTGCTATGCTAAGCTAGAGCATTCAAATAACAAGAAGTAATGCAAAATTTTCTAACCTTGAAGAAAATTTGCATTAATTAATATTTTTCCACTCTTACTGTGTTTTCTCATTCTGTCATTGAATTTTGTGTTGAATTTCTCTTCATATGCTATGGTGTCTTTAACTCTTCTTTTTTTCTCATTGATTCCTCACCTCCTAGCTTAAGTCTCCTATTTTTGTTTCTTTGTCATTTTATTATCCCTTTCTTGTTTACCTATTTAGTTCTCAGCACTCCATCTTCACTATTACCCTCCTTCATCTCTGGCCTCTTTCATAAACTCCTATTACTGTCCCATTACCCTGTCTCATTCCCTTCTTGTTTTGTCTTTTTTTCCTCTTCTTTTTTTTTCCCTGTAGTTTTACACTCAGAATTCCCTATTACCTTCCCATGTAATAATTCTTTACCTACTCTATTTCTTCTCAGTGTCATAGGATCATGGAATCTTCTAGGTTGAATAAGACCATTAAGATCATGGAGTCCAAGTCATGAGTTACATATTAGTTCAATGTTTGCAGCATATTACTCTTGCTATTTTTAATTAATATTTCTGCATTACATGTGGACTAAGCTGGAAAAATTTCATGCTACAAACTCAGTCTTCTACATTTAGGCTTTAAAAGTTTAGGCATAAGTAAACGTGCTAATAATGATAGGATAGAGGAAGAGGAGAATGAAAAGTGGAGGTGCTTCTATATTGGTCTGTTGATAAATAAATAATATTTATTACCAGCTTCAGGCTAGAGACCCTTAATTCTTAGCTGAGTCAAACAGGAGCCATAGGCCAGGTTCAGTCCACCAAGGTGGATCACAGCAAAGTCCGCTGCATGGATTAGCAAGCAGCAGCTGCAATGAAGCTGCCAATTATCCCTTCTAGTTATAGTATCAGCCTGACTTATAACGAAGGAAAAAAAAAAGGTGAAAACCAGAGCAGAGAGTGAGCTAAATGAAAAGACATGTGGACTGGGTCACTATAGAGAATTAGGAAAAAAAATGTAATCCTTATAAGCTTAGGGCAGAAATTGCCACCCACTGCAGTCAGTGGTGAGAGGTTGGGAATGCCAAGGGACGGTTTGTCCCACCTGGCTGTAGAGGGAATGAGCTGACTCTGGAGGGTGCCTGACCGACTGTCTTTTAATGCAATGTTAGGTGAGACAAATACTTAATACAGAGCAGTGGTGCCATCTTAACTCGAGAGGTGCTTAATGCATATATGTCTGTGATACATACTGTGATACTTTCCTATAGCTAGGAAAATGTCTTTGTTTAAATCAGTACAGAAATGAGGGGGAAGCATGAGGTTTAAATTACAGGGTAGAGAGACAGACTGCAGACCTGACGTAATAGTTCAGTTTTGCAGAACCTTCTTCATACAACTCCAGTGAGAGTTGGCTATATTTGCTCTAGTAAACTTAAAATAATTTTTGAGAGGCTTATAGAGTTTCCAGCACAGGGTTTCCCACTTGTACTTGCTTGCCTTTAATTTTTTTAATTCCTAAAAATCTAAAATTCCTGGTTATATTGATCTGCCATCACCAGAGAATAGGCCAAAAATGTACTGCTAGTATGCAAAACGTGTTTGTAGGTATATGTAATGTTAATAGACATGTTAAAATGAAGCACTGTTTTTCTGAAGCGCAGATGCTCACTTGTGTGCTCATTCAAACGCTTTACGTACAGGTTGCTCCACGTTGCAAGCTCCAGCTGTTCTACCGAGTGTGCTGCTTTGCCAGCAGTGACGCTGCAGAGCTGCCTCTCCCCTTTAGTGGTTCGTTCTAGCTCGTAGGTGTGAGAGGGCTTGTTGTTTGTCTGTTGGCATTTTTTTAAGAGCTAGGGAGTTTGGAATAAGCATAAAAGAACTTTATGGTACTTGTGTCTACTCCAAATCTTACCTGTTTCACTGCATGCCTTCAGAATCAGTAAACAGAGGGAATAACAAATAATATGTATGTTTAAGAGGAGATGGTGTAGTCTGTACGTAATATCAAATCCAGTATGTGCCAGGCAGACAGAACTGTTCTATTCCCTCTTCGATTCTTTGGCTTGGCCTCTCAAATTCAAAGACCTTCTGTAGGATTTTCAGTCCTCAGGGAAACACCACACACATCCTTGTAGGTGTAAATGCGGGTAGTGGGCTGGAGGGCTGACGTGGGAAAGTTGAGGCCAATTTGAAAGAGTTATTCAGGGTCATGGAGAGCGGTGTGGAGTGCAGGGTGGCACCAGCACAGCACCTCCGTGTTACCTTGGTGCCTTTGTCAAGGACAGCAACTTGGGGGTCTGTGTTTTGCTGCCGCGTTTTTGTCATGGGGAAGCAGCTGAGACTGAGATCAGGATTGGATATGACCACTTTTTTCTTCCTCTGCTGAATGTTTGAAGGCAAAACTACGTGTCAGTCTCTCCTTTCATTGCAGAAAGTGGATAACCACACTGAGAGGTTTCTGTCATGGTGCTAGCCTAAGCAGAGGGAAGAGAGATGCTGATGGTGGTTGTCCAGCTGCTTTCAAGAGTGTTGTGTGCCAGAGGCTGCAGACTTAGGAGATCCTGCAGACAACTCTGTGCATAGATCTTTGTCCTCCTACACTGTTGGTGTCTTGGATCAGGATTAGAAGCTGGGTGATCTGTAGGACTGGTGAAGTGGCATGAGACCTTGGCAAAAAAAAAAAAGACAAACCAAAAAAAACCCCAAACACTCAAAAACCCCAACCCCAAGAAAACAAGAAAAAATGACGTTTCTTTTGTAATACAGCTGTAAAAGCCATCATCGGGAAACTGCCTTCCCATTTGGATTCTGCTGGACTGAACTAACTTGCTGCATTTAAGCAAAACCCCATTGACTCCCTCACAAGCTTTACTCCAGAGTGCTGAGAACAAAACCAAGTCCTGAGTTAGTGACAAGCAGTCCAGCCTGTAAGTGCTTCCCTGTTTTCTGTCAAGGAAATGTTTGTTTACAGCAGTACAAGGCATTAACTGCTTAATTATTTCCATCCATGAAAGTATTATTAAGGGAATAGGAACCAAAAGAACTGTTATCAGGAACAGAAAGAACTTTGATCAGCAGTCAAGCAGTAAGTTATGTCTATGCCCCACAGTAGACTTCAAAATATTCTCTGGCTTTATAATTGTTTCACTCATGTTGTGTCTCTTAACATTTTTTTCTGCTTAAAAATGAGGGAAGTAAACAAAAAATAAAACGATGGGCAAATTGGTCCAACAGGTCAGCATTGTTAACAGTGAAGGAAGCAGGATGACTGGTGATTTAGTTCAGTGGTAACTTGGGCCTATCATTAACATAGACATTTACATTGATTTCAAAGAAATAGGCTAACCTAAACTTCCAGGCTGGATCTCAGTGAAGCATGAGGTGTTGCGCCTGTTAGGGGCATGCCCTTTGTTTATAGAGGGGGTTGAACAGAAAAAGAACTCTTTGTTCTGTACAGTACATTATAAACAAATATATGGCAAGTAATTAGACATGGGATAATACATGGCGAGTTTGACAAGGCTTGAGGGCTCTGATAAAGTAATTGAAATGGAAAGTGATGCTTGAATGGTTTGTATGCATTGTTAGAACCTACAGATTAAATTACAGCCTTGGTAATGATCTATCTGTGCAGTATTTATGACGCTGTGCCTGATGTGTTTTAAAATTAAAAGAAGATTCATTCCTCTCATGAAAAACTTTTTGTATGCATCAGATATACTAGAAGACTTATGCATATAGCACCAGATGTATGGAGAGCTAGTTACAGTGTGTCTGGTGTACTGGGATATACTTTATCATGCTAGAGTCCAATTACTGAAAATGTGCATCCTACCAGCTTGCAGTTCATTGCAGAGGAACTGCAGTGAAATATAGTGGTCTTTTTTATCCTGCATATTAGCATAATAATGTGATTTCTCACTGCAGGTTTGTTAGCCTGTAAGGAGGAACAGGGATGGAAGAATATGCTCTGCAACTGCTGGAAAGCATGTGTGGCATAAAAGTATACTAGGATAATTTGCTTGTATTTTTTACTCGGGATGTTTTTGAGCCTGGTTGGTCAGCAAACCTAAGCAGCTTTTTAACTAGGTCAAGTATATACATCCATTCATTAAAAGGGGATGCTTGACTGGTTAGTTAAACCTACCAAATATAAACCAGATGCTTCAATGGTAAATACTGCTTTACTGCTATACTGCGAGAAACAAGCCTTGACTGATTAAATTTAAAATAAAAATAAATATGTTTAACATTGTTTCTGTGCCATAATAATACTTTATTATCATTCTAGTGCAAATACTTAATAAAAAGAATATTTTAAAATACTTTACAATGAAACTGAAAACTAAACATTTAAGATAAAATAAATATTTTTTACATTTCTGAAAAGGCTGTTTATATTACACTACGTATAAATTTTGTTATGTTCTGGTCAAGACCAGTAATGGCATACAAATTTACAATATATATTACAAACCAGAATACATAGCTGCTGCCTGCAAAGCGGGAGGACTTCTCTGCAGTTGGGCGGGGTGGAACACCTGGAGTTTTAGTTTTGGCTACCAGATCTGCTCAGATCTTTGTCCTGGTACTTAAATGCTCTGTGTCAGATTGCCCTTTTGTAGTGGAAATGAACGATGCCTCCCTCCCTAATGACTGAGAGACTTAGAGCAGTACTGTGAAATAGAAAGGTTACTCTAGTAAGGTCCCATTATACCTGGCTCTTCACAGCAGTATTAGTTCATGGTTGTGTGCTTCAATTGTATTTTTATTCTTTTCAGTGCCAGTCATGATGATATAGGCAATTTTTTACTTGCATAAAAACAAAACCAAAACAAAAAAAAACCCAAACCAACAGCAAAAAAACCCACCCCCAAACCAAAAAATAACTGCAGGACTGGGAAGTGGTTGTGTCATGAGATTTTCCCCTATGATATTTAATTGCTTTCTCTTTTAGACTGTAAATGCTGTATTTTTACGAAGACATTTTCTATATTCTGTGGTCTTTTGGGGTGAGGGAATGGAAGGGAGGAAAGCATCCTGTCTTTTCTAATATTTTTTTTTTACATTTGCCTTTTCTGTTGTGCCCTTTAAAACAAATAAACAAACACCAAAAAGACTAATCATAAGGCTAGTGTGGTGTGCTGCAGTGATAACAGTGAGATTGATTTATGGGGGCCCCAAAGTTCAGGCTAGCCAAGCGGCTCAGGTACCTGGTTAATGAGTAGACAGCCTCCTCCACGGGAGGGGCTTGCTCTTCCTTCTACAAAATGTCACTACCAATCTGAGTATGTGAAAAGCTTCTAAGGTTTATAACTGCTGTGTTTTTTTCTAGAATTGTATGTACTGGGTTTGCTAAATAATTAGAGGTTTTCACCTGTTGGGGATTTAATGTGTGTGTGTTCTTTGAAATGCGCTTTCTTACCTAAACAGAGGTTACTCACTATTTTATTTATGGCTTTCCCCTTTGTGAGTCTCTCTTGTGCTTCATCCCATAATGTTAGTCTCTTTCTATACATCTTATAGGCACACATTAAAAAATGGTTGAGCGATTGAATCACATAGTGTTGCACAGTTTGTGACTGGGTGACATGCCAAGGAGGTTATTTAGTGACTAATTTCGAAGGGGAGGAGAAATTGCAGGCTTGTCATGTGGAAAAGTACTTCAGTCTATTGAAGCAGCGTTACTTAGATGACCGGGTAAAGCAAGATGGCCTGCCCCTGTTGTGAGCAGAGGGAACCAGGAACATTTTACTGTTTCAAAACCTTTTCCCAGAAGACAAGGATATACAAAACATTATGCCATAGACTGAGGATTTAGATTCAAGGCTGAAAACAAAAAGTGCTTTATTAGAAGAAGTGGAACCAAATGTTCATCTCACTGCTGTAGCCATACAAGTGATTTCCTTAAGAAACAGTAAGTGGCTTTAATTATTTCAGAGCAAAACTTTTATCAAAGATTGTTTTATTTGTCTGTAAGTAACAATGTTGTTTAAAAGCATAATAAGAGTTGTTAGTGTGTTTAATTGTAGAAACAAATACTCAGTATCATCAGGATAGTGGAAAAAATTAAGCCTGAAAGAGCAGACTGTGTAGGATTTGTTCTGAAACTCTCCTCTTCGCTTGTTCGTGATCCATCTTCAGTATGCACATTGACTTAAAGGCAAAGTGAAGCAATCAAACATTATTTTTGATATTACCATTAAATTTGTTTTGCGGTTAGCTTAGAATTTTATGGATCTGTTTTACATTCAGTAAAAAGTGAACTAGGTATTCTTTGTTTTCCCCATGGGAGCCTTAGAATATGGTATGAATTAAGTTTATATGTAGTCAGGGATATGAAAGGACATACTGAGATGTAAAATACCTTGAGGTAAAACATTTGGATTGCTGTAGGGACTGGGTTCATGCACAAGTGTGCATTAAAGATACAGGTATGAAATAAGGGACAATAATGTTAAGAATATGTTTGATGCCCTATGGCCATGGAAAAGGTAGTGATGCTGTGGCTGAGTTTCAGGTCAGTGTATGGGTAGTTACAATATGGTATCCTAAAAATTCTGCTCTTGAGGATGAAGTAATCCTTATGCCTTTTGTACACCTGCATAACTGGCAGAAAGGTACGGAGACTGAATGTCACAGTGATAGTATGGTGATAACACCTGATTAAGGTTCACTTGATGCCCTCTTTCTGGAGAGTTGTGTTTATGTGCTCTAAATTCCACCTCCTGGGATAGTGAACATTGTTTTCTGGTTCTCCTATTTGGTCCATGTCAGCTTATAGCCAGCTGAGCACTACAAACACAGCAGCTGGAGGACTGGGTGGGTTCACCATCACTTGCCATCACAGGCTCATCCTAAGAAACATCTTGTATTGGCTGATTCCAGCATTGTTGATCAAGGGAAAGGAAAACCATAAAATTAAGAGCATAAATGGAAGAAATCAAACCCAGTGATTCTGTTGCCGTATCCATATATGTCCAATTAAGCATTGTGCTCTGGTGTACTCAGTAACTAGAACCAGAAAATTAGTTTCGTAGATGTTCTGAGTTTTTAGCTCAACTCTCCATTCACCATAATACAGAGATTTTACAGCTGGGCATATACCAAAACTTTGCAAAAGGAGGTGTAGAACTGAAACCTAAATGCTTGCTAAGAATGGGAAGTTAATTATAATAAACGCTGAGCTTTCTGAGAGGGTTCTGAAACTCTTTGTCTGGAAAATTATCTGGGGAAAAAACAATGGAAATATGTGGGACATGTTAAGAACGGCTAGCCAGGCCTTGGAGTTCCCCATTCATGGGAAGTTTGAACATTCAAAATCAGTTTTATTTTACCAGCATGTGGTTCCCATAATGAAAAACAATTGTGAACCCTGGCAGCTCCTCGAGCCTTGTAGTGTGGGGCCAGACTCAGCTGAGGCCAGGTCTCCAATTTAGCCTAGGTCAACTCTTTCATGGTCTGAACTCTCTCTTCTGGACATCAGCAGGCTCATTCTTAGCCAGAATTGCCTAATAAACTTCTAGTCTGGAAGCACCGCTGAGGAATGATGGATGTTGAAACCCCCGGTATGGCTTCCTACTTGGTATAAAAGGTCACCCCAAAGCTACCAAGTACCTGCTGTTCTGCAGAGACCACAAAAGAGCTAGGGTCCTTACCCCACGGCAGACTCTAATCAAGTTTCCCCAGGTCTATAAATCTGGAAAGCCAAAGCTCTAGAGCACTCCAAGGAAGTCTGATAAAAAAATAATGTCACTGACTGAAATCTGCTGAGTGGTTGGGTTTTTTTTTTTCCAACTTTTGTCTTTACTAATTTTTTTACCAAATGTTTCAGCACTTTTGGATTAGCATTGTCTGCTGAAAGTATTTTTCATTGGAAAGTTCCTGACCAGAAAAAGCTAAAAATTATGCTAATGTGTTTGCAGTTGTCCAGTATGGCATAGGGCAGCTGGAGGAACCCGCAGCTGCAACCAGCCTCTTTTTTTTTTTTTTTTTTTTTTTTCCTGTAATGACCCAATAGAATGGGGAAATTTATGGGAATTAAGACATACTGTGAGAAGGCAGAAACAGTCAAATGTGAAAACCTCTCATTGATGTTGGTTAGCATAAGGATTTGGCTTCAGACAGATTGTCATGGTATGGATACTTTAAAAATTTAATTTCCAGACTGTTTACCAACTCTGTAATTTTCATGTGAACTATTTTTTATTGTAAATTCCAGAAATATTAAAACATTTATAACAGGTTATTTTGCAAAAGCGGATTTGTGCTTTCAGCTGTCCAAATCCAGCTTAAATGAAAGATCAGTCATGACAGAAGTAATATCATACAATGATTAATCACTGATTAAACTGAAGTTTTTGGACAACTAGTGTGGCAAAGCTGTCAATTCATTTTTATGAGGGAAGAACAAACTAATCGATTGTATTGTTGTTGGGTTTGAGATTCTTTGATTAATTCTTTCCTCATCAGAAAAGTTAAGGATTGCCTCACTTTTTAGAGGATTTTCTTAAGGTAAGCAATTTCCATAAAAGGTCTCTTTACAGATGGATGAATTTATCAGTAGCTTTTTCATCAAAGACTCTCTAAGCTCTTGATAAAATTATTTTCAGGTGTCCTCTGTTTACTGTTGGGTGAGCCATCTTGCGGAGGAGCATAGGTGCAGGTTCCTCAGAGAAATGTAGGGTGTCAACAGGAGAGTAAGGAAAGTAATAGCTTCACATGCCTGAGAGGTGATTAATGGGACTCTGCTGGGAACTCCAGGGTGTCTCGGAGAGGGTGCATGGATAAGCACCATGTAGGGAACATGCTCCATGTAGGTATTTTGGCAGGCTGAAATCCTTGGTGCAAAGCCAGTTCCTGTGTTCTGTATTGATGTAGAGGAGGCCTGGGACAGCAATGGGAAGGGCTGCCAGGTCAGACACTATAGCCTACTTCTCCCTTTGCCTGTGTTTTGCCATGGGATGTTAGTAGATAATGGCATGAATCAGGCTGTTCTTCTGGTACCAGCTGCACGATGAGGTGAAGGGTTGCGGTGGTGCAACCAGTCAGTGGTAGGCTTGGTGCTTAGTGCTAGTTGGCATTGCCCAGGTGTGTGTGCAGGCATGGCTCCGCATGCCCTGTCTGGTGTGTGCCACAGCGGTGAATGATGTGTTGAAGGTAACTGGGGAGACAAGTAAGGATGTTTTTTTCATTGTAAGATGCCCATATTGGGACAGACAGCAAGAGTGACCTATGAGGTAGAACAGCTGTAGCAAATTTAAAGATCGGCATAGTATTAGTCCTGATCATGGATGACAAGACAGATTGAACTGCAGAAATCACCAGCTGTTGAACCACTGTATAGCTGTTTGCTCTTTGCTGTCCGTATGGCTTATGATACCACAAATCTGTCCTCCTTTCACGCCATGCTAATTGAGAGGCCAGGAGCTGCCACAAGCTTTGTATTCTGCTGTATGCAGAGGCACTGGGTCTGCCCGCCCTTTATGTGAGCTACCAGGAGCAAGACTCTTTGTATAGTCATCCATCTGGGTGGATGGATAGCTGGTTTGCTACCTTTCTGCATACAGTCATATCCAAAATATAGCAAGTTACTGAGTATGCCAACTAGTTTTGAAATAAAGAACATAACTAGTTTTATTGATGTTCAGTCTTTAGTATATAGAGACACTCTTCGATGTCTCTATTGCTCTATTTTAAAAAACCATCCGAATCCATATCTTACAGACATAAGTGTTGTTAGACTGATCAAAAACCTCCATAGGAGATGTCTAAACATGGTGTGATCATTTTTATTACAAGAAGTGAAAGATTCTCAGTGGTGTCTTTTCCCCTCAAATGTTTTATGCAGAAATTGTTGCTAACCATTTGCCATATTTTAACCTAAGGATTGGCATGACAAGTTTATTTTTCCAGGATGTAAAGTCTACAGGCAGTGAGAACAAGGAAGACCTATGTGCTAAAAAAACCCACACCCTCAGGCTAACAGATTACATGGCTTTAGTTGAAAAGCACATGATCCTGTGCTTGCACTGAAAATCTTCCTTTCGCCCTCAAAGAAATTGGCTGCGACAGCAGTTAGTATTTAGAGGCTCAGATAAGCCTGGTATCCTCTTTCTCTGTCCCTGAGTCATGCAGTTGAAGTCCAAGAACATATGGCTCAAGGCAGCCTGCATATTAAGAGTATGTGTTTTTATTAAGCAACATGGAGATTTGTGGTGGAGGACAGAAGAAAAGCAGAACAAAGAGCTGGGTATGTATGAGAGAGAGTAGTGTGCCTTGAGTATCACACAAAAGATGTGTAGATGAGAAGAAGAGACTATCGTTCACATTTTAAAAGTTGCCATTGGCAAAGAATCTGGAGATTTTTGAGCAGAGAGAAAAGTACAGCCAGGGAAAATGTCAACCAGGTGTGAGAAGACACTGTTGCCCAGCCGGTAAGGCTGCCTGGCTCTAGGTTACCAGCTCATGCCCCTGCCCAACCCACGTGCCTGGGTGCACCTGTCCTGGGCACCCTGGGCTCTGTGGCTCTGGCTGCTCTCCCTTCAGCACACTCCACCCAGGGGCTGAGTCATGGGTTAAAATAGAAAGTGAACTTCTCAGGAAGGGGCTGTCTGCCCAGGCATTTGTGCCCTGCCCAGCCCAATGGGGTCTTGATTCAGGCTATTCCAAGTGCTATTTTAAAGCAAAAATAAATAGCATTGTATATACGTCAGTACTCAGACACAGGATTTTGAGCAGCAGCTCAGCCCCATATTTTAACTCCTAATTTCCGTCTTAAAGTATGGTAATGTGTTAAGGTGGAAAATAGAAACTTTTCTTTGACAGATTTCTTTGACTTACGAGAAATGAATGAGCATATACTGGAATATGAAAGCCAGTAGTTAGGGGAAATTAAACCTGTTGCTTTCAAAGCTTCCCATGGAAATTTTCAGCTCTCTACAGTGTAACATTAGAATTTTCCTGTCACTGCAGCCCAGCGTATCCTAGTGTCTGTGAGTTCTGTGATAGATACTATTGCAGCTGTTGTAGGTTTCACTGAAGTAACTAAACAGGGTGTGGTATAGCTAGTACAGTAGAAATCAAGGAGGATTTTCTATGGCCAGGCTCCTTTCTCAGGGCAAAACATCTGTGGCTGCCTGTTCTGAAGGCATGCTCCCAAAGCTGCTCAAGTCAGTAGGAGTCTTTTTGTTCTGCTGGCCCAGGTCCAGAGTCTGAACACACAGTACAGCTCAGTATGTTACACTGTTTCTTCAAACCAATACAAAACTATGTTAAATGCCCACTAGTAATTTTATTAATACTTTTTAGTTATATTTTATTTTAATTTCCAGACTACAGTAATTCTCTGTGCAAATGAAAAAAATTATCCCACGTTCCCCTTTGGCTTCATGACTTTTGTCTGGCTCATTGATGACCCATCCCAGCGCACTCCTTTGTTCTGCTACACTTATTTATTATTGCTGCTGCCACAATCAGGTTATCTGCTTTCTTCTTTATGATACCTGATATTCCAGGCTTTTGATCTCTGGCCCTGGGGAACGTCATTTGTAATTCCCAAGTGTGGATCCTGCTGTGATAAGAACAGCTATTGTTTATATACCGCCATCACAGTGCCCTTACCAGTGGAAAAACCTGTGGTAGGGCAGGAATAGAATTTCTTGCTTCATCAGCCATGGATCACTGTAACTTCCGTGAATCCAGTCACGTTGTCAAACCAAGGAATGAGAGGGGAGAAAAATGGTGAATGTTTTAGATCAGCAACTTCTACTGCATATTAGTGTGCTCTGTACCTTTAGGAATCTGTAGTTGGATTTGATGATGCTCAGTTTTCTACAATTCCTTAGAAGTGATGGAGAGAGAAACTGAAATTGCCAACACAAGTTCTAGAAGCTATAATTTTTTTTCTTGTGTAATTAGTGGAACCCAGCTGATTTTTTCATCTCCTTGTTTATCCCCCTTACCCTAACGGCACCAGAGCAGGCACATGATGCTTGCTAGAGGGAGAACTGTGTCTGTCATTGACAGTGTTCAGCCATCTAGAGAGGTCATTGCTGTGCAGAGTGCTACAGTCTCAGAAGCACATGTATCCACTGCAGATTTTTGTCAAGGTCTGTGTTAACAAAGCACTAATGCGTTTGTATGGAAGTTTTCCCTTTCTTTTCCTTGCCTACTCATTTCTTACTGCTGGCAGTTCCTGCTGCTGCTGCTGCTTACAAAACTATGGCTTAGGAAACTCAAAACTTTCTGAGTGCGTGCTCCACAAACTGTCTGAAGCACTGTTATCTTTGCAATGGAGGAAACCTGTGGCACATTTTATAGGGCCAAACTGTTTTCATGCAACTTGACCATGTAACAGTCAATAAATGTTTGTGTGTGTTGTTCTGCTGTGCTTTGTGTAATAAAGACCACATCAAGTTATTAGCAAAAGGCTAAATCCTGCACTGAAGCCATGGCCAAATTAGTTGTAATGTTTATTTTTCTTGTCTAAGGACTTCAGGTCTGTTTGTGGTGCCAGAGCATTTTCTTCCTGGTTTGGAATCAGTGAACTCTAGCCTGTGTGTCTGATCAATAAGCTGTTTAAATCTGTCACTGAGTACAAGTACTTAGAACACCTGGCACTGAAACCCCTAATTTCAGTTTCAGTAGCTGTGAATATCAGATTAGGGTAAGATGGTATTGTGTAAGTAAAAACATTTTTTAAATTCTCATATTCATTTAACATGTAGCCCATTTTATTGCTGTTTATAGTTACTTTAGGCACTGAGGTCCCAAAGTATTTTATTTATGCAGATGACAAATGATTTGTTCTTGAGTGTCTGGTTTTTTCCCCATTTTTTTCCTGTAGATGTCAAGGTTGTCACAGCCCACGTCATGTTTTGCTCATTTAGTAGTTTTATATTTTATATGTTTTTCCTTTTCTTTCCAGATGCAGAGGGAAATTGCTTATACAGGCCGAGATGGCCCAAGTGCTTCCCGCCCTGGATCTGCCACACACACTCCGCACGCAATGCCCAGCTCTCCGCCTTCCACCCCTGTGCCCCACTCCATGCCTCCCTCTCCGTCCAGGATTCCCTACGGTGGGGGCCGGCCCATGGGTGTGCCAGGCAATGCCACCATCCCCAGGGACCGGCTCTCCAGCATGCCAGCCTCGCGCTCGATATCACCCAGCCCAAGCGCCATTTTGGAGAGACGGGATGTGAAGCCAGATGAGGACATGAGTAACAAAAACCTTGCCCTGATCCGAAATGAAGGTCTGTACGGTGACCCCTACTTGTTTCACGAGGGAAGGATGAGTGTGGCTGCACCCCACTCTGGACACCCCCTTGATGTCCCCGATCACATTGTAGCATACCATCGCAGTGCCATGAGGTCATCAAGCACTTACTGCAACCCCTCTATGCAGCCTGAAATGCTGGAGCAGTCCTTGTACAGACAAAAGTCACGAAAGTACCCAGAGAGCCATTTGCCCACTCTTGGCTCTAAAACGCCTCCCGCCTCACCCCACAGGGTGGCTGACCTGAGAATGATCGATATTCATCCTCACCATAGCGCTCACATTCCTCCCCACGCCATCCAGCCCGACAGGTCTTCCCCCAGCCGCCAGTCCTTCAAGAAGGAGCCGGGATTGCCTGTGTTTGTGGATGCGAAAGCACGGAGCGCCCTTGGCCTGCCAGGCATGGCCGAGGCCGTGCCCTCTCTGGTCGACAAGCAGGCTTTTGGCTACGGGTCACCTGTGATGCCCAAGGACAAGGAGACAAGGTAAGGCAGAGCTGCAGCTTAATTTATGCAAATGAGAAATGCTCCTAATCTGCACATCTTGTGTCATTTAACAGCTAGGGGACAATGTAATGTGTAGGAGGCTGCTGCAGCGGGCTGCAGTGTTTATTAGCCGTCTGTCAAGGTAGCTAGTAATTTAGAGGAGATGCGACACCACCCGTTATTAATCTGAAAGTATTGTCAAGCCATGATGAATCCCTAGTTATTTTCATTTGTGTAAATTTCAGTCATTGGGAAAAATATAATAAAATAAAATGATTAACTAGGATTTTTCTTTCCAGACAACCAGATCATGTTACAAGAACAAATGATGTTCTGTTCCTGCTAATATGGGAATATATTTCACCCCTGTTAAGAATGACACTCTGATATTACAATTTTGGTTCTTTATGGAGTGGAGTTTTTCTCATCTAGTGTTAGGAAATAGGAAGAATTTATCATTACTGTCTTATCTCCTGTAAAACACGAATTTGCATAAAAATGGGACAGTTGTTTATAATAATGTTCCTCAAGGGGAAAGTGCGGAGAAGAGCAAGTCTGTCCCAGGGAAGAAATTGAAACATGAATGGTGTTCCCAGTGATTTTTCCAGCATCACAGATAGTTGGTGACCTGACTGTTGTTAACTTTTGTGCGCTGACAATGATGACAATGATCTCTCCTGTCTTTTTAAGGACCAGATTTACACAAAGGTCTGTGAAGGCTTCTCCTGCCATAGACCCTGCCCTAGGCAAGAAAAATCATTACACTGCCAGTCGGTTGCGACGTATTTGTATGAGTTGCGCTAATCTCTAGCGTATTGTTTGTGCTGTTAACTTTTATAGAGCTCTTTAGGGAAGTGAAGATGAATAGCTGGAAAATGCTGAGCTCACAGAGGCCAAAGGTAACTGCTGACTGCTTTAACCACGGGGGAGATACAGAGCTTCATATAGCCCCCAAACTTCCCTTCTACCTGAGCAACTTGCTCAACAATTAGTAACCTCTGACCAAGCCTGGTGAGCAAAAAAGAATGTGCTGTGAGGTCCATTGGTGGGGAGAAAATGGAGGACGGAAGAAAATCAGCCATTCACAAAAATTACAGGCTTATAGCTTGGTAGTTGTGTTGACACAAGAGTATGGGTTAGGGCGTATTACGATCTAGGATCAGTGAAACCTGTTTTGTGTCTGTTTATTTCCAAGGAAAAGATGCAGGAACCTGCAATTTCATTTCAGGCTTTCATTATTACAACTAGGAAATAATTTCA
Organism: Microhierax caerulescens; assembly: GCA_035590215.1. NCBI lineage: Eukaryota > Metazoa > Chordata > Aves > Falconiformes > Falconidae > Microhierax > Microhierax caerulescens. The sequence continues at coordinate 69,508,891 of JAVJGJ010000047.1, read as the reverse complement.
TATTTGCCAATTCTAATCCAAGAGATAGTTTTCAGATCAAAAATTTTGCAAGGTTCATGTTCAGGGGATTGATAATAAGGGAGGACACCCAACAACTTTCTGTTCTGTGCAGCTTTTTCTCTCCTCTCTGGGTATCTCATCTGTTCACTCAGCTACACAAATAGGCACAAGGCTGTATGTTTGTGAATATATAAAGGGCAGCCATACAGATAGTTTTGCAGCTCTTTCAGGGGAGCTTTGCACCAGGCGTTTTAGTCCTGGTCACAAAATATGTTTACAGTGATGAAAATAGCATTTGCATAATTACACTTCCAAATGAATACACGACCTTAAAATTCAGCATGGTGTGTATTAGTCACATGGCACTGAAAAAATAATTCTGAAAGCTGCCTTTATGGATTGTGAGGTTTTTAAACCTTGAGAAAGTGTGACTTTAAAAAAAATGATTATAAATACCAGACGCAATTCATGCAAATTGGTGTGTTTTCTAACCACTGCAGTATTGACAGTTGGGTTTGAGTTCTACAGCCACAAGATGCTCTAAGCCTTATTTTAGCTTTGTAATAATTTCATAAACTTTGAAAGCAAACACTGTTGAGATTGTACTAAAGTAAACAAGGAACACTAAGGGTATCCAGGCTGAGGTGCTCTTTTCCTACTTCAGCAGGGGCTGAATTGTTATAAGGTTGTTATGAACACCTGAAGTTGATGTATATAATGGCAGAAAGGAAAGGTCTCCCATACGGTGTTGTGTAGGACTTACAGTTTGCACCCATAAGCAGTAGAGCTTGGCTTGCTTCTGTGAGTAAGAATATTTTGGGACTGGAGAGATGGGATGAATTCATCCTCTTCCAGGCAAGGTACAATGAGGTGTGCTCTGTCATGCACTTAATGGCACTTAATTGTTTGATATGTTGAAGTATGGATGGACTCTTCATGCATTAGGAAAAAATGGTCGTACTCTGTAAAGCTATGGACAGTGGGAGGTGCCTTCAGCAGTGCATGGAGAATTGGATAAGAAAGGTGGACTTTGCAGGTACACCCTCTCAGACACTTTCCACAGGGCCAAAATCTAATCATCTTTTGTGAAAGATGTTGAATAACCACACAGAAAAAGATGAATGCAAATGACCAATACAGGATGGAGAAAAGGTGAACTGTACTTTGGCTTCCTTCTGTTGGAGGAACTATTTGTAGGAAGATGAGATCCAGGCTTCTAGATAAAAGTTGTCAAATAGTATCACAGCTGGCAGTGCTTCAGAGCTTCCCTTTTCCCTTCAACTTTCAAGCTGTAGAAAGTTTGAGTTTAACCTTATTCTTAGAAGACTGAAATATTCACCTGTGTATATCTTTCCCTTGGGAGGAGAGCGAAGTACAGAAGAGTTCTGCTGGTCTTTGCTTGACAGCCTTTCAGGATATCCATTCTGCTATTTTGGGGCAACTTTGGGGTAAAGTCTGACTGAGCCACTTTCACTTGGTTCTAGGGAAGCCATTGGGAAAGATAACCTATTCCTGTTTCCTTTCTTTTCCCAGTCAGATAAAAAAAAAAATAAAATATTTCTAATGAAATGTTTCTTTCATAGGGTAATACAGAAAGATGTATTATGAAAAAATGTATTTTTCCCTGTCTCTGCCCCTCTGTTTTTTTTTTACTTATACAGATTTCACTTGGGGTTTAACTATAAGACATGAAGTCACTGAAAATCTTTCTCTAGGATAGTGTGCCAATTAGTTTGTGATGCCAGATTTGCTATTTGAGTACATCTGTTATGGATGATGAACACAGCCTAGGGTTGGACGGGAACATGAATGAAGAGTTAGTTACACAGACCAGTTCTAGTTTGTGTCTCTGCAAAGTATGTTCCCAGTGATGTGAATACTGAAGATGCCCCCAGGAAAGGGAAGGAACGTGCAAGTCATGCTTAAATAGCCTTGCTGTGAGAAGTGGGTACCAACTGAGCAACACGCTCTACCCTGCTTGGGATTAATTCCAATTAACTGCAGTAGAGGGGATGACAGGAAACCTCAGTGAAGCTATAAGGGAGAAATCTGGTGATGAAATCTGGTGTCTCAGTGCACAGTCCCCAGAGAAGCAAGGGCTTGTTCTGCTTCTGCTGAATTTGGGCAGCAGCATGCTAAGGCAGGGCCTCAGTGCCTGGACATACCTGGGGCCGGGGCTGTGGATCAGGCTGCCAGGGACAGCAAGGGCTGGCGAGCAGCCTGTGCCTGCTGTGCTGGCCGAAGTCTGTGACAAGGCATGGCCAAGTCTGATGGAGAGGCCTGCTAGAGCCGGGAGTCGCTGCTGACCTTGCCTCCTCCTTTCCTCCCCCACCACGCTACCACCTCTGAGTCTCCTGGCATTCACAGGACAACAATGTGAAACAATGCCTGTCTGCTCGGGCTGATAAAATAGCCATTTCTTTCCCAGCAGCTGTACAAGGGACCCTCCCTGCCCTTCCTGGGTGGTGGAGTGATGGAGACTTATCTGGGAAATTAACCTGGGAACAGAGACGGGGTTTGGCCGCCTTGTGCTGCCACTGCTGGCAGAGGCACCAGTGCGTTTTGTTCTGCCTGACCCTCACCCCTAGTGCTCTGCGTCCTGGCCTGCCCCGTGTCACCAGAGTGCCGGCCTGTCCCGTGCCCTGGGCACCCTGGCCTGCTCCGTGTCACCAGAGTGCCGGCCTGTCCCGTGCCCTGGGCACCCTGGCCTGCTCTGTGTCACCAGAGTGCCGGCCTGTCCCGTGCCCTGGGCACCCTGGCCTGCTCCGTGTCACCAGAGTGCCGGCCTGTCC